>JANHMN010000001.1:148346938-148386090 GCA_030674055.1 Rhabdomys pumilio
AGGTGCAAGATCTTCCTGGTTTGCAGTGAGCCTTAGAAAGCTCAAGCTCAGCAGTCAGTAATCCCATTCATCAGGATGGAGGATTCTTCATTCCCTATCAATCTATTTCTGGGCCTAGGATATATATAGATAGATGATATAGATATAGATATAGATATAGATATAGATATAGATATAGATATAGATATAGATATAGATATAGATGATATATAGACATAGATATAGGTATAGATATTCATATATGTGATATACATACAAATATATATAGTCACATATATGCAATATTTGTATTGTCTTTGAGAATTTAATATAGCATATTTTAATCATATTTACCTCACGACTCCTTACTATACTCTCCATCCTCCTGTCCCTTCCCTTCTTATCCCCTTTTTTCTAATCAAATTAAGTTTGTGTTGCCCATGTAGTCTTGGGATTAGGGCCTACCCTTTTGTATTATCTGTCTATAAGGAGCTACATTATCACAGGATGCTGACTCTCCTCCTCTCAGTAGCTGTCAACTCTAATAGTTCCTCAACTAGTAGTGGGATCATGTATCCATCTTTCCATTGTCTCTACTCTATACTAGAATTTAACTGGATTTGTTTTTTTTCTTTTGGCAGAGTCTTGCTCTGTAGCTTAGAATAATAATGTAGCTAGAATCATGATGTAGCTTTGTCTGATCTGCAAATCATAATCCCCTGATGTTTTTTCTTCTGAATTCTGGACTGCAGGTACACTATAACATGTAGCCAGCATATGAATTTTAAAGGAGCATCTATAAATATTTTCTTCAAACCATGGGCTGGAAAATAGTATAAATGTAATAAAGAATTGAGATTTATAGATGTATTCATGTACCTCTATCTTAAAGAAAATTATTGGTGGCTCTTTTACATGAGAAAGTATTTAATTATATTAATATTTAATAGTATATTTAGATAAATAATATATAGAAATAAGCATTCAGCATAAGTATAGAGCCATTATCAATTCCTTCTCATTTGAATTAAGCCACGTACTGTCTAAGTATCCTGGAATATTGTAGTTTGCCTCTGCATCTTTTAAACTAACAGTTACTTGTTTGTTAATGTATAATTACTTTTTGTCAGAAAGCCTGGATTATATATTCACTGAAGCCTCACTTGACAAAGATTATAATCTTACTAGGATGCTAATGTGGCTTAATTCCTTTGCAAGTTTCTATTACTACAACATCATCTTATGATATATTTGATGATAAAATGGTCAAGAAAATGTGCTGCCTACTACTCAGTTTCACAGTCAAATGAACCAAGAGTATATTCTGGGTTTTTCCCCAAGAAATTTAGAGAGGCCTAAAAGAAAAATTTATGGTCTTAATCTTTTGAATGAGAACAAGTTATTTTTATATTTTTCTACATTAAACTTCATGCTAGACAATCTTCAGTCTAGTGTCTTGGAGAAAGAACTTTTCTAAAAGGATAGTTTGGATGAGATGGCTTATTTCATACTTTCATTTTAAAACTGTGATTTTTCTTTTAATTTATCCTTTATTATATTACTCTGATATTTTTTTTAACTTAACAATGGGGTTAAATGCTGACACACCAGTATAAGTTAAAAATGTTGAAAGTCAGAAATGCACTGGTACACCTAATCTGACCAGTATATGGCTTAACCTGTTTTACTTACTATATTTGGAAAGCTTATATTTGTCTACCATTGGCAAATCATCTAACTCAAAACCTATTTTATAACCTAGTTTTGACCATCTTATGCACAGATGGGCATTTTGTAGACAATATCAAAAAATGTTGGCAACTTGCTTTTCCTGCCAGTTGTTTACCCTTGTGATCAAGTGAACAACTGGACACTGTGGCTCCCTGCCATTGATCAACATTATTAGAGATTACAACAGGGCACACAGATTTCTTTCCCAAGGAAAAAAAAAAAAAAACCAAGGTTCAAAATTCAAAGTGTGTTTTCTCCTGACGGTGTTCACATTACTGTAAAGTCAGGAAGTTGTTAAGTCTAATGATCCTAAGTCAGGAGCTATCAGTATTTATTAAGAGAAAAATGTACAGTATACAGGTGTGTATGCATGTGCATGTATGTGTGTGTTTATATACATCATGTGTGTATGTGGGTGCTGGCAGAATCTACAGGGCATCAGATTGCCTGCAACCGTAGTTAAAATGGCTGTGAGCTACCTGATGTAGGAGCTGGGTACTGAGCCCATGTCCTCTGCAATTACAGTGAACACTCTTAACTGCTGAGCCATCTCTCCATCACAACAGGCTCATCTTACAAGAGTGCAGCACAGATGCTATACTCCAAACTCCACTGTGGTTAGAATGCAGCTTCCTTCTCTCCCTTTCACTTCTGCTTTCAACTGCCCACTCCATCAAGACAATTTTATTAGGAACTTTTCAAAGTATACACTTTCTGTTTCCACTTGCTAGGATGCTATAATTGATAATTCTTCTCAGAATTATTGTAGTATAATTAATTAAAATAAAATTATATGTAGGAATAATCTTTAAATTCTGTGGCATACTCTCTTAAAATATGTAACACATACTATATAGGTTATATCCTCTGTTAGAATCTAGAGATAAGCAACCAAGAGTCTGGAATTATTTTCAGGTTAAACTCATAGGATTATATAATTCCATAATGTATAGTCTTGGAAGATTAATTTGCTGACTCTCAATTTTCCTGTTAAACAATGAAGGCAGACTACTTACACAAGGCAGGATAACTCCACGGCAGCCACAGTTCTAGAAAACTGATTAGGGTACCATGTTTTTATCTTTGAACATTTTTGTTCACTTGATTCAAAACACTGCCGCTATGAGAGATGAAGAGTTCAGCTGACTAACGAGTGCACTTCTAGAATTGCTACAACCAACTCGACTATTCTGAGTATCGCAGTCTTCTTCCCTTTCCCAATTAAATGCTTCCCTTCCACCTCTAACTCTAAATCTGGAGTGATTCTCCATTGTAACTAGGTTTCCAATTAAGTGGCAGTAGGTCACACTGTATATTCTGATCAGAGGAGAAGACCAAGGGCAGACTTCATCAGTGTGTCTGGGATTCCCCTGGCAAGCTGATGTCTCACCATCTTATTGATTCAGTATTTGAAGATGTCTATTTTTTAGACACTACTGGGTAGATGAATAGGTCTTAAATAAATCTTCACCAACCTTTCAACTCACTACGCAAATTTCAACCCTCTGTCTCTCTTTGTCTCTCTCTGTCTTTCTCTGTCTCTGTCTTTCTCTCTGTCTTTCTCTCTGAAATATACAAGAGTATTGTCCATAGGGTCCCATGTTATACATAAACTTTTCTGGGACTGTTTAAACCAGAGTATTTGAAGGTAAGGGTTAGAGGTAGAGGTGATGGATTGTGGTGAGAATGAAGGCAAAACATGTCTAAGACCCTTAAATGGAGACAACAGCAGTTTGTAACAAAGAATCCTCATCTGAAACTAGTAGCTCAGGGCAGAGATTTTCTAGAATGTGCCACAAGTCTCCACTCTAATTTTCAATGTTTCATATCCAGCAGTTACCAGGTGAAGACGGGCATCCAATTTGTTCTGGTGTTCAATAATTTGCAGATGAGATTCTCAGATTAGTTTTAACGAATCACTGCTCTATCGCTCTGTGAAGTAAAGGAGCTTCTCAGGGCAGACACAAACTTTCAGGTAATATATGTGCTACATAAGCTGGGAATTTGAATTTCTGAACTCATCAGTATACTTCTCCATTTTATAGTATAATTAAGAGTGACAAGCCAATCTATTTATATTAATTATTTTGTCAAAACTGTTTTAATGTATCAAATACATGGTCACCTAGAACTTTATTTCTTATAAGTATTTAATTAAGAATAGTCACTGGCAATACTTCACATACATCTGTGGCCATATGACACTCTGACCTGTCAGTAGTCAATTATCAGAAATGAAGTCGTTAGTAACATAAAAAATTTAATTAGAGTCAAGAACCAACTTCATAAGACTCAGGACTGATTTAGAAATCACATCTTTAAGAAGTGGTATGTCTAAGAACCACTCTCAGTACCAAACAGGTTTCTCAGGAAAAACAGAAGGTAGATGTGTGTGTGTTTCTCTGATTGTACTGATGTGTGTATATATATTATAAATCCAAATTTATATTCCAATATATATATTTTATCTATATATATCCAACTTTATATACATCATATATATATTTATATATATACACACACACATATACATACATACACACACACATATATATATACATACATACTTATACACACACATACATATGCATAATTTACAACAAATTATATTTACCATATGGCTTTCAGTTGATGAGGTTCACCCACAATATGAATGATAATCTGCTTTTAAAACATCTACTGATTTAAGTGTTAGTCATGCCTAGAACGTTCCCAGGCAGAAACACATATTGATATATAGCAAAATGTTTAGCTACCACAGCCTAGCCAATTGGATACATAGATTTAATTGTGAAAGCACCAGTGGTTTCCTTAAAGGGCTAGCCACTGGAAGTTTGACAATGTGAGTATATGGGCAACACAAATTGAACTTGGTGTTTTTTCTTAATTTTTTCTTCTTCTTTTGTTTTGAGGGAGGTGTTAGGGATAGACCTGGGAGAAGTGGGAAATGAATGTAATCAGGGTGCGTTATGTATAAAATTTCCAAGTAATCAATAAAATATGTTAACTAAAAAGAATGACACTCAATATAAGCTAAAATATTCTGCCTCATCACTAGTATATAAGAATATCCAAATTAACTTTGATGTTATATAGAAACATGTAATATTTGCTGTAGGATTTGGTGTTAGAACAGCTACCTGGATGCACGTTACTGAAAATACTTTTGTTACATAAAAAAGCCATGTCCTAAAAACTGACATGACTCTGATGTCAAGTACCTTAGAGCTAGCTCTTCTATATGCACCACCCATTTGTCACATCTTTTTTATAGTACAGTGAATGTGATTCATTGTGGAAGAATACAATAAACCAATATACCCGAATAGAAGAAATGACTATCTTTACTTACTTAGCTGTCTAGTACAAGGGCATCTTGTTAGTGGCTGTTTGGTGAGGGTATGTATAGAATCTGTGGAAGGAAATGTTTTGCAAAAACACCAATATTTATAAAATATTAATTGTACTTTAGTTAATTTATAAGTCAAAGATCAAACTAATACTGATCCAGGACTCTTAGGTTACTGAGATATACAAGTGGGTTGGACCAGTCAGCTTGTGTTGTGTAACTGTCTTTGGATGTGCTTCATTGCCTCGAAAGGGCAGCATTGATGGACAGGATTGTAAAACGTAATGAGAATCCAAGAGAGTAATATCAAATCCTTTTCTTTAGAGAACTGATGGATTCTTAAGAAGTAGAGATGGAATCATATTTTCTGAAGTTCAAAGACACAGAAGCTTGATAAATCAGAGCCACTGCATGGGTTTCACTGTAATTTCAAATGAGTTGTAGGCTGTTGTTTTGAGCAGCAAGAGTCATAAGCTTGCTGGAGGTGGGCAGACAAACATGTGGGCCAGATACACTACAGAGCAGAAGAGAAGAGTAGGCAAGGATAAGATAGCATCCTGTTCCTATGTGAAACTGCTCATGTTTATGCCATCAGAGGACCATGCAGTGCTCTTGTTTTCTTTCTTCCTTCCTTCCTTCCTTCCTTTCTTTCTTTCTTTCTTTCTTTCTTTCTTTCTTTCTTTCTTTCTTTCTTTCTTTCTTTCTTTCTCTCTCCCTCTCCCTCCCCCCTCTCTTTTTCAGTGTTGTTTTTACTTAATGTACTAAACTTAAGTTTATAGTTCTAGCTCACATCATATCCCTGCCTTCTCCTGAAATGATGTGGATTTCAGTTATGTTTTGGTGAAAGGCACAAGTTCTAGGAACATAAGAACATACCTTAGCTTCTTTGTTGTTACTGTAGCGTTCTGTGCTTAGACCAAAGTAAATTTCAGAATAAATAGTAAAATATTGGCTTATTCACTTGTTGTGGTTGTAAGGATTTCCTCCTACTGATTTATCATGTATAAATTTCATAAGTAAAGATGCTCTCTGGAATACTAGCAAAATTCATAACTACATTTTCATAATAAAAACATAAATATATATATACACATGCACACATAACCAAACAATATTTTTAATCTGATGACCCAGGTTTTCCAGCTCCAGGAAGTCTTATGATGAACCTGAATACCTCAGGTTAGAAAGATTATTAGAAACATTTAATACATTCTACCAATGGATTAACAACAACATACTATAGGTCACCACAAGAGCTTTCTATTTAGTTGTATTTTATCAGGATTCCATTTGTAGGGTAAAAGGCCTCCCAATCTCAAACAAAAAGATGTTTTAAAATATTTTCTATGGTAATCTTGAACTTTTAATATATATGATGTATCTGATAATGATATGATAGAATTCTATGCATGGATTAGATTTAAATCGCTTGTATTTTCCTGGCTATGAAATGACTTCACCATATGTCTAGCCCAGAGAATGTTGCTATATCAACCTTTCATGTGGGAAAAAAAAACCCTCCACTTATAGAGCAGAGGTTTTAAATTTAATATTAAATAATTAAAAACCGTCCTCACACAGACATCTCAAATTAAGATTGTTTACATGCTCTTTAATTAGATGCAATTAAGAAGCACTTTCGAAGCATTTATGCCCAGAGGGAGCCTATGCTGAGTTGATGGAATGACTCTTAACACACAGGAAGCTGCTTCACCGCTTGTGCACGGCGTTCCCTTTGGAAGATGTGATAGGGATACTGTGGGTTTTGTCACAGGAGGAAACAGATGTTGGAAGTTTTCTTTAGAGAAGAAAATAAGCACAAAGTTTTGATTGACGGTCCTGGACAGCGAGGTAGCTCTGTCATGGTCTTTCTAGACTTCCCACACATCACAGCAGCCACAAGGATTCCTAAGACAAATAATGTTGCCCCCTTGATTAAAGCCCATCAAAGCTACCTTTCCTCACTGGGCACAAACCCTGATGCAGGCTCAGCTTGTTTCTTCAGAATCAATCACTGCCTCTCACCCACTCTTGTCTGTTGCTCTTTTTCATCTCCCCTCTCAGATCTTCTCTTTCTGGTTCCCTTGGCCTGTCCTCTCTGCCCAGAATATGCATCTAATGCTCTTGGCTTCTTTTCTGTGGTCAAGGGTTTGCTCACCTGTGCCCTCTGTAGTGGCTCTCTTTCTTTGTAGTTGTTTTAAAACTCCCAACCTCTTTTCATTACCTCATTTGTTTACTTTTTACATTTTTGCAGTAGTATTGATGTTTGTATATTTATTTATTCAGTTTATTATGCTTTTGTCTGATAGGATGTTAATTCAAAACTAGCCTGGGTCATTCCTGGGTTTCCTTGTTTGTACTATTCCTAAGACCCAGAAGAGGATGGAGCTGAGATGGCTGCTCAGCAGAGACTTGCATAATGTGCTATGTCATTGAATGAATAAATGGGGCTTAGTGGAATCTATATTGATTAAATAATCATATATTTTTCCTGTGTTAAAATTTATTTTTAAATGTTTTTTTCTTTAAATCTAGTAAGACTTGGTTTGTTTATAGCCTTAATACATGACAAACATACTTTTAGTATGTGTACTGGAAAATCTAACAAGCTGATTCAGTTGTCCAAATTCTTAAAAGTGAGAACTCCATAAACTTTGGAAACACTCATAGTAAACTTGAAAATAAGATCATTTAATATGTTCTGTTGTTTATTACAGTGTGGATAAACTTCATGAAGTGACTTCTGAGGTAGGAGTTAGAAATCACTGGGAAAATATTGTTTTCCCTGTGGTTTAAAAACAATCTTGGCAAAGAAAATCGGCCTTCTTCCATCAGTGTTTTTTTTTTTTTTTTATTTCTATACTTAACCATAATCTTTAATTTCAAATTGGATACGAATGAACTAAGTACGAAGATAAACTTAGGACCAATTTGATGTGCTCTGAATTCTGGTCATGTGTGCTTTAATCAAGAGAGAAGGTTTAGTCTTATGTTTAAGAACTGTTTGGTGCTGGAACAGTGCAAGAGGCAAAAGATGGGAAGGCGGTCTCTCGAAAACAGATTCTGAAAATTACATTTGGCTGAATCTCTCTCTTATCCACAGGATGCAATCCACGGTGGAGCAAATCCAAAGCAAACAGAGCGGTCACTTTGAAGTACAACATATTGTGTATGAGACGTCCTAGAAGAGTCCACATTACCAAACATGTATTCCTGCACTGTGTGCATAAAGGTCCTCTTGCTCATAATTTTGTATTTGTACCAATCAACTTTACAACTTCATCTCTGGTAAGAATGTCAGACACAAAATTCTGTGCTCTTAGGAACATGAACCCAGTGAGACTGTCGATTGGGCCATCATGCCTTGTTATAAAGGGAATGTGTTCATCCAAAGTCACTGGGTATCTCTTAGGGAGAACAACAGGGTTTGCTTAACAGCTGGAGGTTAGTATATAACACTAATATAATCCCAGATCCTCAGACTAAATCGGATGACCTTGTGGAATTTATTATAAAACTCAGTGAGAAAAGAGATTTGCTTAGTTTGATTTGGGCTATTGTGATTTATTTAATTTCTCTTTTCATTCTCTGTTCCCTCTCAGGATTTGTGAAGCTGCATCATGGTCATAAGCTGTGGGTGATTAGTCATATAAATGAGTTTATAGATCCTACAAGAACAAGTTTTATATTTGTTTTCTATGAGCAAATATTATCAAAATGACAGGCATATAGTAGAATCCAGATCAGTGGCCAAACTGGTGAGATGTTAAATTAAATTCTCTTTCCATTTTGTAAAATACAAACAACAGATGAGTAGACCAAATAAATAAAATGAATATACTGATTTGTTAAAAATTCACCATTTGTAATGAACAATAAGTATATGAAGTCCCAATTTTTCGGTGAACATGACAGAAATAACATATGTAGAGGTGTGCAATGTTTAAACTGTTTGGAAAGGAGAAGTGTGTTTTTCCTCAAAGTGTCGCTTCCTGTTGGGAGCCAACTTTAAGCAGAAAGCAGCTAGAAAGCAGCTATCAGCTTTGCAGCCATCTTGAGCCATATACCCTGACATGAGACTTGGTTTTCAACAGCCTACAACAGCTGAAGCATACTCTGATATCCCACATAGCTTGTTTTGCTGTTTAGTGCCCCCAGCTGCAAGGAGCACGTGGTATCCACCCCTACAAGGCATGCGGTACACGGTGCTATCCTTGCCATACATGCCTGTAAGGCACATGTGCTGTCCACACCTGTAAGGCTTACGTCATATCCACACCTGCAAGACATGTGGTATCCACTCACCTACAAGGCACGTGGCAAAAGCCTATAAATACCCAGGATTTCCTTGTTGTTGTTGTTGTTGTTTTGTGTGTGTGTGTGTGTTATGGGGGGTGTAGTAGTAGTAGGTGTAGTAGTGTGTGTAAGGTGGAGACAGTAAAGAAGACTTTACTACAGATCCTCTGGCTTGTCTCTATTCTTTGTGTCTCTTCCCCTTCTTCCCCAACTCTCTATCTTGCTAGACCCTGACTTGTGGAACAGAGCAGGCCGCTATAGTTTGGCCCCCAAACGTGGGCCAGAGTGGTCCTTTACAGTTTAAAGCTCGGGCTTTTACAGTTTGGCCCCTAATGTGGGGCATTGTGGGCACCAACATTTTGGTGCCAAGCGTGGGGCAGCTCGGGTTTTTACAGCTTCTGTATTTAGATGTCTTCTCAGACTTATACTAAGATTTCTGTTATTGGACGTAATTGTTGCTCATTTTTAAGTAAATAAATCTTTATTAGTATTTTGAATCTTTATACTGTTGCATTCTTAAGTAGTACCTGTGCATTAAAACACGCATCTCTGATTTGTTAATTTAGGCTTGAACTTGAAGCCTTCTGTCTAGGGTGTTACTAAGTATGTAGTGTAGTGCCTGCAGTGGGAAGTTTCCATGACTTCTTTGTGTAAGTCTATGATATAAGATTTGAGTAGGGGATGCCGTGTAGAGAACCATGTGTTGAATCTCAGGTCCCTACCTATTGGCTGTGGAGATGTTGAATAGTGAGGCTTAACTAGAGGAAGTTGATGTTTGGCTTTTGAAGGTTACAGCAGTTCCACAGAGTGTTGTTCTGTGTACTTCGTGTCCACCGTGAGGTGAAAGGTATTCCTCTATAACTCTTTCTCACTTGCACTGTTGTATGGAGCAAAACAACTATAGATCGACCCCACTGAAATCATGAGCCAAAATAATTGCTTCCTCCCTTTAAGTTGTTTTGCTAAGTATGTGGCCATGGGTGTGCAAGGTATTCCTTGGCTTTATCATTTCTATGGTGCTGGCTTTGTTTCTGAAAAGCCTAACTCCCATTCCTATAGAGTTGTCAGAATTCTTGGAAGCCTATCCTTTCAGTGCTATATATGCTAACTCACTGCTAATAATTTTGGCTAATATAACATCTCAAGAGAAGAATGACTTTTAATAAAATTTACAAAGGAAAAGAAAAAGTCAATGTGATCAAATATGTGGACAAAATTGACTCCAGAATGTAGACTTAGGTTTTTTAAAACCTTCTTTTAATAAGGGTTCTCAAATGCTTCAACCCCAGTTTCTAGCCAAAGTAGGGGAGCAAAGGTAAATAGGACAAGGGGACGAGGACCTATTTAGTAGTAGTTCTTTGGGGCAAGTCTAACCTTTTTTGTCAGGATACCAGCGGTCTAGTTTAGTGGTATCAGGATTCCAAACACCAATCAGCAGTGGTGGCATCATCCAGCACCAAATGAGCAGCAGTCAGAGGGAGCAACCAGGACCAGTCAGGACACCAGGAGAAGTTCTCTGCCATGTCTTTCTCAATGAAGTGAAGATCGGTAAAGACAAAGGCTCAAGACCAGTGAAGTGTTGCAAAGTTAGCTGTGCAAGCATGCTGTCACTGTTCCTTGAGTCCTATTTACACTGTGTCTTCCCTTAGTGAAACACCACATGAGTCTGTATTGTCATAACACCATGTGAGTCTGCATAACCTGACATATCCAGAAACTTCCACTTCACCAGAATGTACAAAATGACATGATACTTATAAAAGTTTAGTCATTATTTTGTTAGTGTGAAACATGATATTTAGTTTAAGAACACAATGAAGATTCAATATTTGAGTGATAACTCCTCATAATTTATTTTATAGATGAACATTTTACTATCACACACACACATTTAGAACACTAAAACTCATGATTTTATAAAATTAATTTAATGCAAGCATGTTCTTAAGATTCTTTACCAGTAGCCGGGGTGGTGGTGGCGCACACCTTTAATCCCAGCACTTGGGAGGCAGAGGCAGGCAGATTTCTGAGTTCAAGGCCAGCCTGGTCTACAGAGTGAGTTTCAGGACAGCCAGGGCTACACAGAGAAACCCTGTCTCGAAAAACCAACCCCCCCCCAAAAAAAGATTCTTTACCAGTAAATTCATAAATAGTATTTCCTGATAACTTAGATACAACTAAGACTTTCAAGAAGGCAAACACCTGCAAGGGGGAGAGTCTACTCTAAATTGTGAAGGCCTGTCATCACAATTGATTCTAGAGACATAATTTATGGGTTGTAATTACATGTACAGCTTTGAAAGGATGAAGGACAAGCACTGGACTTCAGAGAGCGTTCTTCTTCCTGGAGGGATCATCAAACAGTACTTTTAGAACAGTTAGTACTGTAAGGAAACAGTTCAGAAGTTATGTTATTTGTTCCAATCTAAATTATTAATTTAATAATTTAATCATGGTGATAGAATTAGCTATCATTATATGTAGTATATGTAAACAACACAGGGACTTTATTTCTGCTTCCTTTCGAACATGACTCTATCATAAACTCAGAAAGAACACTCTGGAGATGTTTTTCTCAAACACTAACTTTATTGAGTATGTGCTCTGGCATTGCCAGCATGCACAGCTGGAGCATACTCGGGGCAGTGCTGCTGTTCAGCCAGTATGAAGTTCTTTGCAAGTTCTAGGAGTTGGTACCACTCTAGTCAGCTAATATTCTAGGGATTTGATCCATCACAGAGAATGTAAAGAATACAATAGGCTCAACAGTAACTCACAACACTTCCTAGGCATTTCTGTTTTCTTCACCATTTTCAAACAACCCTTTTTTTTTTTTTCTATTAGATTGTCTTAGGACAGTATGAACAGACCTCCATGAGGTTAAAACGATTTGATTCCCCACTGTGATTACTGAAGACTGATGGAAGTAGGCAGAGGGTCTAAAGGCAGGTGTTTCTGGGGGAAAAAAAAAAACAAAAAAAAAAACCGAACAAACCAAAACGTTATTTTGGAAAGGTGGGAATCATTTGCCAGGTGAGTCTAACAAGTAACTGTCAAACGTGCAAGACTATGGTGACATGCAACATATGGTGACAAAATAATTGTGTAATTTATGGCGAATAGGAAAATCACTTTCAAAATTTGAATAAATACTTCACCCTCTATCTAAGAAAAGGAAGCATGACTAATAATTATTTTAATTATTTATTATTATTAGATTTTGTCTACCTTATCAGGACCTTCAAATCATTAAGTGAAAAAGTGGTGTGAGTCATTGCTCTTGTGTTGGTTAGAATCTGGGTTCACTTGGGAGCCTCTGAGCACACCTATAAGGAATCTTATGTTAATTCACGGGGGAAGACTGCCCACAAGGTGGCGCCTTCCCCTTACTGGGATCCCAGATCACATCGATGGAGACATGGAACTAAGCAGCAAAATGGCGC
Source organism: Rhabdomys pumilio (assembly GCA_030674055.1). Lineage (NCBI taxonomy): Eukaryota > Metazoa > Chordata > Mammalia > Rodentia > Muridae > Rhabdomys > Rhabdomys pumilio. The sequence goes on from JANHMN010000001.1 coordinate 148,359,737, forward strand.
TTACCCTCCTCTGCTTTCTGAGTATGGTTAGTATATGAGCCACTGCTTCAAGCCCCTGTGGCCTTGTCTTCCCTGATAGAATGGACTGTACTTTGAATGCAACTGTAAAAGATATGGAGCTACTCGTGCTTCATATCCTGAAAATAAGAAGAAAACAGATTGGATGGAGTCTCCTCTGTAGACGGGAATAATTATGGCGAAAGGGTGTTTTTTATTTGTTTGTTGTTGTTGTTTTGTCTTGGTTTTTGTTTCTTTCCCCCCTCTGATAGACATAGGGGTGCTCTTGCCTTATTACTTTCCGTAAGAAATACATAGGGTAGCATGTTTGGAGCAATGAATCCAAGATTTTGGCAGAAATTTACCATTTTTTTTTTCTTTTTTGGAGTAAACGGCCCCTGCTTGATACTAAAAGATTGATGTAAATAAAATTATAGCTTATTAATACTGCTCAGTGTAATTTTTAGAAATATCAAAGTATTTTTTTAAATGTGCTCTTTAAGCATATTTAAAAGCCATCACATCTGCAATTGTTTCTAACTGCAATGAAAAGAGCTGCCAGCTGGGTCCTCTCTCAGAGACTCAGCTGTCTTTTCTTCTCTCCAACTGTAGAACCAAAGATAGGGATTACTTTTATAAATATGTAATTATGTTTTTTTCAGACTCTGATTAATAATTCATCTTCAGCTCCTATAGCATTATGTTTGGAATGTTAAACAACCGAGTGAGTCAAATTTTGATATTTAGGAAGATTAAGGGGAATATTGTGAATAAATTTTAGTTTCCATGGCTACCTCAGACTATTAGTTGAGTACAATGTGAGACAGATTGGTTTTCCTTCCAGAGGCCATGTAGCCTTATGTTGCACTCAGGAAGGTTATGGCTACCTGTGTGTCTGGCAGTCGTACAGACTACATGATAGGCCTGCGAATTAGTGAAGCAATGCTGATTTTTAGCAGATTAGGGTACATGGAGTTTCTTCTCTGCTTCTTTTAATACAAAATCTAAAGTCTACTGTAAAGAGTTCAATAGCCTAACAGAAGTAAAAGTTAGACCTCAGTGGATCAAACCTTAGTTCAGTCTTTTAAAAAAACTGCATAGATGACTTTCCTTATATTGTGCTCCTGTCTATTGGAATAATACAACTTTATTATTAAAATGTATCAAAGTTAAATGGGATGATGTATATAAATATTTAATATGGTGCCAAACATATTACGAATAAGCACATTAAACTTTACCAAGTAGCATTAGTATTCAAAAAGGGACACAATGAAATAAAATAAGAAGGCATGTGTGTGAGTCACAAAATATTGTGACCCTTATAAAATGTTAAGAAAATTTCAATCCAAACAATGCAATAGGAGAGACATTGGACTCAGTTCTGAACACAGGAAAGCCATGGAAATGGGAGGAGCATGTGGGCTGGTGCACAGAACATCTCCAAGAAGAGATGGCAGTTCTGAGCATTCTTGAAGTAGTTGGTGTATCAATTATTCTTCTGTTGCTGTGATAAAACACTATGACTAAAAGCAATGTAAAAAAGAAACAGTAGATTTTGGCTTTGGGCTACAATGGTGGGGGTTTTGGGGCGAGTAGTAACATGGCAGCAGTCAGCATGAACAGAAATCATGGAAGTTACATTTTCAATTGCAAACATGAGACAGGGAGAATGAACAGGAAGTGGGGTGAAAACCATACACTCTCAAAGCCCACTCCCAGTGAGACACTCCTTCAGTAAGGCTGTAACTCCTAAAGATGCTATGACATCCCTCAAACACCACAACCAATGACTGGTTGAGAACTCACATATCTGAGCTTATTGGGGATATTAAGCACATTCCTCATCTAAACCCCTGAACTCGGCAAATGCAAGTCTTGGTAAAAGTGGGTCAGGAATTTGGCTATTCTGAGTAAAATAATGATCTGTTAAGGGTGGAGAAATGTCTCTAAATTAAATTACAGGATTTTTTGTGACTTGGATGTCCAAGTAAGATGGGGGCTGTATTAATGCATGTAGTACTAAAACAAAACACTGAGGCTCCATGGTCTTCTAATGAAGAATCGCATTTAGCTCACATTTCTGCAGCTTCAAGGGCATGGCACTGACACAGCTCAGGCCTGTGCAGGCCTCATGGCAGACACATTATCAGGATAAGTGCACATGTGAGAAGGAGCAATCGCAAGGGGAGACAGGAAGTCCAAATATGGAGGGTGTCTTCTGTAATCACTTCCTTATTGACAACTAAGGGCCTCTTGAAACCTGCTTTAGTCCCTCCCTAGAGCAGCACCCCAATAACTGAACTTACTCCCCTGAGTTCCACCTCATGTCTCACATTGCACTCTGAGGAAAAGGCTTTTTAACACATGAGCCGTGAGTGATAAACTCAAAAATACAAACCATATCAGGGACCAATATCAAGTCCTAGTTGAGATAAGTGTGTGTGTAAATGTGTGCACATGCATGCATGCTTGTGTGCACACATACATGTGTGCCTGCATGTGTGTATGCTTGACTGTGTGTGTGTGTAATTAGTAGAAGCACTAAAGCAGTGTCATCTATGCAATCTGTGGAGCTCAGGACAAATAAGAACATATGATCTTATTTAAATATTGACAATAATTGGAGGATGGGAACGAAAGAGAATTAGACTGGTAAGTTCAGTCTATGGCCTGTGTGACTGTTTTCCCATGAAGCCTCTCTAAGGAAGTAGCGATAGGAGGCAAGAAGGTCAACATTACATAAAGAGCCAAAACAATATACATTATTTCAGTGCTGGTATAACAATAAGGAGTACTAGAAAGTTGATAATAGCTGGGACTATCAGGAGAAAACAATGAAAGAAACACACGCAGGGAGATCTGTTATACACACAAAAGCTCTGAAGAGGCTCCTGGCCATTTTATGTGAATAGTGTTTTTAAATGCATCAATCTACATTAGGGACCAGTTTTCAACCAGAATCTTTCTGTTGAGACTTGGTATATTTTAAGAGTATAGCAAAGCTAGCTAGACCTCTTATACTATAATCTCGTTCTTTCTGACTCTCTTGAAGCTTTTTCTTATATGCCAAATCGAATGCTAGATTCTAACCCAGGTTAACACGGGTCTAGACATTCAAACACTACCAGCTGTTGTAGCAGATAATCCCTTCAGTGCTGAATACAGCAAAACCTTTAAGATGATCATTAACTTTTTACTTAGTTCGACAAAGGGGAAAAATGTCCTTCATCAGTTTCTTTTCAAAAGATTTTTTTATGTTATGTGTGTGTCTGTGCCTGCATGCACACATGTGTACTATACATATGCAGGTACCTGCACAAACAGAAGAGGGCATCAGATCCCTTACAACTGGAGTTAGAGGAGGCGGTGAGTTGCTTGATGTGGTTGCTGGGAACCATATCGATGCTTTCTGCAAGAGAAGCAGTTCTCTTAATTGCTGAGCCACACGTTTAGCTCAGTATCAGCTTCTTACTAAACTTGTCAAATCAATATTCAAGAAATTCCTCCAAGAACTTGGTGTTTTATCTGTTATAATTAAAATTTTAAATTGGGGAGATTGCTCAGTAAGTAAAGTGCTTGCTGTCTGAGCTCAAGTATCTGAGTTAGGATCTACAGCATCCAAATATATGGTGAGGATTCAGTGACTCCTACATCTAAAACCCAAATGCTAGGGAAGTGGAGACAGGCGGATCCTTAGATTTTGCTGGTTAGCTGGCTAGCATAATGTATATGTTCCAGGTCCACTGAGAAGGGAAAGGAGAATTTTAAGTGTTTCTTTTTAGGAATATTTCTGGAAACAGGCCATTACCAAAGAGCCGATCAAGGTCTTAAAATAAATGGGTCTATTGAAAAGCACTAGCTATCACAGATGCACTATTCTGGGAATGTCAAAAAGAAAAAAACAAAAACAAAACAAAACAGGCTCCTTTAGGATCTGTGAGTTCTGTGACTAGTGGAGCGATGAGAGTCAGGTGAATTGGGTATTTGATAAAATGGAGATACAATCTTGAGGTTGTAATATGAGGCAGCAATATGAAGAGGATAGTAAGACAGTGTCCTCCAGCAAGAGCCAGGTTTCCATTAAAGCAACCAACCAAAGGCAATTTAGAGATGTGTCTGTAGACATAAGAAATTCATTTTCCAATGAAGCCAGAATTGCAGAGGCCTCCATTGCTGACACCTAGTATATTTCAGCCTACCTTAGTCCACTAGTTCTTCAGGATTTGACTCTACAAATGATCTCCTTATTGTCCCCGACACATAACACAGAGGCTCTTATGTTTCACTGTATTTCCATCTGGAGTATGCATGACCTAAGGATACGACACAGCTATTGTTTAAAGAGCTCTGTGAACCCTGTTGCGTCCAGAACCATGACAAAACTATGACTTGTGTCAGATTTACAGCAACATCACACCCCCACCCCCTCCACTCCTGCCACCATATATACACTTGTATAAAGTGTAAGGGAGATTCTAGCCTGTGTGTTCTTGAATTCCTTTGTATAAATTTGTATTGTATTCACTCCAGTAACATGTGCCTCCTTCCTTTCATCCCTTCTTCTGATGCCAGGAGTTTGTGGAAGGAAATGGAAACATCAACATCTCATCTCTTGTTCTGATGGTTCTGTTAGGTTCTGGTGTTGTGTTGTGTTGTGTTCTGTTGTATTGTGTTCTGTTCTATTTTCTGTTCTGATTTGTTTCCTCCAGGAGGTACCGCCTCTTCCTTCTACTTTCTCTATAGGATTGGCTCTTCCATTTCCTATTCTTTCTTCTCTGTCTTCTAGTTAATAAGTCTCTTGTTCAGCCCTTAAACACTTCAAAATCTTAAGGATAGCAAGAGATAAAATGTATCCTGAATATTATCAAAATGTCATGTTGCCATATACTTCTCCAGAATCCACATACAAAGCAGGCTTGTTTCACTAAGTTGCCACAGCCTTTGAACTTATTCTGTTTTCTTTCTGTCATTTAAGAACAAGTATTTTAGTATTCTGATAGGTCTCTGCATTTTTTTGTACATAAGGGAGCTAAACAACATACAGACAACAGATATGTTAAGCTCTTTCTGCTTGCTGCTTGAGCCAATTTATTTATTTGCTCATTCTGGGGAGAATGCAGATAATTTTTACTCCATGGTATATAATAAGCTTTGCAGATTTCAGTAAGTGCAGAAGTTAAACAAGACAATCTTTTGATTATCCATCCCAGTTTTTTATTTGATGAGCTGGGTGGTATTTACTTTTTTTACTTTCAAGTATTCATAAATGTTTTTTTTATAAGATACCATTTTGTGTATTAATTTATTGTTGGTATAGAAATTACAGGCTTTATAAAAATGGATACTCAGAACACGTGTGCATTTATTCTTATTTTCTCTTTAATTTTAGAGAATCATTGTGTAATTCTTTGCTTTTTTTAAAAATAAGATATACTTACAGTAAGCATTCTGTGATGGCTTATTAATTGTACTTCATGGATCCTCTTCCCTATCCTGTTCTGAGCTGAAGAGACTGGTCCACTTTTCCTGTTGCCTGCCCTTTGAGAGGCACATGAACAGAGCAGGAGGCACTTGCTCTTCCCAAGCCAGGCCAGATGCCTTCGAGTGCTCCATTCTGAGATGTGTACTGGGGATTGACTGCCTCCAGTTCTTTTTAGATTTATTTACCATCATGTCAGAAAAATACCAAAATTCTAAAGGTTAATAGGCTGATGTGATTTATGAAACTGCCCTTGTACCTAAAACACTTGTGAATTGGAGAAAGAACTCTGAACAGGACACACTGCCCTGTGGGAGCCTCTCAGCACTGTTCTCAGGCCAGCAGTGCAAAGATATGTGGTGGTTCCAAGAGACAAGAAATGCTGACAAGACTCCGGTTTTTAATAGTCACATTCCTGCTGTGGGATAGCATCTTGCTGCTTGCCAATGGGTGTTCTTTAATGATGGAAATGGCGGTAACACTCTTACCCCCTCTGGGATTATGATAATAGATCATACTAAGGACTCATGCTCAAGGAGGTTAAATACAGTGGACACATGAGTAGGCAGCTGTTTTCCCTGTGAGAAGTTCAAGGATGCTGTTTTAGGAAGTATTAGTCATTAAGGAAACTCAGAATTCCCTGAGAACGGAAGGGCTCCTGTAATCTAGAGCAGTTTTAGGCTCCAGGCTGAATTCCAGGCGCTACTTTTGACAGGCACTCTGGGCCTCCTTGATAGCGCTCATCTGATGACAGTTTTATATGTTGTCAGTGACCACTATGACTGCATGAGTCTGCAGAAGTATAATATGGATTAATTGCTCTTTGGAGGGAGGGTTCTTAGTAGTTGAAGGACAGGGGGTAGTTTATGAAGAAGAGTTGAGTTGACAGAGGCAGAAAGCAAGGCAGGGGGCTCTGATCATACCAAGTGGGGTAGTACTCTTAACACAACAGTGCAAAGATTCCCCAGGCATTTTATACTGAAATATGGATGGCAGTTGGCAATAGGATTTCTTCTTTCATTTCTTCCTTCTTTTCTTTCTTCCTTCTTTCCTTTCTTCCTTCCTTCTTTCCTTCCCTCTTTCATTTCTTTATTTCTTTATTCCTTTGTTTCTTTATTTCTTTTTCTCTGTCTATATTAGCTTATGCTAAGGATTTCTCCCTGGTAAAATTAGGGAGAAATGTTGTACTGGTTAGGTATTTTTTTTTTTTTAAATCATCTTGACACTAAGTAGAAATATACGGGAAGCATGAACTTCAACTGAAGAATTGCTCCTATCAGATAGTCCGTGGGCATGCTAGTGGGGTATTTTTAATTAATGCTTGATGTGGGAGGGGCCAGTCCATGGAGGACAATGTCATCCTGGGCAGATGATCCTATGTTGTCTTTTAAAAACACATGCTGAGCAAGCCAGTAAGCAGCATTTCTCCATGACTTCTGCTTCAGTTCTGACAACCAGGTTCCTGTCTCAAGTTTTTGCCCTGACTTCTTTTTCTTCATGACAGACTGTAGGTGAAATAAGATAAGTTCCCCCTTGAATTGCTTTTGGCCACCGTGTTTATTGCTGCAACAGAGAACAATTGAATACAGCTGTCTACCTTTACTGATGCCTCTGATGTAACAGATGAAAGATCAAAAATTCAAGGGACAATTTCCTTGTGCCACTGTACCAACTTCAGTGTGTGCTAACACATGACTGCAGCAACCTCAATCTGTGTCCCTCGAAAGTTTCTGTCTCTGTCTACAGAACAAGTAAGTGTACAAAAGGAACTTAGCCCATGACCTTGTAGACAATATCTACATCATCATGCGTTACAGCTCAGACTAAGCAGTAGCTGAGGTATGGGTGTGCAAGGCCTTCCTTGCCAGATTCCTGAACCAGTTTCCTTGTTGGGAAAATGGAAGAGAAGGTAACATTTTCTAAGCCTTGAGCTTTAGATTACAAAACCACAGGAACAAAGTCGCTTTCACTTTTTCTTCTTATTCTGCTTCTCTGATTGGTGATGTTGAAGCTCTGGCAAGTTGAATTGTGTCCTCATTTTTCATTCTCAATTATGTGGTTCAAAGTTTAGCTATTATTTAGGAAAATGAGCTGTAGGTTTTGGACACCAGTCCCCTCAAGTCTAGCTTGAGTCACCAATGAGGATGAAATCTAGATTGAAACCTGGGCTGTGTTTTTCAGAATCTAAATTTGTTCCTCAACATATAAGATGATAAAATGCTTAAATATCAAGCAAAATGGTAACTGGGTCCAGTATTTTAAAATCCTATTTTGACAAAAGCGAGAATTTGCTACTCATTCCATCTTTATGAAAATGTCCACATTCACTAAAAGATTAAAATAAAACATGTATATCGGTATGTAATAGAAATTTGCTCTTTACTTTGCTATGCTTTAAATAAATTTGATTCTTTCAATTCCATCAACTTCTTGAGTTTTAAGAACTGGTTTTAAGATCATAATTTTGTTATTTTTAAAAAATAGAGTTCATACATTAAAAATGGAAAGTCTTGGGGGGAGTTAAAGGCAATGATATAATTAAGAACTTGCTTTAAGACATAAGACACTATGTGAAGAAACTCGGAGCTAATTCTTAAGTCCCCTCAATATAAGACGCCATGGCTGTACACTGAATAGTGTAGGGATAAAGTTGTGGCTTGCTGTTCAGGGAGTAACTGTGAAGACCATCCAGAGGCAACTGTCACTGTGTGACAAACATTGTTTTTTTTTTTTTTTTAACCTTTAAAGAATGTTAAGGTTTATGAGGACAGAAAAATTATATCTATAATACTGGTTTAAGCTTGTTCAACTACTGAGATCAGCCTCTTACTTCATAGACTTTTAATTATGTTTTCTTCATATTCATCATTTTTGCTCGAAGGGCAATATGTCTGGTAATCAATAGACATGGAGAAATCTCATACTTTGCATCAGTGTTCAAATGAGTTGCTATAATGTGAATACTATGAGAGGTCATATGTTATCTATTGTGGCAGCTTCATTTTAGACCTCTTGGAGATATATATATATATGTGTGTGTGTGTTTATTGACATGCAAATTTTTATAATTGTGATAAAGATAATCTCTTCAATCACTTTTCTAAAAAAAATGCAAATTTGTGTTGTAAATATACTTAGTTTTCTTTTGTTTTTTAACAGGAACAATTTGCCTTTGAATTTAATATGGAGATATCTATCTATATCTATATCTATATCTATATCTATATCTATATCTATATCTATATCTATCTACCTACCTACCTATCTATGTATCAAATGAAATAAACACATAAAAGCTAGTCTGAAACTTGCAATTTCCTTTGCAAAGAGAAGTTTCACTGATGAAGGCATGTGCTATACTTATCTGTGGGTATGAGGACAAATATTTAACTTGTAACTAGGAATTATACTGTGTTGAGGTATGGTCTATTGCTATGTATTGTAATGTTAAATTCTGGACCTTAATGTCTAGGCCTACTGATGAATTCTCACATCTACCAGCTTTTGTTATGCAAATTTTGTTCCTTAATTTAAAACTATTGGTTAAAGAAAAATGGCTACAGCCAATTACTGCAAGTTAGAGGTAGGTGGGTTTTTTAGTTACTTGGCTGAGCATGAGAAAGAGAGAAAGAGAGACTGAGGAGTAGAGAGGAGAAGGATCCATGAGAGGAGATATACCATGAGCACATGGCCAGGAAAAATAGCAAGTATTTGGGGGAACATCACTGAGGAGGTATCCAGGCCAACAATTAAAAGCGTAGATTAGGGATTATCTTCTAGTAATTGTCACAGCCAAATAAAATAACCACAGTCTACGTTCCATTTATTTGTAAGCTAGCTGGGGATAAGCTTAAACTGGTTGTCCTACTACACTGCTGTAATAAAGTGATGACTGCTGGTTCCCTCCAAGATCCGTTACTTCCTTAGCCCTGGGTAGTCTAGGCTTCCAGTATCAGGCATGATTTTCCTCTGTTGAGTGAGTCTTAAATCCAATTAAAAAGTTGTTAGCAGTAAGGTACTACTACTGTGCCATTGGGTGTTGGTTGTTGTTTGGGTTCATAGGGGTCTTTTACAGAAAAACACAGCCAATTACAATGCAGAGTTGTGGAACCCAGTTCCAATGAATATGCTTGCTATCCATCCCCCATACCTAAGGTCTCAGGAATCACTGTGGAAGGCAAGGCAAAAAGCTTGTAAAATCAGGACATTTTCTGTGAGTTTGTGTCTCTTAGCAATGTTTAAAGCTATAGCCATAAAATTGTACCAATGTGACTACCTAAACATTAGCCTAAAAGGACTGTAACAAAAGACACTCTAAAAGGGAAAGACAAGGAGGCCTCAACTCTATACCAAGAACTACAGACAACTAAGGAATACTGAGAGCAGGAGAAATAGTCCTTTCTGGGGAAGACCACACCAAGTGATTATCAAGTGGTCATCCCTGCCAACATATATACAAGTACAAGTCATGTTTTATAGAAGGAACAGCTTATATTTATGTATTTAGGAGTGTGTTTTGAATATATATATATAAAATAACAATTAATTTTTTTAAAAGGCCCAAAGTTTGAAAGAGATCAAACAGGAATATTTGGGAGGGTTTGAAGGGAGGAAAATGAAGATAGAAATGACGTAATTATATTACTATATTATATTGATATTATTACATAAATTATATAGTGTAATCTAAAAAATATTTTAAAGAGAATTTCAGTTTGTACTCACTATCAGCTCAACTCAGTCATCCCTCATGCTCCAGGCCAAGTCCTGCATCCTTTGTGAGACTTTCACTTTTCCACCAGTCAGTCATTTCCTTGATTATTTCTCATACTCTCATGTCTTTTTATCCTGGTACCACTGAATTTTGTACCAGTAGAGACACTGAATATTTCACATCTGTCCTGTTTGCTATTCATGTTCATCTAATATCATGCTAAGTCAACAGTAGACTGAGTATTCATAACCAGCAGGAACATTTCCTGAAAACTGCTTCATTGAGGATACATAAACGATGACCCGAAAATTGATGATGAGTTGAATAATTATTGTAAAGTGCTTGAATACTGTGAACTGCATGACAGATACCTAAGATCACCCACTCCCTTTTATTCTATTACTTCTGTTTTTATAAATCATTTCTTTTTTTCTTTTTAAGGCCAATTGCCTTTTTAATGGCTGTTTTAATTGTAAGTCACAAACTATAGGGGAAACTATCTGAAGATTTATTCCACACAGTGAAAAGATAGTGAGCTTCCTGTATTTGCCAAAGATAACTCAAATGCACATGTGATTATTCATTATTTTGATCCTCACTAAGATCAAAATGCCTGCAATAAACAATTTAAGGGAAACATAATTTATTTTAGCTCACAGTTTCAAAAGATTTAGTACATAGTTTCTTTGTTCCAGGTTGGGAGGGAGAGAGGGAGAAAGAGCGGAAGGGAGGGAGGGAGAGAGAATGAGAGAGAGAGAGAGACAGAGAGACAGAGAGACAGAGAGAGAGAGACAGACACACAGACAGACAGACAGAGAATGAATGGTTCCTATAACTCCATAGACTCTACCATCAATGACTGACTTACTTCCTCTACCTTATAGCATCAGCACCTCTCAAAATAGCATCACCAGGTAGGACCAAGTGTACAATGTGTGAGGCTTTGTTGGAACATGTGACCTTGATAATAGCTAGGAAGCCTCAATCAGAAATGAGGGATATAGTGTTAAACTTGAGATTCTTTTACTACTATAATATTAGGTAGCACAAAGACCACCAGACTATATTAGGGGACAAAATGATTATGAAAAAGTAGCAGCAGCTAATATGAATTGCTTTTCACCACTAAAGAAGAAAAATAAAACTGTAACAATAATAGCAATCATAGGTAATTTAGAATGTATTTTTCTCCTCAAGATATCATTTTTATTCATATACCATAACAGAGTCTCTGTATGTATGCAGGAGTATATATGCATATTTATATCTAAGTGTATTGCATATGCATGAATGTATATGTATATAAAGTAAAGTAAATTATATGCTATGAAGACATTCTGTAGCTACCTGTGTGTATGTGTAGAAAGAATGAGAGCAGGAGGGAGAGAAAGGAATGAACAAAATAGTATATTCAACATAACACCTTGGTTAGAAAAAGAAATTTTCTTTCTTGTGAATGTGCTATTTGACTATGGAAAAAAAATCAACAAAACTAACATGTTTATATTAAAATATATTTCATTCATAATAGCTTAATGTTTGGTCACACATTTCCATTTTATTGAAAATAGATTTTTTCTCACATAATATATCTTGATTATGGGTTCCCCTTTCTCTACTTCTCCCAGTTCCTCTCGATCTCTTCTCTAATCTGAATCCACTCCCTTTCTGTCTCTCATTAGAAAACAAGCTTCAAAGAGACAATAGTGCCAAAATAAAATATAATGAGAAAAAGCAAAAACGATCATATTGAAGTTGGACAAGACACACCAACAGAAGAAAGTGTCTAAGTGAAGGCATTAAGAGCCAGAGACCCATTTTTACTAAATTAATCCTGCCAATCCAGGAACATGGGAGATCTTTCCATCTTCTTTCTTCAGAGATTTGAAGTTCTTGTCATACAGATCTTTTACTTACTTGGTTAGATCCACTTCAAGGTATTTTATATTATTTGTGACTATTGTGAAGGGTGTCATTTCCTTAATTTCCTTCTCAGCCTGTTTATCCTTTGAGTAGAGGAAGGCTACTGATTTGCTTGGGTTGATTTTAAATCCAGCTGCTTTGCTAAAGTTGTTTATCAGGTTTGAGCGTTCTCTGGTGGACGTTTTAGCGTCACTTAAGTATACTATCATATCATCTGCAAATAGTGAGATTTTGACTCCTTTCTTTCCAATTTGCATTCATTTGACTTCCTTTTGTTGTCTAATTGCTCTGGCTAGGACTTCCAGTACTATATTGAATAGATAGGGGGAGAGTGGACAGCCTTGTCTAGTTCCTGATCTTAGTGGGATTGCTTCTAGTTTCTCTCCATTTAGTTTGATGTTGGCTACTGACTTGCTGTATATTGCTTTTACTATGTTTAGGTATGGATCTTGAATTCCTGATCTTTCCAAGACTTTTACCATGAAGGGGTGTTGAATTTTGTCAAATGCTTTCTCAGGATCTAGTGAGATGATCATGTGGTTTTTTTCTTTGAGTTTGTTTATATAGTGGATTACATTGATGGATTTCCGAATATTGAAGCATCCCTGCATTCCTGGGATAAAGCCTACTTGATCATGATGGATGATTGTTTAGATGTGTTCTTGGATTCAGTTTTCGAGAATTTTATTGAGTATTTTTGCATCAATATTCATAAGAGAGATTGGTCTGTAGTTCTCTTTCTTTGTTGGGTCTTTGTGAGGTTTAGGTATAAGTGTAATGTCCATGTTGTCAAAAGCAATCTACAGATTCAATGCAATCCCCATCAAAATTCCAAATCAATTCTTCATAGAGATAGAAAGAGCAATTTGCAAATTTATTTGGAACAACAACAACAACACCAAAAAACCAGGACAGTGAGAACTATTCTCAACAATGAAGGAACTTCTGGGGGAATCACTGTCCCTGACCTCAAACTGTACTACAGAGCAATAGAGATAAAAACTGCATGGTATTGGTACAGAGGCAGGCAGGAAGATCAATGGAATAGAATTGAAGATCCAGAAATGAACCCACACACCTATGGTCACTTGGTCTTTGACAAAGGAGCTAAAACCATCCAATGGAAAAAGGACAACATTTTCAGTAAATAGTGCTGGTTCAACTGGAGGTCAGCATGTAGAAGGATGCAAATAAATCCATTCTTATCTCCTTGTACAAAGTTCAAGTCCAAGTGCATAAAGGACCTTCACATAAAACCAGATACACTGAAACTAATAGAAGAGAAGGTGGGGAAGACCCTTGAATACCTAGGCACAGGGGAAAAGTTCCTGAACAGAACACCAATGGCTTATGCTCTAAGATCGAGAATTGACAAATGGGACCTCATAAAATTGCAAAGCTTCTGTAAGGCAAAGGACATTGTCAATAAGACAAAATGGCAGCTAACAGATTAGGAAAAGATCTTTACCAATCCTACATCTGATAGAGGGCTAATATCCAATATATACAAAAAACTCAAGAAATTATACTCCAGACAACCAAATAAACCTATTAAAAACTGGGGTACAGAGCTAAACAAAGAACTCTCAACAGAGGAAACTCGAATGGCTGAGAAGCACCTTAAGAAATGCTCAACATCCTTAGTCATCAGGGAAATGCAAATCAAAACAACCTTGAGATATCACCTCACACCAGTCAGAATGGCTAAGATCAAAACTCAAGTGATAGTAGATGCTGGCGAGGACACGGAGAAAGAGGAACACTCCTCCATTGTTGGTGGGATGGCAAGTTTGTACAACCACTCTGGAAATCAGTCTGGCGGTTCCTCAGAAAACTGGACATAGCATTACCTGAGGATCCAGCTATACCACTCCTGGGCATATACCCAGAAGATGCTCCAACATATAACAAGGACATATGTTTCGCTATGTTCATAGCAGCCTTATTTATAATAGCCAGAAGCTGGAAAGAACCCAGATGTCCTTCAACAGAGGAATGGATACAAAAAATGTGGTACATTTACACAATGGAGTACTACTCAGCTATTAAAAATAATGAATTTGAGAAATTCTTAGGTAAATGGATGGAACTAGAAATTATCATCCTGGGTGAGTTAACCCAATCACAAAAGAACACACATGGTATTTACTCACTGATAAGCGGATGTTAGCCCAAAAGCTTGAAATAGCCAAGACTCAACTCACAGACCACATGAAGCTCATTTAGAAGGAAGACCAAATATGGATGTCTTGGTCCTACTTAGAAAGAGTAACAAAAATACTCAAGGGAGCAAATATGGAGACAAAGAGTGGGACAGAAACTGAAGGAGGGGCCATCTGGAGACCATTCCACCTGAGTATAGACCCTGATGTGGATGTCAGGAAGTGCATGCTGACAAAAGCCTGATATAGCTGTCTCCTTAGAGGTCTGCCAGAGGCTGACACATTCAAAGGCCGATGCTCACAGAAACCACTGATTTAATCAAGGGTTTCCCATTGGAGAAGTTAGAGGGAAGACTAAAGGAGCTGAAAGTGTTTGTGGCCCCATGAGGAGAGCAACAATACCAAACAACCAGAGCTCACTAGGGTCTAAACCACCATCCTGGGAGAATATAGGGAGGGATCCATGACTTCTTCTTGTACATGAAGGGAAGATGGCCTTGTCGGGCATAGGTAGGAGAGAAGATTCTTGGTCCCATGAAGGATGAACACCGAGTGTGGGGGGATTCGAGGATAGGGAGGTGGGAGCGGGTAGGTGGGGGCACATCTTTATAGAAGCATGAGGATGGAGGATGAGATAGGAGGTTCCTGGGTGGTGGAGGAAGTGGAGGTAAGGGGATAAAATCTGAAATGTAAATATAATATCCAATAAAAAATATTTAAATAAAGAGTCAGAGACCCAGTCATTCATACAGTCCAGAGTCCCACAAAAGCACTAACTGAAGGCTATAATAAATATGCTCTGTGCTTGCTATTTCAGTCTCCGTGAGTTCATATGAACTTTGCTCAGAGAGACTTGTTCTTTGCGTGTCCTCCATTCCTTTCATACACCCTTCCTATCTCTCCTTCTATGGGTTTCTGAGAGCTTTGAGGGAAGGGATTTGATGGAGAAATCCCATTAAGGCTTGTATATTCCAAGGTTTATTTTACTCTGTGAAATGTTTCCTAGTTCTACCTACTTGCCTGAAAATTCTGTGTCATTCGTTTTAAATGTCTGAGTAGTAGTCCATTGTTATATATATATTTTATACATTTTTCTGTTGAGGGACATCTATGTTATTTCCAATTTCTGGCTATTATGAATAGAGCAGCAGTGAATGTAATTGAGCAGATCTCTTTGTCGTAGATAAGGCATCCTTTGGATATATGCGCAAAGAGTGGTATATATTGATCTTAAGGTAGATTAATTCCCATCTTCCAAATCAATCACCATATTGATTTCCATACTGGCTATATATGAGTTTGTGCTCCAACCATCATTGAGTGAGCTTTCCTTTAACTCAACATTTTTGTCAGCATGATGTTACTTGTTTTATTAATCTTAGTCAATATGACAGGTTAAAGATGAAATCTCAATTTAGTTTTGATTTGCATTCTCCTGATGGCAAAGAATGTTGAGCAAAATATTTGTCAGCTATTTGAGTGTTCTCTTTTAAGAATTCTCTGTTTAGATCTGTACCCTATGTTTAATTTGAATTATTTGCTTTCTGGGTACCTAGTTTCTTGAATCCTTTAAATAGTTTAGATATTGGCCCTCTGTTGGGTGTGTAGCTGGTAAAACTATACATTTCCCCCATTTTGTCAGCTGTTGCTTTGTCCAAATGAATGTCCTTTGCTGTGTATGAGTCTATTTAGATTCTTCTACGTGCAGAAATCCAACTTGACTAGCACCAGTTGTTGAAGAAGTTGTATTGTTTCCAGCTTCTGTGTTTCTGTGTTTCTGTCTTCTTTATCAAAAATCAGGTGTTTATAGTTGTGTGGATTTTTGTCTTTGTCTTTAATTTTGTTCTATTGATTGACGTGTCTGTTTTTGTGCCAGCATTGTGCTGTTTTTATTACTGTATCTTTGTACAGCTGGATATTGGAAATAGTGATACTTCCAGCAGTTCTTTTATTATTCAGGGATGTTTTAGCCATTTTAGTGAGAATTTTGGTTTCTTGGAAAAAAATTTATTTTTTTACATTTCAAATGTTATCTCCCTTCCCAGTTTCCCCTCCACCAGCTCCCTATGCCCTCCTTGCCTCCCTCATGCCTCTATGAGCGTCCTTCCCCACCTGCCCATCTACTCCTGCTTTAGAGCTCTAGTTTTACCCTATTCTGGATCATCAAGTCTTCACAGAACCAAGAGGCTCCCCTCCCAGTGATGCCAGATAAGGCAATCCTTCTGCTAACTATCCAGCTAGAGCCTGGTTACCCCCTGTGTACTCTTTGGTTTGTAGTTTAGTCCTTGGTAGCTCTGGGGGGTGGGGTGTCTTGTTGGTTGATATTGTTATTCTTCCTATGAGGTTGCAGACCCCTTCAGCTCCTACAGTCCTGCCCTAACTTCTCTATTGGGGTCCCTGCTCTCAGTCCAATTTTTGGCTGTGTATATCCGAATCTGTATTGATCTGGCTCTGGCAGAGCCTCACAGGGGACAGCTATTGGTTGGAGATATTCTATTAAGAATGTTGGACTTGCTCCAAGGAACTTGATGCCCCTAATCAGTAGGAAGTAGTCTAAAGAGATCTACATTCCTGTTCCACTTTACACTTCTTTTCTTGCCTACCTAGTGTTGTGGGCTTAGAAGGGATTGGGGTAGAGAAAATGGTAGATATAAAGTGGCCAAAAACTATGGTTACAAATTATACAAACTACTCCTGATTTTTTTGTTTGTTTGTTTATTCAGTGTGTGTGTGTGTGTGTGTGTGTGTGTGTGTGTGTGTGTGTGTGTTTGCATGTGAAGCTGATCTGATCAATATCTGTTAAGAATTGTGTTGGAATTTTGATGGGGGATTTTATTGAATTTGTAGATTGCTTTTGGTAGAATGACTATTTTTATTATGTTAATTTTACTGATCCATGAGCTTGGTCTTTTGATCTTCAGATAGCTTCTTCAATTTCTTTTCTCAATGACTTGAATTTTTTTATTATACAATTCTCTCATTTTCCTGGTTAGAGTCACCCCAAGATATTTTATATTACTTGATGCTATTTTGAAAGGTGCTGTTTCCCTGGTTCTTTCTCTGTCTATTTGTCATTTGTATGTAGAAAGGCTACTGGGATTTTTTTTATAGCTAATTTTGTATTCAGCTACTTTGCTGAGAGTGTTCATCAGCTCTAGGATCTGGTAGAATTTTTGTGTCACTACTTGAACTGTCATATCATTTGCAAATAAAGATATATATATATATATATATATATATATATATATATCCCAATATGTATCTCCTTGATATCCTTGAGTTGTTTTACTGTTCTACCTAAGATTTCAAGTACTAGTTATGTAGAGAGTAGACAACCATGTTTTGTGCATGATTTAGTGGAATTGTTTTGACTTTCTTTCCACTTAAGTTGATGTTGGCTATGGTCTTGCTGTAAACTGCCTTTATTATAGAAGATCCTTTGTAATCCTAATCCCTAATCTCTCCTGGACTTTTAACATGAAGGGGTATTAGATTACATTAAGTACTGAAAAGGGAATTCTTTAAAACAACAAAAAATAAGGCAAGTGAGAGGAGAATCAAAAGTATCTTTAACAAGCCATGGGAAGGTTTTAAGGGCAAAGATCATGTTGAGTTCTAACAGGAATACTTTCTTATACCCAAGTACTGAGTAAAATAGTGAAGAAAAATAAATAAGAACACTGAAATACCAATCTACCAGTGTACTTTGCTCATGAACACATGAGCTACAAATGAACCTGCTAATTAATAGGGCCTTGGAATGAGGGCAACTTGCTGACGTGCCAAGAGCCAGTTTTACCCAGTTAACCCAGTGAGTTCTATAGTAGGCAAGACTTGGATGCCAGAAAGCAGAGAACACGAGCTCTCTGCAGGCAGTCTCACACTCCAGGAAGAGCCTGGTTTTCCTTTCATGTTTATATATCTCCACTTTCTCATGGATAGACTCCAGACAAAGGACAGTTAAAGTCCCAGAGTTTTCTCACAGGTGTCATCTTCCGAGGAAGCTGCCAAGCATTTGAGAATTTTTATCAAACCTACAGGATTCACATTAGATAAAACTATTTATTTTCAGAAAATACACACACACACACACACACACACACACACACACACACACACCAGGATATAGCTAGTAAACACTAAACATATTTCTGTACAGTGGAATTAGGTGCCAAAAAGTTTATATTAAATATAAGAGAAGGAATATGATGAAAGAAATGGAAGCAGCTTAATATGAACAGCTTGTCACTTCCAAAGAAGAGAAAAAAATGCACAATGACAATAATAATGTTATTAGTAATATATTTTCTCCCTCAATCCCCAGAGAACATTTTCAGATCTGAAACTAAGAGAAGCCAAAATTATATAACACAAGATTGAGGATCCTGGAGAGATGGAATAATTGAAATAGATGGTGCTAGAAGAAATTGGGAGGGAAGAAGGTCATAGATACTTCCACATCAGGTTCTTGTTCTCTCTAAAGTAGATTTGAGATTTCACACAACAAAACCTTTTGCCGGCTCAATAGCTTTTGGCAAATCCCAGCTTGTTTTTTTGCTATGAAATGCATATTCTACAAGGAAGATGGCTTTTAGACATAATAATGCATTGACCTTTTGCTATTTTGCACCTTTCCTATGAATATATTTTCCTGAAGAAAGCTCTTAACTTCTTGAATGTAGTTTGTGAGTGA
The DNA here is from genome assembly GCA_030674055.1 of Rhabdomys pumilio. Classification (NCBI taxonomy): domain Eukaryota; kingdom Metazoa; phylum Chordata; class Mammalia; order Rodentia; family Muridae; genus Rhabdomys; species Rhabdomys pumilio. Next base: position 148,378,708 of record JANHMN010000001.1, read on the forward strand.
TGCACTCGTATGTTACACAGGGCTTCTTCACTTTGCAATATTATATTATTAAGGTGAATGGTGTGTGTGTGTGTGTGTGTGTGTGTGTGTGTGTGTGTGTGTGTGTTTGACAACATGCATGGACATCTGAACAGAAAGGGTCTTCTACTATTGATCCTATTCTGGTGTGACCTTTTGCATTTGCCGGGCTTCCTCTTTTGCTCCCAGTCTAACCAGTAAGCTGTTACAACAGTGCTGATGTGTCACAAATCTGCTTTGCACAGAGCTGAGTCTGTTCAACATTACTGGCTTTGTTTACTCACTGTTGTTTGGGCTCTTTTAAGCAAGGTATCAACTAGCTAAGACGTAGTTGCTTCTTGCTTAAAATTAAAAATGAAAAAAAAAATTCTTGCCTTTATCCCTCCTTCCTTAGGTCAGATGTTTCTTTTTGATAGCTGCAACTTCTACAAGACTATTTTGGAATCTCTCTATAAGTGCACAAGTGAGCTGAAAAGGAATATCAAGAATGGAAGGGCAGAGTTTTGTAGTCAGAAACACACTTCTGAATAGATTGAAAGTCCTTTAAATAACTAGACCCAAGGGTTTCTTCCATTTGCTGTAGGAAACACATACAGGTAAGCCTGTTTCCATTGTATCTCAATTCTATTATTTCTTACAAAAGCCATGTCTATTAGTTTTTTTTTTTAATAAGCCCTGGTATTTTACAAAGAAATATATCCTTTGGCTCGGGTCATAAAAGACTTTTGTTGGTGTGTAGTGAAAGATACATTTACCAAGGTGTTTTATTACTCCACGGTTGGAATTAATATCTCCCTGCTTTATACTTCTTTAGCACGTTGTAAGTGCCTCTATTATAGCACTTATTGCCATCTGCCTACATTCAGGGTTGTTAATGTATGTTTTTAGATTATGAGCCCCCAAAGGGCAAGGACTATACCTTCCTCATTTTATATCTTTCCCAAGGCTCTACGCAGTGACTTGCATTTTGCATGTGCTAAATAAATGTTTATTAAATTGACTGAGTAGGTGGCATATACTTAGAGATAAACTGCTATTCTTTGAAAAGCACATTTTATTTTTAATCTTGGCTGATAGTTAAGTTTGGAAAATTCAAACAAGCTGAAATATTATGAGATAATTTTGTAGCATGAATGCTCCCTTAGAGAGATTTCTTTGCTGTTGCAATTTAATTCATATCAACATATTATTTATGTGTGCTGTTGCATTAAGACTTAGAGTTTGAGGACAAGTAGCACTGAAATCAAATTCTTTTCACCACATTTCTTCATACAATCTCCACATGATTTGCTTAAATTTTATAATCCACAGTTCCATTTATTGTAAACTGGTAACTGTAGACTCTTCTCAGAGAGTTCCAGTAAGGCTCAGAGGGGTATACAGAGAATACATATTCTATATACAGAGAAGTTAGCATATTCTGGGAGCTAAATAAGCAATTTCATCTATTTCCTTTTTTCTTCCTTTTCTTCCTTCCAGCTAACATGTGTTGGTGAGTTTTAGACTTCTGTCTATCGAATGCTAATGTCAATACTGGCCCTGATTAGTGGGACAGAGAAATGAGCCCAATACTTTCTTAGCAGATGAACTTGGAACACTAAATAAAAAATCATAATGACCTGTTATGTCATGATGGTAGATATATTTTGGATGGTAGATATATTTAGATATAAACCATGGAAAGGATGAAAATTTACTTTGTCCTACAGTATCATATGAAATGACATGACACATATGTGTGATCTCAGTTTGACAGAGAGAAGTGGGAGGGACATTTTCCATAGAAGAAATAATGGGAATCAAATTAAAAACATCACAAAACAGCATGGTTTGTACAATGTGTTACTAGATTATAAAGATGAAGAGGATAACAGGAGAAGAGTCTGAGTCCCATGAAGGTATTTCTGTTGTGTTTTAAGAAGAGAAAAAACTCATGTGTTGAGAGTAAAGGTGAGACAACAATTCATATTTTTCCTTCCAGGAGTTATTAGTTCCTTCCTCTCCCTAGCAGGGACCACTGAGGTAATTCCAGAAAAATCTTGGGGTTTCAGTAACCCAATCTTAACCTCACTGCTACAAATGATAAGCTGTAGACTGGGAGGGGGTGATGTTCAAACAGGGTAGAAAATGAGACAGGATTAGAAACAGCAGTAGTTTTGGCTCGGAGTTTGAGTCCACAACTCTGAAAATGTCTGTCCTTTATAGCATGGATCCCATGGAAGCTGCTGTGGTTGTTTTTGAGTTCAATATCTTGGAAGATGAAGCTAGATTCTGTTACATAGATAGAAATTTTAGACAGTCTGTCTGGACTACTTTTCTTATGGTTAATGCTTACTGCAGTATTTTCTGCAAAGCAAGCAGCCTGGTTGGTTGGAAGACATATAATCTGTATGGGTACAGAAGATATTTTATAAAATTAATCAGCAGTGTCTTCATTTCTTCCCACATAACTGATAAAAGGAGACTTAATCTGTTAGCTTTTCATCATTATAACAAAATACTGGAGATAGACTAGGCTACTTAAAAAGAAAAGAAAGATGTATTTGCTCACACTTTGGAAAGGTACAGTTCAGGTTCAGTGAGGGAAAATCCTTGATAACAATATCAGCAAGACATGCTGGTGCTATAATGGCACAAATGTGGGATTAGCAAACCACTCTCTGCTTGGATTTAAGGCCCACTCCATAAGGATGAAACTAATGCCTGAAACTTCTCAGGTGGCCAAGAATATAAGAATGAATAGAACATGGGTCTATGGGAAAACCAAATACTATTGTTCTGTTAAAGAAAACCAGCAATGAAATCACCCCTAATGCATTCTGCTATTCCTATAGATAGTAGTCTCACTTAACCACAATCAGAGAGGCTTCTACCTGTATTAGTTGGGAACTAGCTCAGAGACTCATAGTTGGACAGAGAGCAAGAGATACTGGAGCACTCAGTCTTAATGGGACATCTTCATCTGACCTCCATCTCAGGGTTCAAGAAGAGGAGGCAGGAAGATTTTAAGATCCTGAGCTGATCGATGATTCTATGGAAATAGTGTTTTCCATACACAAGACTGATGTATATAGGAATCTCCAGAGACTAGCAGCACAGATTTATATTAGATTGAAAGAGGCAAGTAAACATGAGCTGTCACCACAAACCAGGAAGTTATCTGCAATTGGTAAGTTCATGCTTAAAAAGGAAACAACAGAGTTCTCCAACAGAGTCTGAATTACCACAATTCAATATAGGCTGCACTCCCAGTGTTAGATGGCCAACACAAAATGGATTCCACGGTATTCTTGCTGACATTTTGTCTCATATATCTTTGTTTGGGCACTTTTTTTTTAAATCTTATTAGTGTTTTGCTTGAATATTTTGATTTCTGATTTTGTGGGAGGTTTTTGGATAGGAGTTTCTTGTTTGTTCTCATTTTACTTATTTTCTTTAAAAAGAGAGAGTATGGAATGATGTAGAGCTGTGTAGGTAGGGAAGTCGAGAACCTAAGAGAAGTTGTGTGAAGGGAAATGTAAAATCTGAATATTTTTGTGAGAAAATGATTTTTTAATAAAATGTATTAATAAAATCTAAATTTCTGAAAGAAAGAGAAAGTTGTCATTAATGGGAGTCTTATCCATACAGAATATATAAAGTGAAAGTGGTACTTTGGGGAAAGCCAATGTCCTATCTGCTTTTAGTCTCTTTCTTATTGTGGTATGAAAGCATGAACAGAATGCAAAGGCTTTATTGTATTTAGTATGATGGTTACATTAGCATCATGATTTCAAGCCATTAAGACTGAGGATTTGCCAGTTGAAACTTCATTATGCATTACAATTAAAGTCACATTCATTTGAAAATTATAAACATGGAAACAAACAGGAATCCAAGTGTTCCACACTTATGTCTCACAAAATATGAATTATTTACCTTTTTATAGCTTCATATCAAACTCTCTTGTCTGTGTTGACATATTCTGCCCACAGACAGTTGTATAATCTCTAAAGTCTCAAATTCGAAGAAAAGTTAATCCTGCCCATGTGTCTTTAAGCACAGGAGCAGGCCAGGCTCTAGGAAGGGAGTTGTGATTGCACTGAGTGTGGACTCAGGGTGATCTATACCTGTGACTCGTTGATTTAAAAACTTGTCATCTACATTTTTATGTATAGTTCCAAATGTAAAACCTATCATAAGATCAAAGCTTTAGATGAGCCATTCCAATCCCGTTTCAGCAAATCATTTGCTATTTATTTATTTATTTAATAAAACTTAGATTTGATATTTTTTTTTTATCCTTGCAATAGGTGAACTCTTGTCTTGGGTTGTGACTTGCTTAGAATATAGCTGAATTGGTATTTGCCTGGCTTGAATATGACTTGGTATTACAGAAACTGATTTTGGCTCCTGTAATTCTATTGGAAACTAATCCAGAAACCTAGAGATAAAGAAAATCACAGAAAATTTCCCTCTTTTATTGAAATTGGGTTCTTTTCTCATACAATATATCCTGATTACAGTTTCTTCTCCCTCTACTTCTCCCTATTCCCCTCCATCTCCTCTCCCATCTGGATCCACTCCCTGTCTGTCTCTCATTAGAAAAGAACAGGCTTTGAAGATATAACAACAAAATATAACAAAATAAAATATATTAAGAGAAAACAAAACCTGTCACATGTAGACAAGCCAACCAACAGGAAAAAAAAGTCAAAGGAAGGCACAAGTATCAGAGACCCACTCGCTCACACACTCAGGAGCCCCCAACAAATTCTAAAGTGAAATAATAATATATATGCAGAGGACCTGGTGTAGACAGTGCTTCTTCAGTTTCTGTGAGCTCATATGTGAGTTGAATACATTGACTTAGAAGGCCTTATTTTCCTGTGTCCTCCATCCCCACTGGTTCTTATACATAGTTTTCATTTCCTCTTTCATGAGGTTCCCTGAGCTCTGAAGGGAGGAATTTGATGAAGACTCCCTGTTTAGAGCTGTGTTCCAAGGTCTCTTTCTGTTTCTGTGTAATGTCTGGCTGTGGGTTTCTGTATTTTTACCCATATGCTGTAGGAGGAGGATTTTCTGATGGTGACTGAATAAAACCCCGATCTATGAGTATTGCAGAATATCATCAGAAGTCATCTTATCACTACTGTTTCACTTTAAAGACTACTAGTAGTTGTTTTTACTCCAGGTCTCTGGGTTATCTAGTCTATGCTTCTTGGTCATCCAAGCAATGTCATGTATGAATTTCATAGAGTGCTCATTACAATGTTGGCTGGTGTCTTCCTAAAGAAACTTCTATTAGCTTAGCTCTTTCTCAGTGACCTACATAGGATTTCTGTGTGTGTGTGTGTGTGTGTGTGTGTGTGTGTGTGTGTGTGTGTGTATGTGTATATGTGTGTGTTTGCTCGGCTTCTAAAAATCCAAATTTAAGTTGTCATGCCTGAACAGCATACACTTTACCCCCGAGCCATCTCCCCAACCTCTAAACAGGAATTTTCAATCTTATTCAGTCCGTTATATAAACAAACTTGCCCTATAGAAATGAGCTCTCCTTTACCTGAATCTCAAATAGGATGTTTATGTTTGACCAGATGTTAGTTAATTGAAACTAATTACATTTCCCAAGTAATCCTAGCATCTGGAACCAGCCATGCTGAAAAGCAAAGCTGAACGGAAGCATGGTGTTGTGTCTGCCTCTCCTCAGCTGCCTGTGCAGAAGAAAGATTAAAGCACATCTATGTCAAGAAATCCAATTCTGTTCACTCATTTTATTCATTGCTTGGTATATAGATAGAAGCATCTTGCATGGCCATTGGTTTTGTTAAGTAGGGTGGCCATATTAAGGTTCAAGGAAAATGGTTTGAAAGCATATAAATAAAAAGCGCAGAGCCCGTGCTACTTCTTGCTCTAACAAATATTTTTGTTGTTCTTCTTCTTGTGTGTTGTTGGAACCTAGGATGCATTTTTAACAAAAAAGGCTATAATTTTAAACTATAACTACCATGGTTGGTATTCTGGGAAACAAATAGAAATTTTTTCATTTATGTATTTTTATTTTAATTAAGGCCCAATTCTATCACTTCTCCTTTTCCTTTGCTCTCTCTGACCTGTCCTATGTCCCCTTATTCTAGCCTCTCCTCTGTGGCTCCATCCATTATGAGATTGATGGGCTCTTTTTTCTTGATATTATTATTTAATAGGTTTGCATAAATGCACAAATACATAAATACATTCTACCGAGCCTGTTTGATGTTGCTTGTGTTTATATGATTTTAGGGCTGATGACTTTGAAGACATGTGGTGCACTTCATACACAACAGTTATGTCTGAGCACACAGATTAGAGCATTCACTCAGCTGATGATATTTAAAGAAAACTACTGGGTACCTGTGGACATGAGTCCCAGGGGGTACTGGGTACAGTCTTGTGGGTCTTATTTGTTTCTCCCAACATTACTTTTAAACTACTGCAGAAGAATGTGATGCGCTTTAAAAATGTTTACCAATATGTAATATTCAAAGCTCAAATATTAATTCTATTTTTGTGAAGGGAAGCATGGTTTTATGGGGAGTATGTATCATAAACAGATATGATTGTTAATGCACACACAGGTGTGTGCACCTGCACATAGAGGTAAAGCAATTTCCACTTTGCTAAGGAGAAACTTGACACAGTTCTTGGTAATGGGGCGTGAGAAACATCTGCACTTGGACATGTAGAAGACCAGGTTGGATTTGTGAGTTCTGTTACAAAGACAAACAATTTGACTAATATATATCTAACCCAATCTAGTTATTTTTGGGTTACTAGAAACTACTGAGAATTTATGTTTTTCTTAAATGTGGCATATGAGAGCTGCTTCTATTGTGTTTCATCAAAAATTTATTTTTATTTTAAAATTGATCTTAAAATGCTCTGTGGAACTTCCCTGAGCCAATTTGGGAGGTTTTGATTGGTAAATATTGAGTCTTTCCCATTGGCTCCTTTGCTTAAAGTTTTTATGTGGTGGCAAACTTTAAAATCATGTTTCTATTCAATGAATCATTCACTTAAAACAGAGCAAAACAAACACAAAGAAAAGTGAAACCAAACTAGAGTTCATGGGGATTGTGAAACCTACTTTTATTTTAAATTCATGCATCCATTTGCCAAATGTGAATTAAACATCCTTATGTTGGAGATGCTTTGCTAAGCAACCCTGTCTACTTAAAGTGCCTGTCTATGGACCAAGGAAGTCCCATGTTAGCCCCAATCTATGAATGCCTTTGCCAAATGTTCTGACTGTGTTCTCAGCTTTGTTTGAATCAATATTCAGTTTTTAACAGTAAATATTTCCATAAACCCCCCTTTTTAGATTGATGTCAAGGTTATATATATGTA
>JANHMN010000001.1:148386490-148402007 GCA_030674055.1 Rhabdomys pumilio
GCTTACATGTACTTGTGAGGAACGGGTGTGAAGACTTTGTGATGGTTGACATATATATTTATGTTTTACTTACTATGCTTAAGATACACACAACACACATGTGGCCACACACACACACACACACACACACACACACTAAGACACACCACCATCACCTTGAACAGACTGTATTCTGTCAGCCTACTTCCCTTTTTACCCTGATGTTGAATACTATTCTTAAATAGACTGATCTTATAAAATTTGCTGTTCTTGCAAGATAATAGATCATATGACTATATGTTATTTCTGTTTTTGCAATCAAACCTGACTATTCTGCCAAAAAGGATAACTAGGCTAACTACAAGACATATACGTTAAAATACATATAGGCAAAATACATGTCATTTTGCGGTTTTTGCCTTCATAAGCCCTGGGCTGACAGTGAGGTGATGTGTCTTGGAAGCTCTTCATGGTCCAGTCCTGGTGTAGGAGGTACCAGTACCTAAATAAGAATAATCATCTTATTGCAAGTTGCTCATGGTCATGATGAATCTCTGAGTGACCTCAGACCCATAATAACTTTAGAAAGTTTTTTTCTTAAATTTTATAAATTGTAGTAAATGTTCTTGAAGTAAACATTGTGTGTGAGTACAAACCCTATAAATGTCACAAGTGCCTACTCAAAATAAATCAGATACAGTCTGTTTGTAACAGAAATGGCACACTTTTCTTTGACTGCAGGGCCATGGTATTTTGAGGTGATGAGCCTTGGGGAATTTATAAACAAATTTTCATCTTTTACACAGTATCATATTCAGTGTATATTAAAACAAGTTCTTTATGTTTATGTGACAGGGCTCAAATAGTAAGCAGCGTTATTACCCATTTAGTGTCGTATCCAGCAGAGCTTTATAAACCATCGCAGAGCACAGAGTAGATTTTTAGTAGCCCTGACTGTTGTATACATTGGAGATTATCTAAAAGGTCTTCCCAATAAAGCCAAGAGTGTTCCACCATTATTGTAATAATAACAACAAAAAATTCCCACAAATTTCCAAGCCAGTCACCAAAAGGGATACAGTTCTCACTGAGAATTGTTGCTTTCTGCATTGAGATCTCCCTCTGCTCCTGCACCACGTAGATCAATAGCACAAGGAGAAGAATGCTTCTTGGTCCTTGGCTACTGTGGGCTAGCCAATGGAGTTTTCACAAAGCCTGCCTCTGGTTGTTCTTCCTGCCAACTCCTTATGACTCTCCCCTAGCTATTTCTCCACCTTCTCTGGAGAATGTATTGGATCACCTCCCTGGTGAGCTGTCCAGCATCTCTCTGTAGAGAGCAACTTTTCTGAGAATTCTGTCTATATTATTTTTGATTGCCTAAGGAAACCAATCCACAGAACATCATATAATGTCACATTTCTGACTCCCCAGGGCTTCCTGGACTGAGTCCTGAGGCAGGGAGAGAGTACATTAATATTCCTTTAGCTCCAGGTGAGTTTCATTTTTTTCTATATTGGTAGAAGAGGCCCCTTGTGCTATTCTGAAAGCCCTGAAATTTGGGTCTGTGGAACAGAGCATTAATCTGTGTTTTCTTTTAAAAAGCTTTCTCCAGCAAAGGCAAACTTGAGTTTTACAGACACTGAATTTTTGTATCATTCCATGGAGACTTTTAGGTCATGTAGCATAATGTATCAAAATAAGGTTAAACTTTCATTTTCAATGAATGCAAAAATCATAACAAAGCATACATTTTTTAAAACATGCCAAATAATAAAAAACAAAACAAAAAACCCAGAATGAATGAAAAAGGAGCATAAAATATTGACAAAATGCTGGAGACAACTCTGAGATGTGTTTTTACATATTTCTTGGCTACTTTGATCATTAGCAATCATCATACTCTACAGGGAAGATGTGTGATTAAGCCTCATTTTCTAGGGTTGACAGAAAGGTAACACTTGATATTTACAATGGAGCAAACTTATGTTTTTTCTTTACAACTCAATATTGGTGTTTAAGTTGCATTTAGTGTGTATAATAACCAAATAATCTTAAAAATCATTAACTATCCAGATTACCCTACAAAAACACATTTCACTAGACCTGAACTAACTTATCCATGATTTGATCCACATTATGGAGATGCCATGAAATAGTAGGTAAGATAGGTAAATATGGCAGTTTTATTGATCATATAGCAAGATTATAGCAGTAGCAAGATTCCTCTTAGGGTCTTAAAGTTGACCCAGGCAAGGGAGAGGCCTAAGACTTTAGTTTCTTTAATTTCAGATTGAATGTACCTCCCTTAAAGGACATAGGTACATGTAAAGCCCAGTCCTGATAGCAGGTAAGGTATCCCAGAGCTTTCCAGACTATGCAACATAACTCTCTTTACAACCCTAGGCATCATGTAAATACTAATATTCTCCTGACTGAGCAGCTGACCTAGAGAGTCACAAATAGACCTCTTCTGATAGGTGTGCCAACTGTATCAAGCATGATTGGTGAGAAGGTGAAGAACCCCCTTCCCCCATACTGCCCTGTACCTCCCGACTTCAAGGGCTTGCAGAGCACTGTGTTGCAAAGGTCCAGAAAGCATCTGCTTGGTCCAGGGTTGGAGCATGCATCCCTGCAGAATTAACAATTATCCTTTTGCTTAGAAAGATTGTCCACCTATGCCATTATGTATTTTCTACCCTGCTCAGAATTTTCTGATTTCTTACTAGATGTATATTTGTTTCACTGGAGGGCTTGTTTCTATGACAGTAACTCTTGTTCTGTTGTTTTGTGGTTAAAGCTATGAGGCAACAACACAGGGTGGCAAGTCTGATAGAAATCCTTAGTGTTTATGTTTGTCTTTAACTTTGCAAACATATGACTCTATGAGATTCATTTGAACTTAATACATGAGATAGAAAACAAATTTCTAAGGACAAGTAAGAAAATGGGGAGATCTTTAATAGCGATGTGTATCTGAGGCAAGTCAGACATTGAACAGCAGCTTCTCTCTCTGAATAAAAACAAAAGATATAGCACACAGAGGTTCTAATGTGACTCTAATTATTCTTCTGTTTTGCCTTGACACTTTCCTGTTCCAGAACTTGAAGACAGAGCATTTCAGTGTGTCACAAAGGATAACGAAGCAGAAATTCCAATCACTGGTCACTTTACAGTGTTCTTTTCAAATACACCTTTTGAACGTGGTATACATTCTTAGAAAATGAAGTATCTAGTATGGTTACAAGGAGTGACTGTAGGCAAAGAATCTTGTAGCAACCGTGTCAAGGGTCATGTTGTATCCAAGTAATGTAGATGGGGCACTGACAAACGAAGGGATATTACTTAGTAGTCATTGTCTGCCAGGCACTGTTCTGGGTGAATGTGACATATGGTTGAACACAAGTAAATGTCCTGATCCTTGTGGAGTTCCTAGTCTAATGGTTGAGAACACAGAGAAAACCAATGCTATCACTGACTCACACAGAATTTTAGAAATTTTAGCAAAAGTAATTCAAAAGAAGAGTGAAATGAAGAAGATATTAATTAGTTGTCTTAGTGATGATCCACTTCTGTTCAATCAGCCATTCATTTTAAAACAAGCTTGGAGTTAGAAGGTATTCTTGGAAGGATGTTCTACAAAAGCATCCTTGGAGTAAGGTTGTCATGGAAACGCTGCAAATTATTCAACCTTAGGTTGCAAGACTGGCGAAGACTTGGTGAGCACATGGAGTTAAAACTCCCCTTTTTGGACCTAAGTTAAACCTGACTTCCCTGATTGAGCTAATTCTTACAGACCAAAGCAAGTTCATTGACTTGTTAATTTGCTTATGTAATTCATTCATTTGATTAATTGATGGGTCCCAGCAGGAACACAGGGAAGCAGGGAAGTCCTCTAGGAAGGCAACAATGACACAAGGAAGTCTGGGGTCCCAAAAGGCTTTATTGACATGATGGATGGTAGATGATCTGGATGTGCACCCCCCCCTTAGGTCAGCGGGCAGGGAGGGGGAGGGCTGACTTAAATAGGGAGGAGGGAGGGTAAGGAATAATTGGCTATGCCCTCTGCCCTTTAGGTAACTCATTAATATGGAAATCTCTTGAGGCGACCTGTAGTCACACACCCTCTACCTGTATACAGGTACCTTCCTCTACCTCTTTGGGAGGGGCTGCATAGTGTAAGTGACTGAATGACCACATCAAATGGACGTATTAGATCATGTGTCAAGACCCTGGGTTCTGAGGGCATGGCCAAACACCTGCCGTTGCCCCATTGGGGTCAGGGTTTGAAGCCTATGCCACAACAAAACCAAGACACCCTACACAGACCCACAGTTAATCAGTCAAAGGCTGACAAGCAAACTGGACTTGATGGCCAACGCTTATAATCCAAGTACTTGGGAGATAGAGCCAGGAAGATTAGGAGTTCATGTCTAGCCTTGACTGCATAGTGAGTTCAAGGCCAGCCTGGGTTCCAAGAAACCCTATCTGGATAACTAAACAAAAATAAATATTAGCAACAGAAAATACAGGTAGACAAATAAAAACCACATACTAAAAATTTAAAAAAAAAATCACTATGTAACAATATTCTAAATATTAGTACAACAAGGTTTTTAAAAACTGACTAAACTTCCTTCAGGTTTTAGGGAACTTACAGTTAAAAGTTGTGACAGGAAGATCATTGCTGAAGCATTCTGCATTAACTTGAGTGTGAATAAAATATGCATCACCTTAGATGCTATTAGCCAGATAAAGCTTCTCAATGTAAATGACTTCCTCCTGACTGATGTGTTTAGATTGAATCATGTACTTCTTAGGGAGCAGAGTCAGACATGGAGGACATATTCAGGTATTAGAAGGTAGAGACCATTTTAGCCACTACAAGAGGAATGCTTAAGAGATTCTCGAGAGGTCAGCATAAGGTTCTTATTTTTGGAAAAGATCCCTAAGGATGTAAGGAAATAGAAGACATGGAAAGAATGGATAAATATGGATTATGGCTTAGTGAAATTCTCATAAAACTTGTGTGTGCCAACTAGAAAGTTTAGTGTTTTGAATTAGCTATCATTTAAATGGAAGGCCACAGTGAGCTATTTCCTCGTACTAGAGAGTTGTATTGCTATGAACTCTTGCAGCACAATTCTGCATACAGGTAAATTATGTTTCAGTGCACCCAGAATAAGTATCAGGAACCTCAGAGCTCTTCTCTGAACTGAATTTGATAGCTGAGCCTTTTCCTTTTATCCTGTGAGTTCTGATGTTTGCCAGTTTTCTATTTGGAAGAACGGCTGACTGAGTCTTTCCAACGAGAGGGCCTCATCTGAAGATCAGCGTCTTTAAAAATTGTCCCTCTCCATCTCACTGTCCCTTCAATGTCTGGAGTCAGTCAGTGGTAGAACAGGGTAATGGCAAATAGAAACACTTCCAAGAAATGTTTTAAATTAGACAGTGTGTTTGTTTGTTTTACACCTTTATGGTATGTTTATTTACCCAACTAACAGTGTATCCTTTACATTTGAATTTGAGTATCTTTCATGATGCTATCTATAGTAGCTTACGTGTGTGTCATGGCTCTTGGGTTAAGTACCTGCTCCGTTGCTTTTGATAGAAGATTCTAGAACAATAGCTATACCTTTAAAAATAATGATGACAGGAACATGATTCCTAGCAATTTTTTATATCCCTTTCATTTGTTTAGTAGTCCATGGAGACAGCTTGGGTAGAAATCACCATTTATTTTCTGCTCTAGTCCTTGGGGTTCTGGAGTTTAGAGGTGCAAAAGGGTCTGTTATCTCAGACCTATGGTGAAAAAGACAGCTGTAGACTGACTTCTACAAAAACATGGTTACACCACTGTTATGATTTGACAGATAAAACCCTTGGGGGAATTCTCAGATATTAATACATCTGTGAATCATTTTCTGATTCTTGGTTATTTTTTAGATGAAAATCAAAATCTGGGAATCTCAGATTATGCCAAGAATATAAGTAAGGTAAGTTATAGTTCATCAGAGGAGCAGAGAGAAAAAAATGGACCCAGAAAATAGCTATTATATACTACTTATAAAAGATACTGATCATCCCAAAGACCCTTGCTTACACTGTAAACACTACAAGGCTTGATAAGCCAGTGAACCTCTGAGAAAATGTATTGGTAACACAGATTTCAGCACGGCCAATAGGGAAGTAATAGGGAAATTTTTTAATGTTCAAAATGCTTCCTTATACAATAGGCTAAGCTCCTGACTTCATGTAGGTCTAACTTGCTGTAAACCAGTCTCATGGTGTCCTCTGCCCTTAAAAGCCAAGTCTCCTTGAATCGGAGGGACTTTGTTTAGCGACTCCACCATTCAGAATCTTCTCTGTCTTGCTGGTCATGAAATTGCTCAGCTGAACTAAAAGGCAAAGTGACAATAATGGGAAACAAAATGTCTTTGTTCCCTTTCCCTGTGAGCAGCTGCCTGCTCCTTACAAACACCACATTGGTGAGGGCAGCTTCTTTATTGAGCCTGCTGACAGAGACATTCTGCATATTTATAACAGCTGAGAAGTACATGCCCCAAAGAGTGAACTTCATTCTTAGACTGCCAGGTAGCTTTCCACAAATGACAGTGATTCGTCCCTTGCGATTCTTTCTCCTCCTCACTGACTTCATAAAGCAAGACTTGACAGCCTAATTTTATATACTTAATAATACGAAGAAGCAATGTGATTTCAGACTGTTGACTAGATTGTCCATTTTGAGGTATTTTTAACAAACAGATTTTTCCTATCCTTTTATCTTATGGCTTACCAAGATGCAATTTTAATTTTCATGCTTCTTACTAAATAATCTTTTATACTCAAACTAGAAGTCAGTGAAAGTATCCCTGATTCCATTTGACATTTGATAACCTATGAATTTGGGTGTGTTATGGGAACATTCTCATGTGACTCAGTGAGTACATTAATAAGCAATTTATTGGAATTTTTTTAACCAACTTTACTCATTTATTTAGTTTTAATTTATTTTTCAAACATCATACATGTGGACTGTATTTAAGTCATTTTTTTATTCTCTGCTCCCTCCAATCCCTTCTGTGGTCCTAACTCCTCAGATCCATGGCATATTATTGTTTAATCATTATTGTTGCATATATACATATACATTATACATACGCACATGCACACAAACACAGACACACACACAGTGGTGATGAATACGATGCTTCTCATGTGCACATGCTTTTAGGGCTGACAATTTGGTATTAGATAACTAATTAGCGGACTTATCCCCAGGGAAAAAAGATTCCCCCTCTCTCAGCAGTCATTAATTACCTCTAAACATTCTTTAGGGTTAGATACCCATATGATTTTTTCCCAACCATAATGGCATGTCAATTTATGATGCTATTGTTCAGATCTTGTTTAGGATGTTATATTATTGAGACTTCTTGAGTACAGCTTTTTTGGTTTACATATATATATATATATATATATGTGTGTGTGTGTGTGTGTGTGTGTGTGTGTGTGTGTGTCTGTGTGCGCGCACGTGCACACACGTTCGTGTGTGTGTGATGGGTGTTGGTGGTGGGTATAAATGAATGATACAGTAGCATAGCAGATGTCTTGATCTTCTGACTCTTATAATCATCACACCTTTTCTTTTATAATGTGGTCTGAGACTTGCATGTACGAGTTATGGTTTGGTTTTATCAATTATTGTTGGGCATCCAAGCTTCAGTTCTTTTCTTTATTTTGATCAGTTGTGGCTTTCGGTAATTGTCCCCTTATGCTACAAATAAAGCTTCTTTGATGAGGGCTGAGAGCTACACTTATCTGCGGGTATAGGAACAAATATTTAGGAGGTAGTTACATTTTATACTGGCTTGGGAAAGTAGCAGTAGTAGGTCCTCCCTTAGGTTCCATGATGTCACTAGTCATGAGTAATTAACTGGATTGTAGTACGTGACATGATTTATTCCTACTGAATGAGCCTTGACTCCAATTAGAGAGTTGTGGTTATAGCCAGGATAGGAGTGCCACTATGGCACCTTTACTTGCACTGTTACTATGTTGATCATTACTGTGGTTCATCGGCATCAAGCTGGGTTGGAGGATTGTTTACTTTTCTGAATTTGTAGTTTGCAGAGGACTGGCACTATAAATGTTAACCTTCAGGAAGCAGGCTTTCAGGCCAGATCCACTGTGATTCTTCCAAGACCTGTGTCTGCAGTATGTGGTATCTTCAGCAATAGGAACTTACATTAGACTTCTGGCAGGCAGCTCAGGGAAATGACAATAGCATGTACCATTTAAGAAGTTCCTTGGATGCCTCTGACCAGAATCACAAAAGGTGTCTTCTCATACCTAGTACTGAGATTTTGTTTCATAGTCTATGGTTTTTGGGGTAAGCATCATCACCTCAAGTTACATACCTCTATTTAATATATACATACACACACACACACACACACACACAATTTTAGGTAAACATAAGATGATTCCCTATGGGTTTTCAAACATCCTTAGTGCTATTTATCCTCTCTTCTCCTTCTCTCCTGTATTTCCTTCCTTACACTTCCCCAGTTCAAGTCCAACATCCTTGACTATTTTCCCATTTTCACCTTCATAGCACATGTAGTCTACTATTCCTCTCTCTTAGAGCCTCCTTCTACCATGGTCTGTTTTTACTTTCTGTTTCCTGTGGTCTTTCTAAGTTATAGACTCATTCTTGAAGATTTCGAGTTAGAATCCACAAAGAAGAAAGAACATGTAGCATTTGCTTTTCTGCATCTGGGTTACCTCACTCAGTATACTTTCTAGTTCTACCCGTTTACTTGTAAATTTTATATATATATATACATACATATATATATTTATGTGTATATATATAATTTACAAGTATATATAAGTCATATATATATATATATATATATATATATATATATACATAAAAAAATATTTATGTGTATATATATAATTTACAAATATATATATATATATAACTCTAATAGACATAGAGGCCATGGGAATAAATCCATGAAACTTCCTTTGAGTTTTAACATAACTTACAGTTTTAAGAAGGGATTAGAAAGCTTTCATTTGTTTATTTTGTTTTTTTTAACTATACATGTTTTGCTTACATAGCTGTTAATCTAATTTCCATTTGACATATGGGAAAACTGAGACAAATTGACATTTTATGGCTTGGAACAATTCTCACTGTTAATTCATGACAGAGATAGAATCAGTCGTAGACTCTGCTGCTAGTACCTAGTGTCGTTATCACATTTTCTAGTTTCATAGCCAGAGATTCATTGCATTTATATCCATCTCTGTGACATGATCACACATAATTCAATCACACCCTTCCAATCAGTGCCTTCCTGTAGTATTTTGCTCTCCATAGGTGATGTTTACACTAAGAAGAAGCAAGAAGGGACAGAGGGAGAGTAAATCATTTGATGTACTTTTTATCTCAAGCTAATAAAATGTTTCTCTATGCTGGAGCTATGCCCAGGAGACACGGGTCATCTTTTCATCATTACTAGCTCTCAGCAATATTTTGCTTTTATGTGTTGTTGGGTTCCCCCAGGCATGCTTTAAGGGATTTGTTTCCATTACAGGACACGATCTTTGCAAACTTTGCCACTCAAAGGCTCAGCTTCCATGAATAGTAAATAACTTCATTTTGTCACTCAGATTGTCTTCAGAATTGTGTTTTACTGTCCACACATCTCTCTCCAAAAGCAAATATTTCCTTTGATCCATTTAACCAGAGCTGTCAATGTTAATAGGAAAACTTTTATCATTAGCATGAAAGTTCTTTTGTTTTCATTTTTTTTAAAACCAGACTCAGTTCACCTGGAGATGTGTGTTTGTACTGAGAGAGTGCTCAGTGGGGGTCACAATTCAGAGTTCAGTGGGTAACTTTAGAGTGCTGGAGCACTAATGTCACTTTTTAAACAGTTATTCTCCAGAGTACCCTAGAAATGGAATTGCCTTCTCTTCCTTGAAATTTTCACCAAAGAAATAAAATATGCTCCGAGAGGGAAGGTTCCTTGCACAACAGGGCATGGCCTTAAGAAGCAGCCGTCCTCCCCTGCCTTATGAATACACCAGGTTCCAGAGTGAGTCTTCTTATCATACAGCTACAAAGCCCAAGGAGATTTTTACTCCACAGTCTCTGACATACAGAGGGAATTTGTTCCTGATTTTTCAAGTTTCAGCCATACCTCCTAGAAAAATCTGTCCTCTCAGCCCCTTCTGCAAATGACATACATCTTTTTCTCCTGAGACTCCCACTAGAGTCATGGTGGTTAGAGCATATGGAGAGACAAGGTTTAGGATCACACTTTGTATTTTTTAATAACCAGAGAATCTCTCAACAACATTTTTGTCTTTTATTGAAAATAGTCTTTTCATATAATAAACTCTGATTAAAGTTTCTCCTCCAATCCCTCCCAGTTCCTCCCTTCTTACCTTTCCCTCTGGGTCCACAACCTTTCTGTCTGCAGTTAGAAAACCAAACAGGCATCTCCAAAAGGGAAAATGGCAAGTGTAGTTCTTCACATTCACTTCTCTACGATAAAATAGGGACATTACAATATCAACGATGCCAATGACAATATAGACCAAGGTCTCTGATTTTAATGATGTGTTTACAACACAAAAAGTACTGTGCTGAGTATTCCATATACATTATGTCATACATCAGAGCTTGAGGCTTCTAATAGCCATTTGTCACATGAGGAATTTGGGATATTAATAAATTTAATAACATGCCCAAGGTTATAACATTCAATCTGATTGAAAAACCTACCATCACATCTCTATGTATGGTAGAGTTTGAAGGATTTGATGTTTCCTGTGTGGTTTTATAAATATATAATCTTGTGGTTCAATCTCTCCAGTCAGAATGGTGTTTAAGCTGCATTCACAGACCTTTTCCCGCCTCTTTAGCGTTACAGCAGCTGATTTTGATAGTGGAGAATAGTATGGTATAAATAATGATGTAAGACCTCAGGCAAATCACTTAACCCCCTGAACTTCAGTTTCCTCATTTGTAGGATGATGAAATAATAATACTTGCCTCATAGGGCTGTTTGACAATCAAATGTAATAATGCAAGCAGAGTGCTCTCAATGAATAATGTTGGCTCAGTTCCCTTCTTTGCACCCCTTTCCTGTGGTTACTGGTATAAGGAAATGTGCTAAGACCATGGGCAGATTTGATACTATGTGAGTTCTTATTTACTAAATAATTAATTTCTCATTCTTGAAAGGATTTGAAAGCATATTGATGATGAAAAGGTGATATCATCACTCTGTGCCTTTCTTCTGTTTCTGTAGTTTCTCCCTTCAGTGAGGCCATGCTTCTCACCCAGTTCATTCACACATGCTGAGAGACATTTGCTCATTTATGACTTATTGCTTAAGTCTTCTCGTTGCCTAACCCACTTGACCAACCATCTTCTTTCATAGTCCCACTTTCTTGACTCTTGCCTTTCTGGTAGGTGCTCCCTGTGTCCTTTAACCTTCTCATTCACCTTCCAATCAATGGTGACATGACTTTTGACTGTCTCCTTGTGCTCTCTCAAGATCTTTTAAATAATAACCCTAACAGAGGGTACTCCCCTCAGTGCTCCCCTCTTTAACCTTTGACCTTTGTTGTATTGTACCTTGCTGATCAGTTCTTCTTAAAACTTTCTGTTGATTTTTTGATAAGATATGCTCTTTATTATTTTACTTCCTACACTTTAATTTCTTTGAATCTTTGAATCTGCCATACAATGCTTGTATCAGTCCTTGGAGTATTGTGGGTCTAGGTATTTCAAATCCAAATAGTCTCTTTTTTCCTGTTCGTTATTTTGCCAAACATTAGTCACCATCTACATGTTAACTACTTTAAGCATACTTGTCTAGACATAAGTTGTGTAAGACTCAGACAACACACACACAGAGAGAGAGAGAGAGAGAGAGAGAGAGAGAGAGAGAGAGAAAGAGAGAGAGAAACAAACATGAGAAAGAAAGAGAGATGCAGAGATGCAGAGAGATGGAGAGAGACAGAGAGATACACAGAGATATGTGTGTTTCTAATATAGTCATATTCTATAAGAAAAAAAACCTGAGTCCTTTTACTTATAAAGAAATTGATTTTGTTCCATAGCTTGGATGTCTCATTTCAAATCAGATATCTCCATTTTTACCATGCAGGAAAGCATATCATTATGAGATCATGTGGCAGAGAAAACTACTCACACCAGGAAGCAAGGAAAAAGGGCTTGTTCCTGAGGAACAAACACTGACTACATAGGCTTTTCATGGATATTCATCTAAAAGCACTAATTAAACAACTCGAGTACCCCAGCTTGGAAATAACTGCCATTAAAATTAATTTCCTCTTCAAACTCCAAAAGGTCCCTTTTACATTCTCTAATACCTCCATCTACTTATGGTTCTGGGACCTAGACTAGAATATATTACTGAATGCTCATTATCTTCAAATGTGACATGTCTATTCCATTACCAAATATTCTCAAATGGCCTCCCAGAGATTTCATTCTGACTAGTCATTTCAGTCTGTAGTATTTCATTATGACTGTTATTCTAGTTACTCCTTCCCCGCTTAGACAACTTCAATGGTCTTTAAACCCCTTTCCTGCCTTCAAGTGCACAAGTTCAAATACAGCTTCCTATTCATGTTAAATGGATGCTTGACACCTACATTGTAAACTGTAGATTGTCATATTTTGCTCAAAGCTTTCAAGTACACTCTGTTGTCTATGTAAGTAGAGTTTACAAAGGACTACTGAAAGCTGCAAGATTGTGGGTTATGACTCTGGGTTCCTGTGCAGAACCTAAAGGACAAATTTTGAGCTACTTCTGCTTTCCCAGTGTGCCTTGTGTTTCTCTGCTTACCCAGAATAGTTCTGCTTCCATCTCTTTATATTTAGGTCCACAAAACATTAGGTTTTCAGTAAAAGGATGTTGCAGAGAGAGATATGAGTATTTTTTCAAAATCCAAAGGCCACCATGTTTTATGAGTGATAGCAACCTGCCTAAACCCAGTTTCTGACTAACTTGGTAGCCTCATCTCTTAAAACTCACTTGCCTTTTAATTTATGCTTCATCACATCCATCTGACCACTTACTTGATAAAAGAAAGATGAGGTTTTACTAAGCCATTGACCTCAGAAGAATATTCATGTTGGATTAGGCTAATTCTATTCATTCTTTTCTGGGCTCATGAATCTGTTTTATGTTACACAGTTGCTGCATAGAATTGAGATAGTGCTTTCTAATCTTTTCAGTGTGCATGTTCGTTTCCAGGATGCTGGCTGTTTTCCCTTGCTATTCAAAGCAATCCCATCCTTTTCATCAGGATAGCAGGTGGTCTTATAACACTAAACATCTGTGGGTCTCTCAAAGGGACCCTGTGGGAGTGAGCTGAGAGCCACATTTTGACCTGTTTATGTTTGGGACATTTTTTTTTTAAATCATCGTTTTTGATGACTTCAAAAATCAATTTTACAACTCTACCTACTAACTACAAGCATTTTCTAGTGGGGAAATTCAGTTGAACATGAAGCTGCATCTAAAAAAGTAGCTTCCATTCGCATGAGTGCCATTCTCCATATAACATGCGTTTTTCAAAAGGCACTCATTAATATGCATTTTAAGACTTAATTTAGAAGCAGAGTCTGTCATTGATCACTTCTCTGTTTATATTTTAGCAGTCTGATGAGAGCACATGGGTAGATTTTTTTCATAAGTTGCTTTCCCTTCTCCCTTCCTTCTTTATTAGCCTCAACACCTTCCTCTGGGATCTTTATTAAGGAGGTCACAAGTAGGAGGTTTTAGACTCCATGAATATTGCAGCAGTTTGATGCTCTTTGGAGAGTGGCTGCTTTAGATTAAAATAGTCTCTATGGGGGCAAAGAGTGTTTCAAAGTCAACAAACCAGAAAGAATAAAACGTCAAAAAAATTCTCTTCAATGGACACATGAGCATATTTGTGCATAAACCAAATAAATAAGTTTTATTATGTAAGTAATCCATCTTATAATGCCCAGGGTAATTTTGTTATGAAGCCTTTTAAGAAATCGTCTCCACCATCAAATAGTCTTCGTTGAGGAAATGTTCCATTGTGTTGTAGTCTATGTTTTGGAAAAGCTAACTAGTGTTCATTTCTTAAGTTTTCTCAGCCTTGAATGTCACATGTGTATCTTGGAGTTTGTGATTGAGTGTGTTTTGGAGGTATGGGACAGGAGTTGGGAAAAAGAATGGCTGAAAACACTACAGTGGTAAATACACACACACACACACACACACACACACACACACACACACAATTGGGAAGGGAGAAGGAGAAGAAATATTGTGATTGGAATTCTTTGGAGAACGTTAGAGTTTAAAAATGAGTGTAGGAAGCACAGCTAAACCACTTTGAGTTTTAAATAGATGTTCTTCAAGTAACGGAAGACAATTACTTAGTCCTTTACTGTTCAAAGTGATGGATAAACTGATCTTAAATGTGAAGCTTGTAATTGACACTGAAATAGAAGGGATGGCTGATGGAGACCTGCTCTTCAACGTCTACTGTGGAATCTTGAGTTTTCAGAGCTATCTTTCTGAGAATAGAAATAAGACAAGGATTCTAGTACTCCAATTTAATTCTTCTTGCTCTGATGAGGAAACATTAAAAATAGAAAAAGAAAATATCTATGACTTCTTTCTCATTTTTCCCACTCCAAAGTCTGACCAAATTTAACAGAATCTTCTTGAAATCATAAACCTAAAGGGGTGTCATGTATTATTCACATAACTTGCTTTCTAGAGGTTCCTATCCTCAAGGTTCCTAATAGCTCAATAAATGTTGGAGTAGCCACCATCAAAGTAAATGGAGAGAAACTCGAAGTAATTCCACTAAAGTCAGGAATGTGACAAGGTTGTCCACTCTCCTTGTGTGTATTCATTTTAGCTAGAATAATAAGACACTGTAAAGAGATCAAGGGGATACAAGGTGGAAAAGTCAAATTATCTTTTTGGCCTATTATATGATAATATACATATGTGACTTATATGATAGTATACATAAACAAACTCCACTAGGAAATTCTTACAGAAGATAAACACAGCAAAGTGGCTAGATACAAGATTAACACTAAAAAATCAAAATCAATAACCATCCTATACACAAATGACAAATGAACTAAGAAAGATATCAGAGAAACACCTTTCACAATAGCCTCAAATAATGCAAAATATCTTGAAGTAACTCTAATAAAGCAAGTGAAAGGCTTGTATGGCAAAAACTTCAGTTCTTTGAAGAGAGAAATTGAAGAAGAAATTAAAAGATGGAAGGATCTCCCATACTCATGGATTGGTAGAATTAACAGAGTAAAAATGGCCATCCTCCCAAAAGCAGCCTACAAATTTAATCTCTACCAAATTTCCAATACAATTCTTTACAGACTTTGAAAGGACAGTTCTCAACTTCACATGGAAACACACACACACACACACACACACACACACACACACACACACACACA
>JANHMN010000001.1:148402017-148412017 GCA_030674055.1 Rhabdomys pumilio
ACACACACACAAAACAATCCTGAACAGTAAAAGAACTTGAGGTCTTACCATTCTCAATTTTAAGTTGTAGTATAGATCTATAGTAACAAAAATTGCCATGATATTGGCTAAAAACAGACACATTGATCAACAGAATTGAATTGAAGATCCAGAAATAAATTCACACACCCATAGAACCCTGATTTTTGATACGCTGGGGAAAAGAAAAAGCATCTTCAACAAATGCTGCTGTCAAACTAGATATCTCCACGTATAGTAATGTAAGTAAATCCATTTTTATCACCCTGCACAAAACTCATGTACAAGTAGATCAAAGACCTCAATGTAAAACCAGATGCACTGAACCTGATAAAAGAGAAAATGAGGAACAGCTTTGAACACTTTGACACAGGAGACAATTTTCTGAACAGAATACTGATAGTGCAGGCACTAAGATCAACAATTAATAAATGGGACCTCACAAAACTGGAAATATTCATAAGGCAAAGGAATACTACCATTTGAATAAAACAGCAGCCTACAAAATGGAAAAAGATTTTTTTTGTTTGCCAACTCCACATCTGATAGAAATCTAATATTTAAAATATATAAAGAACTAAATAAACTAGGTATCATAAACTAAATAATATAATTAAAATGAGATATAGATATAAACAGAGAATTCTCAATAGGAGAACCTCGAATGGCTGAGAAACATGTAAAGTAATGTTCAGTCTTAGCCAACAGGGAAATGCAAATTAAAACAACTTTGTGATTCCATCTTACACCTGTCAGAATGGGTAAGATCAATAACATAAGTGATAGCTCAGGCTGATGAGGATGTGGAGCAAAGGGAATACTCCATTGCTGATAGGAGTGTACAATCACTGTGGTAATCAATATGGTGGTTACTCAGAAAATTGGGAATTGATCTACCTCAAGACCCAGCTATACCACTCTATACCCAAAGGATGGCCTATTCTATCAGGATACATGCTCAACTATGTTCATTTCAGCATTATTCATAATAGACTTAGTGGGTAAACTTGGAGCAGATGGGGAGTGGAGCATGAAGGGACAAGTGGGGCTCAGGGATGGAGGGAGAGAGTATAGGTGATTACAGATAGAACTGGGAAGCACTAGGGGAATTATGTGGAAACACAGTGCAGTGGAAACTTTCGGTAATCTGTGAGGGTGAATCTAGTTTGGACTCCTCTTAATGGTGGATACAGAGTCTGATCTGGCCATCTTTAGTAGCCAGGCAAGGCTTTCAGTGGTAGAACTGGGTTGGAATTGACTGAGTTGCTTGCTGAAGAAACCTCAGAGAAATCTCCCAACAATCAAAGGCTAATGATAGGGGAAAGCATAGCTGAGGAGTTTGTATACTGTAAAGAAAGGTAGAACTGGTAGACTCAGCAGTGGTGAGGAACAGGTAGCTATGAGGAGGCCATGGTGATGTTTTTGCCTTAGATTCCCACAAGGTCCATGCCTGGGTCCATGGTTCTGCTGCAGCTGGGTGTGGCCTGAGTTACCACCAAAGGCCAGGTGGATATCTATGGTTTGTCGATCACTGGAGACTACTTGTATATCTGAGGGTCTTAATGCCATGAGGTACATGCTGCCTGAGTGGCCTACACTGCCACCTGGGACCATGTGGACATACAGACCCATGCAGCTCCTGAGGATCAGGTCTGGGTCCATGGTCCTATGGCAGCCAGGGTCTGTGTTGATATATCAGGCCCATGTTACCACCAAAAGCTATGCTGATGTTCTTGGTCTTAACTGACACCTGAGGCACCATGCTGACCTGGCCCTGCCCCCTTCACCTGGGCAGCACAGTAGAGCTGACACTGATTACGGGGTGTGGGTGAGCATGCCAAGAGGTCATGAGAGCAGGAAAGCTTCTTCTGCCCCTTGCCAGCTGAGGGTGAGATAGCTGGCACAGTACAGGAGAGCTTACCCTGGTGATACAGGTGCAGAAGAGCTAGTGGGCTAACCAAAGAAGATACCTTGTAGGCCCAGATACAAGACTTTGAGTTGGCCCATTCCATCATCTACCCCATCTGTGATCTGTTGGAGCATGTAAAAGAGCCCTTCCTGCATATCCAAAGCTGCAGGATCACCATAACACAGGAAAACAAAATATCTGAGAAAACTCCCCGTGAAGATCCAGTATTGATGGTGTAGCAGAAACCAGAGACCTTGAAACAGACCAATGACTCGTTGCAATGAACATTTGCAAATTTGCAAGTAAAGATATATGCATCAAATGATATACTACAGCTTCCATGACACAATCTTTCTTTGGTTGGATTTTTTTCACATCTGATAGAGGGCTAATATCCAAAATATATAAAGAACTCAAGAAGCTAACCACCAAATTTCCAAACAACCCAATAGAAAAATGGGGCATAGAACTAAACCAAGAATTCACAACAGAATTGTGAATTCTTGAATGGCTGAGAAGCAGCTAAAGAAATGTTCAAAGTCCTTAGGGATCAGAGAAATGCAAATCAAAATGACTCTGAGATTCCACCTTACACCAATCAGAATGGCTAAGGTCAAAACAAGAACACTCCTCCATTATTGGTGGGATTGCAAACTGGTATAACCACTCTGGAAATCAATCTGGAGATTCTTTAGAAAATTGGAAATAGATCTACCATTACAGAAAAAAAAAATGCTACTGTGTTAAGCATTGAGCCATCATTAAGTACCAGTTAGAGGTTTTGATGCCAGCCAGGCAAGGGAAGTATGGAAATTGAGAGAAGAAGACAATTAGAGACAAGCTATATACCTCACAAATCACTTGTGTGTACTGTGCATAGATAATGTTTTGCTAGCTTTTATTTTTATTAATTTTTATTTTTATTCTTCTTTAATCTTTTTTTAAAGTCCAGTCTTTATCCTCCTCCCAGTCCATACTCTGACACTTCCTTATTCCATTCCTCCTCCCCCTGTCTCCACAAGGATGTCCCTACCCCAACCCTTACCTCCTCAAAACTTTCCCCTCTCTGAGGCCTCAAGTCTCTGGAGGATTAGGTGGATCTTCTTCCACTGAGGCCAGACCAGGCAGTCTTCTGCTGTATATGTATCAAAAGACTCATCAGCTAGTGTATGCTGCCTGGATGGTGGCTCAATGTCTGAGAGATCTCTGGGGTCCAGGTTAGTTGAGACTGCTGGTCTTCCTATGGGGTCACTCTCCTCCTCAGCCTCTTTCAGCCTTCCTTTAATTCAATCACAGGGTTCCCCTGCTTCTGTCAATTGATTGGGTGTAAGTATCTGTATCTGGTTCTTTCAGCTGCTTGTTGGACCTCTTGGAGGGCCATCATGCTGTGCTCCTGTCTGTAAGCACACTATAGCATCAGTAATGGTATCAGGCCTTGGAGCCTTCTCTTAAGATAGGTTCCAAGTTGGGCCAGTCACTGGACCTCCTTTTCCTCATTTGTCCTTCCTGTTCTTTTTGACAAGGACAATTCTGAGTCAGAATTTTTGATTATGGGATGGCAACTTGATGCCTTGTCTTTTTATGAGTGGTGGACTCTACAAGTTCCCTCAGCTTTTATTATGGCCCTGGGATTTTAGTTTATATTTAGTGAGGCAGAATTTGTAATTTTTAACAAAATGAAAGCAAAAGAATAATTCCCAGAGTAATCTCAAATTTACAATGTGTGCTAAACAGTCCAAAAGTTTTGTCCTGAATAAATAAATCAACAAGGAACTGACCACAAACCTTCTCAGACTATGTATCCTGGTTGGTTTTTGTTACTTTCATACTCTTTGGTGGCTCCAAAGCCTTCATCTAGATGGTAAGAGCACAGAGAAGATGTGGTCAAGAAGTCTCTAGTTCCATGGTCAGGGTTGTTGAAACCCATGTGATCCAGGCAAACGAGGTTTTAAAATTTCTTCTATACATCTCGCTATGACTTCCATGGTGCCAGATTACTAGTTGAATTGAATCCTGTTATGTCTGTCCTCTGCCAGTGCAGGAGAACAATCATAGGCATAGGGAAGGAAAACCTCATGATTGGTAGAAATGCTGGACTCAAACCAGGTAGCCTGGGTTTAAATATATACCCTTTTGCAGTTTCTATTTTAAGTTTGGAGAATTTAATTTTTGTGGAAGGAATTTACAATTCTAACAAACCCATATAGAGAACACACAAATCGAGGTATTTTATTACGAGCCATCAGCCTAGATTGGTCAGATCTAGGGCTATACTAACTTATTCCCCAGCTATAAAGTCCCTTGTTACTTCCTGTTTCTCCTCGTCATGTGGTCTTGCTCCATGGTGTCTCCCTCCACCTCCTTCTTTCTTTCCTTTTTTCTCTATGTGCAACAACCTCACTTGAACCTCTAGTCCTGCCTCTCTCCCTCCACTCTTCATTCCTAGGGCTCTAGTCTTTTATTGACAAGTTAAACTTGGGAGAAGGTTCACATGAGATCGTTCTGTATACTTGAGGATCTGCTCACTGGAGGCAGCCACATCTTGAGAAACCAGTATTCAGTATTAGAATACATCAGCAGCATCAGATCAACACACTACATTGTGTTTTTCTGTAAAATAATCATCACACTGAATACAAACAAGCAGAAAATGTGGCTTAAAGAATGAAGGCAGTATCAGAGAAATGGCTTAGCCAGTTCAGGTCTATGCCACCAAGCCTATAAACATGAGTTTGATCCCTTGGATCCATGAGGCAGAAGAAGCGAACCAGCTCTCACAAGTTGTTCAAACACACACACACACACACACACACACACACACACACACACACACACACACAGAGAGAGAGAGAGAGAGAGAGAGAGAGAGAGAGAGAGAGAGAAATGACTATAAAATATATAAAATAAACTATATTAATATTGTTTATATGTGATAAACTTGTGAATATATTTTACTTTGAATCAGGATTTTCAAGATTAGTAACCACACTTCACCTTCTGAGTGCTTCCTAAAAATATTCTGCTGTGCTTTTACATTTTTTTTTGCTGTGTTTCAAAATATATTTTCTCATAATCAGGACTCGGTGGAAATTAGGAACATCTGGTCAACGTCCTGCATTTCATAATAAGTTATGTACGTAATAATTATTATCGACTTACCTAGAAAAGTCTCCCTTTTCTCAGATAAAATTGACCTTTCCTCTTGTCTTCTTTCATACCATAATAATTGTGTGTGTGTGTGTGTGTGTGTGTTGTCACCTACATTTAATAAATATCTACCTGATTGTTTTTTATTTTTATAAATTTCAGTGAATTAGATGTAGTGGGCTGGCCCAATGCTGCTTATATTCTAATGTTAATTTGGGCCCTCAGAACCGATTGCCCCAGAGACAAGTGTCCATGCTAGCTAGGTAGCTAAGTGACCCTGCCCCCAGTTAATTGTGATTGGTAAATAATGATGCCAATGGTCAGTAGTTGAGTAGAAGAGACAAAGATGGGGCTGAGGTTTCCGGGGATTTGGACCATGAGAAAGAAGAATAAACAGGAGAAAGAAGAGCCACCATGGGCTAGCTGATGTCTCAATGATCTACCCAATCAGTGTTGAAGGGACTCATTAAGGTCTTGATGTGAGGTTTTGTGTTAGTCTTGATTTTGTTGATTTTTTAGAGTTTCTTTCCATAGCTCTGCTTTTTAAATACATTCATTTATTTAATTATTTAGACTTTCTTTCTTTCTTTCTTTCTTTCTTTCTTTCTTTCTTTCTTTCTTTCTTTATTGAGTTTCTCTATTATTTCTTCCACAGGTAGCATGCCTTTTCTACTGACTTTAGCTCTAATTCTCTGCTATTATACATCACTTTTATTGCCACGAGGGGAACGTTCTGAGGGGGATGTATTTTAATAAAACTGTGTTTCTGGCTGAAATTTTAATTGCTTCATATAGATTTGTTTTTCTTTTATATAATTCAGAAAAATTAGGTAGAGCAGGAATCAGAAACATTTCCTTAACATAGTTGGATTAAGACTCTATTCTGCTGACAGTATGACCACATATCAAGAATCCCCTGGTTTTATTTTATAACAGTTATTCTCCAACTCCTTTGCAGGAGCCACAAGGTAAATTTTGAAATTCACCTTTTAAACTTTTGTGACTACTTTTGAGATAGACGTTAAAAACTGGGATCCCTCTGAAGAATATAGGCCCTCAGTGTTTTTCATTTCCATATAACCCACTCCCAGCATTTAGGCATTCATCAAATGATTACTGAGAGTTTAGTGGTCTATGGCTCCCACAGATTTCCCAGACTGCACTGGGCTCTTGGATTTTGGTTTTGACCTGACACCTGTATTTTGTTGTATCCAAAAAAAAGTTGGTTCTTTGTTCATGCAGTAATTTTATAAGATTAACAAATCCCCAAACTTTAACATGTAGGGGTTGAGATTAGAATCTTTGGCTGGGAATGAATCCTAGGAAGTTCAGATTTTTTTTCTTTGAAAATATTAATGAGACTTGTTTTCTCAATTAATATATTTTCAAATAGCATTTCTTATATTACTAAATTTTGTTCCTTTCAGTTGATTCAGATATGTGTGTTTTGTGGAAATCAAAAATAAATAAAATAAATTTACTTTATTCCATAAAATAAAACAGGAAGTTAGGTATATCTGGGCTGAAAAGATTCTGTCTTGTTTTAACACTAAAGCCAAAGTTCTATTTCCAGACTTGAAACAATTCCAGGATCATCTTGTTTTGCTTTCAGGCTACCCTAGTAAACATCTCTGACACAGGCGAAGAGTCAAGTACATAAAAGAGCAAGGTGACTGGTTCGATAGAGGGAAATAAGGCACAGGTAGACAAGGCTAGCTATTTAAAAGGGCCATTAAAAGGAGACACAATTTGGCTGAACGACTCCCCAGAGAGCTTGTCAGCAGGGTTTACGAACTCTGGGAGAAGGGCCAAGTTAGGCCTAATTATGTTTAGATTAACTCTGCAATTCAAATGTCTAATGTTCTCTCACCTTCCTTTCCTCCTTTCTCTCCCTGTTTTCTGAGTGTGCTGTATTTGTTTCTTAGTGTTTTAGTCAGGAAGTGAGTTAGAAGGTCTAGAATCAGGAATATTTTCTTTATATGAGTACTTTAAACCACCATCATTTTTCTATCCTTCCTTCAAAAATAGATTGCAATATACTAACCCATCTGTAGAAAGAAAAAAGAGTCACAGTAAAATTGTAATAAAATAACATGCTGCAACAAATATAACTGGTTACTATTTCTGCCTACTTGTTGCCTGTGGGATTTAGAAAATTAATAGCCCTTCAAATCAAAGCCAGATAACCCGGGAATACTCATACTGGGAATAATCATCATTTCCTGGTGATTATGTTTTGGTTAGCTGATTGTTTCAACTGTTTTCTTTTCCAATAAATTCTTTCTTATCATAGTTTTTCTTCCTCATAGTGGCAAGTAAGAGGGTCTTTGCTTTTCAGTATAGCCTTACTTTGCTTATGTATGAAGTCATTGTATATACTATATCATAGTTGCTGGCCTTTTCTGGGGTGGATCTGAGGAATCCTTTAGAAAACACACATAGACACAGATACAGACACACACACACACACACACACACACACACACACCTTAGAAGAACTGTAATTTCAAGAGATTTACAATTATTGAAAGATCTCTGAGGTCTCTCCTACTAAAGGAAGATCGTGCAACTATGTTTACATCTCAGAAGTGATGCTCTCTTCTATAAAATGCTCTCTATGTTAGACATGATCCATCTCACAACAGTGGGGTTTTTGTGCCATTAAACATGTTTTTTCCTTTTACATAACAACCTGCTAATTCGTATTATCAACTTAATACAACCTAGAGTTAGCTAGGAAGGAGGAAACCTCAACTGAAAAACTGCCTCAAACAGATTGACTGTGGCCATGTCTATGGTTGGTGATTGATGAGGGAGCTCGCCGTTGGTGGCTCCATACATAGGCCTGGGAGGTATAAAAATGCTAGCTTAACAGAAGCCAGTGACTGACCCATTAAGCAGATTCCTTTATGACTTCTGCTTCAGTTTATGCCATAGTTCTTTCCCTAGCTTCCCTCAGTGATAGACAGTGACCTGGAGCTGTAAGCCACAGGAAACTTTTTCCTCCTTCCTACGTTATTTTTGGTCATGATGTTCACCAAAATAGCAGAAAACAAATTTGAATACATGGCAATGTTCTTCACATATGGGTTTTATGGGAAAGAAAGTGGGTTTTGTTTGCATTCACTATGTTTAATAACTTTACTGAGCTTGCTGTATATATTTACATTGTAGAATATATTCTATGTATATGTTATCTTCTCTATCTATCTATCTATCTATATATATATATATATATATATATACATGTATATATACAAACAATGAAATATAAAATTATCTAATGTAGTCTACATTTTTTTAACAAACTAGTTATAGCTCTTAATTGCTGTCACTGATGATAAAGTTTATAATGATGTCTACATGGACTAATTACACTTTTATTACTAGATTTTATATTTCACGTATGAATTTATTGAGAATACAGATTCTGACACCTGGGAATTGATTTTTGAAAACGGCTTTGTTTCTTTCCTTTTATTTAGCAATATTATGACTATAGCAGGGTAAGCATGCAGCCCAGTGGCTCTCAAACTTGAATTTCTGGTGTTGATGCCTCTGTTACTAAAACTAGCCATTTAGGTCTAGAACAAGGTATGCAGACGGAACACATTTTCAGGGGAACTAGAAGAGTGTGACTCTGTTTGTTGTTGTGAAAGTGGAGGGTAATTTAATTATAAGATTATAACAAGAGAGTGTTACAGACCTGAGAGTTAAGATTAAGCTTGTTGAATTCTTGTGACTTGATCCTCTGAGTTTGTGTATGAGTATTTTTGTTTGTAGTTTGTGCGTATGTATACAGTCAGTGTCTACTTAGTTCTTTGTAGTTTATGCACATCAGACTGTGATTTGACAAAAACTTGGTTTGATGAAGACATCTACAAATTGTAAGGGAGATAATAATATGCATGTGATTGACATGAACTAATTAAACCATAATGTCTCAGGCTACCGTTTGCCAGGCAGTTATTTAGTGGCATAAGGGAAATGTCAGCAAGTAGCTTTCGGATGCAATAGGTTTTCATCAACAGGAAGAAAAACGGATGTTAGAGCTCTTCTTATATCACCATATCCATGGTGTGGGTCCTCGCTTCAAAGAAATTATCTAGCAAGGACACAGTGCTAAGAATACAGCATTTGAATAAAAAAATATTTAAAAAGGGAAACTTTGAAGTTCTATGCCTATCTCTAATTTGCTATGGGGTCTTTATTACCCCCAGGATCTAATCCCACAAAGGGGGCTAATAACAGAACTTACCCCGTTGGTGTGCTGGGAATTAACTGTGAGAAGACACATGAAGTGCTTTGCATGTATCATAAAGAAAAGCTATTGTCATGGCTGCTGTGGGCCTCATGCTGTTGGCCCTTTTTACCTGGGACTGCTCACAGGATGGGAGCTCTTGAGACACTTAACCCCTAAGCTTTATAGCTAAGTTCAAGGCAAGCATCTTCATTTTCTCACTCGTTTCTATAAACAGACAGACATATCTATTTTTGTTCTCTTAGGAAATTTTATTTGCTGGAGCTCTCTCATCCACGTCTAGAGCATTCTCCACTATATTAGTAGCTCCTGTCTTTGGCTTGTTTAACTCTCTCTGGTTTAGCAAGGAGTATTTCACCTTGAGCCTTAATTCCTTCTGCCATGCTCCCTGGAAAATGGACCAAATATTTAGAATCTTTGTCAGGATAAGTTGCTGACCACTCATAAGTAGCCAGGTGACTCAGTGGCTGTGTTCTTGAAATCCTTTCAGGTCTTAACTAAAGAATGGTATATTTTCTCTGTTGTGGTAAATCTCCAACCCTAATAAGACCAGTCAAAGAAAACACAACACAATAATTATGAATATGAGCTGCACGCCTAGATTGGGCAGATTCACCGCTATACTTCTCTATTCCCCAGCTATGAGACCCTTAGAACTTGTAGGT
>JANHMN010000001.1:148414517-148489641 GCA_030674055.1 Rhabdomys pumilio
GGGCAACCCCTGAACATTTTGTTTATGAACTGTTCTCATAGGTCCTTTGTTTTAATTATTTTTATTCTTAACAAGCTCAGTGCAAGAGATTCTAGAGAGAGGTAGCATGTAGGGTCACCCTGCCATGACTGATTTTGTTGTTAGGTGAGTCAGGTAGGCTAAAATATGCAAAATCTGCATGACTTAGTAAGCTGAAGGCTTATTTCTGGCTTGTCAGTATGTTTGCTGGGTCTCTCATAGTTATGAGGTATCCAGCCTACTGGACTCAATTTGTACACATGTACCACAAACTGGTACTTGAATCAAGGAGAACACATTTAATAGTGGATTGAGTATAATACTTAAAAATTCTACCATCCAACTTCTGCTCACACGTTGTTAGCATATTTTGTTAATTGATCACCTTAACTGTAACACAGATGAGAGAATAATTTGACCATGAACTTAGGAGTTCAGTAGGCACAATACTTATGAATGGTCCTTGTAGTTGCCACTGTCAGTGGCTACTAGATATTCAGCCCCCTCCCCCTTTTAAAACAATGCTATCTCAGCAGTGTTACAGAAACTCCAACATAATATGAAATGTCAGCTTCCGGCTTTTATAGTCTCTGGTGAGAAGACTGGTGTAATTCTTATAGGTCGTCCTTTATATGTTACTTTACCTTTTTCCCTTACTGCTTTTAGTATTTTTTCTTTGCTTTGTACATTTGATGTTTTGATTATTATGTGATGGGAGGTACTTCTCTTCTGGTCTAAAGTATTTGGAGTTCTGTAGGCTTCTTGTATATTTATGGACATCTCTTTCTGTAGGTTAGGAAAGTTTTCCTCTATAATTTTGTTGAAGATATTTACTGGCCCTTAAGTTGGGAGTCTTCCCCCTCATCTATACCTATTATCCTTAGGTTTGGCCTTCTCATTGTGTCCTGGATCTCCTGTATGTTTTGTAAGTTCTGTTCTATTTTCCCAGAATCATAGGTTTGGTATTATTATTTTATTTGAGGCATGATCTTTTGGTAGCC
Source organism: Rhabdomys pumilio (assembly GCA_030674055.1). NCBI lineage: Eukaryota > Metazoa > Chordata > Mammalia > Rodentia > Muridae > Rhabdomys > Rhabdomys pumilio. Next base: position 148,415,537 of record JANHMN010000001.1, read on the forward strand.
CCACACAGTTTTTAAATGATAGACCAGCCAGTTTGTCTCATTATTACAAGAGCTAGAATCACATACGTCACACATGTGCCACTCTACCTAGTGGAATCATAAATTTTTTGTCCTCATGCTGGGTAAGTAGAATTTCCATGAATCTTCTAAAGACATAGCTGTCCTTAAAGCAGGAAGTAAACATATCCCATCCCTTCTCGTTTTTTAAGGTTCTCCATCTTAGGAAGAAGAAAACCATTCTTCCTTGACTGACTTCCCCTTATTTGTCATTATTTGGAGCACCTATCACTTAACAACACTTAACTGCAAGGATCTGGGAAAGCATTTAAAAAGCAGAGAAAGGAATACAAAACTTACAAGATATCATGAATCTAACATCTTTACTGCCAAGTCACTGAGCACATGCCTTGTAACAAAAATGATAGCTCTGCCATTGAGAGAAACAGGGACATGTCTAAGGTAAGAACAACTGAGCACCTTTACCAGAGAAGGAATCAGAAAAATAGTCCTTCAAATTGAACTGGGAGATAACGATGGCTTGAGAAAAATAAAAGACAAGGGTTATTTTCCTGTAATGATGTACACAGTCTTAAATGTTAGAAAGCTGACTAGGAGACAGGGAGACTCTTTTACTGAGGTGGCAGGCTAGTCTCAAAGGCAATGCACTTGAAAAGATCCTCGAAACTAGAAGAACATCCATGTCAAAAGGGTACCCTAGAAAGAAAACCCTTAAATAAGAAGCTGGAAAGACAAAGAAGGAGGCAAGTGACTGAAAGGCAGTAGTGTCATGCCGTCAACACTATGTAAAAGCTCAGGCTCCTGAAGGAACTTTGCTGCATCATAGTCTGCTGGTTAAGAATAATGACTTTATACCTAGGCTATCTCAGTTTTATATTGTGAGGTATCTATCAGAGAAGGTAACTTAGCCATGAGTTTAATTCAATAAAGTCTTTATCAGCTGGCTAGCGACTCCAGGAGTCCCACTATAGCCTAGATCCTTTCTCAGGGTGAGTTTTGAGCATAAAAACTATATCCTGGGTTGACACACTTCAGTTAACAAGAACAGTTAACTGCAAGGTGAGCACAGAGAGTTTCCCAGAACTGTGGACTTTGATGAATTAGGTCTATGTTTTGGTTTGGTTGGTGGTGCTATCTGTACACTGAGTTTTAGGAATTGAATGGTAACATCTATGAAGTCAGCTGTGCCTGTTAAAGAAATATCAGTTCTGCTATCTCCAAGTATAATTTCATTGTGTATTATAAAAAGGAGTAATAAATAGCATGTATTAATTGGGGCATACTTAGCTCTATAATTAAAATAGAAAAAATGTAAATGCTGAAATTAGTTTATATCTTATTTATACAATGAGTTAATGGGCAAGAACACTCAATGCAGACCAGGTTAACAACAGATCTGCTTTCTTCAGTATATATTTTGCATTGTCTGTTTGCAGTGGTTCTCCAAAATATCTCGGTGAGTTCTAAGAAGTATTGTGTAACCATTAGGGGCTTTTCTAAGTCCACCCGAGCTCCTGAATAGTGACACAGAGACTTATTTATTAATAAATGAATGTAGATGCCTTAAAGTAGGGCTGCTCCCAACTAGCTTGTAACTCTTCTCATTTATACTATTCTATTGCTGGGAGCCAAACTCAGGAAATTACCTGCCGTTCTGGAAAGACTAGTCAGTACAAAGTTAAGAAAGGAAGTTCACAAGTCTCAGGTCCCAGGAACTTAAAGAACGTCTGGCATTCTCTGGGAGCTGGTTACGACAGTAGGATAGTCTAGGGCAATAAGGATATGACAGTGGACTGGTCTTAGACAATAAGGATTCCATAGTAGGATAGCCCTAAGCAATGACCCTCACCCAAACTTCCCGGTTTGCTGTGTCTTTATAACCTGCCCCCCAAAACTGAAGTTTCAGAGCTTGATCAGAACCTCAAACTTGCTCTCATTCTTTTTGTCTCTTGTCCTTTCATTCCTTCGCCACCTTACCTAAGGTGTCGTCAAATCCCCGCAGGCCGGGGGCATTCTATGTTCTATTACATGACTGGGTACCTCTCCTCAGTTTCTTGCATCCAACTTCTTCTAAGTCTCAGTGTAAAATCTTTCCATGACTGCCTTTTTTCCTGTGTTCCTATCTTTTCCAGATCTACATTCTACTTTCTGCGGGCCATAGGTTTTTTTATTTTATCCAATCACAGGGTGGCTTAGGCAGGCAAGGTATCTTCACACAGTGCATGTAAGCATTACTACACATTGCATGCTGTAATACATATTAAGCAAATACTCAAATATGCATTGCTTAATACATATTAAACAACTTAATACATCTCAGTTTTATATTGTTGTGAGGTGTCTACCAGAGATGGCGACTTGGACATGGGTCACCATGGTCTTTGGTAGGCAAGGAAGGACAGAGACACATCTCACACAATGCATATAAACATTTTCCCTGCATCTCTCCATTTAGTCCTATAAAAGACTGTTTCTCTAATATCAACAAACTATATATAATAAGAATAATAAAAACTATCAGAAAACTATTAAGAATTATATTCACAATGTCTAGCTATATATTTATTTGGCAACATTGAAGAAACTACTCTATTATCTATTCTATATTGGTGACTCCAAAAGTTCTGTACCGAATTCACTTTCTATCATATTTGCATTTATCAAGTTAAAAATGTCTTCTTAGGCCTTACATTTATTACCTTATATCCTGAACAACTTAAGCTTAATTATGAGACTATAACTATCTAGACCTCAACCCCATCAGAGACCTGAGAATGATAAATACTTTCTGACTAAACAGGAAGTGTAGAGCAAACAGCTTCCAAACACATGGAAATGGTAGAGATAGCTGTCTGCCTGGACAGTTACCCAATGTTTATCTGTATCATTGAAACACCATCTTTAGTATTCTGGCACAGAATATCTGACAGACTTTTATGTGAAGCAGGAGTGTTGAAGGACTTATCTACCTTGTCTTGGCAAAGTTTGGCCAAGTTTCTTTTTCCCAGTGGCCAGTTTGCTATACAGACACAAAATCTATATGAAGGTTCTTCCATGCTCAGCATCTTCTTTGAAGCATAATATGGGTGCTGCCAGAAACTGACATGTCTCATTGACCAGAAAAAAAAAAAAAAAAAAAAGAAAAAGAAAGAAAAAAGCCTTTTATTAATAAAACATCTTTAAATGCCTTATTCTGTAGATCTCTGAGATTTTTTGAAGATCTCTATATAGTATATCTGACTATGCAAACATTGCTCATTTCTTTCTTTTTACTATCTGTCTAACCTAGGAAACATTATTTCTATAATTAACTCTACTAGTTAGTATCTAACATGACCATAAGTTTGATTGACTTACTACTAATTTGCATTTCTTAATTATCCTAAACAGTTTGTAACAGCAGCTTTCACAAGGACTAGAACTTCACATTGCATTTTTAAATGAGTTGCACAGAAATGATACCTTATATAAGAGTTGAATCATACATGCGTGGCGCACGCCTTTAATCCCAGCACTTGGGAGGCAGAGGCAGGTGGATTTCTGAGTTCGAGGCCAGCCTGGTCTACAGAATGAGTTCCAGGACAGCCAGGGCTACACAGAGAAACCCTGTCTCGAAAAAACCAAAAAAAAAAAAAATTGTATCAACATACAAAATTCATACCAAATATAAAATATTTGGCTTGTTGATGCTCTTTAGTCTACAAGTAGATTCAATTATCTACTTTTATCCTATCATTTCTATATCCCCCTTTTTCTTTTCATCCCCTCTTCCCCCCCTTAGCTAGCACATCACTCAGGCTGTTGGCTCCACCCCACTCTGGGAAGGTGGCTGCTCTGTGCTGCAGCACGCTACTGCCTGTTCAGGCTCTGGGTCACGGCTCTCAGAGCAGTGTGACACCTAAGCATTGCTGCTCCTTGGAAGTGGAAGCTCTTAAGGAGCCATGCCTCATACTTGAGGCAAACCTGTCCCTGAGCTGTCCCAGCTCTGGGAAGGTGCACACTTTCCCCACAGGCACAGGCTGGTTTCCATTAGCAGGTTTCCAAAGGCTGAAAAGGGCTGACAGACCCAGCTGATGGTTGCTCAATCCCTTTGCCTCACCTGGGAGGTACACGGGCTCTAGTTTTCTCTCTCTTAAAAGGACCACTTTCCACCTGTCTAGGACACTGCTCTGGGAATTGTTTGCCTTTCCACTAGGGGCTTTTTCTCAGGCTCTAAGCTTGGATTTTACCTTTGTCTTAGATGCCATTTGTAATACTTTGGGCTTTTCTCAGTCCTCCTGGGCTTCTGAATAATGACATGGAGATTTCTTTATTAATAAATGCATACTTAAGGTAGTGTTGTTCCCAACCAGTTGATAACTTACATTATCCAATTTATATTATTCTATGTTCTGTCACATGGATGGTTACCTCTCTTTAGTTTCATGCATATGACTTCCTATGAGTCTTGGTGGCAAATCTTCCTGTGCCTGAATCTGTTTGCCTATCTCTCCCAGAACTCCCAACTTTTACTTCCTGTCTTTGCTAATAGGTCATAGGCTTTTTATTTTATCCAATCACAGGGTGGCTTAGGCAGGCAAGGTGTCTTCACACAGTGCACATAAGCACCCCTACATATTGCATGTTGTAATACATATTAATCAAATACTCAAATATGTATTGCTTAATACATATTAAGAAAGTCACCTTTCCTGGCTGTGGACTTCAGGAAGGAATGCACAGGAGGACAGGTTGATTTCAGCCCACAGGTATGATGGTAGGACATGTTCCTGTTCTTGGCAGAGGAATACCATCATTTTATCTGGGTATATCAAAGGCAGGGAAAGTAAACCGCCAGTCCTCATCTGTCAGTCCTCATCTGTCTCTTTCCCTTTCTCTTTTCATTCACTCTATGAATCCATTGTGTGGAATGGTGCCATTAAGGAGAGTATAAGTTTGTTCTAATCTTTTTTAGAAACATTCTCAGATGCAGAACAGAACAAACTAATGCTTAAGGTATTGTTCTTTTCTGAGATGATAATTTAATTTTTAATTTTAATTACATTTCTTTCTTTCCTCTCTCCACACCTTCCCACATACCTCTTCCTGCTCTCCTTCAAACTCCTGGCCTTTAAAAAAAATAAAAACTAACTATTATTCCATTTATATTGGGAAGTCATAGTGGTGAGACTTGATGGGTATGGCTTCTGCTACTGACAGGAGACACCAGAAAGGAAGCAACCAACTGTCAAGTTATTTATTAATGCGGACTTCAATCAAATTGATAGTCAAAATTAACCATGGCACAACATAGATTTAGATACAGACTAAGCAGTAAATAGATATTTACTCTTATTAATATTAACTACACTTTTTTGCTAGGAGGGCAAAATACTCTTATGAATATTAACTATACTTGTGGCTGGGAGGGCAAATAAATTATTAAGGGTTTACAGAATTTTAACAAGCATCTAGCTGACTGAGATAGAAGAATGGCTGCAAGTTTGAGGCTAGCTGGTCTCATATAAGCTCTGTTTCAAATAACCAGCCAAACAAAGCAAAAATATAACAAAATACTATTAAACCAAAATATAATATTTACCCTATCTATGATGGAATTTGATTATCTCCATATTTTGTAGGTCCTGTGCATGCTCTTATAGTTGTTATGAGTTGAATGTTATGAGTTGAATGATGATGACACCCATGTCGTGTGCAAAGGACAGCATTTCACAAACTCCTCCAAATTCTTCAGCTCCTACATTCTTTCCATCTCCATTTCTTCCATGTTGTCTGAGCCTCTGACCTTGGATTGAGTCAGTAGATATTGCTCAGGGAGGCAGCATCATTCTTTATTGAACATGTGGCCAGTGTTAGGTTTCCTTATGCCTATTTGTGGACATATGGATAACTAACTAAGTGAACTTAGTTTTCAAAAACAAACAAATGAACAAACAAAACCAATGAAGATATGAAATTTGGAAGGGACATTTTGGAGGGATTTGGAGGGTTAGGGGTACAAATTGGGGGGGATAGACATAATCACACACACAGACACACATACACATACATACACGTACACACATTTGAAATTCTCCCAAGTAAAGAAAAATGTAAAAGAATACTATATATTAATTTATTTTGATAAGAAATTGGCAATAATTGGAATCAAGAGATATTGTGGCAAACGAAAATTGCATGGCTATCTGAAGCCTGTGCTGACTGTAGACACATCAGTTGAGTAGGCCATAATTATCTGTGTTGAGACAGGAAGCAAGGATGTTAAACTATGGATGAAGCTGAGGAGTCAGATACAATAGAATCTATTATTGAAGCTTGTGAGAGCCGAGGAACATTTTTAGTTTTAGATGTGCAAATTCGAATTTATGTTTGGCATTCACATTCATCCCAGGCAAAAATAAAAGAATGTTTTTTTCTAATATCAAAACATTTGTATAATAATGTGGATTTGCTGGCAGAAAAAAAAACAGAATGTGAAAGTACTCGAGGAAATCTGCTGGAAATTTGATATGTGAATATGTATTAGAATTAAGTTAGAATAATATTGTGTTATTATTATGGTTTGTTGAAGAATACAGTGTTTTTCTGTTTTTCACACATATGGTCTTTGTGTGCCTTAAAATACTGAGTTAATGTAGCAACTTCTTTGGTGTGCTTCTTTTTTCTGTTCTGTTTCTCTTCTTACCTAGAACAAGCTCTAATCTCTGTTTCTCACATCAAAACATACCAACTCAGTATGTGAAACTGTTTCTCTGTTGATAACTTAGGGCTACATAAATGACTTTTTAAATTCTTGTACATTGTCAATGTTCATAAATATTTTATATTAATCTTAGTACCCATAGACTTGTGTGGAACCCTTAAAAATGCTGGAGATCTCAAGAGAGAAAGTATCTTTCACAAAACATGTCTTTACATGTCACAGACCAAATGATCATGCTCACAGCCGTTAGGAATTCTTTGTAGTGTTACCTTTTGGGGGGCAGTATTCATAATTTGGGGGACAAAGCCACTTTCCTATTGCTAGTATATAACTAAAATACATCTTGTTGTTGGCATCCATGTCTTTGGTACTAAGGCTCTGAAGCTATTTGCAGTCAATGACCACGTTCCACTCTGATGAATCAGACTGTATCTGGTCATTTTCTGTAAGAGCTTTCGAGACACCAGATTACATTTGTCAAACTGAATTAAAATAGGCAGTGATACCACTGATAATTCATGTTTCCTTAAACAGAACAAATTCTTCTCACGGTTTTAACAGATACTTATCAAATTTTGTTGTTGGTAGGGACAGAAGAGTAAGGTTGACATTCTACTTGACAATAAAACTGACCCATGGTCCATACCACAAACAGCAATACAGCACTAATCTGTTGGTTCCAATTTGTTACACACTGAGATGGGCATTTATAGTTCAGTATGTTTCTACCATGGCACTTCTAATATGGTAAAGGTTCATATGTGTTGCACATGAACATGTCTCTGTGTGTGTGTGTTGGTACATGCATGTGTGCATACATGCGTGTGTGTGTGTGTGTGTGTGTGTGTGTGTGTGTGTTGTTTTTGAATACAGAGCCTCTTTTACCAAAGAGTATCATGCATTTAAGCTTTAGTCACCTGTATCATAAACCACAAGCCACATACAGATGAGAGTTAAAGTTTATTTCAAACAGTAAAATGTTTATTTGGGCACATTTCTCTTTTTTCCCCTATAATAAAAGGCATCATATATTTGTAAGACACATACTCCTGGATAAGCTTCAGCTGGAGTGCCATCCTGGCAGTTCTTTTTTATTTGTGAGTGCTATCTATGTGTTCTAGACAGGGCCAGTGCCAGATAGGGAGGTTCTTGTGCCTCGGGTGCTGGTACGGGTTTGGCTGCCCTTCCCAGGACTTCCAGCTGCAACAGTGCTTTCCTTTGTATTCGGTGAATTCAGCATTTCCACAGTTGCAACTACTGATCTCATACCAGCAACATAGTAGCCAACATACTCAGACAGAGTATACTTGTTTGTAGTTCAAGGGCGCCTGTGAGTTCATGGCTCTGTGGTGGCTATGAACCAAGTACCCTGCTGCTGGATTTTAGGTCACTTCCTCAGGCCTCTGCCTTCCCTTTCCCTCCTTTCTTTTCTCAGCCGCACCAAACATGGTGGTTTCAATGAGATGGGCTTCCGAAGAGATGAAAGAATGAGTTGTTTTAGCGAAGTCTGCTTTTAGCTGTCAACATGAACCTCAGTTGAAAATGAAAGCCAGGGAGCTACGTGCTGTGGAAAACTGGCTCACCGCTCAGTATTGCAGCAATGACTCTAGTTTATCTTCTTGGCCATCCTCTCCAACACGCTTCAGGCTCCTACCCTGGAGAGAACACCCATAGCTTCCGGTCAGCAGCTTTCCTTTCATTCTCCCTCTGATTATTCAGTTATAAAGGTATCATTAGTGCCTCGCTTGTTTGAAAGTAGTTTTCTATATCTGCCCGATGTTCTTAGTAGTTCTTGCTATTTCTTGATTCATGCAGGGATCTTGACTGAATCTCCAGCTCCTTTCTTCATGATACTGTATACATTTCTCTAACTTCACTTTTGAACTAGAATTATTATAATTATTCTTTATTTCAAGAGAATTTGATGCTCACCTCAGTGATACTTATGCTCCCAAGAACTGCTCTTAAAATTCTCAGGGGATCTTATATAAGCTGAAAAACTGTAAATCTTTCATCTCTATAGCAATCAGGTCAGATGGTGCTCCATAAACTACTTCCGGTTTGAAGGGATTTCATTTTTTTTTTTTTTTTGCTACATGTTTCTTTGTCTCATTTAGTCTGGTATTTGGACAAGTAGTTGTGTAAGTCTCTCAACGTTGACCTTCAAAATTAGATTTCTTATTTTGTATTATGAAATATTTTTCATCAGAAAAGCAAATTGGCACCTTTACAAGATTAAGTTTTTTTTTTTTTTTGAGACAGGGTTTCTCTGAGTAGCCCTTGCTGTCCTGGAACTCAGTCTGTAGACCAGGCTAGCCTCGAACTCAGAAATTCGCCTGCTTCTGCCTCCCAAGTGCTGGGATTAAAGGCATGCGCCACCACTGCCCAGCCAAGATTAAGTTTGATAACTATGAGTGCTAACTGTTTCACCATTTGCTTGTTTCCTTTTTAGCATCTTCCTATTTTTTAAAGTAAGGATTTGTGGTTAACAGTGTAATTTTTATCAGTTTTTGGATTTATTATTGACTGTGCTTTTATTGCTACTCTACTTACCATCTAGTGCTATAGTTTCAGTTTAATACATGAGTGTGGTTAATATTAGTGTTTTTATTTTTGTGAAAAAACTTGGCAAATTCATAAATTCTAATTGCTTCTTTGTATATAATTTGGGGTTTGTTATGTATAAAACATGTCATTTGCAGATATGTACATAATAAGAATTTTATTGCTTTGAATATCTTAGTTTCTCTGACCCTGTACTGCCTTTCTACAGACTTTTGCACTGCCTGAATTTCATAGTAAAGTACTGAATTGAGTATAAGAAAGCCATTGTCTTTATATTGGTAGCAGAAGTAAAGTTTTCAATAATTTATTAAAAATTGAAATTTGCTCCAGATATTGTATACACATATTTTATCATTGTAAGGAATGTCTGATTTATAGTTTTTTCTGTCCCCTTTTTTTTAACAGATATTTGATTTTTATTAAACATTTTCCATGAATTTTACATGAATTCAACATACGATTTTTTTCAGCTAATGTGGTTTATATCACTTGCCCTCTATGAAGGACAAAGCATTCCTGGTACTAGATTCACTTCACTCTGTTTCCTATTTTCAGAAAGCCTGGACTTTTTGGTCCTGTCTGTCTCATGGCACTGTTGTGTTGCCTCTCAAGAGCCTTGAGTTTCTGACTAGCTTCTTGGCCTTCCCATTGACCTAGGAGCAGAAAGACAAGTCAGTCAGAAATAAAATTGCTTCCACAAATTTTTCCTTTAAAAAAGAAAGTCATATTGTCCACATGCCATGACTGGAATATGTAGTATCTTTTCCATATTACAAATATCGTTAAATTTGTTCAATTTTTGAGTCAATAAATTTTATTTTAAATCTCCCCCATCATATTTAATGTCATTAATGAGTCATTTTTTTGATTATATTTCATGGTTTTAAAGTAACATTTCCTACTTTGACATCTTAAATAATAGGATTTTTATTTTGAAAAGAAAGATGTGGGGAATTTGTATTATTCCTTATATTCAAATTTACTCTATTGAATAAAAGCAGTCAAGTCATGGGAAATGAGAATTTCCTCTTTTGTTTCCCTTTCATTTATTTTTCTCCCTTGAATAAAAAAAAAAAAAAAAAAAACACGTTTTCTCTGATTCTTCTTGTCATTTTTTTCCCCGTGTAATGAATGTTGCCATTGAGGCCCACTGCATTCACACCATTTTACAGGATCCAAGAATATCCTCTTTGTGCCCTAAAAATAACTACTTCTCACAGTTTTCCAGATCTGGCATGTTTTAATGAAATTGCTTGCACAGAAGTTAGCACAGTACCTTGCTTCATGGCTTCCTGACGAAGCTTTTCTGCTCTATTTCCTAGGTCATATCCTGTGATTAACAGTTTTCTCTTCACTCTATTTATTTTCTAGCTTTTCTGAAATTATTTCAACACTTGCTGAATTGTCTTTTAATAGCAACCAATTTATGACCTTTGAAATAGAAACTTTTTAATTTTTTGTGTGGGTGTGTAAGTACATGTATGTATGTGTGTTTACATGTGTGGGGATGGACACATGTAAGTATGGAAGGCAGAGGTTGACATGGATATCTTCTCTATCATTCTTCACCATATATTTTGAGACTGGGTCTCTCTCTCTGAGTCTGGAAAATGGAGAATCAGCTAGACAAACTGCCTAGCAAGCCCCCAGGATCCACCTGGACTGATAAGAGTGTACCACATACTTAGTTTTTGGGGGGTATGATCAGAATCTAATGCAGGTCCTCATGTTCATAACTTTAACATGGGACTGGAGGGGCTAAGATATGAAGATCCCTGGAACTCATAGCCATCTAGGTGAAATAACAGGCTTCAGAATCAATGAAGAGAGCCTGTGTAAGAAATAAGATAGAGAGTGATGGGGAAGGACCGTGTGTCACCATATGGCATCCATAGGCACATTTATGGATTTGTAGACACTTACCCACACATTTTGGCATATGTGCACATGCACAGGTATACACACACATACACACACACACACACACACACACACACACACATATATGATGCACACACACCATACTATATGTGAATACATGTACACGGAGACTGTATTTACATACAATTTGATATCTCTTTATTTTCCTTCCATGCAATGTCCTCTTGAATCCTCTTCCTGATTATGTCTCATATATACCATAATAATCATTAATTTTATTTACATTGTACATAGCTAATTCTGTACTATAGAGTCCCCAACTCTTTCTAAAAAAGTTGATTCCCCTTGGAATCAGCATTCTGCCTTGTTCATTTTTATTAATCCTGTTAGCAGTGAGTGAATGGACATGTATTAACTAATTAAAATGAAGAGCTCAGTAGAATGTCTATGAAATTAAACATGAAACACAGGGTGAACTGCTTTGGTAAACAGAGTAAGTATTGTCTTTAATTCCCAGCAGATTATTTAACTTTTGGATACTGACTGAAGTTGTGCTCACCTTGGTACAACATCAAAACTGTACAATTTTTTTTTTTTAATTTTAACTGAGTCACTCTTATTACTCTCAGACATACTCAGTGACATTAAAGGCTGCCTGTAAAGATGATATGAATGTTTGAAATGTCCTTTTGTAGCTCTTATTCCAAATTACATATTTTATTTTTCACGAATCTTGCTGACTTGTATTCAAGATTCATTTGCACATTTCTCAAAAGTAGAATGTCTATAAAATTCACCATATAACACTGGCTGAATGGCTTTTGTAAACACGGTAAGTATTGTGTTTCATTGCCTGCATGTCCTTTAAATTCTGGATAGTTAAGCTTTGAAAAGCCCTCATTCATTCTACAAAATAATAGTTTGTTATAACATCTTTGTGAATGTTTGTCATGATATTTGTTTATATTTTTCTTCACCCTTTCTGTGTTTCCAGCTCCTCTCTTTCCTTAATCTACACCTTAGTAGGCAAATATATTTAGCCTATGATCTTTTGAGGAATATCTATTTTTGTTTAAAAACAAAATAATTTAACTAGATGGTAACTGTTTATTATTTTGTAGGACTTTCCTTGTCCAATGTTAGCCTTTGGCCATGTCTCTAGATGCATTTGAAAGCATTAAATAAAGGGTCCAAGGTCATTCCACCAATGTCTTATTCTTCTGTTGTTGCTGTTTTTATTCTGGTAAATAAATAGCCATCATACCTGAAAATGTTACATAAATTTATCAATTTATCTACTTTTTTTTTCTGGGCTTGAGACATTATGACCCTTACTACTGTTTTTTTTTTTTTTTTAGTTTTGTTTTTCATTCAATATGGAAATAATAAATATAATCAAAGACATAAGAATTGTTATACCAAGCATTTATGTCTGTGATTGACAAAAGCGAGAAAATTGAGAAGGAAGATAGATGGTGGGTTGTCAGGTCAGGCTATGCCCAGATCAAAATCACTCCATGTTGTATAAGCAGTGGCTTCCAGGTGGTGCTTGTTCCCGAGTGATTCCACAGTCTAAAAGGGCCGTTGGCTCTATCTTGAGTACAAATACGGAGCTGGGAATGATGCCATGTTTTGCTTGTGCAAGCAAATGCTCAGGACCTTTCTAGCGTGAAGCATAAGATACAGACTCAATCTCCTTTTCATTCACGTAAGTACAACATTATCACCCATTGTCTTATAAAAGTAAATCACGAGCATGCAAACATCTAATTGTAGCAACACCACACCAGGAAAATCAGGCCTTCCAGCTTATGGGACACAACTGATGTAACCACCCCAGCTAGGGCTGGAGGTGTTCCTCTCAAGTGGTGTTCCTGGCTATTTTGAACTGCCTCTTTCTCAGGTTCAGTACAGCTTCTCTGACTCTTACCTGCAGGTTTTTAAACCCTCCTGTGTGGAGCAAGTGCCACTGAAAAGGAGCATTCCTGGAAAAAGAGTGAGATCTAGACACGTCCAAACCTTGAAAATGTCATCTTGAGATCTCCCTCCCTAGATTGCTCCCTCCCTGTTCTGGGCTTGCATGCTGAAGTGCACATACACAGCCTTGTAGCCGCTATCTCCACTACCATTGAGGTAGTCAAGTAGCCTGGGTGCCCAATTACAGGTTTAACTTATTCCTTTCCAATAAAGAAATGTCCAGCAAGCATCTGAAATTCCAATAATGTACACACACCCTGAAAACCCCTACCACTCCTGAAGGTAATAGTCCCTATTACCCCAATAAAGAGAGATGTTTCACTGAAAACCTCTCTGAGAAGATTCTTTCTCCAAGGCACTCAAGCCATCCTAGATACTGCGAACTGAACCCAATACCCCGAGGGCAGAAGCGGAACCAGGCGGGCACGCTTGTAAACATCCCTCTTCCGAGGGTATATGAGCCACCTTGTCAAGAATATATAGTTTGAGGTGAGCCTGGGAACCCCAAAGGAAGAGTTAGGGGAAGGATTGAAGGAGCTGACTAGGATTGCAACCCCATCAACTAACCTGACCCCTCAGACCTCCCAGCGACTAAACTATCAACCAAAGAATATATACATGGGCAGGACCTTGGCTGCTGCTACATATGTAGCAGAGGACTACCTTATCTGACATCAATGGGAGAGAAGACGCTTGGTCCTGTGGGGGTTTGATGCCCCATAGAATGGGGATACTAGAGGGTGAGGTGGGAGTGGGTAGGTGGGTGGGGAGGCACCTTCTTAGAGGCAAAGGGGATGAGGATGGAATAGGGTGTTCGTGGATGGTTGACCAGTAGGGGAAATACACATACACACATACACCTTGTTAAAAGATAAGAAATGATGTAGCTGCCTGCAGCCATGATCACCGGGTTCTCCTGAGAGGAAGCCTAGGAATTAACGGGAAGGAGGGCGAGAGAAACGTGGGGCCAAGACAAAGTATTCTGATCAAGGCCCCAAGTTTAATAATTTGCTTTCACATATAAAGGGGAAGCCCCACCCCCCAAAGTCTCTTCTCGGTACAGCCCAGGGGCCAGGTAAGGAGATAGCAGTCGGGAAGGAGTCAAGGCTAGCTCAGCAGGCAGTCCATTCTTCTTAGCTTGGTAGCGGACCTCAGGGCACCTCAGGACTGGCAAGGCAATGCCTCCTTCTAGGTCCTATTGTTTGGTCTTGTTGTGGTCAATGACTTGCAGTCCTACTCAGGCCTGGGGGAAGGGCACAAAATGATAATTAAAAAGGAAAATAAATACACAATAAAGAAAAATACCCTTGGCATCTTTAGATATTTTTAATATTGAGAACTTAAAGCACATAACTGAGGAGTGGGTACAATTTTATTTTGTGTATGACATTCTAGTTCTAGTGTATATCAATAAAAACAATGAGATTACAAAGAGTAAGACAGAGGAAAATAACGGAAAAACATCACAGAGATAAAAACATCATTGCTTTAAGTCTTATTCAGCTTTGAAACTTAGCAAATGTGTGCCCTAGAGCAAATTGCTTGTTTAAACTTCTGTATCTTAAATTGTTGAACAGGGCTAAAGATAGTATTCATTCTTTTTCTTTTGATTTGTTAAACTAAAATAAAGAATTCCCAGTCACATCTTCAATGAAGAGGAACCTCTCACATAGTCTCAGGTTTCCTTATTGTGTTCCTTCTTAGCTATTCACACTGACATGTAAATTTACTGTTCTCATTACAATGAGCCAGGTAAGAGGGGACTCTGAATAAGAACAGTACCACCAACACCATAACACTAGCACTCCATAGGTTATAAAAGACATTCAGCATTGGTTTTTTTTTTTTCCTCTAAAAGTAGATCTTGAGTTTTCTTGGTGATGATGATGATGACGACCCCAGCATACTTTCATTCTAAGTACTAAATCAATTGAGAAATACATATGAGTCTGAAAAGATTCATATGTCAATTTTTCAGAGATAAAATTGGCTTGATAATAACTATAAATGAGTCTCCTATCATGGCACTCCCATCCTTCTTCAAGAAAATAAGAAGCTCAGGAAGAAATCTTGGTACCCCTATGAGAGAATTTCAGTGTCTTCTACCACACTGAATTCAGAGCCTTATAAATTCTCAGTAGTAAGAGACTTGAAACTTCTGGAAGAAAATCAGTACCCATGTACAGGAGCAATAGCATGCTGGAGAATGCTTTAGTCCTATACATAACATATCAAGGACAAGAAATGAGAGTGATAACTTTAATAACTTACCACTCCTGGGTAGAATGCTGTGCTGTGAGCATGATGTTATACTTTTCCTTTCTCCTCCTGTGGGTGAGTCAGGCTCTAAGACTTGTAGAGAAGTGCGTGTGTGCAAGTTATAGACACAGAGCCATTAAGTTGACACCCTAAAACTCTTACTTCCAAGAGAGTAGAGTGGGTGTCACTGCTTTTAAGCCTAGGAAATGGTATGACTGATGTGTCCTGAATAGTTTTATGTCAACTTGACACAAGATAAAGTCATCTGAGAAGAAAGAACTGGGCAGTGGTGGCGTTTGCCTTTAATCCCAGCACTTGGGAGGCAGAGGCAGGCAGATTTCTGAGTTCAAGGCCAGCCTGATCTACAGAGTGAGTTCCAGGACAGCTAGGGCTACACAGAGAAACCCTATCTCAACAAAACAAAACAAAACAAAACAAAACAAAACAAAACAAAACAAAACGAAAGAAAGAAAGAAAGAAAGAAAGAAAGAAAGAAAGAAAGAAATTGCCTCCCTCATATCAGGCATTTTCTTAATTAGTGATTGATTGGAGAAGGCCCAACCCATTGTGAATGGTGCCACCCCTGGGCTGGTGGTCCTGGGTTCTATAAATAAGTCATCTGAACAAGCCACAGGGAGCAAGCCAGTAAGCAGCCCTCCTCAGGGCTACTTCACTAGCTCCTGTCTCCAGGTTCCTGCCATCTGAGTTCCTGTCCTGATTTCCTTCAGTGATGAACAGTGATGTGGAAATGTAAGACAAATAAACTCACTCTTTTCAAAGTTTTGTTGGTTTCATGACAGCAATAACTAATAAATAACCAAGACACCCTCAAATAGAATTTATTGTTTCTTCTAATTTATAGGAGTTTAAACTCTCTCAGAGAGTGAACCATAGTGCAAGGATTTAAATCTAAGAATATTTTGGGTAATCAAGAAGGCAGATGTGCAAGGGATATGAACAGAACTTAGGATACAGTGGGTACATGGGACCCATAATCCTATGCAAATATTTGTTTTTGATGATCATTGTACAAACTAACTTAGCTAATATACACGGAAGTGATTGGTGAATGTAAAGTTTTCGGTAGCTTCTGATTACAGCTATCAATACTGTTTCTGTGCATCTGCTTCCTCCTTTGTGAAACAAGGCCGAAGATTGCTTAGATTTGCTAGAGCTCCAGATTGCTGTGAGAATTACATATCACGTTGTACCAGAAGTTCTTTGTAAGATATAAAGTATCACACAAATGCAGGTTACCTTTATTGATTTGTGAGCTTACTTTTAGTCCTCAAGCACAACTTACTTAATGCTCTAATGATGAAATTTTGAACTACAAAATGTGTTAGAAAACGCTGGAGTAAAGTAAACAGAGGTTGAGACCATGATTTTCAAAAAATTGTCAAGAGACTGATTAGACTAATTGAACATGGCCTAGTATTGATTTTGTAGTTTCTATCCACTTCAGTTGGGAATGCAGATGAGCTCAAATGTGTGGACACTGGAAAGCAGAGCTGGAAATCTAATTCATCAACTTGAGGGCTCTCTAGCCTCTCAGAAAGGTGATCCTTTTGGAATCATTGAGAAGTGTATAAGATGCACAATATCAGGTGCCCCCAGACCTACTCAGTCAGAATATTTAGTTTAACAAGCCCTGGGGTATTTATGAGTTTATTTCCAAGTTCAATAAAAACTAGAAAACTTCACCTTTGACAGCATTCATGACATACTTAATTAATATCTTTAACATTTAACTGTATGTTCTATAATCACTATTTAAAGATATAAATACTATACATACATGCAGATTTTAAATCTTTTATGTCATGTTTGTATTTTATGTTTCTTAGTCAGTTTATCCTCAGTCACTTTCAAAGTCCACTTTGGATTCATTCACTTTTCAATAATCATGTTTTGAATAGTTACGATGCACCCAATACTAAGCTCAATTCAGAGTGTACAGTAGAAGTGAGACAGTCTGCTTTCTTTGTGTCATGGTCCTATTTAGGTTGAGTAGTATGAAAGCAGGAGTATGTAATAAGCACATAAGAGCAGAGTGAAGATGTTAGAGGTGACAGAGAGGCATCAGCCAGCAGCTACGTGCACCACTGACCTTGTCAGGCCAACATAACTGAGAACGTTTCTTCAGTTTAGAAGACTAGGAAGGCAGACATTCAAGAGCTGAGCAAGGGTGATGTTAACTAAAGCTTTAAAGACTAAAAGGGCCTGGAATCTTCTGAAAGCTCACCGAAAGCTACAGTGCCTGCAGTAGGATGAAGGGATTGATGGATTGAATATGTCTAGATCAGACAGACTCTTGCAAGTGTAGTCTTCATGTCTGTCACTGAAGTGCAATAGCAGTCATTAATGTATAATAGGCATACATAGGAAAGTGAAAGCAGACAACTACCTCTGAAACACACCTCAGTATATGATGAAAAAATTGTCCATTGTTTCTGTGGATCATGAGTTGGATGGGACACATTGGAAGCTTGCAGGGGTGACACAGAGGACTTGGATGAAGATGAGTGATCAATTTTAGCAATGTGTGTTTGTATCTGTAGCTGGGCCATCGGATTCATTTCTGGTTGTCACCTTTTTTGTTCTGCCTTCCAGGCCATGTCCTCTCCCTGAAGCTGGCTTCTGCTCACAGACACCAGCTGGAGACTGAAGGAAGGCAGGGCATCCCTTGCAGGTGCAGCCTGCCATCCATGGCACTGGTTTGCTCCAGACTGTTCTGTTCTGCTTCCAGATTCTACCAGATGCCATTAGCCTATTAAGTCCCCGTCACACCATGTCCTCCCCTGGCCTCCTGATAATCTTTCTGTTGCCTTTTGCAACTTCTCTTTAGCACCTCTGTTTTTGTTTGTTTTGTTGGTTTTTTTCATCACCTGTATAGCCATTTCCCTGCTTTTAGATTTTCCTGGCTTTAAACATTTAACAAGTTATCCTTTCCTGCTTAGTCCCTGATGGATAGAAACAATAAGAAGTAAGTAGCTGGGTATAAAGAATGAAGCACATACCGTTTTCAAAGAGGGAAATCTGTAGTTCACTTTTGGAAAAACTGGCCTTATGTTTAAAATACAAAATCTAGGTGACAGATAAACACATGGACCCAGAACTCACAGCTGATTGTGAGTTACTAATAATCTTTAACCAGTAAGATGCTGATCATGCACAAATGTTCATTACAATAAAGTAATGAGTGGAGAAAAGGGTTTTAGACTGAATTCTGAATAATTTGAGGGGTTGACTATTTTTGGAAGGACCTGTAATAGGACCCAAAGAAGCTTCTGTGTTTCTGGTTCCATGTTAAAATAACTAGAATGTATACAGCATGTCCATCATTTGTCTACCACGTTACATACACTGTACTGCCACATAAAATGGAACATGTTATTGGAACACAAAACCTATAAACATAGGCACTAAGAAATTACAGAAAATCAAGGCAAGATTAGTTCTATTTTAATTGTGGAATAAATGGGCCCCACTGGTCTGAAACACATTTTGTTTCTGTTTCCTGGGATAAGGCGAGGGCTGTATATGCCAGCAATTAGATTCCAGTGAGTTGTCCAACCCTGTCCAAAGCCAGAGTGGCTGAAATCTGGTTTATTGTCTTCTACCTATACCATGTGTGCTGGTTCAGAGTTCTGTTTTTGTTAGACTTAAGGAGACTTTCTATAAACCCTTACCAGTAGGAACAAGTTTTTCATCTAATATATGTGTGTTAGCTTCCTGTCACTGTAACAAAGTACCCAAGGTGAACAGCATTTTAAGTGAGAATGGTTTGTTTGGGTTTATAGTTAAGGAAGTTCATGTTTATGACCCCATGAGTCCATTATTGCTTTTGATTTGAGGTAAGACAGCATATTATGGTAGGAGTGTATAGTGGAACAAATCCATTATCTAAGAAGCAATAACTAGTAAAATTGGTGGGTTAAGTGTCTCATACTCTGTCTTTGGAAGCATGCTTTCCATGTCATGAGGACTCCTCACATGGCCTCACCTGCCTAAAGGTGCTGAACCTCCCAAAAGTATTACCCTAGAGACAAACATTTAACAATGGGGCTTTAAAAGACATGCAATATGCAAACTGAGGTGATATGGACGGATGTACATATACCTCTATAAAAGCTTTGAGAAATGCAGGACCAAGGTTGCTATTTGCAAACCTTAGTCATAAGCTATGCCACTGATGATTGAAGGCTTTCAGGAAACCCTGAGTAGGCTGAGCCTCTGAGGAGAAGCCTATGAGAAGAGAATTTCTCAAAGCTTTGTTCTCAAACTGCATATAACTGAAACCATTACAAGAAAGCAAATTCTAGGACATTTCATTAAATCCTCCAAATTTTAATCTGCAGGCATAGGATCCAGGGCTTCAATCTTCCACAGGCATTTTGAGAGCAAGTTAGTCTTATGCACATTAAAAGTGGAAAACAACTATTCTAGGGGCATCAGTTTGTCCAAAGAGCTCAGACTCCACTTTATCGGATTGAAGATCTTCCTTATAAACACTGAAGGAAGACATAAATGTCTTTGAAATTTCTTACATTGAAACCAAACCTGGTAGCAGCCCAGATTACTCCCCCATATGCCTTTGCACTGAAGAGTTGGCACTGTGCTCCTGTCCTATGGGACCCCAGCTCCAGTCCCTATTGTTTTGATCGTTTATTTGTTTAGTTTTATTTTCCATCATTGACTTTGGAATGACTACAACAGGCACAAGCCCTGACCTTGTCACCACTACTGACACTAACACTGTGCCTGTCTGACAGTAGGCGATCAGCATATATTTTCTTACAAGTCAACACAGAGAGATAGACTTCTAATGGACAATTCAGAATTAGGAGATTTGCTTGTCTCCTTTCAAATTTGCTTATGAGATGATGGTTCTTAATTATAGAGATGTCTCAAGTGAAGCTTGTTTGGGTATTAAATCTGAGCATTTTCAGAAGTCACTTATACAGCTTTGATTTTATGATTCACAGACTTTCTTCATCCTATTTGCCCCCCCCCCCCATGTGTATTAACCAATGACCTCTCTTTATAGCATTTGGCAGCATCGTTTTAGTAGTTTCTGGAAATTACTTTCAGTTAATAAATTCAGGATCTGAAACCATAGAAATCACACACACACACACACACACACACACACACACACACACACACCCCACACATAAACACACACACACATACACCTCACATATACCACACACATACTACACGCACACCACACACACACCACATACACACACACACACGTGTGCACACACACACATACTACATTCACACCACACACACACCACACCACACACACACACACACACACACATGCACGTGCACGCACACACACACAC
Source organism: Rhabdomys pumilio (assembly GCA_030674055.1). Lineage (NCBI taxonomy): Eukaryota > Metazoa > Chordata > Mammalia > Rodentia > Muridae > Rhabdomys > Rhabdomys pumilio. Next base: position 148,436,297 of record JANHMN010000001.1, read on the forward strand.
ACCACACACACATCACACACACATCACACACATGCACACGCGCGCACACACACACTAAGCAGAGTCCAGGCATATAATATGTTAAATCTTTAAATAGTAAAGAACAATAAGTGTTCTTTATTTCACTATTTTAATTACTGGTTTGTAATAAGGACCCCGGAAAGCAACATGTTTACTTAGTGTCTCTGACCAGCTCAGTGAGCATCCGCCTTGTGCCTTTCTAAAACCGATGCATGCCTAGAGGGAGGTAAAACAGCCATTAATCCTGGAAGATATTTGTCTTCCTTTCTTTTGACATTTTATTGCCCTTTAACTCATTTGTGAAAGATATCAAAGCACATTCAGGCTGGGAATACAAGGCCCTTTCATTAAAATGGTAGGTCTCTTTGAGATCTCTTTGTCCTTCCCTATAGGAACACTTTGATCGGTACACAAGGAAAGATTTATGAAGAAAGTAATAGGTAATTTTAAATCAATAAATTAAAATACCACGGAAATAACATCCCAGTGTCATTTAGATAGATAAAATTGTTTCCAAGACAATGATATAAAATTATTCCTAGTCAAAACATCAGAAAAAATAAAAGGAGGAATGTCTCCATGAGTGACATGGTCAATCACATCATGTGTAGCTCAGGGAAATAGGGTGATTTTTGCTCTGAAGGAGAGAGAAAGCAATGACTAGATGCTCTTTGTTTCCACCAGTTTAGTTTTGGTAAGAGAGTTAGTGACCATACATGGAAAAGAGCTATACTTACAAAGCCAGAGTAGAGTTTGTTGTGTTCAGTGGCTTTAAAACTAGAATTTTTCTAGCTATTCATCTATTTTTATTTAATTTTTAAAATGATCATGTGTTTATTGGGGTACACTTACATGACATTTTATTTTTATTTCTTTTTATGGAATTGGTTCACTTGTTTAAAGAAAAAACATTAAATGTGGGAAACTGTGAGAGAAAATAAGATCACGTGGAATCACGTAGGCTGGAGGTAAACATTGATATTTTATCATATTGTTTTATATTTTGCATTTCCGTCTCTATGTAAGTATGTAGTTTGTATATGCATATAGAAGTATACATTCATACATTTTAAACTCATGGGTATAAACTGGTATTCATGCTGGCACACAAATGTAAAATGAGATTATCTTTATGTACTCTATAGATAACAATCAAGGCCTAGTTTTTATAAAGTAGTATTTCAGATTCTCAAGCACTGGCTGAGAATAAAAATCCCTACCCCTCTGCCCTTGTAGAACTTATCTGGATATGAAACAGTAACTTTCAATGCCACATATCACAATGATGTATGTCCTAATTTTAGTTTCTGCAATAGCCCCGTGGTTTTTCCTATGGAGAGTTTGTTCAGGTACATGATCACTTCCTTCCTCAGTTCTAGTCTCTTCTTTATCCCACTCTCTCCTGGTAAGTATAGCTTCTGGCCTTCATGGCTTCCCAGAGCTAGATTGAGGATGCACTGACTGGGGACATCCAGGATCAGATGGGAACTGAAAATTTCTCAGTATTTCCTACTGCTTTTGAAAGAGGCTGAACACCACTGCAGAAAGTGACCATCTAATCACATGGCTAAGCTGCTTCAGTTCAGACTCACGTACTCAGTTCTATGCTGCAAAGAATAGAGTCACTGAAGCATCATTTTTATCAGGTGGCTGACCATTTCACTATTGCAAACATGTTCACTGTTTATTAAACATGTTCATTAAAGCCAACCCTGGTGGTGTATCTGAACATGCCCTTTAAGAATTTATAATTATATTTCTCTATCTTACATTTTATATGATATTTTCCTGGCTGTAAGGTCAGGACTCAAACAGCTGCCTAAAAGTCCTATCCCTTATCATACCTCCTCTTCTGCCATCCTTGTCATGTTTACCCTTGGTTTTTCTGCCAGTGGGCAGAGTAGATCTTTTTCATGATTGTATGTAATGCTGCATTGATGACACAAGTTACTATTGGATTCATAAACGTATGCTCTATAGCACAGAAACATGAATGTAGATTCTCAAAGTCCTACCATGGGTGTATATTGAGAGTAGGAAAGCCTGGATGAGCCTCTGGGCCTCCCTCCCCTTTCACTCACTGCTCCACACCAAACACAACTCTCCTTCTTATAATGATATTGACTCTATGTCACTAGATTCCTCCAAATCACACTCTTACTGACCAAAGTTTTTCACAAATGTAGTTTCTTATACTAGGATGCTTTTTGTCCTCATGGTTAGACCCCAATTCTGTAATTATGCTGAGTTACCAAAACACTTAACCTAATACCAGTATGTACAGAGTTATCACATCTTAGACAAAATTAAATATAGGCAATACCAGTACAACAAATAGATTCTGCCCATCTGTCTTATTTCCTGAGTGAGGCAGCCATCTTGTTACCAGACATTCATGCATAGGTATCAGATATTTGGATATCCATCTTCATCTGCATATTTTCAAAAGAAATTTAGAAGAAAGAAAATGATAGAAAAAAATAATTTACTTACAGTTTGGACAAACCACAGAGAGAAAAGTTAATTTTTCTTCACTGTGCTTATGAAAGTTTTTTATTTGTAGAAAAATATGAGATGATTGTGAGAATATATGCAGATTTATCTGTGAATCCAAGATAGTTATTTCCCAAGGGTGCCTTGCCTGGGCCTCAGGCTGCCTACCCTGACTATTATCTCTTTCTCAGCAAACAAGGTATATCATATTTTTGGAAGTTTTATCATTACAATCCTACATCTGTAAGTCCTTTTCCTCACTGTCAATTCTAAACTTCTCATGAGTTACTGTTCAGACAATTCTATGTGCATGCGTATGGTATGTGTGCTCATGGGAATTTGAACAAACATACCAGACACACACACACACACACACACACACACACACACACACACACACACACATTTATCTAGGAGAATAGGAGAATAAGCAGAATGTTCACAAATAGAATATGCTAAATCTTTAAATAGTAAAGAACAATTTTACCAAAGGAAAAATAGGGACACAACTGATAAAAATGTGCATAATTTATATTATATTCACAATTATATTCACATTATAAATTTTACCATTGAATAGTCAGGTAAATATTAGCTTCATGCATTTCTCTAACATAATGTTTTGGAGAACTGTACATGCATACAACTGAGTTCATGCAATCATTTTTCTCATTTTCAAAAAATTAAGGTTTTCATTGCATTTGTTTTATAAAATTAATCTTATTTTTTGTTGAATTCTGTATATTGAAAATTCAGTTTTATTTTATGCATCTTTCTATTATTGAACATGTTTAAAAGTCTCATTGGGAGGCTGCATCCAAATTGTAAACATTTCATCACATTTCTTTTGTTTGAAAATTATTTGTTTCCCTCATTTCCATTTCAAAGCTTTGAAGTCATCCACATACAGCAGGATTTCCCTACTTCTTGATTTTTCCTGCTCTTAGCATGTTCTCATAAGTAGAAATGTGACATCATAAAATGTTAAGTTTGAACCTGACAAAACAATTCTCAAGTCCTCTGGTTATTCCAGATAACAATGTATCATTTTCTGTGGAATTGATACAGCCAATGAGGTACCATTAGTTATCACTACTAAATAAGGTCTTTGTAGATTAACATGGTTGCTGGGAGAAACAGTATCTTAAATTGACTTGATATAGTTCATTCCTTAAAGGTACAAGAATAAGCAATTGATATTGTTTACTAGTAACAAGATTGGGCCTATAGATTTTCTCCAATAGAATCACAATAAAACACAAAATATTTAACTCTGAACATTTATGTCTCAACTTCATAATCTTAGAATGGTTTAGGTTTAATTTTTTCAAAGACCGATTTTAACGATGGTTCTTAAATGCTTTAACCTCCCTTTTAGGCCACTACCCACCAGAGGTAGTGTGAAAGAAAGGATACAGAGGAAGTGGACCTATTTATAATGGGTTCTTTGGAGCAATTCCCATCTGTGTTGTCAAGAAATCAGCAGTTCAGTTTATAGGACCCAGGAGCAGCAGCTTGATCTACTCGCAAACACTTTATGGATATACCAGTAGTCCAGTTAGGTAGAGTTGGGACAGCAAGCATGAATCAGCAGCAGTGGCACTACCTAGCAGAGACAGCCAGACCTCAGCCTCAGTACTAGTCAGCAGGAGGGACCAGGAGGGAGGAATGCCAGAAAAAGTTCTCAGCTGTTCTTCTCTCAGTGAAGCAAAGATCAGCAAAGATAAGAGACCAACAAGCATTGCACAACTATCTATATAAGCAAACCAAGCTCAGCTTCCATTCCTATCCATTGAATTCAATTTATACGCCCTCTAAACATCATGTGCCCTCCACGGATCTTGGCTCATCATATGTTATATTTCACCTTAGCATGTGTGTCTGTCTCAGCTGACAATACTCTGCCAATTAGCCTGTGTCCACAGAAGTGGCAAGAAATTGTAACACAGTACCTGAAGTTTCTTGGTGTGTTTCTCTTTATGGAGTCCCAACAAATGCAGCTCAACTACAGAATGTAAAGCAAACCAACACACGTGTGTCGAGAGCAAAGAATTCTTTATCACATATCCTTTCACATTCTTGCTTTAGCAGAATATCCTTTCACCTGTGTCTGCTTTAGCTAAATGTTCCTTCATGAGTCTGCCATAGCCTTTCACCTATGTATAATTCAGCTAAACAATCCTTCATGTGTTTGCCCCAGCAAAACACCATCTAGCTGACTTTCCAAAGAACACAAGTTTCTACTTCAGAAGGGTAACTTATTATTGTTATGGCAATGACTCTTGGGAAGAATAAACAGATTCTGTCAGAGGTCTATGCATATCTAAAAACATTAACTGCAAGAGCAAGACCTCTAGGAGGGAGCATTTTCCTCCTGTGGAGATGGGATGGACACCAGTGAAAAGAGAAGCCATCCACTTATGCTAGTGGCTGTCATGCATTTCCTATGCTATGTCATGCTATGCTGACACTATGATGTTTGTATCTTAGATGTTCATTTGATCAGCTTAATAGCCAGTTGATGCTTTAATTTCTAATTTTTTTCCTTCCTTTGTCTTTGGTGTTGTGGATTTGGTTTAATGCTTATATTATGTTAATTGGGTTCCCAAAATTACAGGAGAATCCCACATGTAAGATGCTGAGGGTCCCTGCCCGAGTTGCTTCTGATTGGTAAATAAAAAAAGTTGTCAGCAGACAATGTCTGGGTAGGGAGATAGAGGCGGGACTTTAGGATTTGCAGGCAAGGGAACCGAGAGAGGAAGGAGGATTTAGAATAGCCATGCCTGGAAAGCAATAAGATCCAGGCTTGAGAGTTACAAAAGAGAGAGCATACCAGTCATGTAAGAGTAAGGGAAGAGCAGCCCCAGAGTACTGCCCCCAGCACCCCATCTTGGGCAGTGAAGATGAAATATAGTTTTTAGTAAGTAATAACTTAGGAGTATCAGAGGGGAGGACTTAGCAGTGTGGAAGTGGCCTAACCATTGAGCTTTTTAAGGCATATTAAAATAGAAGGCTCTGGCTCTCTCTCTCTCTCTCTCTCTCTCTCTCTCTCTCTCTCTCTCTCTCTGTATGTATGTGTGACTTTCATTTGGGAACACAGAACATTGGGGCGGGTTCATACCATTGCTGCTGAACAATTTGACCAGTATTAATCACCTACTGTAACCTTCATTGACAATGAATTTCATTTGTCTATAATCAAACTGATGGCTTGTCTGATGTTTCATCTATTTTAATTTCCCTAAGTTGTTTCCAAGTTTCTGCTATGTTTGGCCTTTCCAATTTTTTGAAACTTTTGTGGAGTAAGTAAATATTCAGAGATTTACCCAATTCTGCATTCAGTTTTTGTCATCAGTGACACTGTACATTAACTGCTGCAGTTTGATGTCACCTTTGCATGATTTCTCTTACATTTCATCCCATGAAGTGATTCTGAGAGAAATCTTTTACTTTTCGGGAGTATGTAATTGTGAGCACTCTCATTTTCTGCAAATATATTAGTATGGTGTAGAATCGTTTACGTGGTGAGCACTCTAATCTGATGCATCTCATTTTAAATTTGTCAGGATCAGAGGGTGTCATATTCTTAAAAGATAACACTGGGACAAAACATTGGATTTTAAAAATATATAATTATTTTATTAATTCATTGAGAATGTCATATATACTTGTAATACATTTGATTATATCCTCCCCCACACAACCACCCAGTCCCAATCACATGTCTTCCTTATGTATGTATGTAACTCATTAAGTCCAGTTTGTGTTGTAATAATTATTTAAAAATCTGCTGCAGGTCTTGCCAACTGTCTAGGCTGTGTCGTCTCTGCCTAGATCAGACGCTATGTTCCAAGGCCATGAGGCCATGTGCGCACCATAGCTAGAAACGGCCAGTCAGAGACACCAGCCCTGCTACCCTCAAGACACCGGAGTGGGAGATGGCTCTACCAATCTTCCACGCTGTCTCTGCGAGGCTGGGCAGTGCCCAGAGCATCCCGCCAGCCACACAGGCTCTGTACAGATGAGACTCTAATGCTTACATTATCCAAAGGCTTTATATATTTGGTAATGATCAATAACAAGACGCCCATACAATCAGAAGTGTGACCCAATACCCAACCTAGCTATACCAACTACCTTTGACTGGTGGAGACGCATGAACATCTGCCTCCATGTTCCCCTCTCTCTCTCCCCTCTCTTAGTTCTTCCTCTTCCTTTTCTTCTTCCTCCCTTACTCCTTCCACCTTAGCTCCTTCTACAATTTGTGCTTCCTATATGCTTATAGATGGTGGTGGGGTATCCACTTGATTATGGTTAAACTACCAGTCCTCACATCTTTCAAAAATATAGATTCTCCCTCCTCTAAGAGGCCTCAACTCTCAATAGCCCTGCAGCTAGTTGTAGGGACTCCTGATCACCGCCCTCCTCTTTGCTGGGATGTTGACTGGCTTGCTCTTGCGTAGAAAACAGAGTTGCTATCATTTCTGAGTGGAGACATCCTGTCACATCCAGAGGATACTGTTTTGCACTGCTCTTCCATGACCTCTGCCTCTTACAGTCTTTCTGCCTCCTCTTCTGTGATTTACAGTGTGCAAATGCTATATATCATCTGTAGCTAATTATTCCACAGACACTTATTATCTACACTTTGACCAGTGTGAGCTTTCGTATTAACCACTGTCCAGTGCACAAAGAAACTTCTCTAATACAGTCTGAGAGGTGCATTCATCTATTGGGGTAGATGTATGGATTTAGGGAGCCCCTTGATACTATATCAGTTTCAGAAAGGAACAATCGTTGGTTCATAACATGGCCTATGAGATTCTTAGACACCAGTTCTTGACCGGATTTACAGTACCAGCCAGTTTTCCTCCTGTAGAGTAAAAAAACCTAACCAGAAAACATCCAGTTATCTCTCATAACAAATGAAAACCCATTAGTTTAAATGGCAGCTGAATAATTACATTACATTTGTTGATTTATTAGTTCTCTCTCTCTCTCTCTCTCTCTCTCTCTCTCTCTTTCTCTCTCTGTCTTTCTCTCTCCCTCTCCCTCCCTCTCCCCCTCCCTCCTCTCTCTCTTTCTGTGTATCTCTCTCTCTCTCTCTCTCTCTCTCTCTCTCTCTCTCTCTCTGTGTGTGTTTATTCATGAAGACACATATGCATACACCATTCCACACACATGTAGTGGTCAGATGACAACCTGGGAGGGCTGCTTCTATCTTTCCACCAGGTGGATCCCAGGGATTGAACTTAAGTAGTCAGGCTTATCAGCAAATGCATTTACCTGCTGAGCCATCTTACTTATCCAGAGTTGATTATTTTAATTAAAGCAATTATTTTTAATGGCCTTTTCCACGATCCAAATTTTAAAATCTATTTTTATGTCATCAGCATTATCTAATAAGCTAATGTTAGCAATAATAAAGCATCTTACTCCCTTGGAGTGCTACAATATTTTCAGAAATAATTGGTTGACTATGATTCCTTTCAAAAAGTATAAAATGTTCAGTCTTTTTCCCTTGGCTATCCTCAGAGAGTCTCCCCCTAGTAGCTGAGTCAGACAGATACAGACACTGCCAAACAGTGGATGGAGATTGGGGACTCTTATGAAGGAATACGAATAAGGATTGCAGCTCCTAAGGGAATAGGAACTCTACAGGAAGACCAAGAGAGTCAGCTAACCTGGACCTTTGTGGCTCTCAGAGACTGAGCCACCAACCAGAGAACATACACTGGCGGGATCTAGGCCTATCCGCACCTATGTAGCAGATGTGCAGCTAGACCTTAATATACATCCAAACAACTGGAGTGAGAACTCTCCAAAAAGCTGTTGGCTCTATGTAGGATATGTTCCTCTAGCTGGGCTGCCTTGTCTGACCTCAGTTGGGGAGGATGAGCCTAGCTTTGCCAAGACTTGATGTGCCAGGGGGGTTATTCAATGGGCCCCCCACTCACTCAGAGGAGAAGGGGAGAAGGAACTGGAAAAAGGATTGTGTGAGAGGGTGATTGGGGAGCAGTGAGCAGTATATAAAGTTAATAAGTAAAAAAATAATAAATAAAAAAATTTAAATTAAAAAAATTCTGTGTACAAACACAAATACATTCATACACATTATACCTTTATTATTTCTTAATTCTTTATCAACTGGTTTTCAAAAAAAATTAAAAGTAATTTTTTTTCATTAACAGCAGGGACAATATCTGGTTTAAACTTCACTAGACTACTTCAGAATCTTATAATAGTGATGTGAGCATTAAAAGCATGTAAAAATGTGTATAGGTCTTTCTTTGTGATCCAAAAAGTTTAGCAGACATTCAAATACACTTTTTCATTTGTAATAAACCTTTAAAAGTTAAATATTAAGCTAGACACTTGCTATCTTTGATCAACTATGCCAATATTGCTTCTCACATAATGAAACTTTCCTTGTAGTTTGCTCATCAAAGATTTTCCTCTTGATCAACACTATTTCCAATTTCATATTACATTTTCATATAAAAACTTTCTTCTTTGAATCTCCTTCCCATGTAGATTGACTTTGTTATTACTGCTCATGTGGGACCTCCCGTTCTTTTTAAACCACTTTGTAGATTTTAGTTATATATGGGACATTCTGATACCATGTTTACTCCTGACCAGTGTAGACTCAAAATGTTAAGCTTTAATAGTTTCCACAGCTGTCTGAAGTTTTGAAAATAATTGATCACTCACATTACTGTGGTATGATTCTGAAGACTTGTCCTAACTTTCCTACCTGTCTAGGTCCTTTCTATGAGGATGTTCCATGACATGGAAGATATTTTGCCTCAATATGAGTGATCCAAAACCTAGTGAGAGAGATGGCTTCTATCCATCAAAAGAGAACCAGGATTCTATAAAAATGTAAATATAGAAGGGAACGTGTTTGGGGCTCTGTTTTATAGTCTATCCGTCATAAAAAGTGGTCTTAAAATTAGCAAAGGCAAAGGAAAATTAAAAAAAAAGACAATAGTAGAAATATAACCAATGCATTAGTAGGCAGCATACAAGAAGATATATAAAATGATAGAAATTCTTACCATGCATCCTAGTTTTACTTCCTGTTGCCATGATAAAAATAACCATCACAAAAGCAATCACCAAAGGGAGAAACAATTTGTTTGGCTTATAGTCTCAGGTTGCTATTCATCACTGTGGGGAAGTCAAGGAGGAAATTTGGAGCATCTACTCACATGTACTGTCAAGAGCCTAGAGAAAAATAAATGCATGCATGCCACTGCTTAGCTTTCTTTCTCAAGTCATACATAGTGCAGCACTCAAACTCAGAATGGTGTCATCCACAGCGACGGGCAAGCCTCTCCCCACCTATTAGTATAGTCAAGAAACCACCATAGATATGTTCAAAGGCCAATGTGACCTAGAGAATGCATTGAGATTCTCTTCTCAGATGATTCTAGAGTTGATAATATAAATTAATCATTATGCCATACCCACCCCAAATACAAAGTATACTTTGGTAACAACAAATTATTTTCAGATATGATAATTTATAAAGCATTAAAAATTTTGACAGTCTTAGACTTATTAAAGAGCTGATATTCTTTAGGAAAGTTTTAGGTTTTAGGTCCTGGGTTAAAGTTCATCTGTAAAACCCTGATCTGCTAGTGACCAGTTATATGCTGGTGACAGGGCTAATGAGAGGCTGAAAAGCATAAGTGCTTCAGTTCATAGGTGCAGTAAAAATTATGTTATCCAGGAAAAACATCCCGATTATAAGCATTCACACATTTGAGGATAAAACTGCAAAGCAATAAAAGGTCATATAAAAGACGTAGATAGATGAAAAGCCTTACACTTGTTTATGATTAGAGAATGTCAGCATCATGCAACCATGGTGTTTTTCAAATTATGAAGTAAACATATTTACCAACTGGTTCTTCTCTGTAATTAGAAGTGTTAACTCTAAAATTTACATGTAAAAATGTGTATGACAAATAATTTTCTGTGATAAGGTAGGGAGATTTTATGAGTTACCAAGATCTATAATAATTATGACCAGAAAAGATTCATATCTTTAAGTATAAGAAAAACCTTGAGGAAAATAGAGTTTACAATATATCTAACTGACAGAACACTAAGAATTACTTTAAAACAACAACACAACAGAAATATTTCAAAATAGGAAGCCCAGCATGGCACATATGCATTATAAACTTGTAATAGAAATTAAAGTAAAAACCACAATTATTATCATTCAGTGTCCATCTGACTAGCAACAATTGACACAACTAGATATTAGCATAGACTTGGTGATGTATTTGTGTAACGCGCGTGGTATCCCTCCCCGCAGGAACTCACACGAACACGTGGGGATTCTTTCGTGGTGTTTTATTCTTTCAACCTGAGTGGGGGAGACAGAGAGAGTAAGACAGAAGAAGAGTGAAAGCAATCATAAAAGAGGGCGGTCGGACTTCTTGCTCCCGTTTATATAGCCCTTGGAGTGGACACTCATGATTGGCTGCTTGCTCAAACTCCCAGGTTCCTCTGCGCTGTACATGCGCAGTCTAATGGTGGATGTGACGTCGGAAATTAGGCGTGCCCCAAAACCTTGTGCATGCGCGGTTTGTTACCTTACGCACCCAGGCGTCAGCCAGGACTGCCTCCTACATATTTGTATATCTGCAATTCAGTTGATGCAAAAAAGTAAAACCCTTGCTAGAGAATAAGTTATCACTTCCCAATAAACTGAGTGTGCTCTTATAATACAACCATGAAGTTCTGCTTCCTGAAATATGTGTGGACAAAGCCATAGCACTTGCACATGGGGTGCAAAAATGTTCCACTGAAGCCTCAGGTTTTTGAGATTGTACTATAATTACATTTGTCCCTTCTCTTTCCTCCTTCCAAAACCTTTCTTATATTTTTCCTGACTCTCCTTCAAATTTATGGCCACTGTTTTCACTAATTAACTGAAATTGAAAACATTTAAATTGCTTAACACTGAAAATATAAATCTAAATATTGTAATTATCATACTAGTATATACAGTGTTTCAAAAGAGTAAATATCAAATATTGAAATTTCTAAATACTAGTGATTCAGTATTCAGTGAAAAACATGTAACAGAATAAAATGTAATATTTTGTGTCATTTCTATGAAGTTTAACAAGTAGCAGAGTAATAAAATATAGGACTCACATCTAATGTATGCAGTAGAAGAATGGGAAGAAACATGAACTTGATGAGCACTCAATTCACAAAGATGTTATCTACCGCCATTTTGAGGAGTTCACATGTATGGACACTGGTCTTCGTTGTGTCAGTAAAGAAGGCAGAACTGAATGGACCTGTCATTGGGAGTACTGTCTGTAAAAGGAATTAATGTAGTTTCCATGGGATCTTAGTTTGTTCCCTTTATTAAACAAACAAGCAAATAAATAAATAAACAAACCATATCAACAAAGCCAAAACTAACAAGGCTTGAAAGGGGCTGTTCTTGGACTTTCTGTTTCTCCTGTGCACATGTGCTTCTTCATGATGGTGTCCATCATGGTGTGACATAGTCAGAGGGGTTTCACCAGGGAGGAAACCATGCCATTTGGAGAACCCTTTTTCAAATATTTAGGCTAAATAAAGTTGTTTTTTTTTTTTTAAAATAAATTATCCAATCTCAGATATTTTTCTGTAACACTGGAAATAAATGAATATGTTTCTTTAGAAAGAGAAAAAAGGAAATGTAAGTCTACATGGTTTGAGGAAAAAAAAAACAGATCTGAACAAAACTAAACAAAAAAAATCTAGTAAAATTTAATGAAACTATAATTTATTCAAACAACCAGAGAGATAGCTATGGCTAGGTAGGCAACTCTTGTAAGGACAACATTTAATTGGGGCTAGCTTACAGGTTCAGAGGTTCAGTCCATTATAATCAAGGCAGGGACATGAGAGCATCCCAGTAGGCATGATGCAGGAGATGCTGAGAGTTCTACATCTTCCAATGAGCTAGGATGAGGGTCTTAAAGCTCACACCCACAGTGACACACCTACTCCAACAAGGCTACACTTACTCCAACAGGGAACATCCTCTAATAGTGTCATTCCCTGGGCCAAGCATATACAAACCATCACATTCCATTTCCTGGCCCCCATAGGCGTGTTCAAACACATGAGTCTATGGGGTGCCATATCTAGTCATAGCATAATAAAAAAGTACATTTATTCCAACTTCCAAAGTCCCATCGTCTTCAAAGTTCAAGGTCTCTTTTGATATCCATCTAATCACTTAACTGTAATCCCCAAAGCAAGGCAGAAAACCAGCTGGGAAAACTCAAAAACTGCATCTCGATCGATGTCTGATGTCAAAGCGGTCTTCAGATCCTTAACTTCTTTTTCATCTTTGTTGGCTGCAACAAACTTCTTTCTCCTTGGCTTGTTCCACTCCCTGTTAGCAGTTTTCCTCAGAGATAACCCAGGGCTCTGGCATCTTGAACATCTTGGAGACTCCAAGGCAACTTCAATGTTACAGTTTCTTGTTTTAATGTCTAGGATGCACACATGATCTTCTGGGCTCCTCCAAAGGGCTGGCATCACTTCTCCAGTTCTGCCCTCTGTAGCACTCTAAGCTCAGGTTGATCCACTCCACTGTCACTGCTGTTCTTGGTGATCATCCCATAGTACTGGCATCTCCAATGCACTGGGGTCTTTTGCTGCAACAAGGCTTCACCAATAGCCTCTCATAGTCTCTCTTCATGGTACCAAGCTTCAAGTACTTTGCATGACCCCTCCTGTCAACTGCAACCAAGGCTGCACCTTGCCCAGTGCCAATTCTGTGGCCTCTCATAGTGTAAAACCTCCACTGTTCTTCATGAACCCTTCATGCCTTCAAAGTCAGTACCACCTCGGTGACTCTTACATATTACCAAGTCCAGCTGCAGCATGAGGTACAACCTAGGCTATCTCTGGAACATAGCTTCTTTGGGCTCCCAGAAAACACTTCCCAGAATTATTTCACCTCAGTGATGCTGGTCTCTCCTTAATCACCACTAATTTCTTAGTTCCAGCTAACCAGCATCAATTGTCCAGAAGTCCCTTCTATTATTCACTCTAAAGCCAGAGTCACATGGCTGAAGCTGCCAAGTTCTGCTGCTTGAAGGAGCTGGAACATGGTTTCCTTGTTCTATTACATTATCCCCAGCTTTTCATTTTCTAACTTCTTCACTACTTAAGCTTGGATGTCCTGGAACTTGCTCTGCAGATTGACCTTGAACTCAGAGATCTTCATGGCTCTGTCTCCTGTAATTCTTGGATTAAAGGCGTGTACCACCATGCCTGGATTTAAGCTTTTCTTTACTTAGTACCTGCTTTGTCTCAGGCTGGCCTTGAATTCAGAGATCTGTTTGGCTTTGTCTCCTGGGATTAAAGGGGTGTAACACCATGCCAGGATCTTAATTTAGCTGTGGAGAATTTTGCCCCAAAGTCTCTTAATCTGTTATCTCTTAGAACACAGGAGTCAGCTCCATTTCACTTCCTAGAGGCCCTCAAACCATGTGTTTTACCTGTTTCCTTTCTAAGCTTGCTACTCCTGTTCAAAATGGTCTTCATGAGACTTAATCAGAGAACAAAGTCTCTGCTGGGATTTTTTGAGACTTCTTTTGTCAATGCAACTAATATTAATCTCTTTACCTTTGCCTCAGGTAGACTCTTCAGACAAGGGCAAAAAGCAGTCACATTCTTCATCCAAAGACTACAAAAACAGTCCCTATGCCACATACTGAAATTCTTCTCCTTTGAAACCTCTTGGGCCAGGTCTGCACAGTTCAAATTACTCTCAGCAACAAAGTCTTCCATATTCCTACTAGGATGGCCTATTAAGCCCCATTTAAAGGATTCCACTGTTTTCCAAATCCAAAGTCCCAAAATCCACATTCCTCCTAACAAAACCATGGCCAGGTCTGTCACAGCAATATTCCAGTCCCTGGTACCGACTTCTGTCTTAGTTAGGGTTTTACTGCTGTGAACAGACACCATGCCTAAGGCAAGTCTTATAATGACAACATTTAATTGGGGCTTGCTTACAGATTCAGAGGTTTAGTCCATTATTATCAAGGTGGGAACATGGCATGGTGCAGGAGGAGCTGAGAGTTCTACATCTTCATCTGAAGACTGCTAGCTGAATACTGACTTCCAGGCAGCTAGGATAAGGTCCTAAAGCTCACATTGACACCTACTCCAATAGAGCCACAGTTCGAAATAGTGTCACTTCCTGGACCAAGCATATACAAATCATCACATTGTGCTATAGTCTTTCCTGTTATGTAAAATACTTCACATTTTTAAGAAGTTAATTTTTTTTTCTTGTCTATTTCAAATATCATGCTTTGTGATTTACAGCTGTGCTAATTTACACCTGGAATCTCTCATATCTGACAGTTGACAATCTCTTCTTTCAGAATGATCCGCCAGTGTGATTCCATATTACTACTAACAGTGGAATCAGTGTATTTCCTTCTCCATTAATTCTGCCGTATCTGCAACATCAAGTCTGTACCTCAGCTCCTGGCTTTTAACACCATATAGCATCTACCAAAGCAGTTTCTTTTCACAACTTTCTTTCCACTGGAACCCTGTGATTTAGTAAACCACACTGTCTATGTCCCTACTTTACCTAAATTGCAAAGACTTTCTTTAATCAAGGCACATTTCAGAGACATAATACAATGTTCCTTCTCTGATCATTTTATCTTCTTCAGAACTTGTATCAATTTTTTTTCTAGAACCAAGAAATACTTTATTTTCTTTTGCTTTAAAACAAACACACCCTTGTTCCATGATGTTCAAATGGCACATGCAAACATTCCTAAGCTTTTTCTCTTTCACTCTCTCTCTTCCTCTTCCTCTTCCTCTTCCTTCCTTCCTTCCTTCCTTCCTTCCTTCCTTCCTTTCTTCCTTCCTTTTTTAGTTTTATTTTCGCCATTCTTCTTTTTTCATCTTCAAACAACTATTATTTAACTGGTCCATAAGCAGTCCTTCTGCTGTCTCTGTGTTTACCTTTTCAGTGGTAGAAAAGGTCTATAAAAATTTTTGACAATTACACACATGTACAGAATGCTTTATGATCATAGCTAGTCACCATTACCTTCTTTCCCTTCCACTCTCCTCATTTCCCTTCTTAAAAACTGGTCCTACTCTCATCCCTATCTTTTTTATTTTTAATTGTTTTTCTGCATCTTGCCCAGTCAGCTGTGTCTTTGTGATGGCGATGGTCATGTCACACCCAGAAGACAAAGATTCTTAGTGTCCATCTTCATCTGTCAACACTTGAATTCTCTTTATCCCCTCATGCATGATGTTCTTTCTGTTGCTGTGGAAGGAGTGGTGTAGATGTCTCCGTTAATATTGAGCACTTAAGACTTACTTATCCTCGCCACTTTAATCAGTTGTAAAACTCCATAGTAACTGTTCATTGTTCACTGACGATACTTCTGACTATTAAATATAAATATTTAGAAGTCAGTTTCGTCAATTATCTATTTAACAAAACAATGAAAGTGTGAGAATTGTCCCTTAGGCTGTGACATTTTCAAGTCATAAGTTTTGGGCCAGGTTTATAGTACCTGGTATATATTCTTGTCCATGGAGCAGGTCTCAAAACCAGTCTAGAGCAGAACATTTGTATAAGCTGTTCTTGAGGTATAGGTAGAAAAGATAGAAGTCATACTGCTAAGCTTATACAGCTTGGTAAAATTATCACTGGATACTTGTAGAATTAATACTTTTCTTTCCATTAGCGGAATTTTGGCCCCTTTATTTCTGTGAGAACGTGCTTGTTTACATCAGTCATCTCACAGTTTTCTATTGTTCCTGTAATGTCTCAAATCTTAAATATGATTCAAGGAGCCTGTGTGGGCTCTGGCATCAGAACTGAAGCCACCTTCCCCTAGGTTGCAAACATGTGTCTTTCCAACAGTGCCTATCAGAGAAAACCAAAACCAATCAGAATGGGAAGTTGTGGAACCCCGTCCAAAAGAAAGATTGTAAGAGCCAGAATGTCACCGAGTTTAAGATATCTCCTAGGAGGCTACATCTATAAGGTCTCATAAATATTACTTCCCAAACATGAACTAAGCAAGGATAGCACCAACAGACATTTCAGAACAGTTAAGGAAAACTACACGAGGCCTAAACTGTACTAAAAAACAAACAAACAAACAAACAAAAACAAAAAAAAATGATAACAACAAAAAACTCCAGACAACTAAGGAACATTGAAAGTGGGAGAAGTAGTCTTCCTCAGAGAAGAGCACATCAGTTGGTTATCTACTACCAAATGGTTATAGCAACAAACAAACAAACAAACAAACAAACAAAAAACCATACAAGTGCTACACAGAGTGAGCAGATTACATCCCTAAATATATAAAATATATTTATATATATGCATATATGCATACAATAGTAATTAATGAAAAAAATGAAGCATGAATGTGACTCAGAACAAAGATGTGTATATGGTGGTGGGAAACCCTGCTATTAAGGTCATAGTCCATCATTACTGGACAGCACCATGAGCTCAGTGCAAAATGGAGGACATCCTTTTCCATTGGGGCTTCCTCTTCTCTGTCTGACCTTATCTGGGAGACTGACTCCATATCCTCTACCTGAGAAATGTTGCATAGTCCTTGATGAAATTACAGGTTCAACTTCCTTTCTCGGGGATAAGAACCTGCCCAGTAAGCACCTAGAATGCCTCTCCTTGCAAAAGAGGCATTTCTATTACCTCAAGCCTCGGCTACTCCCATGCCTGGCATCTGGGACAAAAATGGAGTAGAGACTGAGGGAAAGGCTATCCAGAGGCCGCCCTACAGTGCAATTCATTCCAAATACCAAACCCTAATATTCTTGCTGATGCCAAGAAATGTTTGCAGACAAGAGCCTGGTATGGCTGTTCTCTGAGAGGTTTTGCCAGCACCTGACTAAGACAGATGCAGATACTCACAGCCAACCATTGGACTGAACCCGAGGACCCCAATGGAAGAGTTAGGGGAAGGGCTGAAGGAGCTGAAGGGATTGCAATCTCATAGGTTAGTATCAACTAACCACACCTCTCAGAACTCTCAGGGGCTAAACCACCAATCAAAGAGCCATGGGCTGGTCCATGGTTCCTGCTACAATATGTAGCAGAGAGACGACTGCTTTATATTACATCAGTTGGAGGTGAGGTGCTTGGTTCTGTGGGAGCATTAAGCCCCAGAGAAGGGGGATGCTAAAGGGATGAGGTGTGTGTGTAGGGGAGGACTCTCTTAGAGGCGAATGGGGGGAAAGGGAATGGGGTGTTCATGGAGTGGAGACCTGGAAGTGGAATAACATTTGAAATGTAAACAAATAAAATAATTAATATTTAAAAAAAAAAAACAACCCTCAGCCAGATTACATTTACCTGAAAAACCCTTCCCTATTCTACAAAGTTTATATAGCCATTGTTCTCTGAATACAACATATGGACAATCTGTTTCACTGAATATTATCCTGAGAACTGTTTCACTAAATGCTGATTATAAGAGCTGTAACATTAAAATACTCTAAGAAGGCCACTCCCCCCCCCCCCGCCCCCATTCACAGTGAGACAGAGATCTTGCTGATCCTACCCATTCTGGGATTTATTTCATCCTTTCCCACCTGGTGTGCAGTGATACCTGGACACCCCAGGTTGGAAGCAGAACTCAGAACCACAGTATGAGAGGGACTGAATGGAGGAAAGGGGAATGTAATTCTATAAAAATTAAAAGTTAAAAAATTAATCTACCCTTGTCATTTTTGAGGACTACGGAAGTGAGACTACAAGAATAAGCACATTTCTCAAGTGGAGTAAATGTAAGGAATGAGAAATAAGCAAGTTGTTCTGCAATATTGAGAGAAAATAATAGCAAAGTGAGACAAAACTTTGAGCATGTTTGCTAAAATTTCCAGTATTTCTAAAGCTATAACATAGAATAAAATAATATTTTTTTATAATTACTACTCAATTTTTTATGTGTGTCATTCAGTCTTCATTTTAGTTTGAAGTAGGTTTTCATGACAGTGAATGAGAAACCTACATACTCTGCTTAATATTTAAAAACAAACAAACAAAATATGCATATACTGCCATGCTTGATTCTTTCAACCCAGCAGCCCCAGTCTATTCTATCCATTCTCTCAGACTTTCTTTAGCTATTTGCCCTGTTTGCATTTGAACTTAACAATAGTTCTACCCAGTGTTTGGAAACAATGACACAGCCCTGTTCTCAACACAGAAGGAAGGAGGAAAGACAATCTACACTTCACACTCCACTGTGTTCCCGCTGCTCTGTGTGATTAATGATAATGGCCACTTGCCCAAGTACAAACTCAATTCACAAATGAGATTCAGAAACAACTTATGATAAATGTGAAAAATATATTCTTCTTCTTTTGTGGTGTATACCTTTTTTATATACATAAAGTGGAAGGCATTTTTAAATTCCATTTGTACATAATAATGCATGAAATTACAGCTTTGGTAATGCTGTATGTATTGAAAGGAAGTGGATTGATTAAACCAACCAAAGTATGTGGCCATTTTTTTTTTCCGGAACCATGAGAGTTGTGTTTGTTTATACCTTTCAACCAACAGTTTTTTTCCCAAAGGAAATATTATATGTTGCACATTTAGGGCTTCTTCCTGGTGATTTGGCTTAATATGAAAGAAAAAAGTTTACAATTTCCATCCTGGGATATACTCCCCTACTTCTTCATATAGAGTTTATGATGATGAGTTTTACAATTGAAAGGTTAACTGGGTCGAAGAGGAAGTTATCAGTGAAGAATTGGGTCCCTCTGGGAGTGTCACATTTCCTTAAGTCTTTTAAATTGTGCCTTGCCTCCTCTTGGTGAAGAGCTTTCTCTCTGTGACTTATTTTTGTGTATGATAGATGTTTCAGGCTCTCACTGAGGCAATGGAGAATTCTGCTACCAATGTTTGATATGCATCTGATTGTTCCTCTAATAAACTAAATGTAATTAAAAATAGAGCAGGGCCATTGCATTTTAATATCTTGGAGGCTTCCCTGTGGAAGAGTCAGCAAACAACAAGAGAATGTGAGGATTCAGCTCCCAGGCACCTGCCAGGCTAGCTTCCTCAGGATTAACAGCATTGCACCAGGTTATTAGAGGAAGCATAAATACTTTTGAGGCTGTGTGGGTAGTTACGATATCACGTTTTATTATCTTCTCCTAAAATGGAATTACTCATTGTAATTGCTTGCCAGTCACAGGCCAACAAACATGCCAGAAGCAATCCTACATTTTTGGGGAGAGAGGGTTATAAAATGGCAACTGACCTAGAGAATGCTTTTAAGGACACACGATTGCATATTTGTAATTATCATAACTTGAGTTTTTATGACACTTTACATCTTCGAGGGTGGCTTAGATAGGCACATCCTTGCACCATGCAATTTGAAGTGAATGTAGCAGCTACTAGAATTCCCAAATGAACAAGAAAATGTGAAGATGCTAAGTGCAGTGCTCAAGAGTCTTGCAACTGGTGAATGCAAAGTTCAGACTGACCTACAACTTTTCAAGTCCTTCACAGCCCGTTCCTTCTGCTGTTCCACTCAGCCCTGCTGAAATTCAACAGCAGCCCCAGAGCAAGTACTACTCCTAGGAGGATACTAGGAAAAGACTCCCCAAAGACTTTAAAATCTCCTCACAGAAGTAAAACAAACTGCAATACTATTTAACGAGTGGTCTCGGGTAAACCAGGGGAATGTGAAGTCAGGTCCATGAGAGTTGATTGAAGTTGAGGAGTTACTATCTCTACGAGTGGACGGGAAAGTGATACATGAGGAGAGGGTCAGGAAATTGAACTGAGGTGTGTAGCAATGGGCGATGGGGAATGGGATAGCCACCAGAAAGTCCCAGATGCCAGGAAAGCAAAAGGCTCCCAGGACCCGACGGGGATGACATTAGCTGAAATACACCACAAAGGTGAAAGAGAACCTGCAGAGATCAGGCATGGTCCCTGGTTGAGGGATGGGGCCACCCACCCTTCTCAAAAAATTTTAACCCAGAATTTCTCCTGTCTAAAGGAAGTGCAGAAACAAAGAGTGGAGCAGAGACTGAAGGAAAGGCTTTCCAGAGACTGCCCTACCTGGGGATCCATCCCACATGCAGACAACAAACTCCTATACTTGCTGATGCCAAGAAGTACTTGCTGACAGGAGCCTGATATGGTTGTCTTCTGAGAGGCTCTGACAGAGTCTTACGGATACAGATGTGAATGCTTGCAGCCAACCATCGGACTGAGCAAGAGGACCCCAATGGAGAAGTTAGGGGAAAGACTGAAGGAGCTGAAGGGGTTTGCAACCCCAGGGGAAGTACAACAATATCACCCCCCCCCAAGAGCTCCCAGGGACTAAACCACCAACCAAAGAATACACATGGAGAGACCCATGGCTCCAGCTGCATATGTAGCTGAGGATGGCCTTGTCTGGCATCAATAGGAGAGGATGCCCTGGGTCCTGTAAAGGCTTGATGCCCCAGTATAGGGAAATGCTAGGACGTTGGGGAGGAGTGGGTAGGTGGGTGAGGGCGCACCCTTGTGGAGGCAGTGGGATGGGGAGGTGAAATGAGGGGTTTTTGGAAGGGAAATCAGGAAGGGAATAACATTTGGAATGTAAATAAACAAAATAACCAATAGAAAAAAAAAAAAAGAAAAAGAGACGTCTTTTGATTCTGATGCTGTTACTAACAATTTCTAAACTAATGTTGGATGGGGTAATTTAGTTACACTAAGCAGCCCTGTATATGGCCAAGAGAAAGGGAGTCCTTCAGTTGCATGCTTTTAAATCTCTTTGAAGTAAGCAGGAAACATGAGGAGTTTCAGATAGACTTGTAGATGTTGCACTTTGCTAGACAAAAATGAATGTTCTGGCTGAGATTAAAATTGTAACTAATAGTACAGAAAGGCTCACCATGTGTCAGCTATCACTGTTTACACTTAAATCCTAGACCATTCAGAGGGAAAGAATTCATTATGGTCCAGTTACTCCAAGAAAATTTCTGGCAAAAATGTCATCTCATACTACCATAAATATAATGAAACATTTTCTGTCCTACAGCCCTATTCTTCCTCAACTGCATGGTAAGACCAGGGTTAGGCATTTCTATCAGTTTTGTCTCATTAACTATGATGGAAATTAGTCTGAACATTAATAACGTTTATTATAAATTTTTTTTAAATAATCTTGGAAGTTGATGATTTTTCAGACATTTCTAAATCATGTATACTGTTAAAGACCGGACAGTTTAGTTCTACAGGTTTTTTTGAACCATTAGCAGAATGGTAGGTAACATAACTCAAAGTCTAAATTTTTAGATTTCCCTTTGCCTCTTTCTTTTGTCCAAGCCATAGCCTGGGAAATTCATAGTAAACATCATTTGCCCTTAGAATTGTCTATCTCCAGACCAAAATCCACGCCAAGAGTGCTGCCCCCTAAAGTCAGTTCCAGGCTATGTATCTTTTGGCCCAACAGGTACACCTTCATCACCTCTGCAGGCATCTTCCCCAGGGAACAGCAGAATGATCTATACCCAGAAGACTTTGTAACTCCAGCGGATCAGGATAAGAATCCATGTACTTATACCAGAATCACACGTCCCTGACAAATAAAATGGGCATTTCTCTTCCATCTCTACATTCTCTCCCATTTCTGCTCAGTCTGTTGTGAATGCCTCTGCTAAATTCTTACAGTGGACAATACTTAGCTGGTGACTTCACCTCCAGCCTTCCCATCATTCCCTTAGCATGGTTGTATTTTAAATGGAAAGATTTCCTTTCTGAACATCTTTTATCCTTAAAGACAAACTCTCTTCAATAAAATAGATTTTTCACTTAAAATGACTCACTACACTTGTGAGCCAAAGAATGACATCGAGAGAGCCATGTTTTAGAGAAGAAGAAAAAGACTCAAATCAATAGTGTTATAAGTGCTAGCTTTAAATAGTCTCCTAGCCCCCTTTTCTTTTTCTTTTTTAAAGTATGGTGTGTGCATTTGGTTTGTGTACATGTAGAAAGAGTTTGTGTGTGTGTGGAGGTGTATACAGTGCAGAGAATCATGTATTACATGAAGAGGGCAAAGGACTATGTTCACTATCATCCTCCATTGTTTTCTGCCTTGTTCCCATGAGAAAGTCTATTATTGAACCTGAAGCTTGCTGTGTCTGCTAGACTACCTGGGTAGAGAGTGCCAGAAATCTGTATGGGTCTGTCCATTTACAGTGGAGTCACAGACATATACAGTCACGACCTGCTTTTATACTGGTATGGAAGATGTGAGTCTAACATGTACTTCCCCACTGGACCAATGATCTGTCTCTTCTCTCTTTTTTCTATGACAAATGTATATTCTCTGTTGGTCATGAATAACAGACTGTTGCTTTGTGTTTATTTTCTGACTGCTGTAATTTCATGTCACCGCTCTTTCAACTATATGTCAGGAAGCAGTGAACAATAATACTGATCCAGAGCCCTGTAGCTATTGCTATAAAAATAGTACCAAGCATGCATAAAGATGTCACTTCTTAAATCTGCTATCAAATAATGTATGTATTTTCAAAGTCACCATCATGGACCTAACTATATGATTTCTGGTTAAGATTACTAGGAGGACTTCGCATGAAGTTTTCAGAAATGTTCAGGAGGAAGGGAACCCAAGTACCCATTGTCTAAAGTGGCAGGGTTTAGTCTAAAACACAGTGCCCTTAACTTTCTGATCCATATTGGTCCTTGCTAGTAAAGATCAAGGCTTTATGTTTTATGTTTCAAAGCAAGCATTTTGTGGTAGGAGTCATTATTTTGATTGAAACAATGAACTGACTCACCAAGTTCTATTGGCATATTCTTCTCTTCCTGTTTTCTAGGACAGTAGTATTGGTGCACACCTATAACCCCAGCCCGGGAGAAGTGGACACAGGAGGATATTAAGTTTAAGAGAAATTTGGGCCACATAGTGAGATAACTGATTGTCTCTTAGAGATTGCCCAGGGCTCCAGACATGATGTCTGGTGAGCTTTTATTATGTGCTTGTTCAGTTTTCATTAGAAACTAAGTTTCATCCAAGTCAGAATTCTTAAATGCTCTGGATCTGAACTTTAACATATATGTGGGAAAAGGAATAAACAAGCACGCACTATTTGCCAGTAAAACTCAGCACTTGTTAGTGTGAGTCAAGTTTCCATTGATTATTACTCTAGGCAACCAAATTAGAATCTAATGTGCTTTTATTTTCCTTGCTTATAGTTTGCTTTTAAATCCTTCTGTTACATATTCTTAATAAACAATTGTATAAATACGTGCATGTGTGGGCTGAGCTTTGAATCTATGTAATAGTCTAAAAGAAGCCAGAGCCACAGTCCCTAACAAAGCAAGTACATTAACAGATGGAGCACACGGTATGAAATTAGAGACTAACTAGCAGGAGGGTTTGCTTTAATGATCCATCTGGAATCCAGGGGTCAAGATCATCAATTCTGACACATACACAGGACCACAGCCTCACTTCACATTTGAGTTCTAAGGTGACTTTGTTGTTTAAACCTTTGTTATAAAAAAAGTACTGAGAAAGTAAACAGTGCAGGTCCTTTGAGTTACACACATGGCTATATATCATTGTGACTTATAAAGAAACAATGTATTATGGATATGGATATCATATTATGGTTATCAGTGGCTAATCACTTTAATAGTCTTAATTATTTGATGCCCATGATATAAAAAAAAAACTGGAAAACACATTTATTAGGCTAGAATTATACAGTAAAGTGAACACCACACTAACACCAGATTCTGATGTTTTTGAGACAAAGGCATGCATCTTTTCTCACATACTTTCAGTGACTGAAAGAACTTAGTTCTTATAATTCTTATATTTTTGGTGGCTCAGTTCTGCAGAGTATGTAAGAACTAGTCTAGGCTGTTGGTTGCTGAGGTAGAGCAAACAAATAGTGCCCTTTCTTAGCGATGCTGCTCCAGTCTAGCAGAGCACCACTTTGCACGACAAAAGGAATTTTCAGACCCTATTCTTAAGGTTAAGGGTCTTACAGTCAGATTATCATCATTTGATCGGATAGAACCAATGTTATCACCTCACCAGTTGTTGTGTTGAGATAGTAAGAGAGCAACACAACAACTGTCAGAGAAGTCAGACAATGGGACCAGATGTCTGATACAGAAAAACAATCAGAGATGTGCTGCTAGCTTCAATAAAAGAGCATTAGTGGTCCACAAACCAAATAAAGTAAGTGTCTGTTAAACATGGTTATACTTTCTTCCTTAAGCACATAGAAGGACCAGTCCTCCACTGTACAGGACAAAACCTTGTACTGTACCGTTGTTCACATTGTAAATTCATTGTATGCTTTTTCTTTTTATTTTATGCAATAATTTTCAAATCTGTATAAGTTTTAAAATCAAGATATTAAGCATTTTTGTATCAAATTTCTATCCTTTAGAGAACGGGGTTATTGTACTTACTTAAATCTCTTATTCATCAATTCCTAATATTTATTAAATAGCTATTATCACCACTGATTATTAGGTTTTGCTTTTTATTAACTTTAAAATCTAGTGTGGAATATCAGAAAATATGATTAAAATCTAAGGTAAAGCTAATATTAGATAGTAGAAAAAGACAGTAACACATTTCCATTATCCAGTGTGGTATTCTGGCATTTATTTAAAGAATATGTTATGTTTAAGAAAAAATCTTATGAAAAATTCACAATTCTCTCTTGCAATATCTGGGTTTTCCTCTCTGCTAATATATTTTTTTAATAAAAAATTGCTTATTTTAGATTAAAACAAAGTTTCAACTCTCTTCCAGGTATCATTGCATTTATCTGTCCCACCTCTATTTTTGCAATATAATTTTGAAAGAATTCTCTGCTTGTAAAGAAACTTTCCAAATTGTTGTATATTCACATATATACAGTAGAAATTCATATTTTAGAGACAAATTTCATGGAAACATAATACTTATGCTTTTATGAATGCAGATTTACATATGCATCTAACCCCCACCCCCAAAAAAACAAACAAAAACACAATGTGTTTTAGAAAGACAAAGAATTGTACATAAGGAAGGACTTAGGAAACAGTGTATTAGGTGTAGCAGTAGTTGACTAATCTGCTCTAATCTCCCAGGCAGCAGCTCCAGTTCCTTGCTACCTGCCCCAATGTTCCGGATTCTCAAATGAAACACCCACCCAACAGCTCTCTAGGTTCATGAATGAAACACACACACACACACACACACACACACACACACACACACACACACAGAGTCTTACATTTAATATGCTTTAAACAGCTCAATGGCAGGGACACTCCAAAGTTTCCATATTGCTAATGCCTCCCCTCCAATACTCCTGAGTTATTACCAGCATGGCAGTTGGCTTTCTTCTTCCCCCAGTTGCCTTGCCCATGAATCTTAAAGTACTGCATGTGTTTCCCTTCCCAGCCATTGGCTGCTGGCAAGTTTATTTACCAATCAGAGCCAATACTGTGTAAGGACACTGGCTCAGGCCCATTGTTTTGAAAGAAAATGAATATGCAGAACCATGTACATGAGAAGGGAGAGAGAAAGCAGACTTTGTGTTTGCATGTGCATGTATGTTTTGGAAATGGAGCTCTTAATTTTTTTTTTTAAGAAAATTAGTTGAAAAACTATAGACATTATAGACATTAGAAAAACATATTGGTAAGTACCTGGGTGTTTATTTCTGTTTTAGTCTATTCAGGCAGCTATAACATATAACATATAACACATAACACATAACACATAACATATAACATATAACATATAACATATAACATATATAACATATAACCATAGGAATTTCATTCTCCCACTGTCCAAGAAGGTGAGAAGTTCAAGATTAGTGGACCATCAGATTTGGTAACAAGTGGAGGCCAATACTCTGGTTTGTGGGTGTTTGGCCTCCTCTCATGAAAGCAGGGATAGGAAATGTGTGGGATCCCTTTTGTTAAGGGACTAACTACATTCATAAAAGCTCCACCACATGACCCTGTCACCTTCCAAAAACCCCACTCCCATACACCATCCCACTGGGGATTAAGTTTTAACATGTGCTTTTTTGAAGGATATAAACATTCAGTTCATAGTAGAAAAACTTAAGAATAACTTATGATCATACAAATGCAAGCACATTACAAATCTTAATTGCCAGAATGTATAAGTAATGTCATAGCTTTTGGTAGTGAGAAGTGGGAGTGTAACTGTCACATCCTTGGAACTGTGCAATAATTCACAAGACTGCACTAATAAACAGAGAAGGAACTCTTCCTTTCAGTGTTTCTGGCAACTAACCATGTCCTCACTTTCTCAGCTCTTGTAGTATCACAGAATCCAGGGACCAAGCTCTATTGTGACTTTAACTGGCATGGCCATCTGTGTATCTGTCAAAAGCCCCAGGAGGAGGGTCTGGCTTTCTTAACTTCCATGTTCTCATCTCCTTTATTGATCTGGAGAATATTTCAGAGCTGTTTCTGATGGGTCTAAGATACTTTAGATTCTAGAAGCTTAAAAATAATCCCTTTAATTAGTTTCTCATTTCTTTAACAGTGTCTCTCCATTTGCTTCTTCTTCCTGCTTTCTACAATCTGTAGCCAACTGCATCTACATGGGATATCAACACAGACTAATTGTAGTCCCTGAGCTGAGCAACACAAAAGACACTGAGCCACAAAAGCTGTCAAAGCCTCAGCAGGATTCTCCTTCCCACCCCAACCAGAAGCCTTTGCAGTAAATTGTACCACGGGGTCTGTCAAAATGGCAGCTCAGGTTAAATAGCAGCACTCCAACATCTCAGCCTGCAGCTGCCATGGGACCTTTCAACCTCAGCCTACAGCTTTCCAGAAACACCGCTGGAGGAGCTGTCCCACAGGAGCTGTCCACAGTGGCAGCACCTCTTCTCCAGTTTCCTCCACCCCCAGCAGCTCCACAGGGATGGCTTCTCAGCAAAAGCAACTTGCAGCTGGGAAGGATTTCCACCCTAACCCATGGGCTGTTGAAAAAGGAGAGGTGCTGAAAAAAATGTCACCAACCCCTGAGTAGGAAAACCCACCAATCCGTGAGCTTCCACACAAAACCTCACTAATCCTAAACAGGAAACCGACCAATCGCTGAGCCATCCCAAGCTCAGGACTTGAAATCCTACCAATCTTCACTCTGGAAATCTGCCCTGAGCAGTTCTGCCACCTCAAAAAATCTATATAAGCACTGTCTTCTTGTCCAATTTTCTGCTATCCACTCCTTGAGTAGAGAACAACCATTATTGCATTCATCCCTCCATACCCTGGACCCTCCAATAAATCTCTTTCAGAAGATTTTCTGCCTGGTGTGGCTCTCTTGTAAGAATAAGTCAAGAAAAACAGAAGCAATGAAGAAAAGAAGAGAAGTGAAGACAAGGAGCAAGGCTAAGGCTCCTGAGCTCCTCAGCTCAGCTGGGGCTAGCTTCCCCTGGGAGCTGCAATGCCTCTGCTGGGGATGTTTCCTCTCAGAGGTATGTAGCTCCTGAATTATGCCCTACCTCAGAGCTGCAAGTTTCCTGAGCTCTCATGTCTCAGGATGCCCTTCCACTAAGATACTGTTCCATCTCAAAGCTCTGTGGTTCTTGGGCTGTGTGTCAGGATGCTCTTCCACTGGGATACCTTATTCCCTCTGAGCTGTATGGTTTCTAGGCTTCTGAGTCCCAGGATACCCTCTCATCCAAGCAGAAACTGTTACACTAATTCCTTCAATGATCTGCCCACAGACTTCTCCAGGTCACGCCTGTCATCTCGTGTGTGTGTGTGTGTGTGTGTGTGTGTGTGTGTGTGTGTGTGTACATATGCACATGTGTGTGTGTGTGTGTGTTCTATGTGCAGACACAAATGTATTACAGGCCAGAGGTCAGCCACGAGTGAGATTTCTCGGAAACCATGGACCTGATTTTTGAGCCAGCGTCTCTCATTGGCTCATAACTCACCTTCAAGGCTAGTCTAAGTGACGGTCCCTGCCAGGAATCTCTTTGACTCTATTGCCCAAGCTCTGGGATTACAAGTATTGCCACTATATCCAATTACTTTCACATGGATTCTGAGAAACAAACACAGATTTTGTGTTTGCAAGGTGAGCACTTTACCAACTGATCTATCTTTGCAACCCTGAGTATTCTAATGGAGAAAGAAATGTGGAAGGTTTGCATCAGAAATAAAAGACAACAAACTATTCCATGATTATACAAAAAAAAAAATCATTAAGGTAGTATGTTCTCAGTTTCCCTTGATTTCTTCATTTTCTCAGAAACAAAAACAAAAGCAGACATTCAAATCTGATGAGTTGTTAATTATGTACGACAACTATAAAAATGCGTTTTCTGGTTGTTTTCATCTAAGATGAAGCTCACACATACCTGCTTAGTGAGCTCAGTATGTGGTACTGTGAACATTTATTTCTAGTGCTTTTCTAAAACATATTTGAGGCAAAAATACCCTTTCAGTAGAATAAAAAGGTCTTATTCCATTAACATTTTCTTTCCTGTCTGAAATAGTATTGAATTCATTATAAGCACCCAGGTAAATTGCTATACCCTAAATGATGAATATCTGAAGTACTTTTTTCCACATTATTTCCTTGTAAATGGACCATTAATGGAAGAAGGTTTCAGTAGAGAATTATCAATGGAAGACTTCAAAGGCTTTTATTGGGAGGATGATTAGTGACTACTTAGGTTAAAAAAAAATCTGTAACGTTCTCTTCCCATACATGTACACCTTTCTTTAATGTAAGCCTGTGTGCCTCACCAAACTTTATAGTATATTTTGGGGTTGTTCCATTTAGTATGTAGCTAAATATTAAGCAGTGTTATGTGGCTCACGTATTAAGGCTGAGCCTCAGGGAAACCCTTCTTTATGATAAAATATGAGAATTTTTCCAAGTGAAAAATCCAAATAGATGACTAATAAAATATACAAATATAATCATAAAAAATGCATTTGCAGATAGTGAGAGGACATGTTTAGCTGAAGAAGGGTGAGTGACATTAACAAAATGGTCCTCAAACAGAAGGCTAGCTTAGAGACTAGCAATGGTAGTTCTCAGGGAGGCTGATCTGTGGGGGGCAGTACATTAGAACAGCTGGAGTATCGAGAGTTACATTATAAGAAGTGAGGTCATAGAACGAAGATCAATATTTTAAAAGAAGCATAGGAATTACACATATTTCTAACTTAGACATGCAAAGTTAGTTTTTCTATCTAAAGAAAGTCCTTTAACAGGACTTCAGAAGAGGACCTGAAAGCAGTGGTGGCCTTTGCAGAAATTACTGATCCTGAGCAAGACATGGTTCTTTCTACAGGAACATAGAAGTGGAAATAATGCCATTTTGTTTTTACTTTTTTTCAGAGATGTTGTTATATATAAAACACACCATCGAATATTAGAGTGACCTATTCCTGAAAGAGTTGTCTTTCCTTTTTGAAAATGAAGACTTTAAATTAGTTAGATGGCCTGCAGATTACTTTTAACTATAAATTGTCTTCCACAGAAACAGCCTCTTTGGTGCCAAGCAGTTTCTCCCTTACTGTTACAAGTTCTAACTGGGCAGAAATAAGACCTGGATATTCTCCATAGTTTTTTTCTATCTTGGTATACTGCATCCTCAAGATATTCTACAGTTATTCTTGAGAACTACAAGCAAGAAGTAATGAATAACTGGATGGGTCAATGTCCTAGCCCGAGCTGCTGCTCCGGTCTGTGGGTCAGGGTGTAGCAAGAAAAAGAGTGGGGCAAGAGACACGAAGAATGGAGACAAGACAGGGTGTGTGATCAAGTCTTAAGTTTCGTTTATTGAAAGGAAATCCTGGGTATTTATACACTTTGCCATGTGCCTTGTAGGCATGAATACCACGTGTGTTTTGCAGGCGTGGATATCACATGTGCCTTGCAGCTGGGGCCACTAAACAGCAAGACAAGATATGTGGAATAAACAAGATGCCTATCAGAGTGTGATCAGCTGTTGTAGTCTGTTGAAAACAAGTCTCTTGTCAGGGTATATGGCTCAAGATGGATGCAAAAATGATAACCACTTTCTGCTAGGAGTCAGCTCCCAACAGGTCAAAAGGTACCTTGAATATTAACCATTTATTTAATAGAATTAACTAGATGACTATTTATTGTATTTTCCTGTCATTATAATCTCATGATAATAGTTATTTATCAACATGTTCAATTAGTCCAGATTTTTTTATCACTGTGAATTACCACACCATATTCCTTTGTCTTTTTTATGTACTCTCATTTCTACCCACTATTGATTACTTCCTTGTTAGCACAAGAGGTTCCGGACTCTTCTTATATACATTATTTGTCCAATACCATTTCAGCTATTTTTTTAAGGATGCCTGATATACTCCATTTAAAAGTGGTTATAAATCAAATAAGAATCATTTTAGAATTGTTCATGAATTGAATTTTTGTTATAGAAAGATTTTGTTATAATGAAAGTCATTGTTTAGTTCTTATCATCTTTACTGTTTAATCTCAACTCAGAATATATGAATAACACCAAGATGTCATTGAGTAAATGAAATAATAATGATGATGATGACAATAATAATAATAATAATAATAATAATAATAATAATAATAATAAATGATATAAAGCCTGGGGCGATTC
Organism: Rhabdomys pumilio; assembly: GCA_030674055.1. Taxonomy (NCBI): domain Eukaryota; kingdom Metazoa; phylum Chordata; class Mammalia; order Rodentia; family Muridae; genus Rhabdomys; species Rhabdomys pumilio. The sequence continues at coordinate 148,467,551 of JANHMN010000001.1, forward strand.
TTGTTCATCTCCTTCACTTTTGAGGTGAAATGTCAAGTCTTTGTGTGTCTAATTCACTGATAAGTTAGTGAAGCTGTGTAGGTCAAACATGCCTTCAGAATTTTGTGCAATAAAGGCTTCAGAGTGGAAAGTAGGACATGGGTCCCAACAACCAGAAAACCAGGTGGGCTGCCTGCAGACCCTCCCCCAGACACATCTGTCTGCAGCACTAAAACAGAACACTAGCTGTATTCTTTCTTTCCCACTGCCAACATTTTCTATAGATCCCACAGTCAGTCCCCTTTAATCTCCCTCTCCCTACTTGTTGCTTTGTCCCAGACCCCAACTCCAGCAGGCACCCATTGCTAACCCAAGGGCTGCTCCTCTCAGGGCAAAAAATAGGCTGAAGGCAGATCCACACCTCTCCAACTACTCCTGAGACCCTATCCCCCCAGTCTTATCCTAAGCTCTGTAGCAGGAAACCTGATGTGGTCTCCCTTTCCTCTTGACCCCAGCCTCAAATAGATCACAAAGACCTCTTTCTACAGCCTTCCTTCCTCCAACTCACCTCAGATACCCAGGCTCTAACATCAGCAGGCATTCTCTGCTCATCTGAGCAGCCCAGTAAAATAGGCAAAATATAGCCATCACACTCTCTGAAATTTTAAAGAGAAAATAGAAACCAAGGAACAAAACACATATTCAACAATGACAAACAAGAAATCTTCACTTGCATCTATAAACATACCAAACCCAGATGAGGAGATGCCAGCATAAAAACACATTCAACAACAGCTAGGGCAGTATTTCTCCAGTAGAGCTCACCAGACTCTGAATATTTTAATATAATGGAAGCATAATGAAAAGACTCTAAAACAACCTTTATGACTATGAAAGACTCTTAAAGAGGAAATGAATAAATTTCTTTTAAAAGTCCAAGATAGTGCAAATAAACAGTGTAAGGAAATAAAAACATTCAAGACCTGAAATTGCAAATAGAATTAATAAAGAAAATACAAACTGAGGCAGTTCTGGAGATGAAAAATGGAGGAATTTAAACAGGAGCTACAGAGGCAAGCTTCATCAACAGAATAAAAAAGAAGAAAGGAAGAATCTTGGGCTGTAAAGATATGATAGAAAATATGGGTACATTGGTCAAACAAAATTGTTCTTGCATTAATTAGTATAAGATGGGTAAGCAAAGCAAAGCAAAGCAAAGCAAAACAAAACAAAACAAAACAAAACAAACAAAATGGAGAGAGAGAGAGACAGAGAGTAACACAGAGAGAAAGACAGACAGAGAGAGAGAGAGAGAGAGAGAGAGAGAGAGAGAGAGAGCCTACATGGGAGGTCTCTATCAGAGCTCATAGAATCCCGAGAAGGAAGAGGAGGAGGAAAGATTGTAAGAGCCAGAAGGGATTGAGGACACCAGGAGAGCAAGGCCTTTTGAATCTACATAGCTGGGCACAGAGCCTTAACCAGTAGACGCACGGCCTACATGGATCTGCACCAGGTCCCCAGTGTATGTATTACAGATTTTAACTTGGTATTTCTGTGGCACTCCTGCCTGTGAGAACAAGTGGGTCTCTGACTCTTGTGCCTGCTCTTGATTTCTCTTCTCCTGCTGAGTGGTCACATTTAATTTGAATATGATAGGTTTTGATTTATCTTATTCTATTTCATTTTGTCATATTTTGTTTTATCTCTTAGAAGTCTGTTATTTTCTAATGAGCAACTAAAGGAGAGTAGATCCATAGGGGAAGGGAGGTTAGGAGGATCTAGGAAGAGTATAAGAAGGGGAACAATAAGACATATTGTATGAGAAAAGAATCTATTTTCAACAAAAGAAAACTATTACAAACTATTAAAGCATATTTTAAAATGAGGGGAAGGTATATAAAATAACAGTCCATCATATGGTAAGATTTGGTTTCATGTACACTCTGATTCAGAAGACACCCACAGTTCATATACAACCAGCCCCTTCACTATTTGTGTTATCCTGACTTCTCTCCCTCATCTTATACTAATGGATGCAAGAGGAATTATGTTTGATCAGACAGATGTAGACAAAAATTGGGATCTACATTGAAGATAAATTTCTGAATATACCAGATATAGCTGAAAATATGATGTTGCTACATTATAGTTTATTTAGATGTAGACATGGAAGTCAGGGATGGGTAGATTTCTTTCTGGGAAAAGATATTCACACAAGACACTGGTCATTTCTTTTTTTGGAGAAGAAGGAATCAGTTATAAGGAAATATATGTCAAGTGGAATAGATCAAATATATCAAAGGAAACATAATTTAAAGGCAATACAATGAGCAACAAGAGAATTAGAATGGATTTCAGCAACACCCAGTCAATATCTGACTAAAACTCTCATTTGCATTGTGGATGCTCACATACCAAGCACACATCCATGATGCCAGTGATGAGAGGCATACAAAGGCTGCATCCTTTCTCTTGAAGGTTAACTCAGTTGCAAGTCAGGTGTCCACTAGTGTATCACTTACTGTTTCCATACAGGATAATCGTCACTCAGAGGAAATTTTCTTTTTTTTTTTATCATTTCCATAATGAAAACTTTATTATTTATTTGAGAATTTCATAAAATGTGTTTTGATCAGATTTTCCACTTCCCTCAACTCCTCTAAGATCTAACTGACTTCCCTACCACCCAACTTTTTGTCTTAATTAAAAAAATAAAGTTCAAATCCTGCTGCCAAAAATGTTAGCTTCATGATAGTATGTAACCAGGGATTTTAAGGCCTCCAAAATAAAGCTCTGTTCACCCTACTAGGAGAGAATATCCTAAGGTATGGACATGTTGGGGAAACAAGATAATCACAGCAGGAAGGAAGAGAATCAGTTTTACTAAACTTTTGCTATGAATCTTACTTTTTCATGAGTTTGTAACCAGCTACAGCAAAGCAGCTATGGCAGAGAAGACTTCTTTCTTGTAAGTCCTGTGAAAGCTGAAACGTGCAAGAAGCATCTTGCAGCATGCAGTGTCTCATGTTTCCTTCCCCACTCAGGAGCATCTGAAGTTCTCAGCTATGAGGATGCAGGCTCACAACTTTCTACTCTCAGTGCTTTACTGTCATTCCTTCTTTCCTAAGCATTCATAAACTTACAAGAAGCCCATTTCCATGTATTTGGTCAATCTAAAATCTGTATTTGTTTGAGTTGGGATAGGAAGGGTCAACAACTAGTCTGGAGACAGTCATGGAAGGAATTGCTTATCAAGTCTTCCATCACACACTGAGGATGCTGGTGCTTACCGTACCTGGTACCTGTCTGAGTTAGTTCTGGAAGCCTGAAATAGGAAACTGCATCCTAATACATCATTTTCCATTTCTCTCTCTTTCTCATCACAGTTTTCCATTGATCATTTACTACAGTAAAAAAACAAACAAACAAAAAAAACAAAAACCTGCTTCTTTAGACATTTAATCACAGACACTTGATTTGGCCATTGTATGACAAACTATATCTATGCATTACATTTATCTACTATCTCTCTCCTCACATTTTAAAATTGTGTTTGACATGTGCCCCTTCCCACTTTTCTCCCAAGGCTTTGTTGTTTACCTAAATTACATCTTCCCAGGTGAGTAACTAAAGGGCAGATGGTTACTTCTAACTGTAACCTTCTGTCCTTAGGGCTTACTGGATCAAATTCCATCCATTACTAGAATCATATTGAATCATTCTAAGACTTCCATTTCACTGACAACGTTCCGTACACCCCACACCAGCTTCCTGAAACACTTTCTAGTGGTAGGAGTGTTCTCCTTCCTGTAATTCTTCTCTGTTTTGGCTGACATTAGTTTTATAGTCCAACATTAATATTCATTTGAAATTCCTCCTCTGTTCCCTTTGCTCCTAACTAGGTCTTAAAAATTCAGTTTAAGCTCAGACTTAGAGGAACCATAGTATACATGCCTGCAAATGCAAGCACCATTGAATTAGCTAGAAGGTGATCAGAGCAGATTATGCCTGAAAAGATCACAAAATCAAACAGCTTGTATGCTTGCATTTGCAACTTTATACTGCAAATAGACTTGATTACTGCTTGGTCTTATTTTGTTTCTCTTCCAAGTTAGTTCTTCCCATCTTTGATGGTACTGCAAACAGATGGTTTTATTTATCATAAACACATATTCTATATTATTCACAACTGTTTTGATGATAGAAAAGTATATAATTGTATGCAAAAGTTAATAAACATCCATTTAGTCTGTTAATATATCTCATAAACTTTTACAATTATATAAACCTTTACTATGTCAAAAGTGTATGCAAAATGATTAGTATCCTTTATTATTAACGTGCAGGTAATAGGAAGCATGTGAGAAGATGGAATAAAGAGTGTCTACTTTTATCTTACCTTAAGGAAACCATTTAAATAAAAATATCAGTGAAATATTTTCATATAAGTGACACTTTTAACAGCAGCAGGACAGAGGACTTCTCTTTTTCTGAAGATGATAGTATTTGAATTTGAAATCTTTATATATATATATTTTTTTCTTATATATAATTTCTTATATATTATATTTAATGTATACATACTTAAATATATAAATTACATTTCTTAATGAATATATGTATATAACATTAATACAACATAAAACCGAGCCTGCAAGATGAGTGGATTATATCATTTTAGACAAATCCATATGCGAAACTTAGTCCAGCTCAGCAGGGGATGGATAGAATTAGGTACCACATGGCCATGAAGGAAGTCGACCACTCAGTGATGCGATATGAGTCAGCCAGTTTTCAGAGATGGAACTCTCAGAGCTCATTAGTAAGAATGGTCACTTGTCTAAGAAGTATTATTCTGGCCATTTTTTTTCCTGTTTCGCTCTTATCCTGTGTATTCCTGAAATACAAATTTGCTTCCTTGTTTTTTCACCTCCTCCAGGCACTATGATAGCAGTCTGTAAATAATGAGGGATCCATCATATTTCAGCAGGCTTCTAAGGTTTTGTCCCACTTGTTCCATTAGAAGGCTAGCCTTTTTGCTTTGAGTATTTTGACTTAAATTTGTAGGGTGGAAGAACATTTGGGGAGTAATCCTTACCACACAGCAGTTAAGTCTCCCTTTTACTTGGATTTGGTATATACTGTTGTTGTAATAATAGCCGTACTTGATTGCATTTTCCAATGTGAAGTGAATGCCCATGAATTCATAATCCTTCCTTTTCATTTGTCACCTACATGACATAATGAACACTCACTATATAGCTGCAGGATGAATGATTCAGTGCACGGTAAGGTGAAATATTGGGAAACCATTGTTATAGGCCTATGATTCTCCTAGCAGGGATTTGAGGTTGAAATATAGCTTAAATCATTATTGAAGAATTTCCCCAGTTCATAATATGACTCCTAAAAATAAAAGGGCGTATTGACAATAGTTTCTTGTAAGTTGCTAAAGAAGTATCTAACAAAGATTCATTAAATTTGTATTACTATTTAATTTTTGTTCAATTTTTCAGTAGCATAATTTTCAAGACATAATTATACCTTATGGCTTAATCTCAAATGGAACAATTATTTATTTACTTCTCATGGAATAGCTAAGATAAAGTGTTCGAAGCTTGTTAATTTTTTTTTTCTGCTTTAAAAACCACCTATACATGGGTAACGTGTTCTGACTTATAAATTATTTTTGAGCTTCTAGCCTCCCACATGGCACCCAAATGGACTAATGTTATATTTCGCTCTTTTGATTTGCCACAGAAATGTTTTACAGAATGAATAAAGGACTAAAATATAAGATGGGGTTAGCTTATAACCTGGGGTAATTTTATTGCATGTGGCCTTCTCAGAACTTCAGTAACACTACTTCTGAAATGAAAGGATAAACAAAAAATAACATGGTGGCAAAATTACCATCTTACATTTTTCTTTCTTAATTGAGTAACCCAGCAGAAATTTACTTTCTTATAAAAAAAACCTAAAACTTCCAAATATCAAGTAAGGTAATAACCTTTAAGAGTATATACTATGAACTAAGTCTTTCAATACATATTTAATGTGAAATGGGAGAAGTGTTAGAGAAAACAGCAGAAAGATGTCATTGCTCTCAGGTAACCATTCTCTCATATATGTATTAGTCAAGACAAATACAAAGGAAGTAAGATCCATTCCTCTGTCTACTGAAATTGCCATAATGAAGTTATATATATATATATATATATATATATATATATATATATATATATATATGAGGATTTTCTTATGTTATGTAAAGGACATTGTCTTGGTTAATGTTGTGTGCATAAATACTATGAGCACATCAACTTTTATAAAGGAAGACATTCAATTGGGACTGGCTTACAGTTCAGAGGTTAATCCATTATTGTCATGGTGTGAAGTATTAACAACACATAGGCAGACATGGTACTGGAAAGGAGCTGAGGGTTCTACATCTGGATTAGCAAGCAGCAGGAAGAGAGAGTGACACTGGACATAGTTTGAGTTTCTGAAACCCCAAAGCCCACCCACAATGACACACTTCCTTTAACGAGGCCATACCCTTTCCAGAAGGCCAAATATCCTTTCAAATGATCATATCAGGGCTATTTTCAAACTACCACACATTTGCTCTCCAGACTGGTGTAAAGATACATTCATTAACATCCTCAGATAGTTATGACAGTCTGCTTGGTTGGTTATCAGCTAAATAAAATTTCTCTTTTTCTTTTAAAGCAAACACAAGCCAAGCCTTATGGTATAGCCCTCTAACATGGGCTGCTCAGAGGCTGAAACAAGATTCCAAATTTAAGGTTGTCCCATGGTACATAAAGAGTAAATCCAAGGCTTGCCTGAGTACCTTAGCAAAGACCCGGTCTTAAAATAGAATGTGGTGTATATAGCGCTGATAGATAGTTTTTGCATTAGGTATAACCTCTACTTTAAAAAAAATAATAGAAAAATTACATTTGTTTTCAGACATGTTATTATAACTTGAATCTAAAATATCCTTTGGGGCGGGGACTATATATTGAAGTTTAATGCCCTAACTGATGACTGCGTCTTTAGAGGTGGAAGAACTTAGAAGTTGCTTGCCAAATATGGATTCATGGGCTTAGATTTTGGCTGGCTTCTTCCTGTCTGTCTCTTCTGCTTCCTGGCCAGTATGTATGAGGTAAATGGTTATGTTTCTCCTCAGTCTCCATTCCACTCCTTCTCTGACACTGTGTTCTGTATCATCATGGTTCCAAAAAATAGAGCCAGCTTGTCATGGTTGGAAAGTTATGAAATCATGAGCCAAAACAGTCTTCTTTCTCAGTCACTTCACTTATGTATTTGTCAACCACAAATCCTAACAAACATGGAGATGGTGTTACAGAGGCTAGGTCCTTCTTGGTTATTAAAAGTCATCCATAGCCTTCCTATTATTCTCTTTTTTTATTGCCTTCATTGATTCATTAATTTATTTACTCTATATCCCAATTGCAACTTGTCCTCCCTCCTTTTCTCCCAGTTCCCCTTTCTTACCTTCTATTGTTTTTAATAATGTTTGAATTATGAATGAAATGAGATTCCAGACTACTGAACTGAAGTAGAATGGAGAAATTTGAAGTTTTATTATGTTTAACAGGGGCTTAAAGACCTTATATGTTTTCTGCATGATGGTATTTTACTTCTATGCTAATGGCTCTATCATTTCCAGCTATTGTTCTAGTATCCTGTAGTAATATTTCTCAAAGATGCAGTCTTTGAGCAGGAACATGCTTGATTGTGGTTTACTGTGGCAAATATCTCTACCCAGCATAAACCGAACAGATTGGCTTAAATCTAATGAAAAAAAATTACACTGGCTTAGTATCAGGATTTCTGAACTGTAAAACAATCCGTCAAACAAGCAGGCATTCCTAGGTTCTTGTCATGCTTATCTGTGGGAACACTGGCTAAGGGAGACAGTTTAGAATGACCCTGTAGCTATTGCTTTTATTTTGATTCATAGAATGACCATCTCTGGCTCATTGGACTTTTGTGTTAACTGTTGGTGTCTGTGGAACTGAAGTAGGCTAATTTGCTAGTTGACAAGTAGGAGTATCTCCAACCCTTCACGCTTCCTCTCATCCTCTTTCCCACCTTTGGTACTTAGACAATGTCCTATGATAATATATAGTCAGAGCTATGAATGTCATCTTACAATCTCTAGAGGACAAATCCAGAGACAAAATTCTGTCATGGTAGAAGAAGTCTAGAGAGAACCCGAAGCTTCTAATTCTGGAGGAACTGCTCCTGGGATCACTCAAACTCCCTGATTCATTTTGGTTGATGTGATGTGATACATCTTTCCTCTTTGAAATCATCTAAATCAAGTTTTCTCTAAACTTGCAAAAAACATTTCATTGTAACAATAAAAAGTGCAAAATAATTTGAGGTTTTATAGAATACATAGTATCACTAATGTTGTTCACCGTGTATAAGCGCAGTAGTGATTCGCTATGGTTATCATCATTAGTTTGAATACAAAGATTCCAAGACTCAAGAAGTTAAATAAGAAGGCTAAGATAAGTCAGCTATTAAGAGACTAATCAAAAGTTTAAATATAAGTCCTATAAGTAACGAAAACCTCTGGTGCTAGCCATGATGGAATATACCCCAAGCTATTAAGATTCTAGCATTTATGGGAGCTTCTTTTTTTTTTTTTTCTGAATGCATCCTAAGCACTTAATAAATTCTTACAAAAACGATCAGAAAAATTTGGACCACTTATATAAGACACTATGCAAATGAAAGCCAAAAAACATTCCACCTAAAAAATGAACTCTTTAATAAGTCCCCAAACAGTAATTCTAAATCTGATATCAGCTTATATTTTCAGCACAGAACTAGAAATTAGATGCTTACTAGCTATGGTGGAAATGAATTAATACTTCATTTTTGTGGGTTAATTTCATCAACATATTATCTTTGAAACTGGAAAATATGTGTTGCTGTAAGGCTATACAAATCAAAGAAAAGGAGAGAGAAAAGAAGTAACCTTACTCGGAATGAATGCCCTGTCTAGTCATGGATGAGGGAAAGCACTGACACAGTGTGGCCTCAGTTGTACCTGTCTTTTTGAAATCATCCAGCGATCAGTGAATTAACGAATGAATGAAGGGCCAGGGAGATGGCACAATGGGAAAAAACATTGTCAGTGCTGATGCCCTGATTGTTAGAACCCAAAAGAGAGAACTGACTCCCACTAGTTGTCTTTTTGCTGAGGCATGCAAAACCTTCATATGCACACGCTGTGCGTGCGCGCGCGCGCGCGCGCGTGTGCGCGCGCACACACACACACACACACACACACACACACACACACACACAATAGTTTGAATTAAAATCTATAACTAAATGAAATCCAATTAATCAATCAATGTATCTTTATTTAATTTTATGTTCCCTTGAAGCACAAAATCAGAGATTCTGGGTGAAAAATAAATCAAGAACTCCTCCCACCCATTTTTTTTCCCATTTTACTTCATCAAATTAAATGTCTATTGGTATCTAACTTACTCATTGAACTATAATTTCCTTCAGCTTGTCTGTGTACTAGGATCCATAGATGACTTTCTATCATAATCTATAAGTATGACAGTCTTTAACATTCCTACCTTAGTAACAAAGGTTGACTATGGGCAATGGCAGTTTGAGACACGCTGCAAAAAAAGAGCTGAAGGTAGGAAAACCGAAGAGCAAAATATCCTGATGTTCTTCTTTGCCGTGCTAGGAAAGAGTGGCAGGGATGACCTCACCAAATAACCTACTTCTCAGTTCTCAACTGTAATGTAATTTTTAATATGAAAGTTATTTGTTATCACTCACTACCAGGGCCCAGAAGTGAAACATAATCCAAATACATTATACTTTGTAATATAGGTTTGACATGTATTTCCCTAGCGAAGTTGTTTTCCAGGGAACTTAAGTCTAATTATTTAACACTTTTGAAGTCAATAAATTACTGAAGAAGAGCCAAAGGCCGGTTCTTGGATGAAATTTCTCCTGTGAAATGAAACTTGTCTCATCCAGTAGGAAGTTACGGCGAGGTATCATTTAATAATAACATGTAATATTTTAAATTACTGTTTAGAAATGTATTGGCTGATATTAACATGACTTTATATAAGTGCTGTGTCCTCAATTTAAAAGGACATCGGTAACCCCCTAGGACAGAATAGGCCTTTTCTCAACCTAATTAGATTATGTGCAGGGTACAGCGCCTCTCTCGAAGATTAACAGAACACTTTCCTTGTCAGTTTAAGTGTTGCCTGTGGCGGTATTTTTTTTCTAATTTAATTAAAAGCTGTTCCTTTATGAAGAACAAGCTTACAGCATAATCCCTCTTACATTTATATTTCTAAATTCCATTCAGCAGCGAGAGTAGAGAGCAATGAGAGGGAACAGAAAAGAAAAGAGAGAGGAGGGAGGGGCCAATTGTAAGCATATACGATAACGTTAAACATACCTTCTGGCTGTAAGGAAGATTTCATTTCAAAAGTGAAATTGAGTGGCTATGAATCAGGTGTCTTGTGGGACATTTCCACCATGATGTGTTAAGCCCAGCTCTATCTCAAATAGTTAAGTTCTCACACCAACAAATCTCCTACGTTCAAATGCCCACTTTGCTGCTGGATCCTTCAAAATGTGTGATTTCTCTGTAGAGCTCAAGTAATTTTTCTCAGTCTGGTCCCACATACAGTGCTGAATCTGAGCCACTAGTACTGTACTGTTAAGCCATTTGGTACCTAAGTGCAAGGCTCATAAGCTAGCAAGCATACTGAACTTATCTAAATGCCTGTGAGTCAACGATGCTCATCCAGTTTCCTTAACGCTGGTTTCTTGATTACACTGCATACATCAAATTGACCTATTCATAGTTGTTGCCATGCAGTTAGAATAACCATTTGCTTTATTAGATCATTAGAAAAGGAGGGAGAGAGAGAGAGAGAGAGAGAGAGAGAGAGAGAGAGAGAGAGAAAGAGAAAGAGAGAGGAGAATGGATAGGGAAAAATTAAGTTGTGAATGAAAATCTTAAAAATAGACATTAAAAGGAAGCATTGGCAATAGTCTATTAGAGGACAGATGCAAGAGTGCATCAGAAAAACAGGGTTGCAGTGGACGTAGGTTTTAAAATACATGTTAGAAACTGCAAGCTAATCATGAAAACGTGTTTTCAAAATGAATATAGTTTATTAGGATTTGTTCAGATAGAAAACTGATTAAAAAGGATAGAACTTCAGAAAAAGCAGAGAAACAGGAAGAAAAATGGAAAAACATATATGATGTAGGTAAATTACCAATTCAAGTGTTCAATAATTATTAAAAATAATGGTCTGAGGACTGGAGAAATGATCACAGGTTAAGAACGCATACTGTTCTTTCAGAGAGCCTGGGTTCAAGTCCATCTCAGGCCTCCTGATTGTTCATAACTATAGTTCCAGAGGATTTAATCTTATTCTATTTTTGGCTTCTGCAAACATATGCAGGCAAAACACCCATATACAGAAAATAAAATAGTAAGGAAAAATTGTCCAAGTATACAAATTAAAATTCAAAGAACATTGGAGTAAGTTAATCGAAACTGCAGGGTGTAGGGGGTAGAGAGAGTGTGAGAGAACAAGAGCAAGAGTGACCAAGCGAGAGAGAGAGAGAGAGAGAGAGAGAGAGAGAGAGAGAGAGGGGGGGGGACTATGCCAACATTCATCGTGTGGAAACTGAAGTAGCTAGGTTATCTGTCAAAGCAGACATCAGAGTAAGAGATTATCAAAAAGACAGACATTATATAATGATGATAAGCTCATTTTCCCAAAAGACACAATACTCTTAAACATGTATACAGCTAGTAATCATACGCAAATGTAAATGAGAAAAGAAAGATGAAACAGGTAGAAGAAATATAAAAATTCACTATTGCTGTTGGGGACTTTAATATCCTTCTTTTCAAAATTATATGTTCAAACCACAAAAGAAATAAACTGGAAATCAATAATAAAAATGTAGCTGGAAAATTTCCAAGCATTTGAAAGTGAAACAATGTACTTGTAAACAATTTAAGAGCTGGAGAAGTCTCAAGATAATTCTAAAATACTTTAAAGAAAATGAAAATACAACTTATCAAAATTTACAAATGAACAGAAACCGTACTCGGGGAAAGTTTGTTGTGTGTATATGAATAGGAAGAAACATTTACAACCAATCAGCTAAGGCAAGTTCCCTTCTTAGCAAAATAGACTAAAAAAAATCAATTTAATTTTGAAAGAAGGAAAGAAATAATAAAAATTACCAAGGTAGAAATCTGTATAATTTAAGACAGGAATAAGAGAGCAACAGTGAGACAAATCTAGGTATTAGAAGATGTTAGTACAATAAGCTGCTGTCTTAACAGGTGGAAAGCAGCCTGCTCTAGAATCAAGAAGATACTAGTCTTTAGATGAAGGCCAGAGACAACTCACTGGTGAGTCCCATGTCTTCAGGATCAAGCATTTATTCTACTCAGACCTTCATTAGATCAAATGAGGTGACCCCACATTATGGAGAGCAAATCACTTTACTCCAAGTTTTTCCATTTAAAAGTCAATCTCAATCATAAACAATCTCACAGAGAAATAGGACTGCCTTACTCAAAGTCGGGGCTCTTTGATGCAGACAAATCAACACTTAACATGGTCTGAACTACACTTCTAGCAGGGTTAATGGATGTAGAGAGACATTTACACAAGACACGAATGGCATCATTAAAATGAACCGTGGGCATCGGTACGATAATGAAGGAATATTACAAACACCTCATGTCCACTGTGTGATGACTTACCTAAAATAAAAGACAAAATGCCACAATAGATGAAAAATAATCTGAGTAGAAGCATATCAACCAAAGATGCTAACTCAACACTCAGCAATCACTGGCCTTCAAAAGTTAGATAACAAGAACTGAATGATGTCACTTGTAAAGAGAACCTAGAATTTATGATATTGACTCACTATAATGTCTTACAGAAAACAGGAGCAGATGGGATACTCCCAGATTTATTCTGTGGAGTTAGTAATATCCTAAAATCAAGTCAAGCAAGTAGATTGATTAGAAAAAAGGAAAACTCTAGGTCAGTATCGTTGATGAATATCTGATGCAGAAATTCTATCAAAAATATTAACTCATTTCCATGATGTATACAAAAGATGCAATGCTACAACCATAAGAGGTTAATTCCAAATCTACTGGATAAGCATTCAAGAATTTATCAGTGTGAAACTTAACCATAAGAAAATGTAAAACCTAATTAAAAATTCCTAAAATAATTGATCATACACTTCACCAAAGGTATGCAAATGGGAAACAGACATATGAAAAGATGCCTGATCTTGAATGTTATTAAGGAGTAGATTTAAAAAAAATGAGGTACTATTTTCTACTTCTTACAGAGATCTGATTTCAGAACACTGACAGTACTAATGTTGGAAGGGTGTAGAGTAATAGCAGCACAAACTCCCTCCCCAAGTGTTGGGGTAGAGGAATGTAAAGAAGTACAGATGGTTTGACTATTTCTTATAGAAGCAAGGGTGGTTTGTTGCACAACCCAATATCTGAGCTGTAGGGTATTTAGTCATACAGGTTGAAAATTTCTGTATACATAGTTAGTTTAGATATATTTATCTAAAAACCTGCATACAAACATTTGTGAAATTTTTATTCATTATCACCAAAAGCTGTAAGTAGTTCAGAACCGTAAGTGGACAAAATGTGATGCCACTGTCAAATACACTGCTAGGAGCAAAAGCTATGGTCTGAATTTATGCACCTTTCCCCAGATACATATGTGACAATCTTCACCCCAAAGATAAGGGTATTAGAAGTTGAAGGTCTCTGGGAAATCATTGAGTCATACAGGAAGGGTCTTTATGAAAAGACATGGCATGAGAGAGCAACTTTGTCTCTCCTGCATGGCTGTCTATGACCGAGACTCAGTCTTTACATGACATGGAAACTACCAATGTCTTGATTTTGAGTTCTTTGATTGTAGAGCTATAAAAATAAATGTATGTATTTGATAAATCTTCTTCCAATAACACCTTACTATATAGTCATATTAGACTAAAATCGCTTTAAAAATAAATATCAAGCCACTCAAAACTGTGTTTCCAAATGTAAGAAATTTATATACAATTTCTATATACTCCATGATCCCAGGTGTATAAAATGTTTGTGAGGGTATAAGTATGAACTGAAAAGACATCAGTGGTTGACAATAATGTGGAGCATGGCTAAGACATTTGAATAGGTGAGGCAAAAGGGGCTTGGGGGAGTTAATGAATCTACTCTGTGAGACATTGGACATTTGACATTATGTATTTATTTAAATTGGGTTTAACCTTAGTATACATAAATGTACTAAACATGTGATAAAAAATATTTATTTTGTCTGAACAATGGAATCTAGCCACATTTCAAATGTAAAACAATAGGCCCGTGGAAGATGATGTATCTTCCTATCTCAGTGATGTTTAAAATTATCTCAAAGAAGACAGACACAAAGGGAATTTTGTGTAAGCGCTCTAAATAAAGTTGATTCCGATAGGAGCATCAGTAAACAATTAGGATGCTGTTGGTTTGTTTGTTTTGTTATTGTTCTTATTTTTGTTTTTTTAAAGTTGAGACTGTGCAGCTAGGTAAATGGATCGTATATTTGCATTTTGATAGGTAACTTTGTTACAGTGTATTACAGGTAAACTATGAGAAGATGCTGCAGAGACATATGTAGTCATAGACTGAGTTGCAGACATGTAGAGTTCAGTTAGTTTTCATAGTGTTAGATACAGAAATAAATACATGTAGTAGTTATTTCCTTGCTCTGCCAACTGACAGGGCCTAGAGCCAACCATTCCCTCGTAGCATGCTGATCTTGTTTTTCTGATAAAACTCTCCCATGACAAAGACCAAGAATCTTTGGAAAACTGCCCAATTTTAAGACGTGGGCAGAAAACACACAGTAATCCAAAACATGTAGTAGAGACAGCCAATAAAAGAAAACAAGAGAAAGAAAGAAAATAATAAAAAAGAAAAGAAGGAAGGGAGGAACAAAAGGAAGGACAACAACGGAGAGAACTCCCAACAGCCAAATTCAGCTTTATCAGTTTGAGCAATGAACTTGATATTTGTATCGGATTCCATAGCAAAGTAAATTAATTACATGAACCCAGAATAATTCCAGTGGGAATACTGGTTATGCAGGTAGGTGGTTCCATCTTTCAAGTGTGGTCTGTATATAGTGACTCATTTTTAAAGCTATTCTGTAAAAAGGAGAGAAAGAGTAAATATTAGCTTTATAAATAAAACAAAATACTACCTGAGATGAGTAGAGACCAAGATTAATGTCAATAGTCCTATGTCATACTGAACTTCCGCTCTTGAGATAAGGTGAGCATATTTAAAAAAAAATGACATGTTTCTACACAAATGAATTGTCTCAGATGAATCATTAAACAGGCATTAAGCAAATCACAGTATCAAGGGACAGTCTCTGTTACTTATTGGAAATCCTGACAACTGTCAAGATTATCTAAAAACAAGGAACGTTTGGTAAATTAATAGGCAGAAGGATTCAATCACTTGCTACTCAACACAGTGTCAAATTTTGGCTGAAATCTTAGGACAGCAGTCACCTTTAAATAAAAGCTAACAAAGTTTAAATGAATTATGCTCCTCAGCCAAAGTTCTTTATCCATATTGGTTTTATTAATTATATGGAATATATCAGACTCATCTAAGATGTTTATGCATGTGGAAACTAGGAGTGAGGCGAATGGGATCATCTGTACATCTGTACTGACTTTAAAATATTTTATAAATACAAAATTGTTACAAACTAAAAGTTTATCAAAGAAATAGATTTTTAAAAGCAGAAGAGCAATGTTTTTTAATGATTGAGACAAGTGTTGGGCAGACATAGGCTCAGTGGTGGTCACAGCTAATATATTTCCTAAAGTTTGGTAGTCGAAAATCTGCTTGTGGAGAAGAGAAAAGGGTGAAAATATTTACCAGGTCAGTTTTCATAATGCCTTTCTTCTGACCCAGCTTCTGCTCAGCAACAGCAATGCGTAACAGATGTGAGTTAGGAGCTTCCAGTGTTCAGAACATGTGGTTTCCAGCACAGTTCCTCCAGTCTGCCAAAGCAACCCCAGGGGGTGTCCAAAAATGGAGCGATCTTTCAGAGCACATGAGGGGGTAGTATACACAAATAAGGAACAGTGTTATGGTCAAACCAAGAGAAATAACAGTTCACTGTGATCTGGAGGCTAGTGCTATCACATGACAGTGCACCTTCTGAAGGCTATTGCAGTCACAGAATCTTACCTGTTCTGGGGTGGAGAATGGGTTGTCCATCTGTTACATGTATTTCAAACTTCACCAGTCTTACAAATAAGCACTTCAAGTGGGAGAACTACAGATAACAGTATTCTAATTAAATGTCTCTTCTTTTTCTAAACAAGAAAACAGCACATATGACCCAGATACTCATCTATTACAGCTTAAGTAAGCTATGACGCTTTCACTCAACCTCACATCAGCCTTTTATTTTGCTTTGGCCCCATCGCTGCCTGATGAGCTCTAAGAAAGAAGGGTTAGATGAAGGTGATTTGGAAGCAATAAATGCTGTCTTGTGGAAGGTAAGTTCAGTGCCTGCTTCTTGTTTCTCAACATTATGTTCCTTTCAGCAATTAAAGTACAAGTGTGGGAAAGGCTGACACAATAGTCAGAGAAGAAATGCTTTCTCCTTTGGATATAGACTTATGCATAAAATTTGAAGGAGTGATTGTTAAAGTGGTACTGAGTGCCCATTGCACTGATTTAGTTACTTTACTCATGACCAGGATGAAGTACTTGATAGCAACTTCTGGTGGTTTGAATGTGCTTGGCCCATAGGGAGTGGCACTATTAGGAGGTGTGGCTTGTTGTAGTAGGTGTGGCCTTAATGGAGAAAGCGTGTCACTGTGAGGGGTGAGCTTTGAAGTCTCCTATGCTCTAGCACCTACCAGTGTGGTGCACAGTCCCCTCTGCTTCCTGGGGATCAAGATTTAGAACTCTCAGCTCCTTCTCCAGCACCATGTCTTCTTGCAGTCTGCCATGCATCCTACCATGATGATAATGGACTGAACCTCTGGAATTCTAAGCCAGCCCCAATTATATGTCTTCTTTTATAAGAGTTGCCTTGGTCATGGTGTCTCTTCACAGCAATGAAACCTGAACTAAGACACAACTCATGATTTGCCTTGGATCCTAGCTTAAGAGGTTTCATGACATGATCATTTTCCCTTGTGTAGCCATTAAGTGGAACAAGGTGAAGCCAGGAGACTTGGGAAGAAGGACTGCAGATCATTAAATGGAAGGCTAGGAAGCAGAATGAAAGAGGAACCAAGACATGATATAGTGTATAGTGGCAGCAACCACCTCTTTTCAATTTAATCCCACACCCTATCTTTTAACATTTATCAATAATCCTATGAGTCAGAAAGGTTAACCACCATATATGCTACACATTTTTTGTTCTGTCTTAAGAACAGATAAATAGTCATGGCATATGTCATTCTTTCATGGTTAGTGTGATTCAAAAATAAACATTATTATTCTATAAAGGAGTTTTATCTAAAGTATGGCACTAGTTAAAGTACCTTTACCATTACTATAGTAATGGTAAAAGAGTTTTTAAAAGAGTTTTCATTTTGCTAATGTACTAGTGAAATCCTTAGCTTGCTGAAGATCTGCTTGCTTCTGGAAATTCTAACATCAGCAGAAACAAATATCTATGGAATTATAATGGAAGTTTTTATGTGCTATCTATAGGATTAGGATTTTGCATTTCACTTAATATTCTTCAGATTTTACGAGAGCAGTGGTTACAGTTTTCAAAGGAAAAACTTATACCAAGTATGATTAGTACTTTTTCAGTGTCTTTCCGGTGCAAAGATATGGTCTTTTTCTTGAAATAGAGACATCATAATTTGAGGATTCTCTCTGTGTACACCTTAGGCAAAGCAACAGGCACTTCTTGATTTCAGTGTTACCACCACTCAGCTGCTCAGCTAACTGAACAGAATGTGCCTGGATACCAGCATCTCCACAGATGATGTTCAGTCCAAGGAGTCAGTGTGTTTAACTTGCTAGAGATTTAACTTTTAAAAATAGATTTCATGTAGCTCCTATCTCAATTTAGTCATTTTTTTAAAGAAAAATATAAGAACTATACGTATCTTTATCACATTGTATTTAACTTTTTGTATGACTCTACCAGTGTAGGTAGAATACACAGAGTACAAATGCTGAACGAATTGTATTTTCAAAATCTTAGTGTGCATGTGTGTGCACACATGTTCACGACTGTGAGTCTGTGTGAATGTGTACATACACACGCACACACATCTGCGAGTCTGTTTGTGTTCTGTTTAGTCTTTTGTCAGACATGTCACTTGTTTTGTTTTGGTTTTGGAGATCTTGAGAATAACAGTATTATATAGGTTATAAGCTTCTCATAGAAACTCTGGTAATTTCTGTTTCTTCCAGCCCCTTCCCCTACTTAGATGAATGAGACTTTTGAGTGGAAAGCAAAAGACATTCCTAATTCTTCTGAAGAAAATCATTCTCCTTGCAGAGAAGCATAAATCTGAGCTCTCACTTTGTGATAATTAATAAGTGAATGAAGACCTAGGTTACTAGAGAGATTGAAAATTTGTCACATGTGTCCCAGTGTCCTTTGCTGGGGCTGGGACATGACTTTCTTTTCTTGAGTTTGTGCTCTTGTGACTTGATACATGAAGCTAATTTTTAACATGTCAAATCTAGATTCTGTTCTGTTGTTTAGAAACTGTCTTTCTCTCTAAAATATTTTTGATGTCAAAGTGTGTACTCAATTATAGTCCCTTGTTTGCAGATGTTTTACTGTATGTCACCGAGCTCATGGGAGATGGACAGTACTCTGATACTTCTGTCACCAAACCAACAGTTTAATCTTTCTTCATGTCAGTTTAAAGTCTCAGTTTGTGTCTCCCCTGTTTAATTTAGAGTTTGTTCCCAGTGATGTTTGTAATTACTGGTTTGTATGAACCAGAAGGTCAGCAGGAATATATTTAATGTACACAATGCACTTAGCAAAGTTTTTAATGTGTATTTGATAAAGAAACTATCAGTCAGACTTTCAATTCAGGAAGTCATCTTTGTTTTGTGATTTATCAGTATGGCATGGTATACTGGACCCAGTATAGAACAACACACTGGTTAAGTCTGGTATCATTGCTACTTCAATCAATGGCTTTTTACATACCTCTTCCCACACAACCTGCACAAACAAAAATAATGATAATTTTAATTAATTATTTAAATTTTTCTGCTTATGTACTCTGCATTTCATTTTAAAAACTTCTGTGCAGGCACACTTACTTCATAGAAAGTTTGATCCAATAGCCACCCTATTTCTTTGAGAACAGAGCATATCAATGTTATATTAGGGTAACAATTTGTTTTCATATATTTCTGATAATATTTGAAACTCATTAGTCTCTACATATTTGTGCATGCTCTTCTCTTTCTTGTTAGTCTCTAATATTTATCAATTACTATACTACAAATGACATAAACTAAATGTATTTGAGTGAAAGTATATATATATATATATTTCCATATCTTCTTGTTTCAACATATTTTAGTCTCTCATTCTATCTCTGTCTTTGTCTTCTCTATGTCCCCCCAACTCTCTCTCTCTCTCTCTGTGTGTGTGTGTGGTGTGTGTGGTGTGTGTGTGTGTGTGCACGCGTGTGTGCACGTGTGTGTGCACGTGTGTGTGTGTGTGTGTGTGTGTGTGTGTGTGTGTGTGTGTGCCTACAGGCATGTGTTCCTTTCTGTATACCTACATAAAATGCCAGAGTGTGGCTTCCATGCATCTTCTATTATTCTTTATTTTCATGTTAATTTTTTGAAACTGTCTCTCATCAAACTGAGAGTTCACTATTTGCATGCACTTAGCTGGCCAGTGAGTGAGGTGCCAAGGAGCCTTCTATCTTCCTCCTCTGGTGCTGTGTTTATAGGTGCGAACCAGCAAGCTGACTTCCATGAGTGTTGGGGATCTAACTTGAGGCCCTCCTGCAGTCAGTTTACTCATGGAGCTATCTTTTCTGCCTGCTTTTCCAAACAGTAAGCTGATAATTTTTCAGTGTTCAATGTGAGACTAAGACTTTATTAGTAATATTGCATGCTATTTATATTTCCAGAGACACAGCAAGATATACATGCTTTAAAATTATCAACAATTAAGCCTTAAGCCATTCTTCAGTATGATACTTGACTAGACTGAGGAGTCTCCCCCATCTACTCTAACAACACAGGGCAGCTCTAGTTGGGCACAGAGTCAACAACAGAGATTTGAAACTGCAAGAAATAGTTTTGGACAGACTTGATGATGCTATCTCCTTTCCTATGACATTGCAGAGATTACAGAAGGCTCTTGTCTTTTAGCAGGTTGCAGTATATTATGCTTAGGGAATCTAAGTAGCCTGTTGTGGCCTGGCATTAAAATAAATTCATTGATGTCCTTCTGTGGAACTACAGGCTGGCCTTTTGTTTATTATTGTTATATTTTATTGGTATAGATATCCCACCATGCTCTGTGCTATAAATAGTGATGTTTTTATTGTTAGTGCAGTACACTTAATAAAGCTGCAGTTTTCCTGGCAATTAATTGGGCTGACAATCAATGCAAGGCTGCAGGCACTGTGTTTATGTGCTGAGCTTTTGATGAAAGAATCCCCAAGAAGTCAGGCTGTCAGAAGTAAATGCTCTGTTCACACATAAAGTCACACTCTGTTCTTGGCTTGACCAAATAACAGCTGATTATAGGTTGAGTATGGGCCTGATTTTGCTTGTAAGATAGAGAATATTTGGTCACCCCTTAAGAGATGTAGTGAGACATTTATTTAGGATAAAGTAGTATGATAAAAATATCCTTGTTGGCTGTTTCTCAGGGTAGTTAGTTTTTGATGAAACTTTCATTTAAAATGATCTGGAAGATTCTGAAGTTTTTTGCTTCCCACCATATGGAACACATATCCACAATTATTATTATTTTTTTGGTGCATACTTACTCAGAAAATTTTCCTGGGCTAATGATGTGTGGTGTGTTTTCCTGGCTTCTTCTATATTAAAAACTATCCTGCTGTAATCTCTAACTTCTGATTTTACATCCTGGCTTAGTGGATGTTTAATCTTTGTACAGTAATACTGGCAATGGTGTATCAAAAGACTTTGATGATTAGAGTGGGAACAGACCTAGGAAGGAAATAACTTGCAGTAACTCTTCTTTGCTACAGTTAGGGTATAGTTTCAAGACTGTTTATAAAAATGTAAGTATAAGAAATTGTTTTCAGAACCTACGTTTTCTAGGAATAGTTTTTCTTGGTACAAAATTTGGATAATACTTTGTATAATTCAATTATTGTTTATCAGCGCCTTAGACTAAACAAATGAATGCTCATTTTAATTTATACCTAACTCTATATGTTTGTTTATTAAACATGAAGTAAATGAGTCATTTATGACATATAAATCCTTATTATGGTAACAGAAATAATAATGAGACTTTTACTATTCTCTTTTCTGTTAGAGTTTTTAAATATTGTCATGCACATCATCTCAGATGCATATGCAGTTATTTGTACCGAAGCATTTTACTGAGAACAAACTTAGTTCAGCATAGGCACCAAGCAAATATACCGAGACTGGCTGACTCAGCAATTTGATATTAACCTTATAATAAAGCCCACTGGTATATATTGTTTTATAACCTTTCCTTCATAGATTTTGTAGAGTAAATTAAAAATAATCCATTTAAGATGTCCTTCTGACTTGTAGAACATGACTCTGACCATTGAACAGAAGGCTAGTCTGACAAGCATTAGGTTTGCGACTTTTCTAAAACCACTGAAGCACTGACATCATAGAGAAAAAACCAAGCTCAACATATAACTTGAGGTCAGTACCAATCATGGGAGGTGAGGAGGAGGTCCCAGCTTACCTGAGCAAGACATAAGCCAGACCTGAAAGCTAG
>JANHMN010000001.1:148489651-148505003 GCA_030674055.1 Rhabdomys pumilio
CAACCTTTTGATCTTTGTCTCTCCTAAAGCACTAATTTCTGCAGCTGTAGGAAGGGCACAGATGAAAAACTCTTCAAGGTGAAAATCTTCTACTAGTCTTAAAAAGGAAAGATAAACAGAAAATACTAGGGCTTCACAGTCACAGGACACAGTACCTGCTGGAAGTTTTAACAACCAAAAGAATGCCCTTCCTCTGCTTTCCACAGCCAGGCTAGCAAATATCAAACAATAAGTAGCTTGATCTAGCAAGCTCTCCCTAAGGTACAGTGCCAAGGGTAGATTCTGACTAAACATGCAACAGGTACTGATGAAGCTAACAAATGAAAAATACGGGACTAAAGGCATACAAACACACAAAACAGCCCTTTCATTAAACATACTTAGCAGGGTAAGTATACTTAGAAGGGTCACTACCCTAAGTGCAAGGCAATTAAGAGGTGTGTGAAAAGTGAGAAGCTCTGCTAACAAGTTCAACCTGAGTAGTCTTCCAAGCCAGCACGCCGCCTAGTTAGACTGAGTCCAACTCCTAATATATGGTCCTACTCAAAATAAAGCTGAGTTTTTCCCCTAAAAAACAAGTAAAATCCTGCCTATGTCTATTATTCTAAACAAAGTGTCTATCAGTAAAAATTACCAAGAGGTAGATTATAGAAATAGCAAGACAACACAATATAAGTAAAATTTAATCCTTTTAACTAAATTCAGACATGTGAAACATCTATTTTTGACAAGGAATATACAATAGTGGATTTACTGTGACTAATATGATAAAGTCTATTGTGGTAAAAGTTGACAAAAATATCTGCAGAAAGAAAAAGGAGAAGAGAAAGGGGAGAAGAATGAGAAGGAGTGTAGAAAGGGGGAGAGGATAAGGAGGAGAGAGAAATAAGAGGAAGAGCAAGAGAGAGAGAAGTGAGAAATGGCAAACCCAGAGCCATGTTAATAAGCTTATCAATAGGTCTAAAATAGCTAAAGAAAAAATAGGACAAAAGAATTAATCAATAGAAATGACATGAACTGAAACACAAAGAAAATTAAGAATGGAAGCTAGAAACTGCTTTCAGACATTGATAAATCAAATTTTGAAACAGAAAATGCAAACACATGCAGGTATATTATATACGTTCAAGTATATGTGAATTAAACTAATTATATATAATTATATATACATTAAATATATTATATAAATTAAATATATAATATATAAAATTAAATGTATAAATTACATATATATTATATAAATTAAATATATATATATTATATGTACATATAAATTAAATATATATGCAAATACATCTCTAGTCTGTGGTAATTCTATTAGAGGAAATACTAAACTCTTTGTTAAAACTCTCCCCTCAAGTTAGGACAGAAAGCAAACCATATGATAAAAAGAAGAGCAAAAACTGAAGACAGGGAGAGGTCTCACCTGGTATGAGCACATATTCTTCTTTCAGAGGACCTGAGTTCTCTTGTAAGTCCAGCTCCAGAAGGATCCAACATGTCTGGCCTCCATAGGCATCTGTACTAATGTGCACATCCTCACACACTGACATGTATGTATGAACACAGTTAAAAATAATAAAAATGAATATCAGCTTTAAAAGAACACCAAAAGAGTGGCTACTGTAACAAAATAAAACATAAAATTAAAAACTTGGCTTTTAATTCATGATGCTATTTGAAAAGGTCATGAGGTAATGTGGCCTTGCTGGAGAAAGAATATCACTGGTGGTAGGCTTTGAGAGTTTGAACCTAACCCTACATCCAGTTGTCTTTCTGCTTCCTGCATGTATGTATGGAGATGTGATCTCTTAGCTTCCTGCTCTAGATGGCTCTACATGGCTGCTGCAATGCCACTTTGACCTGTATATATCCTCCCTCTGGAATCATCAGCAAAATAAATTGTTCCTTCTATATAAGAAAGTTACAAACCGTTAGAAAGTCAAAGACAAAGATCACACCTAGAAATAACACAGGTGGAGAATCTCCAAGGTAATAGGAGAAGAAACACTGAAGAACAAAGATGCAAATCACAATACAGAGCTCTTTATGCACAATAATAGTACCCCATCTTTAAAGCACCTGTGTCCTGCTTCTCCAGAGTACCCAAGTATGGTTCTGAACATTCATGTTGGTCAGCTCACAACTGCGGTGGCTCCAGTTCTAGTGGATCTGATGAATATCTCAGGCCTCTGTAGACACCTATACTCATATGCAAATGAATCCTCGGTGCATACCTTAAAATAATTTAATAAAATAAAATACTATAACAAAACTAAGTGTCAGTTTGGTATTTTGTACCCACAAAAATGATGTGAGTCAATTTAGTGTCAGTGGGTGTACTCTACTAGAGATGTTAAAGGAAGTCTTTGTAAGTAGGTCAGCAGAGAGAAGTTCAGAGAGATCGAAGAAATTGAGAGTATGCAAAGTGGAGTGAATATAGAGAACAAACTTATCTTTTATTTTTCAAATTTCTTAATATAATAATTTGCTAGCCAAATAAAACATTATATAAGTATACAATGTGATTCTAACATATGTAAAGTCAGATGTATTATGACAATAATACAATGTTGGGAGGGAACATTTGAAAACACAGGATTGTAAGAGTCTTTTTACTACATAAAAATCAGTGTAGTCTAATTTCCAGGGAGAATTTGATTTGTTAAGATACACATTTAAAAAGTCCTGCTTCTAAAGAGACTGGAGGTCCTAGGGAGTTCAGAGGTGTGGTGGAGTGGAGGTAGGGGCTGGGGACATCCTTGTGGAGACAAGGTGGTCGAGGAAGAGTTATGGAATGTGAAACAGTCAGAGGGTGGACCAGGAGGGGAATAAAATCTGGAGTGTAAAAAAAATTTAAAAAGAAAAACGCAACATAAATGCGTCAAATTTGACATCTCTGGCAAGAAAAGGTATAAAAGCAACATTATAGCAGTCCTGATAAGGAATTGCTTGAAAACATCTTAATGTTCCTTTTCTGTAGGATAATAGACTGACCTTGTGGTGTCTACAGACATAACTGCACAGGAATCATGTGAGGCCCAGGAGAGGGAATTGCAAAGCTTTGGTCAGTTTAGTGTATGTTCAATGGCAAACAATTTGAAAATATTGAATCACAAAATTACTTAGTTAATCTATGTTTCACAAATGTACCAAAACATTTGACAAAAACAATATTTGTGAAGCCAGCCTGAGCTACATAATAAATCATAAAAAATGTCCTACTTCTAGCCTCTTAGTTTTTTAGTGAATAATGAGTCAACGGGGGAGATAAAGTGTAATACATAAACAATCAATTAACCCTAGGCAAGGCAGGTTGAAGTGAAGTCTTGAAATAAAGATCAGATGGAACTGAGAAGAGATAGCAAATCAATAGATTGAAATATTGTCAGTAATCAAAATTCAATGTATAAATTACAGTACAGAGATCTCAATCAGATAATAGACCACTAGGAGTGTTTCATTATATGTTGGTCTTTAGTGACATATTTGGCCTTTCTCTATGTGTTGCAGGCCTTTCTTCAGTCTCAGTCTCTAGCAGTATCCTTTGTCACCTCACAATATGAATGTCTGTCTTGATACTGGTATGGAACAAGCCAGCAACCGATGTGGCTTTGTGGAGTACTGAATCAGTTTGTCTTAGAGCTGGAAGTCTGTTGGGGATTGGTTCTAATACTTTGTCTTCATTCGGCTCCCAAAGCTGCTTCCAAACCTGGGGGTTCTTTGCCCCCAGCTTGTGGGGCTGTTAGCTTGCGTGGGCAGCTCCAGGGAGCAGAAGCGCAGGAATTTGATTGAGTTCACTCTATGCTGCGCCAGGCAGACACTGCAGGGCTCCGCCAGGGCATGAAAAGATCTCAGACTGAAGTCTTGAGAGGCAGGGATTTTGAGTGAGGGTTTCCAGGCTGAGGCGGCTGACCCAGGAGACCAGTGGTCTCTATCTTTGGGCCCCTAGATGCTACTGAGAGCTGTGGAAAAACTGAGATGCAAGTCATACAGGCTGGACCTGAGCTAAGAGGAACGAGGGGGAGGGAAGCCCAGGCAGCGTCCTCACAGGTAGAAACTCTTGGTTACTGCACTTGCTTGGCTGGATCAAGGCTTACTTGGATAGCTTGCTTGGATTGGCAGCCTCCACGGCAGAAGTCCTCAGTGGGAGATTATGTGATGGCTCATTAGTAAAAAGGCCTTCTCCATGGTTCCCCATGGCAGGGCCCCAAAGACAGAAGGAAGTCCATGGTTTTAAAGGGTTTATTATCATGGCAGAAAGTAAATGAATTTGGCTTCCCCCCCCCCCCCAACTCAGGGCAGACCTGAGTTAAATAGGGAGGGAAGAGGGAGGGTCTAAGAAGGAATGCTTAATTGTCTACACCTTCTGTCCTTTAGGTATCTTATTAATATGGAAATCTCTTGAGGCTGAGGGTTGTAGTCATGCCCTCTCTCTGTGGAGAGGCTGGAAGGGACGTTGTCCTACATGACTGAAAGGAGGTCTTAGACTGCATGTCAGGAGCCTGGATTCTGGGAGCATGGCGAAGTGTATGCTGTCCCTTGCAGGGTCTCCGGCCATTTCTAGCCAGTGCTCTACCAGAAACCAAGCTATCCTTTTCACGGTCCCACACCAGCTGGCTTTGATTGGTAATAAAGAATTGCTATACACTCCATGGCTGGTCAAAGAGATGGAAGTGAGACTTTTAGACTATGTGGGAAAGGGACCGAGAGAGACTGGGGGGACAGGAGGAAAGAAAATCACTGACTAGGGGGCAGAGGGATCAGATTTAAGAGCTACAGGAAAGAACCCATCCAGCAATGTTGGTGGAGAGAATTAAAGAGAGAAATAAAAAACTACAGACTTACCTAACAGCTTAAGTACCTTTCTGTCAGCAAATTTTAAGCAAGGAGGGTGTCACGTGTCAGTAAGAAGACAGGATGGCCCGAATAACATTCCTGACCAAGTTGACATGACCAAATCCTGAGGAAGAACAGAATATATTTTCAACTGAACATCAAAAACTCACCACAGTAGATATGTCTACAATATAACATTTAACAAATCAAAATATCAACCTTTGTCCATTAATATACTGAAAGAAACTTACATACTGATACTAATAGTCACTGAGTAAATTACTTTTTAGCAGTTATATCTACATAGAATATCATGACTCCAATTACAGTAGATGTGATATGTGAGAAGCTTTGCTTCTGGAAACAAAAAGAAAGAGTAAGCATCATCTCCAGATTGTTCAAGAAATCACAGAAGCAGAGACAAATAAGGAGGGAGGTAGTGTAGCCAGCAAAATAGAAGAAACTATGATGACCATTATTCTAAGATATACTTGATGTTGATTGGCCCATTTTTAAAAGAACATTGATGTATTTAATAACCACTAGGCAACAGAGAGACTATAATATCCTAAACTTATATCTAAAAATCAACCCAGCAGGATTTATATTGTTTTTCTAAAGTTACTCAAAGCAAATTTGTAATTTATGAAATAAACCTTCATTTCAGAAAAGACATTATTTCTATTGGTTATAACCTATTACAGGTTCCTAGACTATGTTAGAGGCAATGGTGTGTCATAGTAAGTACCGGAAGATCTTACCTAAATAAATTTTCATCACCCACATAGTGACCCAAAATGAGTTTCACTGTGGGTAAAGGGACCTTCAGAGAGCTGTGTTAAATGACTGCCAGTTAATAGTAAAAAGAATGTTTGTTAATATTAGTAAAATTTGGTGTTTTTAAATAATATTTTATGAAAATTGGCTTGAGTCGTTGTATAAGATAATGCAAAACATTGAGACAAAAAACTGTCAAGCAACTTATTAAAGTACATTTCTTTAAATCTTGTAAATATGTTTATTGAAAAC
This sequence comes from Rhabdomys pumilio, assembly GCA_030674055.1. Taxonomy (NCBI): domain Eukaryota; kingdom Metazoa; phylum Chordata; class Mammalia; order Rodentia; family Muridae; genus Rhabdomys; species Rhabdomys pumilio. Next base: position 148,495,520 of record JANHMN010000001.1, read on the forward strand.
CTTGAAGTCATAAATAATTTGCATATTATTAAAGAGGGCCTGGAGCATAGCAGCTACTTTGTTTTTGTTACAAAGTTATATTCTAGGAAGAATGTAGGACAGAGTGAATCTAAGCATAAATTATCAATAATAAATGTGATATCTCACATAAAATCTTAGCAAAGACAATATCTAATGATTTTAATATATCATTCAAAATTACTATAAAGATAAAGAGTATTCAGGGGAAAATTGTCCAAAGTATGAATTGGGTATGTGTAAATAAAACTCACCTATTTTTCTGAGAAATAAAGCAGATGAATAAATGAAAAATGTATCACTCTAAGGCTACAGCAGAAAAATGGATAATTAATCATTCTTTTTTTATTGATTATCTTATTTACATTTCAAATGTTATCACCTTTCCAGGTTTCCCCTCCAGAACCCCCCTATCCCATCACCCCTCCCTCTGCTTCTATGAGGGTGCTCTCTCATCCACCCACCCACTGCCTTCTCACCACCCTAGCATTACCCAACACTGAGGCTTAGATCCTCCACAAGACAAAGGACCTCCCCTCCCATTGATGTCAGATTAGGCAATCCTCTGCTACACGTGCAGCTGGAGTCGTGGGTTGGTAGTTTAGTTCCTGAGAGCTCGGGGGATCTGGTTGATTGATATTGTTGTTCTTCCTATGGGGTTGCAAACCCCTTCAGCTTCTTCAGTCTTTCCCCTTACTCCTCCATTGGGGTTCCTGTGCTCAGGCCAATGTTTGGCTGTGAGCATCTGGATCTGAATTGGTCAGGCTCTGGAAGAGCCTCTTAGGAGACAGCTATATAAGTCTTCTGTCAGCAAGTACTTCTTGGCATTAGCAATAATGTCTGGATTTGGATTCTGCATATGGGATGGATCGCCAGGTGGGACAGTCTTTGGATGGCCTTTTCTTCAGTGTCTGTTTCTCTCTTTGTCACTGTATTTCCTTTAGGCAGGAGCAATTCAGGGTTAAAATTTGGAGATGAGTGGGTGGCCCCATCCCTCAACGGGAGGTCCTGCTTAACCTCTGGATATGGTCTCTACAGGTTCTCTCTTTCCTTTATTGTGTATTTCAGCTCATGTCATCCCTGTCAGGTCTTGAGAACCTCTGGCTTTTCTGGTATCTGGTGGCTATCCTCAGTTCCCATCTCCCATTTCTACACACTTCCGATCATTTTTCTGACCCTCTATACATCTCCTCTGTCTCCTCCTATACCAGATTTTGCCCCCCTTTTCTTTCTCCCCTTCCTCTCTTCCCTCCAAGTCCCTCTCACCCTCTACCTCCAGTGCTTATTTTGTTCCCCCTCTAAGAAGGACTGAAGCATCCTCACTTTCGTCTTCCTTTTTCTTTCTTTTTTTTTATTGAATATTTTATTTACATTTCAGATGCCATCCTCTTTCCCCATTTCCCCTCTCAAGAAAACTCCTATCCCATCCCCCCTCCTCCTTTTTGCTTTTATACATTTTTTTAAATGTTGATCAAAGGCTTTATAAGTTTGGTAATGATCAATAACAAGATGCCCATACAATCAGAAGTGTAACCCAATACCCAACCTAGATATACCAACTATCTTTGACTGGTGGAGACACATGAATATCCACCTCCATGTTTCTCTCTCTCTCTCTCTCTCTCTCTCTCTCTCTCTCTCTCTCTCTCTCTTCACTCTCATCTATACCTATTATCCTTAGGTTTGGTCTTCTCATTGTGTCCTGGATTTGCTGGATGTTTTGTGTTAAGAACTTTTTGCATTTTGTGTTTTCTTTGACAGTTGTGTCAATATTTTCTATGGTATCTTCTGCACCTGAGATTCTCTCTTTTATCTCTTGATGCTTGCGTCTATGACTCCTGATTTCTTTCCTAGGTTTTCTATCTCCAGGGTAGTCTCCCTCTGTGATTTCTTTATTGTTTCTACTTCCATTTTTATGTCCTGGATCGTTTTGTTCAATTCCTTCACCTGTTTGGTTTGTATTTTTTTTGAATTCTTTAAGGGATTTTTGTGTTTCCTCTTTAAGTGCTTCTATCTGTTTACCTGTGTTCTCCTCAAATTCTTTGAGAGTGTTATTTATGTCCTTCTTAAAGTCCTCTATCATCATCATTAGAAGTGATTTTAAGTCTGAATCTTGCTTTTCTAGTGATATGGGGGATTCAGGACTTTCTTGTGTGGGAGAACTAGGTTCTAATGATGCTAAGTACCCTGGGTTGCTGATGCTTATGTTCTTGTGCTTGCCTTTCACCATCTGGATCTCCTTAGTGCTACATGCCCTGTCTTTAACTGGAGCCTGAATTTCCTATTACCTTGGTTGTATCAGAACTGTGTGGGGTGGGTGTTACTATTGGTGTTAAAGCTGGGGCCCAAGATCTGCTCAGTGTTCAGGCCCAGACCGGAAGAATCCAGTGCTCCTGGTCAGGAGTGACTTCCTGGGTCCTAGTGGGTCCCAGTTACTCCCTGTTTGGTGTGGGTGTTGCTGACTCCTTACCTAAGGTACTAGCTAGGTTAGAGCTCCTGGAAGACCTGCTTCCTCTGGGTTCTGTAAGATTTGGGGCAGAGCTGCTGCCCAGGATCTGCTCAAGTCTTCCTTTTTCTTAAGCTTGATATGGTCTGGGAGTTGTATTGTGAGTATTCTGAGCTTTTTTGCCTAATATCCATTTATCAGTGAGTATATACTGTGTGTGTTCTTTTGTGACTAGGTTACCTCACTCAGGATGATATTTTGTAGTCCCATCCATTTGTGTGTGAATTTAGTGAAGTCATTGTTTTTAATAGCTGAGTACTCCATTGTGTAAATGTACCACATGTTTTGTATCCATTCCTCTGTTGAGGAACATCTGGATTGTTTCCAGCTTCTGGCTATTATACAAAAAGGTTACTATAAACATGATGGAGCATGTGTCCTCATTATATGTTGGAGCAACATTTGGGTATCCGCCTAGGAATGGTATAGCTGGGTCCTCAGGTAGTATTATGTCCAGTTTTCTGAGGAATCACAAGACTACATTCCAGAGTGGTTGTACCAGCTTACATTCCCACCAGCAATGGAGGAGTGTTCCTCTTTCTCCACATCCTTACCAGTATCTGTTGTCACTTGACTTTTTGATCATAGCCATTCTAATTGGTGTGAGGTGGAATCTCAGGGTCGTTTTGATTTGCATTTCCCTGATGACTAAGAATGTTAAACATTTCCTTAGGTGCTTCTCAGCCATTCAAGATTCCTTTGTTAAGAATTCTTTGTTAGCTCTGTACCCCATTTTTAATAGGCTTATTTGGTTCTCTGGAGTCTAATTTCTTGAATTCTTTGTATATATTGGACATTAGCCCTCTATCGTATTTAGGGTTGGTAAATCCTAGATCTTTCTCCAATCTGTTGGTTTCCATTTTGTCCTAATGACAGTGTCAGTGTCCTTTCTCAATACTATGCTTAAGTAACATGATTTTAATCAAAATATCAGCAAGATTTTGCAGTTTAATACATATTATGAATGAAAATTCCATCTCAAAGTGTGAAGAGAAGCAAATATTGAAAAATTCAAGCATTCAGTGAGTAATTGTCTTGGGGAGGAGTTCATATAATCTTCTAGGATAAAGAGGATGTAAGAAAATGTGGTCCATGGAAACAGAAAATTTCAAGAATGACAATAGTTATATATTGCAAGAATTTATAATCTGATAGTCCCATTATTACAAATAACAAGGACAAATAATATTTACAATGTTAAATCATGCTGACTTTTAAAAATTATTTTAAATAGGATCTTAACCTCACTTCTCATTATAAAATTAATTTTCAGTGCTTTGTTATTAAAAGTTCTAAAAATAGTTTAGTATTCATTTAATCTCAGAAAAAAATAGTTGTTTATTTTATTATAATCTATAAATCTACATTCTAAAGCAAAGGAAAATGATGAGCTAGAATGAAGAAAAAATAGTGTGTATAAATAGATGATAAAGATAATGGAAAATATTTATAACATATGGTAAGGAGAGTGATTATTTTTATTTCATCAAATATTTTTGCAAGTCAGTCCTTTAACAGTTTGATGCATGTCTCAGTAATGATGACAGTAGCAATCTTGATAAACTAATTGATGCTATTTAATAGATAGATGGACGGTCAAGATATAGTTTAGCAGTAAATGCCTGGTCGCTGTAGGAGTAATTAACTTCTAAGATAATGAAAAATCTGTAATATATACATTTTATAAATTTATGATATATATATGGAATATATACATTTATGAGATACTGCTCTTTGGAAAATTCCATAAGCAATCATAGTACTTTTCATTATACAAATAAATAGATGTTTAACTTAGAAACTTAATAGGTTAAACCTAAAGAAAGATCTGAGGGATGGCTTTAGTGATTCAGGACATCATGCTTTACCAGTGTCTTTCTAATACCCATGTCCTAAGCAATGTTAGTGAAGCCTGGTATTGAATAGAGTCATTGAAGACTAAATAACACAAATGGAACAGTGAGAAAACATTCTCTTCATGAACTGAAATTCAACAACTAAGAAACAGCTGCATTTGCCTATAATGAGTAGCACTGTCAAGTGTTCCTTATGTCTTACTGAATGTATTATTTTTCATTACCTGAGGCCATCATGAATACTACTGAATGCTATAAATATTATCATTTCGAATTTAAAGAAACTTTTAAGAGGTGTGGACTAATGGAACAGAGGTACTCACTAGTGGCATGCCTGTGACAGAGGTATTGTATAACTGGCCCATTTCTGTTTCTTTAATTTCCTCACTATATGGTTGTCATCCTCCTCTGTCTCATTCTTCCACCATAGTGTACTTCCTGGTCATAACAGAAATGTAATGAAGTCTCTGAATCTGTAAGATATAGAGGCCTGACCCATTTTTGTTTGTTTTAACTCTCTGGGTGTGATGCAGTAAGCATCCTTGTCTGCAATGTGCTCCAACCGTGATAGAGGATAAAGAATCTGGCAGCAGAAGCAGGCCCATAGAGGTTGCACATCTTAGTTGCAAGTGAGAGAAGGCAGAGTTGTATAGAATGAACCTTATAATGCAATTACTGACAAAGAAAGTTTTAGCTAACGCAATGGGACTTCCTCCAGTCAAAGATGCTTGTTACATGAATTCACGTCTTCTGAGGGTCTATATTCTCTGCCTTGTCATACCCAGTCCCTGACTAAGAACAGCTGTTCACACAAGTAAGGCAGAAGCTCAAGCATTTTGTTATATCCCATCCATGCTCAGCATCAGGATATAATGCTCCCATGCTGCCTACTTGGTCAATTAGATTTCTTTATTTTTTTGTTTTTGTTTTTATTCAATATTTTATTTATTTACATTATCATGAAGAGCCAAACTTAGGGAATGATGCTACACAAAGTAGACTGGGACTTCCTTCATCAATAAACAATGACGATAATCATTATATATATATATATATATATATATATATATATATATATGTGTGTGTGTGTGTGTGTGTGTGTGTGTGTGTGTGTATAGTCTTAGGATTTTACTGCTGTGAATAAACACCATGACCAAAGCAAGTCTTATAAAAGAACAATATTTAATTGGGGCTGGCTTACAGGCTCAGTCCAGTATCATCAAGACAGAAACATGGAAGCATCCAGGCAGGCATGGTGCAGGAGAAGCTGAGAGTTCTACATCTTCATCTGAAAGCTGCTAGCAGAATACTGGCTTCTGGGCAGCTAAGACTAGGGTGTAAAAGCCCACACCCACAGTGACACACCTACTTCAACAAGGCCACACCTCCAAATAGTGCCAGTCCCTGGGCCAAGCATATTCAAACCATTACAATATGCATACATATACATACATATACATACATATACACATACATATATACATATACATACACATGCATATATATATATATTCTCCCAAGCCAAACCAATTTAGACAGTCCCTCAGACTTTCATCCTGGGTGATTATAGGTTGTGTGTAGTTAACAACAGTTAAAGCTAGTCGCATCTGGGAAAGGTCTAGCAAAAATACGGTGAGGGGCCAAATTGAAAGAGTGAAGACTTAATCAGGTATACTTTTCAGTTTCTCCTGAAGAGAACTCTGAACCACCCTATTTGCTTTCTTGACTGAAACAGAACCAACCAACCAGAAAACCACAAAGCGATTAGTATTGTGGAGGAAGAAACAGCCTTGCATATGGATCATTAACTGTAAACAGAAAGACTGGACTGTTTGAGAGCCTGTCACATTGTGAGATGAGAGATTCTTTGCTTGGAAGTTTTATTTTCTCCACCATTGTAAAGACTGTGTCTTGAAGTATATGCTTGGTCATCAAAAGTGTTAATGTCTCCATGCCAGACACAGAAAATGTGTGTAATCCTGAGGGTGATAGGTCATCTTATGTTACATCGTACATACATTAATATTTGTATTTTCATTGTAAAAATTATTTTGTCAAATTCTTAAGTGTAAATATTCGGAAATAAAATTGTAGTCCTTGTCTGTGGAGAGTGTACACATCTGTTTGCTTGTGTCTGCAGGTGCACGCCTATGCTTGCACATATGACTTCAGGAGTCATTGTTGACTGTCTTCCTCTATGACTCACTACCTAATTGTTTTTTAACATTCTATTGTTTGAGAACTTCATACATGCAAACAATGTGTTTTGATCAAATCCATCCCATGTTTTATTTTTGACTGAAACTATGGGCAAGTCTCTGAAAATCCTCCTACCTCCAAACTTCTTAACACTAGTATTATATAGACACCCAGCTTCTTGTGAGAGTGCTTCAGATTAGAATTCAGCTCATGTCTGCGTGGCAAGCACTTCATTGACTAACACATCGCTCCATGTGCACTTTTATTCTTTTATGAAGATTTTACTCACACTCTAATGATACTTGCTTTGAGAATATTCTTATAATGTTCATTTTTATAGAAAATGAACATAGAGCCAAAATATTATAAATCATGCTTGCTGATGGGTGTTTTTCTTTGCTTGTTTGTTTGTTTTGTTTACAAATTTTTATATTATTTTAATTGTTGCCAGATAAACTCCCTGTATTCCAGTTTTCAAAAGTAGGTAAGAACTCAACATGTGATACACATTGACTAATATTTACATTCGGATTTCTTTATATTGTTGAGGTCAAGAGTGTTTGAATAGGTGTGTGCTGGCAGTAATCTACAGCGCCGGAAGTAATGGGATTTTTATAGACTGAACACCGTTAGAAATTTCACTCACTCCCAACCTTGATGAACTGTCATAATAATTGATTGTATTAACGGAAATAAATAGCTAAATTTGCTTTGCCTTCACAATGACCCTGTTCCATTTGACACGGATGAGGAATAAGGTTACTTCACACTGCCCCAGTCAGGTCAAGGCTCAGGAAAAGCCTTGGCTCGTGCCTTTAATTCAATCCCGCAGACAAGAGGATGAATCGGCATTGTCAATGTCTCTCTCTTTGGCGTGGGTACCAAATAACCTTGCTTCACTTCCTTGTTTCTCCCCGATAAGGCTTTTGGCAGTACACTGCTTACTTTCAGTTACGGAAGTTACACAGTTTAAAGAGTGAACAGTAATTACAAGCCATTAAACTCAGAAGGCCATCCGCACAAATGATCATTGTGAAGAGGACATAGCCTTCAAGTTCAGTAAAGGATGATTACCAGAGCATTTTAGTGGCGCGCTGGTGAAGGGGAGGGAGAAATGACTCTGGAAATGTGCTAAGGCAGCAAACGTCCAAAAACACAGTTAGACACAGCAGTGGCTACATTGATTATGCCAGTAATGATTTAGAGGGGTGGCTCACACTTGCCATTACACAAAGTGCCATAATAGGTTTTTAAAAAATACTCTGTTCTACTTGCTGGGTCCAGCTTAAACCACGGAGGTGTCACATACACCATTATTCCATATTGGGTGGAAAAACATCTAGTCCCTTGGAACTAGAGTCCTTTTCTCCTATGGCTCTGGATTCAGTGCTTGAAGAAATATCTGTTTTCCCCTTTGCCAGAACATGACTCTCTTTTGTTTAAAACACATCTTAAAACTCACCCCTCCCAGAACCTTTCCTGATTAATTGCATCCAATTACTTGTATTCAGCATCTTCCCTCTGTAAATGCTGCATTAAATTATATTTCTGACATGTTCATTTGAGAGGAGCTTTAAAATATAAATATATAATATTACCTTCAACTAGCATGGATCATAATATATGTCTAGATGATAAGGGCATAGCCACCTTTATTGCAAGATTATTAACTGTCACTAAACTAAGACTTTTTTTTTTGTCACCTGACAAAAGCCAGATTACAAATTCTTTGGCCACTAGGGGGCGTTACTTCTGATACAAAACAAGAAGAAAATGATCATGATATTCTGTGTGTTTTGCTTTACCTTTTTATTCCCTGAAAAAGGTTTAGGATTTTGTCTTTCAAATTTTTGCTGGCACTGTTCTCTACATAATGTAATTTACAGGAGGCAAAAGACACTAAAGACTTGCCTCTCTCTCAAGCCAGATTCTGCTTTACTTCATCCAGAGTGCATGACTTAGAATAAAAATGTTTGTGTATTTGAAAGAGTCAAGCAGGGCACACAATGAGAACAAGTTGTGATTGTCAAGTGTGGCATTTTCCATTGGCCCCTACCCAGGCTTTTGGCTTCTTTTACATAGTTTCTTTTTTTAATGGGCTTTATCTATTACTAAGAGACTGTTCTTTAATGAAAGGTGATACCTATACTTTTCTGTGTGTATAAGGGAGACTATTTAGAATATAGTTTGGAATTACACTGTTTTCATAAAGTGGAGGTTATAGGGTCTTTAAGATCCATGACTTTGCTAGCTCTGGGTAGTTGGCTAGGACTTCAGTATTAGGCATGGTTTCCCACTTGTTGAGAGGGCATTCTGACCAATCATAGAGCTGTTGGCTACTATCAGGGTATGCATGCCATTGTTTTATTTTTGGTAATTTGTGCCTTGATGGTAAATGTTTTAGTTAAAAGACAGCCAACATAACTATCTGAATAAGACCTGGACAAGATTGACAGCAACAGATACTCTAACAGGGAAGGATGAATCTCATGGGACTCCAACCTTGGACAAAGAACTGAAGGCAACTAAAGAATGCTGAGAATGGGAGAAGTAGTCTTCCCACAGAAAATCCCCTCTCTAATTGGTTATGCAACACCATGTTGGCATTCCTAAAATCAAATACATACTAGTAACATTAGGAGGGGCAAGAAGGTTATATTTATTTATTTAGCAAAAAGTACATATTGATAATTAAAGAAAATGAGGCCATAAATTTAAGAGAGAGCTGCAGTGGGTAGATTCGTGGAAGCGATTAAAGAAAAAGGGGAGGGAATACATTTTAATCCTTAATTTACAAATTATGTGCATATATATGTCTTCCTCTCCCTCCTCCTTCCTTCTCCACACACACACACACACACACGCACACGCACACGCACACGCACACGCACACGCACACGCACAC
>JANHMN010000001.1:148505013-148535355 GCA_030674055.1 Rhabdomys pumilio
CACACGCACACGCACACGCACACGCACACGCACACGCACACGCACACGCACACACGTCTTAATCTTAACCCCAACCTTTAGGACTTCAGAATAAAACCTGGTCTAATGTCTTTATGCTACTCCTCTGCTCCGCAACACTGTTGCTTATCGGAAGGCACAGATTCCGTTAGTAGGTAGGATTGAAAACATTTAACAGTTCAAGTGGTTAATACTGAATGAGCGTCCCATCACTGCTATAACAAAAGACTATAGACTTGATGGCTTGAAGAGCAACAACAAACTGATTATCTGATAAGGGTTGAATCCTGTCCAGTAAAACTGAGAACTTTTCCTGAATCATTTCTTCAAAGTTCACAGAATTGCATCTTCCTTGAATTATTACATTGCCTCTTTTGCTCTTTATGTGAAGCAATTTTTCTTTATCCCCTTTTTGTAAGAGAGCTGTAGTTATCCCTCATATACACCCACACTATACAGGTTAATTTCCTTACTTCAAGATCCTTAGCTTAAGCACACCTACAAAGACCACTTTACCATCACCATCACCAAGTATACTAATATTTTCAAGTTCAGGATTTAAGATGTCAGGGTCATTATCTACCTGGCACACTAAGTAATGCTGCACTTTACTGCCATCTTTTTAACTTGTAAGTAATCACAGCCAATTCGGAACATTATGATGGCAATATTGACAGATTTGTAGGTGTCTGGTAGGGACCTAGGTTCTTCTAAACTGAAAACCTAAATTGGCCTTAGTCATGGATGGTATAAAACCAAGCGTTGTGTCTTTGAAATAGAAAATAATCTATGTAATGAACACTTTATAAAACTAGAAACAGAGCTGATACTTAATACATTTAAATATAGACTCAAGCATGAGGATTAAGAGAAAGAGTGGCATTCAAAAGGAAGTACAAAACACACACCAGAAGCACTGGAATAAGGCTCTTACAGAGGAGAACCAGAAAGTGGCACCTACCCAAGTATGAATGGGGACTCCTCAATGAACAGTACCAGGGCATTGAGTTTTATAACATGTATAGAACATTGGTGGGTTTTGATGTTGCTGTAATAAAGGCAATTCTAAGAAACCTAAAAAGTTGACTGGACGGTTTCTGAAGGATACCTGATAGGATTACAAAAAGTAGATTCCCCAGGAGGCAGAGAGGAAGCATATCCTACTGGTAACAAATGTACCATTTTTGTCGAGAGTCTCTGGAGATGCATGGAAAAAAAGAAAAAAACCCAATGAGGTTTGTCCAAAGGCAAATACAGTCAATTCTTAAGTGCGTCCACTGTTAGTTCAACTTCAAATAGCTATATGTGAAGAGAATATTATTTCTAAGTTAGTAACCACCACAGAAATGGTGATTGTGCAGTATGGAATTTATATTTCTTGGTAGTGAAAATCTTCAATGAGAATCCAGGAGAAGGTGTTCTCATCCACTCTCCTGTCTCCATAATTTCCTTGTCTTTATCTCTTGCCTCAAGAGAATATATTAAGAAAGGCTGTATGTGTGAGGAGAGAAATGGAAAAGGAACAGGGTTTAGTAGCTCAAATGTGCCTTCTTTATGAAGGATTGAGACTTTATGCCACAAATGGCTCATTGGCAAAGTCTAGGTTTTCTCATGCATGCTCTGTCTCTTACATCTAGTTCTACTTACAAAATCATGTATCATGTTTCATTAATTTTGGTGTGTGCTTGGTCTAACTGTCATAGGTCACCTTCAGACACCCTGGAGTGCCCCAGAACCTGAAGCACTGGTAAGCACTGGTCATAGTAATTGTATTAGTCAGAGTTCTCTAAAGTCACATAACATATGTGTGTGTGTGTGTGTGTGTGTGTGTGTGTGTGTGTGTATGAAAAGGGTGATGGGGAAATGTTATCTCCATGTTAAACAATGATACAATTTAAATTTAAAATTAAAAATATTTAAATATTTAAATTTAATAAATATTTGACATTTAAATTTAAATAAAATTTAAAGTGTGTGAGAGAGAAAATGGAAGGTTTATAAGTTGAGTCAAATGTCCAGAGCTCTTTAGACTGTCAAATGTGAACCATGTATATGCTGACTCTAGTGACACTTACATTTCAATTGAAAAATGTAAGAGAGGATATTTAGTATACAGTGAACCTCAAGGTGGCTGAATTTTGTTTACTAAAGCCTCAGAATCTATACTTAAGATCTAAAAGTTTTTTTTTTTTTTTTTAGGGTGTGAATGTTTTATAAATTTGTTTTATATAGAAATATTGTGATTCCTAGGAAATAGAATCTCACAGCAAACTCCCTGTTCTTCCGGCTTTTAATCTTTCTGCACTCTCTTCTGCAAGATCGCCGAGCCTTCTGAGTGGGAGTTGTACTGTAGCTTTGTCTACTGGGACTATGCTTCACAACTCCGCATTTTGATTTGTTGTAGGTTTTTTGTAATGGTCTTTGCCTGTTTCAGAAAGTGGCTTCTTTGATGCAGAGGTGAGAACTATACTTCTCTGTGACTATATGGGCAAATATTTAGGGTGTAGTTAGGGTTTGTGTTGATTTGGTAAAATGTCAGGTGAAGTTGTTTCTCCAAGATCTATGACTTCATTATCCCTTGGTAGTTGACTAGGTTTCTGGTCCCAGACACAATGGCTCTTCTGTTGACTGAGTAGCATATTAAGTTCAATTAGGGAGCTGTTGGTTATGACCAACATAAGCATGCCACCACCAAACCCTTAGGATTATTATGCCATGCTGGTCCTCAAAAGGTTACCTAAAAACACAAGCATGACATAATAATAATAGGTGCCATAGCTGGGTAGGACTGTTGGTTGCTTCCCTCTGCAAACTTGCATGGTACTTTATGGTACCATGAGAGCTTGTCCTCAGAAAGGAGGCATGGAGGTCAGTTCCAATTTAGGGGTCTCTGAGCCCTGTGTCTGAAGTGCATGGTGTCTTCAGAAATAGTGATTTAAGACATTCTACTTCAGGGGTGAGGACAGGTAACTAAGAACAATAACAATAGCATGTAATGTTTTAGGGGACTCTTAGAGAACCTTGACCAACAACTCAAAAAAGAGCTTCTCATGCCTGGTGTCGGAGTTTTTGTTCAATAGTTCTTGGCTCTTGGAGGGACTGTTTTTCAGCCCAGATGAGAAATTTTAATTTAAACTATATGTATGCATATTTATATACCAACTTATGTCATAGATATTTTTTAGGTAATTAATAATATGGTTCATTATGACTTTCTCAAACATCTTTACTGTTATTTACCTGCCTCTTCCCTTCATTTGAAACTGTCTTCCTTCTTCCTCCCTAATTAGATCCACCTCACCTTTCCCATTTCCCCACCCAGTACTTATGAGTACTTGACTACTCTCCTCTCTAATGGCCCCACCATCTCCACACCCTGGCAATAAACCCTTTATGCTTTCCTGGTTGGCATACCAGTTTAAAGTTAGGAAAGAAAGAAAACACAGCTCTTAATTATATTGCTTCCCAGCTATCCCACTAATAGCTCCAAGGTTATAGATAATACAATAAAAAAATAGAATTTTGTATCTTAGAAAACTATTCTATAATAAATGGTGTAAACTTTCCATTTTGTTTTGTCATTTAAGCATCATGGAAAATGTGAGAAAAATATAGAACCACTTTGAGTTCTTTTCTTCTATTGGTACCCAGTGACACACCAGTGAAGAAAACTTATTTTCCCTTTCTCATTAGATATCAAATGTATATAGCTCCTTGATTAGGGATGGAACTTTCTGTTCACTTCCCTTTGCTAAGCTAGAATTTTGGTCTGGTTACGATCTGTACAAGTCTTGAGCTTGCTGTCACAGTTTCTGTGAGCTCAAACGTGCTGACTTCATTTTTGATTTGCAACACTTTCTAAACGAAGTCCAAATTTTAAGTCAGATAAAAGAAACCAGCTTTTCCCCAACCCCCACCCATTAGCCGGTCACTTCCTAACCCCTATGATGTCCTTGAGCTGAGGAGGTTCCAGCACTGATTTCTGCAGTCTACTAAATTCAAATCTCTCTCTCTCTCTCTCTCTCTCTCTCTCTCTCTCTCTCTCTCTCTCTCTCACACACACACACACACACACACAAAGTGTTTGGATGTGAAAATTTCAGTTGTTAAAATGAAATTTCCATTTTATATTCCTATTTCAACATTTGAGGCAACCATACAGTCTTTTTGGATGTGTCTCTTGTTAGATCTATTTAATAACAACTATGTTTCTGATAGGAGTAAATGAAATCTGAATATACCATTACTTCAATTCTGGTAGGATAGCAAAGTTTGATATAATTCTAACAAAACTTTAGTATCAGCAGATATATACTGATATATCTCTGTGGAATTCATCAAGAATGTAAGATGGGTAATGACTATGATTTATTCTCTGAAGCAGATGTAGTTTGCTGGAGACAATGTAAAAATAAACAGTTTAAAGTTAGAGATGAAAAGAAAATACAACTCTCGATTCTGTTGCTTGCTAGCTATCCCACTAAAAGCTCAAAGGGTATAGATCACACAGTCAAAAAGTAGAATTTTGCATCTTAAAAATTGTTCTATAATGAAGGATGTAAACGTTCCATTTTGTTTTGTCATTTAAGCTTTGAGGAAAATATGAGAAAAATATAGGACCACTTTGAGTTCTATTCTTCTTTGGTATTATACAGAGTATGGTCAAGGTTTTCTAATGCACTTGGTGTGAAAAATAAGACTGGACAATTTTAACATTCATAAGCTGGCTGACTCTAGGGAAGCAAATCTGAGATGTATTCTATGTGCTGCAAGGGTTTTAAAGGACTTTGCTTTCCTTTAGTACCACAAAGCTTTTCTTCTTGACTAGAGCAGTTTGGCTTGACTCTGTAAGCTTTGTGTCAGACAACCTGGACAAACTTTATATAATTGGGGAAAGTGTTTTATTTAGAGGGTTGCACAAAGCATTGCTAATTCTCTGGCCACAGTAGTCTCCTGTATTCTACACAAAGGCATCTTGGATTTTCATAATAATTATATGAAGTTGCTAGCTGTTCTATCTTCCTTCCTTCCTTCTCTCTTTCAGAAATTTTAATTGAAAAAAAAATAGATTTGTTTCAGAAAATATTCCCTTTCTTTAAAAACAAAACAAAACAAAACAAAACAAAACAAACAAACAAAAACCAGCCACCATACTTTTATCCTACATTTATGTAGTTTTTGTGTATGGAGAGGAGAGAGTCGACGTGACATGTATAGAGGTCAAAGGGAAACTTGGAGGAGTCTGCTTTCTCTTTTCACTATGTGGCTTCTGTGGATGAAACTCAGGTCATCAGTTTTAGTGGCAAGCACCTTTATACACGAGCCACCTTGCTGGCTCCCTGACTCCCTGTCTCCTCCTCCAAAATCTTTTAGAATTCTTGTTCTTACTAGATACAGCATGTGTCAGGGAGGGTTCACAAAGTTCCACCTCTAACTGAAAAGCTATTAGCAACTGATTGTTATTGGGGGAGGGAAAATCAAGATGTTTGTTTTGTTTTGTATTGTTATTTTAGTACAGCCCCTGATAAATTGCCCATGTTCCAACAACTTATTTTTTAGAACATACCTAAAATATGCAAATTGAAGAAACAGTGAAGCAATTAGCTATATAGATTATCCATCACAGACACAAATTCTCAGATAGCTTCAATGTTTCTGAAAAATACAAAATCTAGATTATCTGACTAAACATGTAAAAATATTGTTTAAAACTGAAACTAGGTTGTTCCAAAGCTGAGCTCTGTAATTAGTGACCAGTGTAAGTGGTTTATGTGAATTCAAAACTCCTGCTCATGGCCAAGGCTACTTTTTGCTTAATATGCCCATTTTATTTCATAATTTAACAGTGCTTTGGGTCCTGCATGTGGAGTTAATGAGAGCAGTTTCCTTGTGACCTCCTTTGTGCCTCATATTATCCACTCGAGGCACGCAATAAATGTCCAGAGCATGCAGCTGAATATCACATCAGCTGTGTTTTATATCCATAAATATCATAGGACAAACTTTACCACACATTTTATGCTCAATGTGGCTAATTGAATTCAAAATAGACTCGCGAATCATTTCCCAAGTAAAAAATGAAACCAAAATTTGATAGACTCAACCTAATTTTTCTTGAAATTTACTTGGGTGACAGGAAATAAGTTCTTCAGACTGACTTTATTTGCAAAGAAGTTTTTCAGAGGGCACAGGTTGGTTCTCTCCACTCCCTGCTTTTGAAAAGGATAAAAGTATAGTTATTATAGAAATGTGTTTTGAGAGAAGACTCATAAATTGATAGCAACAGTTAATGACTAAAATAGGTTGGGATCAAATTGCTGTGCATCTTTATGTTACTGAAAAAGAGTTTATAAAATGATGATAATTGGATTTACTTCTGTTTTTCATACAGTGCATTCTATTATGGTCCTCATTTATACATCACATCAGAATTTTACTGCTCCTACAAATTTTTGGTGTTTGCTTTGTAAATCCCTCCTCTCTGGATGTGGGTTTTAAGTATTTGTTTTGATTACTTGTTTTCTAATCTATTTGCTCTACTTCTGGTTCCTCTGTCATTAATTAAACATATCTATACCTTTCTATTCCTAAAATATAATGCCTGGGACATTATCTTCTTTCTCTAGTTGCATATAAAGGAACTTACTTGGTCTTCCCTGCAGAGTGCTGAGGCTTGATGTATCATTTTGTTCTGCTCCATTGTCTACTAATATGATAAACTTCTTCCAGCCTTGAGATAAGATGGAAGAAAAATGAAAGTTCTGGAAACACGAGAACACTTGGGAGTATATAAAGCCATGTCAGAATTTAAAACATAGACAGAAACGGCTTAGCTCTGCTGGAGAACAGAATGAAATGAATACCGTTCAAGGGAAGTACAGAAACACCATGCGAAATGTGTGCTGCGACTCTTAGGAAAGATGCTTCCTAAATCAAAGTAACTTGACAAGTTTCATCCTCTTCTCTTACTGTGAGCCTCGATGTCTGCAGCCATCACAGAAACATCCTTTCTTTGTTCTTCTGGGTTTTGTTTCTTTAAAATATCTTCACTTAGCATAATTTAGATGAAATAATCTTTTAAAAAATGAGGAAAAAGATTCAGTCTACCCATCAACAACATTACTAACCATTGCTAATATATCAACTTGAACTTAAAATTTCACACCTGTGGAAGGAATAATCTAGAAATTTCACCCGAATTTCAAATGTATTAGCTTTTCCTATTCAGAAAGGCCCAAATTAGTGGGTTCTGTACAAATTTACTTGTTTGTTTCTAGAGGAAGCTACTTACTCCCCTCAACCCCCTCAGCATCTGCTTCCTGGACATCCACTCTGCTTACACTCACGCATTGCTCAAGAATCAGCATGGTTCTGTATCTCTGTAAATCACAGAATTCAGAGGTAAGGTGGGAGGTTTGCAGCTAGCCTGAATTATGTGGCAGAGAAAACAAAACAAAATATTAAAAAAAAAGTTCAAGAAAATAGAGATAACTTTGGATTTGTCACCATTCACTCTGTAGTCTTTCAACTGTATGATGGTGTAGAGTGAAAGAATGTTCATTTGAATTTTCTGTACACCCTGTACAATGATCTTTGCTCAAACGATAGAGACTATAATATACTGTGTTTATCATCTGTGATGTTGGTAAGGCAAATGCACTCAAAGATTTTTTAGATTTACCATATTTTGACTAGACAAGATTGATTAACATAAAAATCCATTCGAAGCCAAATAACATTCGTAAGAAAATAATGTGATTTGGTTAATGCCAAAGCTATTGGCCTTGCTTGAGTCAACTTCATCACTCAGTTGTAATAGATTATGTTCACATTATTATTGTTATTAAGTTAAATATAAACAGAAGAATCCATGCTTTTGAGAGGGAAAGCTGGAGATATGGCTCATCAGTTAAGAGAGAGTATTACTCTTGAAAATGACAGAGGTTCAGTTCCCAGCATCCACACCTCATGGATGAAGACCACCCATGACTCCAGTTCCAGAGAGAACACTCTGCCCTCTGAGAGCTCCTGCACCCACTACATGTACATACACTGGCAACATACACATATAATTTAAAATAAAAATAAATCTTTAAAAATTGTGCCTTAGGCAAGGGATAGTTGCACATGTAATTAATCCCAGCAGTTAGGACACAGGTGAATGTCTGAATTCAAGCCTGACTTCATCTATACAGCAAGTCCCAGATTACGCAGGGCTATACTGTGTCTCAAGGAAAAAGAAAGGGAACTTCAGAGTAGTAGGTTATTTCACAAGACTGTTTAGGGAGGTTGGGAAGAGTAAAAAAGCACATACAAAAGGCCCCCTTTCTGTTTGTTTAATACTTCTATATTTTGTTCTGTATACCTGTGAATTCTCCAAGACAGAAATTACCAAATTATACCCATAGACTAACTCTAGTTTATCAACTGTTTCTTTTGTTTTTAAATAGATAATATTTTATATTTATTTTTTGAAAATTTCATGTATTTATATAATCTATCTTAGTCATAGCTAGTCCCCTAATCTCTGTAAGTTCCCCTATATTCCTTAACACATTTCCTTCCTGACTTAAAAGACCATAATAAAGCTCAATTAAGAGTGTTCAAATAATGCCAATCATTTGTATTTTCAGTCTATTATTAATTTTATATCACATGTAATAAAAGCTTTTGATGGATTTTTAGCTTTTGATGTGTTCATTTTTTAAAAAATATTATAACTAGGGGTTATTTTTGCCCTGATGCAATTGTAGATAGTAATAATACTTTCCTCAGCTGTAAATAAATTTCAAAAAGCAAAGTGTTGTGGGCTGCAGAGATGGCTTTGTAGTTTAGAGTATGTACTACTCTTGCAAAAAACAGATTTTGTGTCCCAGAACACATGACATGTCCTCTGCTGGCTTCTATAGCCATCTTCACCCACATGCACGTGAACACACACACACACACACACACACACACACACTCACTCACACACACAAACACACACAAACACACTCTCTCTCTCTCACACACACACATACGTACATACACACACACACAAACACATATCTCCACTTGGATTTCATAAACTCACCTGTGACCAGCATTATAAAATTTTTTTTAAAAGATTCCCTATGCCTCATGAATTGTCTAATATATTTGGTGTCCAACAAAAAATGGCTGCTTTTGTGTGTCATGTTGGCACATTAGTGAGCAATGGGGGAGGGCCCAGCTCATTGTGGGTGGTGCTATCCATGGGTCGGTGATTCTGGGTTCTATAAGAAAGCAGGCTGAGCAAGCCAAGGAAAGGAAACCTGTAAGAAGCAGTCCTTTATGGTCTCTGTATCAGCTTTTGCCTCCAGTTTCCAGCCCTGTTTGAATTCCCATCCTTAAGTCCTCCAATGATGGACTATGAACTGGGAGTATAACCCAAATATACTCTTCAATCCCCAACTTGCCTTTCTTTTCCATAATGGTGTTTCATTTCATCAATAGACACCCGATTAAGATGACTCTTTGTAACTTTGTCCTGTTGTAGTGTGAACACAGAGTTCCACTCTTATAATATCATTCATTATTAATGTTTCTACATTTTCTACTGTGTTGCAGTCTAGTATGTTAAACTATTCTTTAATATATTGTCATATGACATATGTCATATATTTTTAATTCTCTTCTGCTCATTTTCCTATCTATTGCTAAATTATTCACTATCAATATCTTTATAGAGAAAAGTGACAGTCTCAAAATCTTACCTTCAAGGTGTTTGTATTGTCTTAAGATCTAAGGAAGCCAAGGAACTTTACTACGCCTCATAAAAGAAAGCAAAGATTATGGCAATTGTCTTGGTTTGGAGATGGCTTGACCAGGGCCCCCAGAAATTCATCTTCTGGAAACTTAGTGTCCAGGGTAGCAGCATTAACTGGTAGAACTTCTCAGAATGAAGGCCTTGTCAAAAGTGTTAGCATTTTGGTCATGCTGCCCTTGGAAGTACTCTTGCTTGCATGGGACCCCAATTCTCATGAAACTAAGTTATCAATAAAGAACAAGCCTGGCCTCTTAGGATTCTTGTCTTATAATATCCTGAGCATGTTCCTACCATTGTGATTTTATTCAGCGCGAATCTCTCACCATGAATCAAAGGCAAAAAATAAACGAGTCAGAATAAACTTCTAATTTCTGTTTTTTCTTTAAAATATTTTTTATACAATGTACTTTCATCATGATTTTCCCTCCCTTAATTTCTGCCAGATTCTACATATTTTCTTACCTAGCCAAATTAAGCTCTCTCTCTCTCTCTGCCCTATAAAAACCACAAAAAGACAAAAACAAAATTCAAATCAAAACAAACAAAAATTAGACAAAAAGTGGAAAAACAAAATAAAATGCAATAAAAAGCTCATAAACCAACTATGCAGATAATTTCCTGTTGAGCAACTCCTATATGTGGACATGGGGTCTACCCAGGTGTGTGGTTGAATTAACCAGTGACACTCCATTGTAGAATGCTGTTCATTTTGTCAATAGGGATCAATTGCATTAGCTTTTTGGTTGAGGATGGAATCCTGTGTCTACTTCTATCTGTGCTTGGGTCCTGTACAGCTTGAAGCTATACAGATCTTTTATGTGCTGCCACAGTCTCTGTGAGTTCACATATGCATCAATCCTCTTGTGAATGAAAGAAATCATTTCATTGGAGTTATCTATCACCTCTGGCTCTCAGAATCTTCCTGCCTTTTCTTCTGAGCACAAGAGAAAGAGTTTGAAAAAGAAGATCCATTTTTGGGCTGGGTGATCCAAAGTCTTTTATGCTCTACACATTGTACAGTTGTGGATCTCTGTGTTAGTTCTGATCTACTGTAAGAGGAAGCTTCTCTGATGAGGGTTAATCAAGGCACTAATCTATGGTTGTAGCAATATGTCATTAGAAGTCATTTTCTTGGTTTGTTTCTTTAGCATAAATAGTAGGTTTTTCCCTAGACCCATGACCTAATCTAGTCTCAGATTCTTGGCTATTTTACCAGTGTCATACATATATTTAACATCATGGAGTAGGCCTTAAATTAGAAAAAAAAAAGGTTGACCACTCCCATAACATTTTTGCCATTATCCTGACAATATCTTGTAAGTAGATCACTGTAATAGGTCATGTTTGTAGCTGGGTGATAATGACTATTTTCTTCTTCCAGGAACATGCAGAGTACCTTCTAGCACTGTAAGTACTAGTTAGTAATGGTGAAACTTCTAGGAAAACATGAATACTACTTATCTTCTGATTAGATTTATTGAAACACATATCCTACCAGTATGGTAGAAAAAAGTCTGCATATTTACAATGTAATTCTTGTTTATCTAGTCTCTTCTATTGTGCTAGCCCTGGTATTAGCAAAATATCAGCATGTGAACACACACACACACACACACACACACACACACACACACACACACACACATTCATAGTAAGAACAGAGAAGATGGGAAGTGAGAAAACATTGTGAAGTGATAAACCAAAACGTATTGCACTTGTTGGAGTCACTATCAAGACGTAGGAATTTGGAGACCTGTTTGTAGAACACAATAGAAATGAGTAAATTTTTAAATAAAAACCACCACAGTGAAAAACATAGAGATGAAATACTTAAAGATAAATCTGACAAAATATGAAAGGTATTTAAGGTGAAAGTTCAGTACTATATAATGAGGTTAGCTGGGAAAGACCTGACAGTGAGGAGTCTGACTCTGATCATTTATCTGAAGACTTTGTGAGATGTCAGTTCTTCCCAAACTACTCTACAGAGTTAATTATATCCCTGTCCAAATATGAACATATTACTTTTATAGATAGTGACATTTTTATCCTAAAATTTAAATACAAATACAGAGAATCTAAAATTGTCAAATAAATAGCCTGAGGGGAATCAGAGAAAGATATCTTGAATTTGCTGGCCAACACGAAAAATGCATTCAGAAAGTTCTAGACCAATGAGAGACTCTGTTTTTCAACAAGGAGGAAAATCTCAGAATAATCATATCCACGGTTAGCCTGTGATGGCAGCATAAACCTGGACATATATACATACACACAACTAGCTATTACCTCTTTCCATTTATATGCCTTTATGAAAGGGTCAAACATACTGTGGATATTTGGAGTAGGAATGTCAAGAATGGAGCTAACAAAATTTTGAGGTGATATATATATAATATATAATATGGAATATATTTAATATGTGTATCTTCTTTTCAAGACAGTTAAGCCCTCTATTTAAAAGGGATGAATGTTATTTTATATAAACTGATTCCCAGAAGTCCTCAAACCAGAAAAAGAATTCTAATCTCTCTTGTGCATCAAAACTGTTTTTAATTTACTGAACCATCTCACTCCTCTGTCTTAACCTCCATACCATGCCTCATCTAGGGTTATATGGCTATTCTGATGAAACCGGCTGTCTATTGTCCTCCATATGGGAAAGCCAGGAGTTAATTTGCTTCCTTTACTGTGCTCACTTAACGAGCACTTCACCAAGTTTTCACATTTCAATAAATTGACGTTTCTTTTGAGGACAATATTTCCTAAGACTCCTGTGCTTATTCCCACTCTCCATGCATTCTTACTTTATTCTGTTTCTAGACATTATTTGCTATCAAACCTGTTTCTTATAACATGTCTGGGCCCCTATCTGTCATCATTCCAATCACATACTTTTGTCAGGTTAATATTCTCAAGCAAGCTCTATAGGTATAAGCCTGGAACTGCTATTTATTAGAATTTTTATCTCAAGAAATTTAATTTATTTCTAATTTTTCTTTCATAAAATGCACTCAGTCATTTAGGGAATAAATTTTTATTAAACATTAATTGATTGGCAATGGTTCTAGGTCCTGTAATGAAGGAACCAAATCTCTGTTGTTTTCAGAGATTATTTTCTGATAGTGGAAGGCAAAGATGAAACAAGTACAAAATAACATGAGAATAATAATTTTAGATGCTCGTTAAGTTCTCTGTAGAAACTATATTGAGATGGGATGACATAAAAGGCTCCTGTAGTTTGGGAAAAGAGAATTTGTTTAATTATCTTAGATTTGGTAAGCAATCAAAAAGATCTGATATTTTCTGTAGAATCCACTAAAAGAATATGTTTGTCACAGTACAGTCATGAGCAGATGCGGGAGGAATCATTTAAGGAGGTATACAGTAACTACAAATGTCTTGAAGTGAGAAAGAGTTTGATAGGAAGAAAGATCAATGTAGCTAGAGTGGCAGGTGAATAAAGTCAGAGAGTGGAAGAGGGCAAGGCACTCAACAAGCTAGCCTCTGCTTGCCCAAGACCTTCTGGAACATGAAGTGAGTCCATTTGACAGCTAAATGCAACAAAAACAAATGGAGAAATTTAAGCTGTGTGCTTAACTAATCTATTTTGTCTCTATAAAAACAACCCCGGTAGAAAGGAATAATGAAAAGAAGACAAAGATATGATTGATCACACTGACTGTAACATAAGTAGAGATAAGGTGGAGTGGGAGTGGTGGACATCCTGAAGACTGTATGGATTTGAACGGCTTTCAGAGGTGATCCTTCATGCTTTGTTTTACAAAGGCAAATAAAGGTAACAAAAATTATATATTATTTTTAATATATTGGCCCCAGCATCTCAAGTGATGGTGACGTAACTCCAATTTAACTGAAAAAGGTTCAAAAGAAATCACTTTCATGCAGGGACTCTAGAATTTGACTTTGAGCACATCGATCATGAGGTCCTTAAGAAATATGTAGCTGGATTCCTGAGCATAAATGCATGAAAAGAGAAAGCTAGATAGCAGACGCTTGAGTTCAGGAGAGCAGGTAAGACCCCTGAAATAAATTTGCAGCTGTCATAAGTACTGAATACTATATGGGCACAGAACTTAGGAAGGCATGAAACTGAGTCCTTGGGCATTTAAAATATAGATTCTGACTGGGGAAAGGGCTCGGAAAGTTGAATACTACCAGAAATCCAGCAACATACATGTCTAAAGGAGAGTTTTACAAAGGAAAGAACAGTCAAATAGGTTTAATATATTATAAATGCAACAACGTATGTTTTAGGAGATCTTGACAAACGCTGATTTAGTGAAGAGCAGGGTGAAGTGGCAGCAGGATTTGCAAAGATGTAATTGGTTATGTCATTCATGGTGTTACAAGAAGTTGGAGGAACTAAGACTTTGAGGAACAAGAACTTGCATAAGAAAATGTGTTAGGAAAGGGAAAGGTAGCAACTAGCATTGTTGGTGAGGATGATACGCAACAAAACAGATATGCTGATATACCAAGACAGAAAGCATGCTACCATTGTCAAAGACAAAATTATGGCGAATGATGTAGATCTAGTTGGCTCTTATTTGCAATTCATGAATCCAGGAAGCACATACTGTACATTATAGACAGTGGGCTCCTCCTAAATTATAGCAGTCAGGTAGAAACACAGAGGCACAACAGCAGGAAAGGCTGAAGCACTAAGTAAGAGTATTTTATAAGGAAAATGTACTAAGTAGTATCTGCTACCTCATTGTTTCAGTATGGCGTATTCTATGCATTTGGCATCAGGGATATCATTTAGATATGAGCTAGTCTTTTGGAGTCTAGTACAGAATCTCAGTTTACAATAATGGTCTTTCTTGATTTTGTTAACACTGTAAATTCCATGCATTATTTGTGCAATTAAGACAATGCTTTATATAAAATTATACTGTAGTTCTCCTTCTTCATGGTGCTAAGGAAGTAGTAAAAAAAAAAGGCATCTGGAATTTAAAAGCATTGGGAGGAAGTATGTTCAGGTCTAAATTCATAGGGATGTTCTTTGTCTAGGGAAGTGACTCATCTAGTTCCAGGTTTCTAATTAATGGAACACTTGAGCTAGATTAAAAACTGCTATCATCTAAAAAGACAAGACAAGAAATTTACCTAAACTTTTATTGTTCTTTATTTGCTCTGCACTAACTTTGCAGTGACATTTATGTAATCCTTACTTATATGCAAATTTATGTTAATGACAGAGCTGATGCTTAGAATCTAAATTGACAATGAGGTAAAAGCAATGTATCCTGATGAAAGTTTTGTTAATAATGGCTTTTCACAAAGAAATCTTGAAATATCAATGGAATTAGTCATAGACCCAGTGTGTTTAGTTCATGTTGATTGAGTCCATGGGGATTTTATTTTATATTCATTTGCCATCAATGAGCTTATAATAGATGTGAAGAAAGAGGTGTCTCAAAAATATACTTTAAAAATTAATAGATGCCACCCATTCCTGCCATTCAAAACTTTCTCCTCCTTTTCTCCTTAAGTGGCTAGAGGATAATATAATTTAGTGTGACTTTGTTTTTAATCAGTGATGTGGTAGCTTTTGAACTGACTTTAAATCCTAGACAAAAAGAACCTTTCAGAATATTTATTCTGTAGAAACTGAATTTATTGTTTTTGTCTCATTGAAATGGGATGCAAAGATACTTTCATTTCAGTGTTAATAGATATAAACTCAAGAAACAAAACCTGAATTTCCAGGCTGAAGTGCTAATGGATGATTCTGCTCAAAAACAGGGCAAATGGAAAGGGCCTAGGAAAGAGATATAGGCAACGGACATAGAACACAGTACTGATGAAGCAAGAGACACCAATCTGCTCCAAGTCAAAGGAAGACACAGGGCCTTTTACTGGGTTCTTGAAGTGGTCCATGCTTTTGAAAGAGTGAATAAATGAAAGAATGAGAGACTGAAAACTTCCAATCATAGTAAGATTTTGAAGAAAATATTTTCTCACAAGAATATAGTCAAACAAACATAATTCCACCTCTAATAACAAACATAAGAGGAAGCAACAATTGCTTTCCCTTAATGTCTCTTAACATCAATGGACTCAATTCTGCAATAAAAATATGTAAACTAATGGACTGGATATGTAAACAGGACCCAGCACTTTGCTGCATACAGGAAATGTACCTCAGTGACAAAAACAGACACTACCTCAGAGTAAAAGTCTGGAAAGCAATGTTCAAGCAAATTGTCTCAAGAAACCAGCTGGAGTAGCCATTCTAATATTGAATAAAATCAACTTTCAACTAAAAGTTATTAGAAAGATAAGAAAAGACACTTCATACTTGTCAAAGGAAAAATCTACCAAGATGAACTCCCATTTCATATCTATGCTCCAAATGCAAGGGGACCTTGCTGAGAAAGCATTTGACAAAATTCAACACACCATCATGGTAAAGGTCCTGGAAAGATTAGGAATTTATGGCCCATGGCTAAACATAGTAAAAGCAATATACAACAAACCAGTAGTCAACCTCAATCTAAATGGAGAGAAACTTGAAGACATCCCACTAAAATCAGAGACTAGACAAGGCTGCCCACTCTCTCCATACCTATTCAGTATAGTACTGGAAGTCCTAGCTAGAGCAATTAGACAACAAAAGGAAAAGGGATACAAATAGAAAAGGAAGAAGTCAAAATATTACTATTTGCAGATGATATGATAGTATACTTAAATGACCCCAAAACTTCCACCAGAGAACTCCTAAACCTAATAAACAACTTCAGCAAAGTGGCTGGATATAAAATCAACTCAAGCAAATCAGTAGCCTTCCTCTCCTCACAGGATAAACTGGCTGAGAAAGAAATTAGGGAAATGACACCCTTCACAATAGTCACAAATAATATAAAATACCTTGTTGTGAATCTAACCAAGCAAGTGAAAGATCTGTATGACAAGAACTTCAAGTCTCTGAAGAAAGAAATTGAAGAAGATCTCAGAAGATGGAAAGATCTCCCATGCCCATGGATTAATATAGTAAAAATGGCCATCTTGCCAGAAGCAATCTGCAGATTCAGTGCAATCCTCATCAAAATTCCAACTCAATTCTTCATAGATATAGAAAGAGTAATTTGCAAATTCACTTGGAATAAAAAAAAACAGGATAGTGAAAACTATTCTCAACAACAAAAGAACTTCTAGGGGAATCACCATCCCTGACTTCAAGCTGTACTACAGAGTAATAGTGATAAATATGGTATTGGTACAGAGACAGGCAGGAAGATCAGTGAAATAGAATTGAAGACCAAGAAATGAACCCATATACTTATGGTCACTTGATATTTCACAAAGGAGCTAAAACTCTCTAGTGGAAAAAGGACAGCATTTTCAACAAATGGTGGTAGTTCAACTGGAGGTCAGCATGTAGAAAAATGCAAATTAATCCATTCTTATCACCTTGTACAGAGTTCAAGTTCAAGTGGATCAAGGACCTCCACATAAAACCAGATGCACTGAAACTAATAGAAGAGATGGTGGGAAAGAACCTTAAATACTTGGGCACAGGGGAAAACTTCCTGAATAGAACACCAATGGCTTATGCTTTAAGATCAAGAATTGACAAATGGGACCTCATAAAATTGCAAAGTTTCTGTAAGGCAAAGGACACTGTCAATAGGACAAAATGGCAACCAACAGATTGGGAAAAGATCTTTACTAATCCCACATCCGATATAGGGCTAATATCCAATGTATACAAAGAACTCAAGGAATTAGACTCCAGACAACCAAATAACCCTGTTAAAAAATGGAATACAGAGCTAACCAAAGAATTCTCAACTGAAGAAACTCAAATGCCTGAGAAACTCCTAAAGAAATGTTCAGCATCATTAGTCATCAGGGAAAGTCAAATCAAAACAACCTTGAGATTTCACCTCACACCAGTCAGAATGGCTAAGATCAAAAACTCAGATGATAGCAGATGCTGGTGAGGATGTGGAGAAAGAGGAACACTCCTCCATTGTTGGAGGTAATGCAATCTAATACAACCACTTTGAAAATCAATCTGGAGGTTCTTCAGAAAATTGGATATAGTATTTCCTGAGGACTCAGCTATACCACTCCTGGGCATATACCTAAAAGATGCTCCAACATATAACAAGGACATATGCTCCATTATGTTCATAGCAGCTTTATTTGTAATAGCCAGAAGCTGGAAAGAACCCAGATGTCCTTCAACAAAGGAATGAATACAGAAAATATGGTACATTTACACAATGGAGTATTACTCAGCTATTAAAAACAATGAATTCATGAAATTCTTAGGCAAATGGATGGAACTAAAAAATATCATCCTGAGTGAGGTAACACAATCACAGAAGAACACACATGGTATTCACTCACTGATAATTCGATTTTAGCCCCAAATCTCTCAATACCCAAGATTCAGCTCACAGACCACACGAAGCTCATGAAGAAGAAAGACCAAAGTATGTGTGCTTCGGTCCTTCTTAGGAGTAACAAAATACTCAAGGGAGCAAATATGAAGACAAAGTGTGGAACAGAAACTGAAGGAGGGGCAGTCTGGAGACTGCCTCACCTGGGTATCCATCCCATATACAGTCAACAAAGGCAGATGCTGTTGTGGATGCCAGAAAGTGCATGCTGACAGGATCCTGATATAGCTGTCTTCTTAGAGGCTCTGCCAGAGCCTGACATATACAGAGGCAGATGCTCACAGATAACCATTGAACTGATCAAAGAGTTCCCAATGGAGAAGGTAGAGAGAAGATTGAAGGAGCTGAAGGGGTTTGTGGCACCATGGGGAGAGCAACAATACCAGCCCAGCAGAGCTCCTAGGGTCTAAACCACCAGCCTAGGAGCACACAAGGAGGGACCCATGGATCCAGCTGTACATGTAAGGGAGGATGACCTCATAGGGCATAGGTGGGAAAGGAGATCCGTGGTCTAGTGAAGGCTGGATATCCCAATGTGGGGGAATTCGAGGGCAGGGAGATGGGAGTGGGTGAGTGGGGGCACACCCTCATAGAAGCAGGAAGAGAGGAGATGGGATAGGGGATGTCTAGGGCATGAGAAATGGGGAAAGGGGCTAACACCTGAAATGTAAATAAATGAATAATTCAATAAAAAATACCCAGAAAATATTTTCTCTAGGTTTTAAGAAATACATGTTTTTTTTTTTTTTTCCGTGCAAGAAAGAGATAAAAGACCAGCTCATTCAGAGGATATGATGATATTGCCCTGTCCCTTGTAGGTTTTGTCTTTGTGATAGGAGTAGAATAAGGGTTAAATATAATCACAAGCTGTATGTTTTTGACAAGGGAGTGACTTGATTTACCTTTCATTGGTAATGAAAAAAGACCTCAAAGCTCTATAATCTAGTAATATGTTGACCCTACAACAAGCACCCTATCTATCTATCTATCTATCTATCTATCTATCTATCTATCTATCTATCTTATATACACGCACTATACATATGTATGTGTGCATGATGTATAATCTTCTTTAGGTCATTGTCTCTTGAAAATTAACTGGGAGTTTTAGGAAGGTATTAGTGTGTAAAATCCTGGATACTAAGCCAATAACAGATTTGGTTTCCTCATTTGTGTTTTCCCTCTCATACATTTCTTCATGCACATTTATCTTTCTGACCACACATCATAGCTAGTTTCCAACTTGGTTTGTGTCTTTATATATTTCACTGTAGCAGATGCAATGTTGTAATCAATGATGGTTTTGTCTGGTCAGTTTTATTGTCTTCCACAGTTGCACTGCTGTGTGTCCTAAGCATGGAAACACACGTTTAGATTTATTGTTATTTAAAAGACTTTCATTTTCTGGATTTCTTTTCAAAAGTACTTATACATACGTTGTTTATTGTGGCGATATCGTATAAACACTTTACGACTTTCCCAACCATGATCTTATAGCAGCTGTGGTTCCCTGTATAAAACCTACACAAATCATACCAGGCAAGACCCTAGCAGAGGTGGGGTAGATAATCTTCTTGTCCACCTGGACAGTGGCAGTGATTGTTGCTGAAGAGAGAAAAGGACACTCTTGTTTGGGGATATGGCAAGAGGCACATTTCCCAAGCTATAATGGGTAATGGATTCACAGGACTTTATGGGTTATCAAACAAAACAAAACAAATAATCAAAAACCTCAAACCATAAAGTAAAGAAGAAGTTTTAAGAGAAATATAAGAAAAAATTGGGGAAAATAGCAATAGATATTCATTATATTTCATTGTGTATACATATGAAATTCTAAGAATAATTTTAAAAACTAACTTGGTAATTCTCCAAACATGACTTAAAAAGGATATGCTTAGTTACACACTTTATAGAAAATACTCATTACATTTTAGGGTTCTGAAATTTTGAAACACATTGATAGTACATACAAAATAAAATACATGCAAAAATCAACAAAAGGAAAAGGAGAAGGAAAATGGCAAGGCTGTATACACACTTGCACACACAGAGCTATTTGGAAGTGCCGAGAGCAACCAAAAGCAGGAAAGATACTGGAGAAAATTCATTTATTGAAAGAATGAATGTTTTTGTGAAAGGTGCTTTTTTATCATGTGCTGTAGTTAAAGCTCAGAGAGCTGCAGCTTTGTCACCAGAGGAATCCATGCTGGAGCATGGGGTTCAAACGCAGTTGGCAATTGCAATAAGCTATACTAGAAATAAGAGAACAGTATTATCGGGAGCTCGAGAATCTACATCTGTCCCCTGAAGCCTTTGGCAGGCCTCTGATGTGTGCACTAGGGGAGCATGCTCCAGGTAGTCCAGAGGAATGATGAAGGGGAGCTAAATGAGAAAAGAAAGTTCTGAGAAGAAATGTAGGAACTCTATGTAAGAGAAGGAGCATCTGGCATTGGTTGCATCAAGTTAGAGAGACTCTTAGACTAAGCAAAAAATTAAAACAGATCATTTTTTACACTGTCTAAAACCAGCTTTTGACAAGGTCAAGAGAACTTATTAGCTGGAAGAATGAAACTCAAGAAATTGTCAGAGAAAGATGAAAGAATCTAGACTCTAGTACACCAAAATAAGAAAAATAATGGTCTAGGAGAAAAATGCATTAACAGATCAGAATGGCAAGCTATCTTCATATTAGAGTTGTCAGTCAAGGGAAATAAAATTGTAATGGTAAATGCAAAATCAGATATACAGTGAAGAAATTTTGAGAGATGGACAGTTTGGGGCTGATGAGATGGTTCTGACTGAAGATCTTGCTGTGTATTTCAACCCCCAAATAAACTCTGGGTACAGGAGAACTTCTCTGGATCCCCAGCACAGAAGAGTGGAAATGAGGGGATTGTGTTTTTTTTTCAGGGCTATTCAGACTAACAGAAATGTCAGGTTGAAGGTTCAGTGAAGAGACACTATATCAAATAATAAGGTGAAGAATGATAGCAAGATTCCCAGTATCTATCTCTGTCCTCCACATGCACATGCATTATACACCCATATATCTACACATATATGCATATATCTAATATATAAAAAAGGAAAATAAAGGAGAAACTTTAGAAAATTATTCAAAAGAACTGGCTTGGAAATAAGCAATTAGAAAATCAGTATGGGAAATTGGAAATATTTTTCTTATTAGATATTTTTTTATTTACAACTCAAATGTCATCCCCTTTCCCAGTTTCCTCCCTGGAATCCCCCTATCCCATCCCCCCTCACCCTGCTTGTATGAGGGTGTTCCCCCATCCACCTACCCACTCCCACCTCCCTGCCCTGGCATCCAATCTTCACAGGACCAAGGTCCTCTCTTTCCATTGGTGCCTGACAAGGCCATCCTCTGCTACATAAGCGGCTGGAGCCAAATTAGAAACATAACTGAAGAGTTTAATATCAAAAAGAGAAAACTGTAAAACCACAAACTCAATGACTAATGAATAGAAATTAGCTAAACCATAGCATAGTGTCTTTTCTGTGACTGCATACCCAGCAAAATGCAACTTAAATAAGGATTTATTTTTGCTCCATTTTGACAGCATAGTCCATCATGATGGGAAAGTCAAGGCTGCAGGAGTGTGAAGCAGTTTGACATTGCATCTACTGAGAGCAAAGGCTGCTTCTCCTTTATTCAGATTAGAACCCTAGTTCATGGAAAGTTGACACCCACTTTTAGGCTTGGCCTTTCTACCTCAATTTAATATAATCAGGATGATCCCTTACAGGTACGTATGGATACTATGTCTCCTAGGTCATTCTAGGTGTTATGAATTCGACGATCAGTATTAAGTATCACAAATAAAGAGAAAAATTATCAGTAGACTCCGTTATATAAGGGACAGTATCAAATGTTTAATGGGCAAACAAACAGAAGTCTAGATAATTAAAGAACTAATGATAAATCAAATGTTTAGGAAGATTTCCCCTGAGATGAAGCTTAGATCTGATTAGTCACAATTGCTAGTATCTCACCTAACTCCATCAGTGCTGACACAAAGCTCCTGCAGCCTTGACTTACTTTCCCATCATGATGGACTATGCTGTTAAATGGAGCCAAAATAAATCCTTATTTAAGTTGCATTTTGCTAGATAGGCAATCCCAAGAAAGACACTATGCTATTGCTTGGCTAATTTCTATTTATCGGTCATTGAGTTCATGGTTTCATATTTTCTTTTCTTGATATTAAATTCTTCACTTATGTTTACAATTTCCCATACTGATTTCCTAATTGCTTATTTCAAAGCTAGTTCTTTTGACTAAATTTCACATAATGTATAATTATATTGTACTTAATAAGGCATAATGAGGACATTTTCAAATAAACCAGAATTCAGATATAAAACTGACATAGCAAGTTGTATTGATTACCAAAGATGAATACTAAATATCATCAATTATTCTCCAGTTTAAGAGAGAAAGTAGTAGAGAGCAAAGGGTCAAATAGCAAAAGAGACAAATGGAAAACAAATCGCAAGCTAGTAGTTTAAGTCCAATTAGGTTTGTCATCACATTAAAATTAGATAGGCAAAAGGTTATAATTAAAAGGCAGTTTATCAAATTGGATGAATAATAACATCAGCTATGTGCCATTTAAGTGGACAATTTAAAAATAAATGCAGACTGGACTAAAAGAATAGAAATTAATCAGGAAAATCCAAAATACTTGGGAATTGGTATGACTAAGTACCACAGGAGACTTTAAGACATAGAAAGGGTTTGCATTAGGTTTAAAACACTATTACAAAACATCTGACACATAGCTTAGTAGGGAGGGTTTCTGCTGGCACGTCTCTTTCTGCTAACATTCCTTGTTTGCTGAGAGCCTGAGGTGAGGCACAATGTTCATGCAGAAGCATGTGGCAGAGTAAAGACATCTCTATATAGATAAGTAGAAAAGAGACACATGAAGACCAAAGAACTGGAACAAGACTTGCCTTTCAAAAATAGGCCCCCAGACAGTCAGATATTTCATTCCACCATGCGCAGTCTGTTTGCTTGTTATTAATTGTTTGTTTGTTTTGTTTGATATTTGCCTCCATACTGAGAAATTTTTCTTTCATGAATTATGGAACAACAAGGAAGACAGAGCAGCCTGGGAGTCTAGGTTAGAAGTTGGTGATGAATAGGAGAAGAGATGTGTTTTCAGGCCAGCTCTCCAACTTTAGGGAATGGATGTGTATGGAGACCAGGAAGAGAAATGAGTTTGAACAATTGTCCTGTGAGGGGGTGAATATTCTGTCTTCTCTTGGAATGGGTGTGCTGTTTCTGGGATTCTCTTGGAATGGGTGTACCCTTTCTGGGATTCAGGTGCTACTTATTTTCCAGTCTTCCTGTTATCCTCAGGACAATTTCCAACTTTCATGGAAGTGAAGGATATGTCATTTAACGAGCAGATGGGATTAAAATGAAAACAAAGATTTATCTGGTGGATGGTTACTCTGATAGCCATTTTAGATCCCACCCAGATTCCTTGTTCATCAAAGGAGGAGTTTCTAATGGTAGGCATCCTATCCTCAAAGATAAATAATCTTGTTGGGTAGGAAGATTAGAAGTTGAGCTAAGTACCCCAGGGTAACACTTCCTAATAATTCCATAACCTCCTGCTTGGTATCCCTTGTTGGACTCTCAACCTTTAGCACCAGAGTCTGTAGGAAATATTTCAAATTTAAATCAAAACCCCCAGCTGTCAACGTCTCAGTCTAGAACAATTATTTATTAATCTGCCTATTTTATGTTTTAATTTATTCTTTGAGAATTCCACATAACATATTTTGGTCTTATTCTTTCCCCTCCTTAACTGCTCCCAAATTCCAGCCCTTTCCTCCCAACTCAACTTCATGTTCTTTCTCTCTCTTAAAAGCCAAAATGTCACTGACAAAACATACTGAAATACATTATGTATAATTTATTTTGACCAATTAAATAGTCCTGAGCATGGGGCCTGTCCTAGAATATGGTTGAGATAGCAATGCCATCCCATTGAAGAAAGATGGTTTGCCCTTTCTCAGTTACTAACAATTACAAATTGTTTATTGACTATTGGTAGGATTTTGGTAGATACTTGTCTTCTCTTCCAGGAGGTTTTCCCTACTTCTCCAGTGTGATATTCCTTGACAGGTGCTCCACATTCCTGACATCTCAAACTGTCTCCACTGAGATCTAGGTTCCACTATCAAAGCCTCTCAATATCGCTCTCTCAAGGAGCTGTTTGTAGTAATTCTGATCCTATCATGCACTGCCTGATTTTCAAGTTTTCATATGAAATCTGGGTATAATCCTCTATGAATTTTAAACTCATCCTTTGCATACTTGGGAAACAAACATTCCATAGATGGCACTAAAAGTTGTCATCTTGATTAGCAGATGGCTTGTTCCTGGGTATCTGAGCCTTAAGGTGAAATTAATCCTGGGTACCTGAGCCTCAAGGTAGATTAAATCTTGGAGAAACAACTTCCTGGGTAGCTTCAAAAGAGCATGGTGTTTTGGAGACACTCGCTTCTCAAGGGAAAACAATCTTTATTTGACTTCATAGTTTGATATCCTGAAGCATGTGGTACATAACCTCCTGCAGAGCTGTCCTAATGGCATCTCTCCTATATTCAGACACAAAATACATGAATTCTGTTCAGTTTTATCAAACATGTTACTTTTATTTTTCCCAACTTTAAATTCTCTCCTTTTTAGGCCAAGCTTTTCTGGTCTTCTGTTTGCTCTAATTATCATTAGTAATAACTATGGCATGGCCTGAGCATGAGCTGCCTTGACATGACCTCTGTAGGATTGACTAGAACGTAACTCTTAAACAAATCTCCTTCAGTAGGCTCAGGTAATGGCCAAAATGTGTCAAATCTTGTCCAGACTGTGACAAATGACTTCTAGTTCAATTTTCACGTTAGTCCCCATTTACACTGAAGACCCAATATGCACACTTGATATTTATTTCAGAGTTCTGAGTTTCTATGCTTTAACAAGAATCACCCATTGAATTTTGCTACAGCAGTGAGGGCTTCTTTTGCCCATGACCTCTTTGAATTACACTGTCAGGTTGTCATAGCGACTACTCTACTTCTCTGGCACACATTTTTATATTACTCAGGTTTTCATAGTTTTTGTGAAGAATTGCCTAGCATAAACAAAATAAGGGAAAATTGAATTCATGTGGTCTTGTTTCAGTCTCTGGTCAGATCTCTCCGTTGATATGAGGCAGATCATAGCAGAAGGGACATGTGATCAAGGTGATCACCTCATGGCAGTTGGGGCACAGATGAGAAATAGACTGAGACATAGCAAGAGAAAAGATAAGCCACCTCAGGTATTTGAGTGATCCTTTTCATCCAACCAGGCCAACTTCTAAAATGTTCCACACTCACCCCACATAGAAACATATTTGTTCTTTGCCTCGATAATGGTGTCTTCTGGAAGAAAATAGAAATAAAATCGAAAGATTCCACCACCTGAGTTTGAAAATAATCATACTAACCTTTTACCCCCAATATAATCATTTGAGGGCTGCTCTCAGCATCATTTTTACCGGCTTATTTCAGTTGTCAACAAGGCACATGAGGAAGGATCTGTAGAGATACATCACCTTCTCCATAATTATTTCACAGTATAAGTTGATTACGCACATCAGAGCACTGAAAATTTGCCAAACTAAGTATTTGGTGCTTTGTGTTTATATGAACACGTACACTTGCCCATACGAGTTTTTAATTTCTAAGACCTAAAAATACAATTAAACTAATCAGTATCATGGACACATTGGGTGGTGGTGATGTGCATGTGTGTGTGTGTGTGTGTGTGTGTGTGTGTGTGTGTGTGTGTGTGCATATGTGTGCATGTATACCAGAGGTCAGAATAGAGTTGTTTCTCAGATAACATCTACTTTTGTTGTTGTTTTAAATTTTGAGTCACTGGGACCCAGAGCTTGCAAATTGGAAAGGCTGGATAGTGATCCCAGGGACCTAACTGTCATTGTTTCCTCAGTTCAAGAAATAAACACACATGGCACCATACATTGATGTGGGCACACTGGGGATCGAACTCAGACCCTTACGACTGCATCACTAACACCTTTCTTATTGAACTATGGCCAGAGTCCCCAAAGTAAGAATATTTTCTAAGCATCTTTACATTTTTTTCTAGAAGACTTTCATAAAGTCTTTTGCAAACAATCATTATACAAAATAATTTTTTTCTTAAAAGAATAAGTTTGCCAGTCTCCAGGATTCCCTTTCCATAGCTGCTGATAACTCAAAATTACACCACTGTTATTCCTTTAAGATTGCTTTATATCCTCTTGACATCTGCTTTATGTTTTTGGAACATTCTGTGAGGTTTTTATTGTTAAACTCGTGGAGAAACTCTAACCTACAATTTGATAAAATATGTTCACATCCATAAGGTCAATTGTTTCTGCTCCTTCACGAAGAGAGCTTGGAGTATTTAAATCACTGAAACTTATTTTCTGGAATTATGAAAGGCACCCCATTCTCTGTTCATGCCTGCAAATATTTTAATCACTTTCATCTCACACCTGTTCCCTCCACCCACTGGTAGTTCATGTGCATCTGATTCTTTTAAATGGTATTTAATATCGAGTATGCAGTTTTGAAGTTGCCCTGCCAGAATTAGAACTACATCTGTTGCCTGCCTCATTGTAGCACTGCCCAGCTTTGCAGCTCCTCTTTCCAATGGTGCTGTGTGTAAAAGTTGAGTGTTATTATAATTTAGAGACCCATCCTCTGGCATGGAGCCAAATAAGTCTAATTTGGGATCTAGGGAGTGATAGACAAGAAAATTACAACTGGGCAAAAAGTGTAGCTGAATTCCAATTTAAAAAAAGGGGCTTGGGATGTCAGGTTTTACTTTGTATCTTTTAGTTTGAGGAATTTAAAAAAACCTCTATTCTGTTACAAAAAATAGGTTAGGACAGGTGTAAAATTATATATTTGACTCATTCTTGGAGGCAATAGCTAAAAATATATCAATGCCTCTTAATAACTACATTAGTTTTCTATGGCAACACTACCTCTTTTCTTACATAGTTACACTTAAATAAAGCGTATTTAATTGGCAATTATTGATAGGATATCTAACACACTAAAATTAAATTCTATTTGTCTTCTTGAAAATAAGCTCAGATTTACGTGAGCTCACCCATGGTTCTTACCAAGATAAGAAAGTTAAGGTACTAAGACACCTTGGATTATTTCAATTTTACCTATGTCTTAACTGCCTCTTCTTTCTCTTCAAAATTGCTTTTCTGTGATTGTAGATTTTTAAAGGGTTTCCTGGATTTATTTCCCTTTTTCATGTTTTTTTTTTTTTTAAATGAGGACCATGCTCATAGTTTACTTCAATTTTTATAAGCACATATTTTGTAGACCATGTCATATTTTTTTTTATAATAGGAGACCTTGGCTTAGATAAACCTTTCTCTATTCTCATACCCTCCCTGTTTTAAACTTTCTACATTGCTGGACAGTTTCCAATCAACTCTGAACTCATCTTCCTAAACTGATCTCACTTTCCACTCAAGAGTATATGCTGAGTTTCTTATTACATGTGTACTAGAGCAAGCAGGTAACATTTCAGGTTTCCTCAGAACAGTCCTCAGACTTTTTCTCTTCTATGAACATTTACATCTGAGGGCATCTTTAGTAGCTCATAATGTTGGCTTAGAATATAAAGTCTTGGAACCATACATTTTTAAGCACCATTCTGCTTTTAAATGTTCACTACTTGACCAGCCTACAGCATTACTTTTGTTTAACTAGAGGACTATAGGACATTTCTACATTTTTAAACCTAGTGATATAAGTTATACAAATTAGTAAAACAGTCTGAAAATTACTTGCATAAAATGTGGTGTAGAGGAGAATATGGACCATCACTGACAAGCTCAAATTAGATTGCCCTTCTGGATTTGTCAAACCGAGGGCCATAACGAATCTCTTGAGAGATGAATGAGATATTGGATGTAGGAAAAGTGTGATCATGTAACTAGGAAAATATTGCACTGTAAATGTGGTAACTTTTAGAAGTTTGATATGATAATAAATTGTAACCAGGAGGGACAATTGTATAGCATTTTCTAAATGTATTATCAGTGCAATACTTTCCTTGAGGCAACAGTTCAGTAGGCTTAATTTTGAAGGGACAGTACGAGTTGTGTTGTCCTAGCTTCTGACTGCTTTTCTTCCTTCACTCTGTCTCTCTACTACTATGCTTCCCTAGATGGGATTGTCTACCTTGACACTCTTCATTTACTGGAACTAGCATTACCCTGTCTCCTACCTTATACATTGGGGACCTCCTCTTTTGCTTGTAGAGATTGTCACACACACATACAATGTTAAGTGTTGCTGAATACTTTCAAATGTAAGAAACATATTTGACAGATTTAAAATTTTTAATGTTTGAAATATTTGAAGTTTTTTTTTTTCCTACAATGTGTTTGAATCATCTGTGCCCACTCTCTCCACTCCTCCCAGACCCACCTCCCTTCCTAATTCACACAACTGTGGCCTCTCTTTAAAAATTTATGTCCTATTTGCGCAACCCATACACTCTAGGACATGTGGCCTTCACTGGAGGGTTCAGCCCACCAGGAGCTTTGCTATCAAAAGTGACTCTCGCAGCAGTTATCAGTTGCCAGTAGCTTCACAGGTGGAGTGGAACTTCATGCCCACACCCCTTCTCCGTTCTGGAATTATTGTCTAGCTTGAACTTGCACAAGTTTTGCGTACCTTGTCTTAACTGCTGTGGATTCGTGTGATTCATTTACTCTGCTGTGTCCTGAAAACAGAATTTCCTTGTAGTTTTCCACTGCCTCTGGCTTTTACAATTTTTCCACATTCTCTTTTACAGTGATTCTTGAACCTTAAAAGGAAGATGTGTGATGTAAATATGTTGTTTAGGGCTGAGTATTCTACTAACATAAGGATCAAGACCAAGCAATCAACTACTCTTTTGTCTCTTACTAAATATAATAGAGGAAGTCTTAGTAAAATAAGATTAAGAAAAAGAAAAACACTGGGATACAAATAAGAAAAGGAAGTCAACTATCCCTATTTGCTGAGGATATGATTCTGCAAATTGCAAAGCCTTTATTACAAATTTCCTAAATCTGTAAGTACATTCAGAAAAAGTTCAGGATACAAAAATAACTCACAAAAGTCAGCAGCCTTCTTATACACAGTGACAAATGTGTGGACAAAAATTTATGGAAATTATTCCATTCACAAAAGCATCACAAAATAAAATAAAAATACCTTAACTCTGGTGAAATGGAAGGCTTTTCCAAGGAACTTAAAGATCATGCTTTTGTAAAGTATTTAGAACCTAGAAATATAGGATGTATTATTGGTTCCAAAATAAAAAGATAGTTTTGTAATTCACATGTACCGCTCTTAAGTTGTATAGTATAGGAGAGTTTTCACTTAGTTGTTAAAGTAAATAAAATAATTAGCTTGACTTAAAAAATACAATAACCCTATTCTAATTTATATTCACCATCTTCTTGGATGAAGTAGAGAATAACCAGTGTTTTGTATAAAATATTTGTACACCCACTTTATAGGGGTATCTATCTTTTGTCTGCTTATGACAACTGGATTTATAAGTTCAAGGACTTATTATAAGTATTATCATTTAGTATTTTTTATACAACTTGTACATCTCTGGTTACAGCTTTTTATGACAGAATGAAATTGACTGCACAATGCAATAATTTGATATTGAGATGGAAATCTAGAGGTGTCTGTTTAAAGCACCACCTGCTGATTTGGTGCCAAAGTATAGCGGACAGCCACTCCTGTACATTGTTCAACAAAGTGAGATCACACCAATTACCAGGCTCATAGCTGCCTTTCCTTGATATTTCTCAGGCCCTCTGTCTATTCAGTTTCATTCCAAGCTACACACCAAGCACAAGAATGTTTCTACAAACTTGATCTCTTTAAGCAACAATTTTTCTGCCGTTCCAATGTTTTGTGCAAAAATAAGTACACTATTTTATGATTTAATAGAACATATTTCTCTGTTGA
>JANHMN010000001.1:148543482-148570994 GCA_030674055.1 Rhabdomys pumilio
AGAGAGAGAGAGAGAGAGAGAGAGAGAGAGAGAGAGAGAGAGAGAGAAGGAGCAAAAGGGAGATAGAGCAAAAGTATGTGGATATAAGAGATTTTGTTAATGTTTATATATTTTGTTTTGTAGTATATATATATGTGTGTGTGTGTGTGTGTGTGTGTGTGTGTTTGTGCATGTGTATGTATACAGACACACAGACGCAGACACACACACACACACACACACACACACACACACACACACACACTTTATATTTTGGATCTTGTTGTAAATGGTATTTCCAGCCTTGTTGTATTTATTTAACTTTTCAGTATTACTTAGGACCTCTAGTTCAATTGTGAAGGGAAGCTGTGCAGCAGCGGTTTAGTTAGATACAATCTCTTTGTTGAGCGGATACAGAAGAAACACTGTGTAGATGAATAGAAATTGTGATCTCATCAAGTTATCCTTAAGTCAAAGTAGTTCCTCGACAATCAGTTTTAACTGGAATGTACCTCTAGCTAAAATTTCAACACACAGACACTCTTTGGCATTCAATTGAGATTCTTGTACTAGAGAGTTTGCATAGCCTTCCAAAGCCTTGCTGGTGATTCACAGCTTAGTGTGGATTATATAAAACAGAGAAGTATGATGAATAATTTTTTTCTAGGGAAAAGAATAAAAAGGAACTCTCCATTCTTAGTTACCCAGTTTGAAAGCAGCCAGATAGCAATCAATCTCTCTCATTGTAGACTCCAGATGACACGAGAGTTTTTGCTGTTCAGAAGTGGCATATGTTACTAATAGGTGTTTGCAAGAACTCCATTTTCCAAGCTGCCAAAATATGTCTAGCACTCAATTTTTCTTTCAGGGAGGGTTTCATTGAGCAATGGAAGTAGATGACTGACTGAACTTTACTTTAAACGGTATGTCAACAAATGTCTGGAATTTCCAGGAAATAGTAAAAGGTAGAGTAATTGTGCACACAACTACAGGGACTTAGGAAAACACACACACACACACACACACACACACACACACACTCACACACATACACATACACATACAGAGAGAGGGGGCAAAAGGGAGAGAGAACAAAAATATGTGGATATAAGACATTTTGTTAATGTTTATATATTTTGTTTTATAATATATATATATATATATATATATATATAAAACACATATATAGTATATGTATATTGTATTGTATATTTAATATGCATATATTATATATTATATATGTATATATATATACACACACACACATATATATAATACATAAATAATCCATATATGTGCAAAACCATTCAGCTCCAGTAATAATGTCCCCACTTTTCCATCTACACTTTGTGATATTCCTAAGCAGTGTTTGCAAGAGCTCCATTTTCTTGTCAAATCGTGTGCCTACTGCATAATTACAACATTCTCCCTTGTTTTTTTTCCTCAAAAACTTCCCATATAGCCCTAACCCTCTGCACTCCCCTTTGAATTTGTAGCCTCTTTTTCACTATTATTGCATGCACACACACACACACACACACACACACGCACACATGCACGCACACACACACACACACACACACACACACACACTCAGTCTGTATAATTCTACTGGTATAAATGTTCTCAGGGCTGAGCATGTGAAACTGGATTTTAGCTTATAATTGATTCATTGGTTGTAATTTAACATTTTTTTAAATTTAAATTCATTTTGTAACTTATTCACTTTACATCCCACTCACTGCCCCACTCCTGGTCATCGCTGACCCCAAATCCTCCTCTGATACAGTGAAGGTCACCCTGGGTACCTCCTCACCCTGGTACTTCAAGTCTCTGTGAAGCAAGGCGCTTCCTCTCCCACTGAGGCCAGACAAGGCAGCCCAGCTAGAAGAACATATCCTACATACAGGCAACAGCTTTGGGATACACTTAATTTGTTCAGGGCCCACATGAACACCAAGGTGCACATCTGCTACCTATGTGCAGGAAGGCTTAGGTCCAGCCAGTGTATGTTCTTTGGTGGTGGTTCAGACTCTGAGAGTACCAAGGGTCCTGGTTAGTTAACTCTGTTAGTCTTCCTGTGGAGTTCCTATTCCCTTCAAAGCTTTAATCCTTCATCCTATTGTTAGATAAAGTCCTTAGCTCTATCCACTGTCTGTCTGTATCTGTCTGACATTGTGGGTGTCTGTATCTGTCTGAGTCAGCTACTGGGTGGATCCTCTCAGAGGACAGCATGCTCCTGTCTGCAAGCATAACAGCGTATCATTAATAGTGTCAGGGATTGGTGCTTGCTTGTGGGATGTGTCTCAAGTTGTTCTCTTATTGATTGGCCATTCCCTCAGTCTCTGCTCCATTCTCTGTGCCTATATTTCTTGTAGACAGGATAAATTTGGGGCTGAAAGTTTTATGTGTGGATTGGTGTCTCTATCACTCCACTGAGGTTCCCACCTGGCTATTGGAGGTGGACTCTTCATGTTCCATATCTCCAATGTTGTAAGTCACAGCTCAGGTCATCCCCATTGATTCTTGGACACCTTCCTTAACCCGGGTCTCTATCTTGTCGTGGAGATTTTCTCTACCTCCTCACTCCTGTTAGTTGCTGATTTCCATTAATCTTTGTGGCCATTGGCCTTTTCTCCTGTCCTTCTCTACACCTGATCCTGAATCTTTCCATCCCCCTTTTTTCCCCTTTACTTCTCAGTTTCCTCCCTCCATTTGACTATTGTGACTATTTCATTCCCCCTTCTAAGTGAGATTCAAGAATCTTTGCTTCTGCCTTCCTTCTTGTTTAGCTTCCTTGGGTCAGTGGAGTGTAGCATGGTACCTGTATTTTATGGCTAATATCTTCTTCTAAGTGAGTACATACCGTGCATGTCCTTTTCCGAATGGGGTACATCATCCAGGATGCTGTTCTCAAGTTCCGTCCATTTGCCTACAAAATTCATGATGTCCTTATTTTTAATAGCTGAATAGTATTCTGTTGTGCAGATGTACCGTATTTTCTTTATCCATTTGTCAGTTGAGGAATATTTAGATTATTTTCAGTCTCTGGTTATTATGAGTAAAGCTGCTATAAACATAGTTGATTAAGTGTCTTTGTGGGATGTTGGAGCATCTTTTGGGTATATGCCCAGGAGTGGTGTACTTGAGTCTTGAGGTAGAACTACTCCCAGTTTTATAAGAAAATACTAATTTGAATTCCGAAGTGGTTGTACAAGTTTGCACTCCCACAGCAATGAAGAAGTACTTTCCTTGCTCCACATCCTTATCAGCATGCTCTACCTCTTGAGTTTTTAATCTTAGTCATTCTGATGGGTGTAAAAAGGAACCTCAGA
Organism: Rhabdomys pumilio; assembly: GCA_030674055.1. Lineage (NCBI taxonomy): Eukaryota > Metazoa > Chordata > Mammalia > Rodentia > Muridae > Rhabdomys > Rhabdomys pumilio. The sequence goes on from JANHMN010000001.1 coordinate 148,546,797, forward strand.
ATTGTACTTCAACATTTTATTGGGTAGAATATAAGTGTATATAAAGCATAAATGCATTTACACTATGTTTTAAAATATACATAATATCTCTGTAGATAATATAAGTATGAGCAGCTGTCTACATCAGTCAGGCTAAGCTATCACTATGAATATTCAGGTAGAGATCTCAAAGGTAACAGATTCTTTGGGCAGGAAAAGTATCTGAACCTGTACATGGGGGAAAATGAACTGAGGCTAAGATGAAAATGAGTCAGGGCAGTTGAAGCTCTCATATTTAGAGTTTATGCAAAATGGACCAGAGACTCAAATTTGAAGTTATTTTTGTCATACGCAGTACAACTCTCTTTCAAGGAGAAAATGAGGAATGAAAAATACGACTTTCTAAGAATATATGTAGAAGAGTAGCTGCTGGCCTCGCCAGGAGGCAGCCGTTCAAAGTCTGTTTTGCTTATATGAAGGATATGCTGTACTGCAAGCGATCTAAACAAATATAAGAAGACTTCTGAAAAGAAGCCAAAGAGTTCAGAGTCCTTATTTGCCATGCATTCTTATGAGTGCTATTATTCAACCATTCTATTTGATTACTGCAAAGCAAAACTGAAAAAGGGACTTTGAGAGCTTCACGGCTTCACACTATCTTGAAGCATTCCCCAAATGAGAGAAGAAGCAAGAGAGAACATTATATTGTAGAACTTAGTTATTTTTGCAATAAAGATAACGAACTGTATTGCAGACTTTTTCAAATGACTACAGATATGTTTTGGTATGACTCTGACACAGAATAACTGTGTATTATGGCTAGATAATCTGACCAAGCATTTATCCTCATCGTGTGTCATGTTAACAGACCATGATTCCCTATGAACAATTGGTGCATAAAACATAAGTAGAGAAAGCACATCCCCAATGTTGACCTGAGAATTTAATAGCAGATCTAAGTGTTCCATTTCAAGTTACTTTTTAACCTTCCTGGTTCCATGAAATAATTTAGAAATGTAAAATGATGAAAAAGGAGTTCACTGGTAGTACTTAGCCATATACATTCATGTCATTTATCTAATATTACCACTCTGACCATCCTTCAAGATCGAAGTCTTTCAATCAGCTTTTCAGGCTAAAAGATATTAGTACACCTCATATAGCAATCTGCAATAATAGGGAGACTTGGGATCCAGATGAAAAATCTATGGGGAAACTCTTCTAATTAAGATTTAAGTCTACCATGATCAGATAGCAGATCTGAACTTGATGCAAAATGGAAAACTCACTTTGCCTTCAGGACTTCCCCTTCGCTGACCTTGTCTAGGATCCTGACTGCCTACACCCTCTACCAGGGGAAAGTTGAATAGTTCTTGACAACCTTCAAACTTCTTTTCCTGATAAGAATTGGCCCAGAATGTACCTGGGATTCCTGAAATGCCCCTTCATGCAAATGAGGTACTCACAGATCTTTAAAACTCTAGCCACTGATTTTCATTTACCCTGAAAACTCCTTCCCACTCTCCAAGGTCCATATATACCCTTGGTTCACCCCAAATGAAGTGTATGAGTACAAGCCCACCCCAAATAAAGGTGTGTACACAAGCTAAGATCGTCAGAGAGAGCTGTTTCATGGAAGACATTTAGAAAAGACATTTGTCTAAAAAAGCTGTAACACTAAGATCCTTGGAGAAGTGCATCCCTCAACTGACTCACTCCCAGCTGGACTGTGATATCCTTCATTCTTCCAGTCAGGTGTTCAATGGCATTTGGACACTCTGAGAGGGAGGATGCAATGGACTTGGAATCACAGCTGGACTCCCCCCACCCGCACGAAATGTATACTACAAAAATTCAAGCGTCTGATCCCCTACTCTAGGGACTATTTATTTCTCTGACTCTAGAACATAGATTTTACATCACGAGTAGAGACAGTATCTTTGTTGTCAGTTGGGTATTAGTGATTGCATTGATAATGAAACAGACCTGAATTTTCCTATCATTATTCTGTAATAGCCAAATCATCCTCTAGGGGGAGTTAGATAAAGGTTTTAATATTGAACTGAGTCGTAATATAAACACCAAGCATCCTTTTAATTCCAACATTTCCTCTTCAGAGTTATTTTGGATACAAGCTGTTATAGTATTAAAAAATAGTTTTTCTTGCAGAGCATAAAGTACTGGGTCCAGAATGAGGAATTCCATTTCTGTCTTTCTGACAGAATGTTTACTGATGTGGAAACCTGAGCCTTCTGCACTACAGCATTCTGGGAGGAAATGTAAAAGCTGCTGCAATCAGGGGCATTTTCCTGTCAGTGCCCCATATAGTGTGATGAATGGATTTCTAATCACCAGCATTGTTCCAGTTGGATACAACTCTGTGAGTCTAGAAAACTCTATAAAGTTGAATTTTACTGTGTTCCACTTAGCATCAAACATTCAGTGGTCCAGCAAGAGGTTCAATGTATTCTGAAGTTATGTGTATGGCTGTTTCTAAACATATTGGGATAATTCTTTAGTTATCCTTTCACAAAATCTGCCATTTCTTGAAAATTTTTAATAGTTCTGACAAATAGAACCCATACTGGAATTTGCTGAAACACATTTACTGTTGGTGAGCTTTTCGTGAGACTTGTGACATTATTAATGAACAGTGGGGCTATGGGCTTATTCACAGTCCTAAAAAAATGAACAACTTTGTCAGACTGCCCTTTGTATGTCTTCCTGCCTGGTCCCCCAATCTCCTTTCCCTCTCTTCCTCCCTCTCCCTTTCTCCCTCCCTCCCTTCATCTTTTTCCCAGTAATTGATCAACTATTGAGTGTCAACAATTTAGAAGCATTATACATATTAACAGTAATGTTAGTTTTGAATGAAATACATGAGGTTAATACTGCCAAGTCATGCTCAATTCCATGAGATGAAAGAAGACACCCTCAAAGTAAACACACATTGTCTATACTATATAAGTGATGTACAGTGCTAAACAGGAAAAGGCAGAGCAGGTGGAAGTGATGCTGTTATTTAAGGGTGTTTCCCAAAAGGCACTGTGCTAAAAGCAATCTAAATGCATAAAGGAAGAATATGTGGTTTAGCTTTAAACTGAGACAACAAGAATGCAAACACTGCCTTTTCTGTATGAATTTCCAAGTGTACTTGTGAATGAAGGGGAGTGATAGGAAGCAAGCTTAGGGAGCCCAGATCTTACTAACTACAGATTTCCCCAACAACAATAGGAAGAAAGAATAGGATGTCAACACATGAATCTACTTTTTTAAAAGTGACTTTTCTGTGTGGAGAGAATGAGCATAATCAAGGGAAAGCAGGCTGATATCAGCCAAGGTTTGGGAACTATTTCTGTACTCATCACAGAGAAGTTGTGCAAACTCCAAGTTCCTGCTTCTCCTGAAAGAAACAAGTTTCAAGACTTCATCTCTTTGATCTTTCCTTTGTGAACACATGGTTTGAAGTACAAAAGTAGCAAAAATAGGTTAATAAAGTCTGGGTATACTTATGTCTAATAGTCAACTGTATCTCCATGGGTTTTAGTGGAGGATCTGGCAGACCTGGTTTTTGAGCTCCATCTGTCACCCTTCCTTAAAACATCCTACTTAGTGTAGTATCATAGTTGCTTATGCCAGGAGACCACTGTGGTCATAGGTGGCTACAGGACAAAGCCACATGAAAGATGGAATAATCTAAATGTTAATCCAGTTGAAAAGCTGGGAAATATACCATTTGGTACTTTGCAAGAACCACTAATATCTGTGTTATTATTCTATAAAAGTTCCAACAAATTTTTAGAATGCCTATACCTGATTCTATTTAATGTCCCAATTTAATATATATGTGTATGTATATATTAAATATGTATTTTAATATTATTAAATATATAATAATATAATATTAAATATTAATAATATATAACAACATATTATGTATATGTTTATATACATATATATTTAATATATATGTGTATGTATATGTGTACACATATATGTATATACATGTGTGTATACATACACATATATGTATATATGTATATATATATGTGCACACATGCATACATAGGTGTGTATACACACACACACATATACACACACACACACACACACACACACACATATATATATATATATATATATATATATATATATATATATATAATCTGTGATTCTTCTTGTACATTAAGACTTACTGTGAGTTTGGGAGTGACCCAAATGTATTGTACTATAAAGTAGATATTTACAAGGAAGAAAATGTTTTACAATTGATAATATAATGATTTTTTATTTTTTGAAGATAATATTTCTATATGTTTTTTGGGTCTATATCCATGTACTATGCGTGTGATTGCAAGTGTTCATAGAGTCCAGAAGAGTTTGTGGGCTCTTGGAGCTGGAGTTACAGGCAGTTGTCAGCTGTCTAGTGTGGGTATTGGGAACAAAACTAGGTTACTTAGCAAGAACAATAAGTTATGAAGCCATCTCTTCAGTCCTGATTTTACAATTTTAATACCTAGTTATTAATGGATAGTTTCAACACCAATTCTCTTTGTATTATTTTTGCAATCTATAACGTGTACTCATGGGAATTCATTTTGATAACCAATATGCTATTTTGAAACTCTTATGTTATTTTCAGGTTTGACCTTCAATAGGACCATTATTGTAGGTTTGAAATATTTATAGCATAACAAAAATTTAAAAAACTACAGCCTGGACTCATAGGTAGTACTCACAAGCTGATTCTCAAAGGTGATATTGATTAGTTAACATCACTAAAATGTGAAGCAGACAAGAACATTTTCTCTCTCTTGAAATTCCCACAATTGGAAAATGAACATCATTATACTTAAAAAGGAATTTAATATGAAAATTATTAAATCTATAATTTTCTATACATTAAAGAAGACATGTGTCAGGTAAAGGTGATTCTTGTAGAGTTTTATGCTCTTTAAAATGACTGAAAATAGGTGTCATGTTAATCTACATTTTCAAAGACTCAAAAATTGTGGACAAAATGATGAGCATGCTAAGATGTGAGAATCTGGCACACAGTTAATCTGATGAAAAGACTTGTCCACCAGTCTAGTTAATCGTCACTGTGTATCCCCTCTCCTGCACCTAGCACCCAGACTTCCATAATCACTACAGTGTTTATCCCATTGTACTGTAATTTTGTTTCTGCTTGTCTGTTGTCCATAATCAACTATCAACTATTCACAGGTAGAAACTGTAGTTTAGCCACCATTATATTTCATCATCTATCACAGTGCCTGCTGAATAATAAGTTAAAGTTTACTCTAATAATTATTTTCTATATGAATGAATATTACATGAAGAACTAAGAAGAGAAATAATACCAGAAGGATCACTATTTAAAATACAGACTACTTAATCTTGACCTCTCTTTCATTCCAGCCATGACTGGCAGCCTATTTTATACACATCTGTCTCTATTTCTTTCTATGAAGATTTTCAGGCATTTCAATGTGGACTATACCTAACACTTATCTACATGTTTCTTTTGAGTAAAAGGCATTAAATATCTCTAGGATAGTCATGGAGCTATGAAGTCTAGTTAATAAGTAGGCATGACCTTTCTTCTTTTTTTTAATTTCCTAAGTGAACATGTCTGAAATACTGCCTATACTATATGTGAAAAGTTCAAATTGGGTGTCACCTTATGTTTCCATAGAGCCATCTCTTGGAAAATGGCTAGTTCCACTGTTTATTTCTTTTCTCTGTATTCCATGACTGTCACCTGAAATCACTGTATAAAATAAGTTATTTTCACAAACACTTCCTTTTAGCTTTCATTTTTTTTCTTGTTGTTTGAGATATAGCCTCATGTATTGAGCCTCAGGATTGCCTCAAGTTGGTTTGTAGCCAAAGATGACCTTGATTTTTTTGTTGTTGTTGTTCTTCCAATACCCCTGTCTCTACCTCTGGAATTCTGGAAATACAGGCAAGTGTTTCCACATCTGAGTTACTTTAAAATAAATTTTCAGAAGATATATAGCACACAAGGGAATAGTAAAACTTGTGCAAATCACTTATAATTTAGTTTAATTGTTATATCTAATAATATAAATAATATAGACTAACAACAATAAAAAAATCATTTCATCATGAACCTAGATAGATAAAATTATCTGAGTTTATTAGAGTTTGGATCAAACCCAGAATTCTCACAAGATCCTATTGGAATCATTATTCTCTTTTCACATCTTTATTCAGAAAACAACAAAAAACCCCCAAAAAACAAAACAAACAAAAAGCAAAAACAAAAACAACAACAACAAAAAAAAACCCAAAAACACTTGGCCTAAATATCACAAGAGGAGGAGAAAGAGATAGGGAACTGTGGTCCTCTTTACACCTCATCACTAGGGTGTGGGAAGGCCACTTGGGCAGGCAAAATGGGAGATGCTAGACTGCATTTACCCTCTGCTGTCATTGGGTGTTGGGGTCCTGAGAAGCGCAGATGCAATGGTCGGGGAGTGGGAGAATGCAGCCTGAGGTGGGGGGCCTCAGCCTGAATGGGAAAGGACATAGGCTGAGGCCAAAGCTGGGGTTCTCTGACTCTCAGGTGTCTAGTCCATGCAAATGGCATAGAGTCTGGAACAGAGTGGGGCCATGGGCTTTTGAGGTTCCCAAACTCCTGGCACCCAGACACCACTGGAAGTCCAGAAAGAGTCTGGAACAGAGGGTGTCTTCAAGCTGAGGATGAGCCCAGGGTGTGGGAGGGGGGATGGGGAACCCTGGTTTAGCTCATTGATGATTGTCCTTAGCTTAGCTCTGTCTGGGAGCACAGAGGGGCCTCCTATGGGAGGCTTAGACAGTGGCTCTGTAGATGAAGGCTTTCTCCATGCTCTCCACAGCAGTTCTTGATGAAAGAGACAGTCTTTGGTTCCAAACTGTTTATTGATTGTTCATTGCACAGAATGGGTACATACCACCTCCTCCGTGTGGACCAGAGATTAAGTACATTTTCCAGGCAGGGATGTCCAAGAAGGGAAATGTATTGGCTAAACTCTCAGGGCCATCTAGATACCTCATTAGCATGGAGAACTCCGTTCTGATCTAAGGATCTCTATGTAGGGAGTGTGGTCACGTGACAGGGGCCTGGTCAGAGCAGATGCAGCTCCCTACCATCTTCTGGTATGAGATTCAGGGGCTTCTAACCCACTCAACTTTACTAAATTTCATGACATGAAAAGGAATTTTAAAACTATAAGTGAAAGTTCAGTATAATAAAGTCTTCTGTAATTGCTTTCTGCCTTATTGTTTTAAATAAATACTTTTTTTAAATTTTTTCCTCAAAAAAAATGTATATAAGTCAGGCCAGGTAAACTTAGATGTTGTATTCTTCACACACAGCCTGGCTCTGTCCAAAGAAAAACCAGAGTTGTCATATAAGCTCATATTTAGTGTTTAAATTTTGTTTATATTTAGTATTTTTGAATATATATGTTTACAAAGGACCACTAAACAGCTTTCTCTTTCTTTTAACTTTTCATTGGAATTATTATGATATTTACATAAAATTATAATATTTTCTTACAACATTATCTGATATTTTAGAATGAATTGCACAATATGGGCATGACCACCTTATATAGTTGTTAATAACATGGGAGATATTGAAAGGCAATTTATCAAAACATTTATTTTTTCCTCCAGGTGTTTACATGGTCACACATCACCAACCATTACCACCACTGACCTTAGCAAGTCTGTGTGTCAGGGTTCTTACCTATGAAATTAAGATAAATAATAGTCTTATCACTGAGGACTACTCCAAGGAGACCAAAAGTTCACACACAGTAAATGCACATGAGTACAATGGTATAAATGACCTGTCAGTGCCTGTACATAGTAATTTTAAAAATTAAGCCTCTATAAAGATTTTAAAGAAATGACAGCAGCTTCTGTGATCTGCTTCTACATGAGGAACTCAGAAAAATTGCTAGAACATCAGATCACCACTGCAAACAAGAACTATCTCTAAAATTGACATGTCTTCCATCCGCCTTACTCAAAGTTGTTACAGAATTAGATCCACAGATTTTCTTGACTGACTTTCCCTAGCCTTCAAGGCTGTTTGCTGTGAGCATTAATATTTTTTAATTACTTTAGTTCAAATTTCTCTTATTAAATACATGGCCAATCACTCCACACAGAGGGCCAACTTTAGGGGATGTCCATCTGCAGTCATATCCTTACCCTCAGTTGGGCTGACATAAATAGGGTAGACCTAGAGAGGCTAGTTCAGTGGATTGGCAGAACATGAACTAATTCAGTTTATGGACTGAGTCACCTTGAGAGAGTTTCAGATTGTAGAGTGATGGGGCTAAGTAGAGGTCACCAAACATATACCACCTACACATGAGAAAATGTAGCAAAAGCAGACATTTCTCTTTGACTCTCCACACCCCCACTCCAGAAGCAGTCTATAAAAGAGTTCTTCTAACTTCTTCTAGTATAGGTTATTAATCCATCTTTTCAGAGGGTCTTGGGATACTCAGAGAATGAGAAAGATATTAAGGGACACAAAGGAATAGCATCAACCAAGTTTTCCTTAGTTACCTTATGTTCATTACATTTTATCTCCAATCATAATTCTTCAAACTGTGCACAAAAACAGTTTGCTTGTTGTCTGTGGATCTTCATTCATAAAATTTTCCAGACTGTGAAAAACATATTTGATAAATTCATGTTTCTTACAGGAGCCTTGGCCATGAACCTGGCAATAAGAATTGCATTTATAGAATTGTAACATCACTTTATACTCTAACCAAAAGAGGGATAAATAGATTGTAAAGCATATGATCAATAACATGATTATACATATATTCATACTAATTAATTTATAGTGTGATATAACTTTAAAATAGCCCAATCATAAAACTATTTTCATTTTAATATATCTCTATGTCTCCTAATTTAGCATTTTCCCTTTCATTGGTCTTTTCAAAAATTGAATTATTCTGCCTATTTTTCTAAGGAGATTTAATAATATGTTTATATTATCTCAATGATACTGTTAAGAGTTTGTTTGAGTTGGTTTACATCTGTGGTAAACTGTAGAGACAGATTTATAATCTTGTGCATTCTTATGCAAACTATGCCATTTCTATGTCTTTACATGAGTCCTATTGTAGCTTTTTTGTGTAAAAATTATACTGCTATCTTTAAAAAAAATTCTTTGCACTTGCAATTGCTGTTAAATTTTATTCTGGAATATTTAGATGCATATTACTTTTATAAAATACTGTCTCTTATTATTGGTTCTATTATATAAGAAACCTGTGAGAATATGTATATAGATAATCATATCTGACCTCTGTGCAAAACTTATACATTCTAAAATTTTAATTTAATTTTCTTCTGCTTTTAGACAGCAATGTCTATGTTCAATGCATTTATCTTAAATCCTTCTTTCTGGTTTCTCTGTTTCTTACTTGAGTTGTATTTCAATAAACAGAATTACAGACAAATATTAATTATTTACAATGATCCTTTTCTTGTATCTGGTCATCAGTGTAAATACTTTGTTATTGAGATAGCAAATCAGTTTAATTTCATATGCTCACTCAGTCAGAGAGCAGAGGTTGCTCTGGAATTCTATGCTGAGCAAACTAGTTTTCAGTACTGACAGCACTATGATCAAGTAACACTGTATACCAGTCTTCAAAGCAAGTGAATTCTTGCCAGACTAGAAAGAAGTGCAATGTTAGTTGCTAATTTTAAATGTTTTTCTTCATGGAATCCTCATATTTATAAAAAATTTATTAGTAAAATACATTGTTTCAGATAATCTAATAGAAGCAAGCCATACTTTGATTCAGGGTCATGTTCTCACTTGTTCTTTGCTTTAATAATTGGTGAAGTTGTGACACTAAGGAAAGTAGAAGTCCCTCCTCTATGAGGCACTTCCAACTTAATTAGAAGTGTATGTATACAGATACATATTTATATGTTGGGAATACATAATCTAAATAAGTACTATATATATTCAGAAAACTAGGATGTGTTGTTACAGGCATATTTGTGTCTATGGCACTGATCACATGACTTTCCTTTTGTTTTAAATGTCTTTATTTTTATTGTGAGTTAAATATTGTCTCCTTTCTATTTCTCGAAGTGATTACTAAAACAAAAGCAATTTTTCTTACTGTTGCTTCTTTCTGCCACATTAAACAATCTGTGACCAGCTAACAACTTTCTGAACTCCCTTCATCCCAGGAAACCTCTGTCTCAGCACAAAGGTAAGTTTAACCTTCTTACTTGATGCCACAATCCTGTTCAGGCACCATGTAAAGATGGTGTTTGTTCTAAAAGCAGAGTTGATAGAAATTTTACTCTTCACATACTAATTCTCTACCTCTTGGTCCATGGTGCACAAACCCTTTCATTGCAACTACTCTCTCAGGAAGGTTCCTATCAAAGTTACCAGTGACATCTGTGCATTAAACTCGATGGTCAATTTTCAGCCATTAGCTTATTTGGTCTGTCAGTCACATTTGACGTAGGTTAATCATTTTCCATGGGGAACACTCTCTTCTATTGGCTTCCACATAACTAATTTTGTGTGGTGTTCTTCTGGTCATTTCTTCTTATTTTCCTTTTATGTTTTTCTGTTTTCTTAACATCTAAAATTAAACTGCCCCAAGACTCACCTCTTGGGTATCTTTCATTCATAATAAATAATCAAAATAAACATGGACATCTGAAGGAAGTAATGACACATGAAACACTTCAATTAGTGAATTAAGATTTATGTTCTATGATGTGTTAGGTTTGAGTCAGCCACATTTCCATTATTTTTCTGTTTTCATTGGGATTTTGCACACATTTTCCTTTACTTCCAACTTTTTCTTGAATGCTTTTAGAACTCAGTTTTATCTCCTGCATATGGTTATTGATTTCTCTACATTGTTCTCATTATTTAGAAGGCTTATCATTCAGTGATTTTCATTGCAGTGTACGTTGCCACTTTATCAGAGCATCCCTCCACAGAATCTACAACTTCACACATACCATAAAACTTTACAGTAATATACCAACACTTTTTATATTTTTCTGATATAGGTAGTGAATATTTTACATCTTGGCTTATAAGAACTCTAAACTATATTATCATTTACATTAAACTAGTGTCATTCAAATACATTTAATAGAAAACTTTATGCTTATCAACATGAATATTTTAGTTATAGTATATAGTTAGTAATTTGAGATCAGCCATAAACACAGTCACTGAATAGGTATAATAGTATGTCTGCTTTGATACATTTATTGATTTTGTTAGATCAAAGTATATCCATCTCCTTTTCTTCCCCAATGATAAATGAGAACTGAATTATTTATAAAGAAATGAGTAAACAGCCAAACACGTCTTGTTTTCTGTTACACTTTCTTGTAAACATTTTGTAAACTGAAATATTCCAGAAAACATAATGGCTCACTAGTTTTCCCTAGTAAACAGACACATCACAACTATAAATAACACAGTTGCTATAACACATAAACAGAGAAAACCACAGGTGAAGTTGTTACATGAGCCTATATGTTCAGTCTGTGAATTATATGTATCTGGCTGTGAGTGAGCTTGTACAAGTGCACAAGTGTGTGTGTGTGTGTGTGTGTGAGAGAGAGAGAGAGACAGAGAGAGAGAGAGAGAGAGAGAGAGAGGGAGAGAGAGAGAAAGAGAGAGGGAGGGGAGAGAGGGAGAGGAAGAGGGAGAGAAAGCACAAGCAGGAGCAGAAAAGAAAAAAATGGACTAGACAAACCATTTTTCTCTAAGAACGTAAGAATGCATATGTGACAGTCATGTGCATATAAATGTCATGGAAATCAAAGCTGTTATTTAATCTGCTCACGGTTACCTTGGTGGTAAACACTGTTGAAATTACAGTGTGGAGAATATTGAATTCCAACGGAATGATTTCTAAGATGATCTTTGTAGGATTTCCTTAATTCATTGATCTCAAGCTTGATACTTTTGATTGCAATGCTGATTGTGTAGCTGTTCTAAAGTTCTGGTTTTTTATCTTAAATATCCATATCCCTGATAAAAAAAGTTTAAACTTTTCACAACAAAGATTATTAGGATACCACTGTTATCTTTTATAACATCAGGTTTCCACTTCCGTTTCTTTCTTATTAAAGTTCAATCTTTAAACTTGGACTCTGGGACTTTTACCTTTTACAAGTTAATAATAATAAAAAAAAATCCACAGGAAAAGAAAGTGACATCACTGTCTCTTCTGTTGTAAAAAGTACTGTGGTGCAGTGAGATGCAGTACTAATCCAGGATTTCAGATCTGTCCTGGTTAGCTTTCTTGTGGTTCACATATTTAAGTATGTGAAGTTGATGGTGAAAGAAAGACCAGCAATTGAGTTTCTTAAAGGGGGTGCATACTTAAATATTGATTTTATTTTAAGATTTTATAGTATTCACATCTCCATGATAGCTTTTGTAATAATGAATTGCTGTCTTGTGATAGGCTTATACTTTACTTAACATATAAAGAAATGAGTTGCACTGTGAAAATTTCAAGTATACATATTACCATGTTTTGCCCTTATTTGTCCTCCATTGCTCCCCCATGTCCCCAACACTTCTTGTGAGTTCTCTTCCTAATAGTTCCTTCTTCCATTTTCATGTCACATGTATTCCATCACCATCTCTTGTCCCATCTCCCTCCCTTTAGATAGATCTAATTCTCCCCTTTCTATTTTCAACTCTTGCTCTCTCTCTCTCTCTCTCTCACACACACACACAAACACACACACATACACACTCACACACACACACACACACAAATAGAGAAAATGTGTTATTTGTTTCACTAGGTCTGACTCAAAAAATTTTAATACACATTTTCATAAAACTTTTTAGAAATATCTCCCTATGTCACCTAAATTTTTATTTCTTGGTAAGGTAACAATTATTCATTGTTTGTGAGCTCCTCCAAAGTGGCTAGATATTTTACTTGTATCAGTGCTTCATATACAGATATGTATGAAGTTTTTTTTCTGTTTTATTAAAATTTTTGTGCAATATATTATTTGATCATGGTTTCTCCCTCCTTAACTTCTTCCAGATTCTTCCTAATGAAAGATCACTCTTTTGTTCTCTCTTTATTTAGAAAACAGGCAAACTATCTTAACTTTCATTGCTGTGAAGGGACACCATAACCAAGCCAACTTGTATAAGGAACAACATTTAATTTGGGGTGGCTTACAGGTTCTGACGGTCAGTCCAATATCATCATGGCAGGAAGAATGGCGGCATCCAGGCAGACATGGTGCTGGAGAAGGAGCTGAGAGTCCTGGCATCTTAACTGGAAGGCAGCCAAGAGAAGACTGACTCTTTCCCACTGGTCAGAAGTTCAAAGCCAACACAACCTCTCAGTGACAAACCTCTTCCAACCAGGCCTCACTTTCTGACAGTACTACTTCTTATGGGCCAAGCATACTCAAACCACCACACAGTCTAAAAAATCAAACAAAGCAGAATTTTGAAAAACAAAACAAACCCATAGGAAAGAGTGCATGCACACACATGCGCGCGCGCGCACACACACACACACACACACACACACACACACCATAAAAACACAAAATAGGAAGGCATGATATACAAGCAGAAGAATGGTAAGATTAAAAAACTGCCCAAACAAAGCTACATGAGACAAAATGTCTTCAAAAATATCATTAATTTCATTTTATATTGGCTATCAACTGTTTGAGATCACTAGTACCCCATGTTTAATAAACCCAGTGACATACTGTTTGAGATTATCAATTTTTTCTTAGAAAGATGTCAATTGCAGATAGCTTCTTGGTTAGGAGTGGGAGCCTGTACGCTCTTACGTCTCAGCATATGATGTTTTCAAAGATGATCTTTGGACATCTAACTTCCCTTGTGTCCCTGGAGCACTACACTGATGGATGAAGCATCCTCCCACTTCCTTGCTCCACATACTAACTTTGGTAGAGTTGAAATTTCCCATTCATAATGCAACTTGAAATTTCATTGTCATTATAACAAGGTTGAAAGGTGAGACCTTTAAGACAAACTCGATCCTATGAGCACTGCTTTATAAATGGATTAATACAACTGTTAATGAGGTCATTTCTCAGTCAAAATATGAGCTTGTCTCTCTTTTCTATGCCTTTCCCCTGTGTTTCCCTTTTGCCATGTTGTGATGCAACATGGTGAACCTGAGCAACTACTGTTACCACAGTCATGGACTTCTCCACCTCCTGGAAAATAAACTTATATTGTTCACAAACTACTTATTCTAGGGCATTTATTATAGGAGTGGAAGATAATCTGAGATATTTTGTGTCTTCTTTGAACTAGTACTCACTTCATTTCTTCCATGGTCCCTTTACCCTTTTTACTCTTTTTATATTGAATTTATATGCAGAACAGTTAGAGTCAAAGGAATATTGAACAGAAACTATAATTTTCATATATGTCCCCTCACACAGCTTCCACTACTATCAACATCATTCACCAGAGTGCTCCATTTGTAACAATGGATGAATTACATAGACATATAATCACTCAAAAGTTTTTTTCTCAAGTTCAGTTCCCAACACCAATGTCCAGAGTCTTACAGTCACCTAAAATTGCAGTTCCTGGCATCCTATACCCTATTCTGGCCTCTGGGGCTGCATCTGTGAATTAATTTGTTATGTGGGCTTTGTTGTATTTTCATGTGTATGAATAACATTTCAGGGACAATCACTGGAGGATTAACATAAGGAAACAACTATAATTCTCTAAAAGGTTTGCTAAAATAACTTTAATCTTAAAATACTTAAAAAAGGTATTTGTTCAAAGCCCTCATACAAGTACTTTAAGGAAAACTCATTTCTACAAGTGTTATTAGGATAATTTCTTCTTTGTGATTTTTTTTTTCTAGTAACATTCTCACACATCTTAGAATTAGACATATTGTGTATCAGGATAAAATAAGGATTTTCTGATTGGATACTTATCATTAAACCTCAATGCATGTAATCATGTAACTCTAAAGAAACAGAGTGGGTAAATAAAAATACACACACACACACACACACACACACACACACACACACACACCTAAAGATTGCTTATATGTGTATGGACTACAGACAGATACAAATATAAACTAAACTCTTGAAACAACAGAATAAAATATTTCATAATGATTAATATGTCAATTTTTTGGAAAACTAAAATAATTCCAAATAAACTTTCAATTACTGATACATACTCAAAAAAACAAAAGGAAATTAACAAAATTGAAGGGGAGCTTGATACATTCTGAGACAGATGGAGCTGTCTTGGTCATTCCTCACTGTAGAAATGGAGCCCGTGTCACTGTTACTATGGACACAGTACCAAAGCCTCTTGAAATTAAAGTTATCTCCCTATCAGGACAGCCACCAGCCATTGCTACTTGGCTACTTCTTTCAAGTTTTCACTAACAATATGGAACAAATTTTGCTTCCAAGTTCCCAGTATCAGGTTGACGTTCATAGCTCGAATTTCTACACAGAACTATGTCTTTTAGTTTTATTCCTCTGTCCTTTGATGGCCATGTCATTTTTCTTTTCCCCCAGTGAAGCAGTTTCTTAAGACTGTATTTGCAAGAAACTGGATATAATACAATTGGTGTGAAACACAACTTAGGAATCAGTCACTAAAAGAGCACTTCTGGAAGTATGCTACATCTCAGCTATTTAGGAGACTTGTCTCCATGATGCAGTAGGATAGGACACAGGACAGAAAGCTGGTAGCTAGTTTGATGTCACTGGCACCTCAGAGCCGGGGGTGGGGGGGAGCATTTACTGTAGGATTGGGAGACCGAATGACTGTTGCTAAGCACTATTAAAGAGAGAAAAGCCTACACTTAGATCTATTAACAGAATTTGAATGAAAGGTTGAGAGTCAAGTGGCATCCTTGGCAGTAAAACCATAGTTACCTCCAGTAGCCAGAAGACCGACAGAGCTTAAGGCCAGGAGTAGATGCCTACTGTAAGACTGGTAGATTAGTTTCCCCTATACAAATATTTATTAGTAATACTCTATTTTTCTAGTGTTCTGATTATGATGTTTATTAAAGTGTAAATATGTATTATGTCTGAAAATAGGTAAGTTTGGCCATGTGTCTCCCTTTGGTGTACCCAGAGTTTAATCATGATAATCAACGTGTTATCACCTCATCTAACTTCCCTTGTGCTCTGGAAACTCCTTCCTTCCTGTTTCCTTCCATCATAGAAAATAATGTTCATAATAAATTATATTACCCAGTTTTATATGTTTGTAGGGAGAATAAACTACTGAGTATTGACATGCCTGAGCTTTCTTTATTGTACGTGAAAGACAAGTACATATAGAACACAGGAAGGAAGCAGTGAGAACGTGTATTAGATGATATGTACAGTCTTAGCATCATGGATTGCTGGAACATAGAATGAGAAGACTGCCAGGGTGAGGGGTTGATGTAAAATAGATGTGGTACAGGCAGGACATCATCAGTTAGGACTCACCATCAAGAAGAAGCTTCTCATTTCCCAAAGACTGACTCTGACTTTTTCCCTATACATTTTCATAATCATCATAGCTGATAAGTATTCCCATTGAGAATCATCTATCAAGATTTACTCTCAATACAACTCTTTTGCTGTTTTAGAGCTGGTACCAGGAAAACGATCAATATCTGGATGAGATCATCTTAATCCCACTTAATCAGCTACCTCATAGTTAATTCCCAATATGTGTTTTCAGTGAATGATATGGGAATTCCATGGACACATGCTAAGCTTGAAGAATTCATGCTGTGACCACATATCACAGTCAATTTGCAATCATGTGAAGTAGGCTCTGGAGATAGAATAAAATAAAACTCCATTAAACTTTTCTTAAGCTCAAGGAAAAAAATAAACTGGAACATACTTTTTATCCTGGCTGTGACATCTTTTGAGTACCTTGAAAAAGTAGCAGTTAGTTTTAAAAAATGATATTATTTTCAAGAATGTTTTATATCTCAGCATGAAGAGGTGACATAGGGATTGTTGTTGATGTCTTCTAGGGTTCACACTGTTAGACCTTAATTATTGTATTTATTGTGCCTTGTCATATTGTTAGAATATTTTCTATCTTTTCCCCGAGGTGTATAATTAAAATTGTTATTGCAACATAGGAAAGAAGGTAGAAATCATAACAATTCTCTGACATTTTCTTTTATCTAGCTTCCATTTTCAAATCTGAATTTTCATGTATTGGTTGTTATTAAATTTTAATCCTTGGTCATTTTCTTGTTAGAGGAAAAGATAAGAAGCAAAGGTAGTTTCAATTTTTATTCTTACAAATTCAAGTTTTATATCTATCAAAAACAGATGAATCACTTAACAATCTTTGATTTCACCCAAAATACATGTCTATCTAGAAATGCAGAATATTATCTTAAATGGCCTTTGAAGATTAGTTTGGATTTAGTTGGTACCCAAATTCAAAAAGTAATGTCCTAAAACCATGAAAGGAGAGAAGAATATAGACCTAGAAAAAAAATGAAATGGCCATGCATAGATGAGAGTTGGTGATTGAGTTATGCTAACATACCCACAAATACCCAGAACCACCAACAGAAAGAATTGCTTCTTCTCTAGAGCTTTTGGAGGGAGAATGGTTCAGCTAATATCTCAGTTTTTGACTTTTGATTCCAGAACTCTAAGGGATGTACAGTTTAGTATATGTGTTCTGTTTGACTGTCAGGTATCTGGTTTGGTAGATACAGGATGTAAGCTCAGATTTTGATACTAGGGATTGATTGCAGTGACAACAGGTGGTGAGAATACAGGATTAAAGTTCACTCTGGGAAAGATGCAGCAGAGACAGATTCTGATGCTCTAGAGGATATGTGAGCTGCTGTTGACAGAATGCTGCGGTGGAAGGGGGAATATGAAAGGTTCATAGTCTTCCCTGGTGAGGTCTTGGAAATAGAAAATGTATTACAGAAAACTGTGGGAGAAACAGCCTGGTTTATAATAGCATTGGGCTGAATGTCATTCTGTGGCTGGGTGGAAGGCAGAGGGCACAGGTGCTGCACTAGACTGTTCATCAGAGCACCTTTCCATCAAGCTGGTGAAAGCATATCTTCTCTTTGCTGCTTTTAATGAAATGAGGTACTGAGGGAAGAACTCTCCTGCAAAGGGGAACTAGGACATGATGGTTAGCAAGCCTTTTAATCTATGTATAATTCAAAAGATGCCTAAATTAAGAGATTCAGTTTTGGGAAAATATGATACAGAGAGAGTGTTGAAATCATTGTTGGACAACTTCTTTTTGCTGAAGAAATGAGAGTTAGGGTACCCATGAATTTGCTGGGTCCTCTTAGCAAAAGCCAGGGCCTATGGAAGAAAGACTTGTGAAAAATGTACAATCTGGTGACGTAGAATACAGTGACATACATGGCATGCTCACATGTTTGGGGTTTTATACTAGCAAAGCTACTGTAAGCATAGACTGAGCAGAGTGGAGACTGGAGGAAATAAAGGAAAGTTGTCAAACTCCCAGCATTAGGCTGACAGGGCTGTTACATGGCAGATGTGTGTTACTTCCAAGGAAAGAATGAAATTACTCTAAGAGCAGACCTTTGCTGCAGAGGCCAAGGCCATTAGCACAAAGGCAGAGGTTTGAGGTACAGACAGAGGCAGAGTCAGGTGGCTTTGTAGGCCAGAGGGTAATGTGATTGCTGACTCCCCAGATACCTCAGAGAGAAACAGAGCCAATGGCCTAGGGTAGGAAGTCAGAGCTCCAAGAACACAATATTTAATTATATATATATATATATATATATATATATATATATATAATTTTTTTTCTGAAAGCATGTGAACAAACTACCTAGGGAAATGCTACAGTCTTAAAACAACTAAAATTAAACAAAAAATATATCTTAAATTTTTTTGTGTAAGTCAGGTCAGATACAGAGCAGTACAAAAGATATGGAACTGGCCTTCTCTTGGAGAGCCTGGAATTGCTCCACCATATGCATGATACAGGAGATAAATTGTAGGAAGCATAATTAGAAATAGGCTACATATTACAGGACAGCATACATGAAACGAACCAGAGGAAGAAGTTGTACCTTGTAGTGGAAGAAGAGGGTGCTTGTTTATGTTATTACAGATGTGAAAAATGATACAAAAGCATGAGGGGAACAGGACAGATGGCCCATTGGTTAATATAATGTGCTGTGCAAGCATAAAGACCTAACATCAAATCCAATGACCCACTTAAAAAAAATTGACTGGAAAAGCATATACCTCTAACTCCAGTTCTGGGTTGCAAGAAGCCAAGAGGATTGCTTTCTGACCATCAAACTATTTCTTGGATCAGGGAGAGACTTTGTCTAGAGGGAATAAGGTAGAAAGGGACATATGAAGAACCCTATGTGCTCCTCAGGCCTCCCCAGTACACACATGCACATACACTACTTGCATACCATATTTACAGACACACATGTATGCAGAGAAAACCATTAACAGATTATGACAGAATATATAAATATACATATATGTCATATATTCATATATATATATGAATATATATATAATCTTTTACACAAAAGATTTGGTCCATAGAAATAAACATGAAAATTATATTGTGCACATCTGCAGCAAGCACTTGTTGTATTATTGAACCTGCAGATTGATCTAGGAAGGTTGAATGCACAAAATGTTGGAAACCTGAGTGTAAAAGTAAAACATACAATTAATTGTAGTTCTGAAAGAAGAGGAATAAAGAGAAGGGTCATCAATATTTAAAGTAATAACAACTTAGAATTTTTCAAATCAGATTAAAGATATAAAATTTCACAAGAAAACCTAGCAAGAATTACAAAAAAAGAAGTTCATACTTAGAAACATCAAACAAAATATGTAGGATCAAAGTAATTGAAAGAAGTTGGAGAGAAGGAGAAAAGGAATGACTGCCTATACATTTATAAAGATGAATTATTATGTCGTCAAGTACTCATGGTATAAATAAGCTTCAGTCTATGCTACGGGTTAACATACCTACAAGTGCAATTTTATGTTAAACTCCAGATATGTTAGATCTAACCAGATTTCAATTGACATTAATTAATTTTACACTTTTTGTAGTTAGGTGGGCAATATAATGTTTGAAAAGTAAGAAGAGTATGTGTTTAAATTTAATGATGGTAGGAATACCATAAATAAGTCTGCTATGTTTTGATAAATATTCAATTTATTAAGATGATATTCTAATCCAAATGTTCTATGTATCCCACTATAGTCCTGATGTGGCACCCACTATATATACGATTCTACTTGTTTAATTTTCACAAAAATAATAGGAGACTTCTCTGTCCTCTGTGTTCTCACAGACGTAACCCAGGCATAGAAAACTGTGAATACTTCTGTCTGTCATTCAAATGTAAACTCTCTAAATTTATTTTTTCATTTTTTTGTGCAAGAGTGTTTTGTCTGCATGTGTGCAGATGTACACCATTTGTGTCTGATGCTCAGAGGTCAGAGAAGGTCACCAAATTACCTGAAGATCGAATTACAGGCAGTTGCAGGCTGCCTAATAAGCATGCTAGGACACAAACTCAAGTCTTCTGCAAAGGCAATGAGTTGTTGCAACTGCTGAGATGTAACTCTAACCAATGCACTAGAGATGCTTAACCACTGAACATTGTCATGTGAAAAAGAGACATTGTAGAAATCAAAGCAGGTCACTCGTACATCAGGAAATATGTCGCGAACCCTTATTTTGTCTCAGGTGTTACTCTGGGAGTGCCCAGTGAGAAAATGACAAAAGTCTAGGATCCCATGGGATATCTTCTTTAACAAAGTAATCTCAATGAAATTAACACTTTAATTAAATGTTAAGTTATACTGGTAAAAGGATAGGACTGAGGGCAATTCTAAATATTTTTCAAAATAAGCACAGTGGAAGAAGGGGAGCAGAATGCTTGAAAGGAATCAAATAGCGAAAAATTCATGCTATTTTTTTTCTGTTATTGTCAGACTAGTTGGTTTGTTGATGAGGAATGACATTAATGAAGATAAATAAGTCTACTATGTTTTGATAAATATTCAATTTATTAAGATGATATTCTAATCCAAACATTCTATGTATCCCACTATATAGCTTTAAAACACAAGTAAATTTGAGGTAAATAGGAGACTCTAAACAAATTGATTTTAGCACATCTCTTACTCATAGAGAGACCAAGCAGATACAAGAAAATCAATGAGAATATCAAAGATTTGATCCAGACAATTTACAGGCTTAGTCAACTAGTATATCCAGTGAGCACAACAACCCAGCAATGTTTCCAGTGCTTAAAGAACATAGAGGTGACAAGTTATATGCCGTTGGTGTCCTTACTGGGAAAAAAAACAAAATCAAGACTTGCATTTTATATGGGCTGTACAACTAGCACATAAAGGGGAGATTGCAGTGCTTCCACATACCCCTAAGAACAGCTTAGGAAGGAGCTTTACAGAGGCCAATGTTTTCTACAGAACAAAGACATCCCCAGTCCTACATGCCTAACCAGTGTTATGTAAGATAACTGCTTCTTGACTTGTGTATCTTCCAGTTTCATTTTAAATTAAGGATCATACTTCATTAAAAAAATAGGTATTTTAAAATATTTGAATAACACTGTTCAGGAAAGAGCAAGCTCTTGAACCACCCTCATACTCACAGAAAGTCAAACATTCATGTACAGGAATAACTGTTCATTCTGTTCCTTTATTTCTTCTCCTCAGGTGACAGTGTGTGACTTAATTCACCTAAATTAACTGATCATTCGGTGGATGTACAAGTAACATCATCTCTTCTTTCTGATGAACCCTGACATTATTCGGAACCATTACATATGTTACAAAACCACCAGCATCACCAAAGGACATGCTTCAACTGTTTCTTTGTCTCCTTTGTGCTTTTCTTTATTTATGAGATCTCTGTCCTAAACACACTAGCTACCAACTTCCTGACATCATCTAGTAAGATTTAAGGATCTTATTTTAGGTCCACAAGCTAAAGGACAAAATTTCAGAAGACAACTGACTTTGCTTGCTTTTCATTTTGTAACTCTTCTGACTACTTGATTAATATAAGGCTCATGCTTCCATGATTCATGCACAGCAAACTTTCAGGATCAGAATTCACTGTGTTAGTTCACTGTTAAATAACTAATTCCTCTTAGGACTCTACCATGTGATTGTCCCTGTACATACGAACCTTAAAAACAGTGGTAGTGTACAGTTCCTAGAAATTACAGGATGTCACAAGTTTCTGGTAGTCCTTCAAATAATCATCATGAGGATTCAGTGTGAGCACTTGGTCCCTCTTATATCTATAGCAGAGTTCTTTATAAGCTTGGAAAATGGAAAGAGGTATAAGCAAAGGACAGAGTCTCTGCAGCCAAGAGTTTCTTCTGGATGACAGTCAGAAAACAAATAGACAAACAAATAGAGAGATGGAAAGGACAATAGAAAGCTGTTTGATTCTGCTGATCATTTGCATCAATTTGGAAGAGGATGGAGGAATTTTTTTTTCAGTTTACTGAAAAGACTCCAGATGGCTGACACCTTTATCTCAAAATAATCAAAGAATCCACTAGAGTTTCCCATGAACATCTGATTTTCAGAGCTATGAGATAAAGAATGTGTGCTTTTGAAAACAGCAAAGTTTGGGTAATTGCTATAGCAGCAATATAAAGCCCAGAAGAGAAGAGAAATGAAATTTAAATGGAGGTTGGAGATAGTAGCTTAATAAAATTTTTGTAGAGATGGGATGAGAATGAGAAAGACATGTGCTTGAGTAATAAGAAGGGGGACAAGGAATTGTACTGGAGAGCAGAGAGAGACTGGAAGGATTGTCAATTGAGTTCCAGCATGGACACTGCTTCTTCATTTATGAAGGGCTGATCAGAAACTCATATGGGAGCCTTGGAGACAGATCACATCTATAAATTGATACTTTGGCAATCACAGAGAGAACAAGGTAACACACTATTGCAGAGCCCCAATTTAAGAACTACAGAGGGGACATCTCCAGGACATGCCAGAGACCTGCAACAGGTGGGTGAGAGGCCCAGGGTGTCTATGGAGATGACTCTAGCAGAATATCCTAGCAACAGAGAATATGGATCCTGAAGTGGCCACTTCCTGTAGCCAGAAAAGACTCCAAGTGGAGGAATAAGGACAGCAGTTTATCCACAAAACTTTCAACTCAAAATGTGTCCTGTTTACAAGATGTGCATGGACAAAGTTGGAGCAGAGATGGACAGAATGACTCACCAATGACTGGTTCAACTTGAGACCCATAACATGGGCAAAAACCAATCCTAAAACCTATTAATGATGCTCTCTTTGTTTGCAGACAGGATCCTACCATAGCTGTCCTCTGAGAGTTCTAGGCACCGTCAGCAGCCAATTGAAACAGATGCAGAGACCCACAGTCAAACATTAGATGGAACTCAAGAGTCTTTTGGAAGAGTTGCAGGAAGAATTGAGAAACCCAAAAGAGAAAGATACTCCACAAGAAGACCAACAGAGTCAACTAACCTGTACCCATGGGGCTCCTGAGAGAGTAAACCAACAACCAAAAAGAATAGATGGGTTGGACTTAGCATCTCTCCATGCCCCATACATATGAAGCAGAAGCTCATCTTGGTCTTCGTGAGGGTCGTCCAACAACGGGAGTGAGGTGTGTGTGCTGTGGATTCTGTTTTTCTTACTGGGGTGCCTAGTTTGGCTTCAATGGTAGAGGATGCACCTAGCTCTGTAGTTATTTGAGGTGTCTAACATGTGAGGGGGAATGGGGAAGTGGGGGTGATACCCAGGGGGGTTCCCTTTCCTTTTCATCTGAGAAAAGAAAGTAGGAATGGGGGATCTTTGTGAGGGGGTACTGAGATGAAAGAGGGGCTGATATTAGCATATAGATCGAAAAAATAAATTTATTAATAAAAAATTACAAGGACTTCATTAGGATACCTGCAGTGGGACTGCACAAGGTGGGTCCTGTTAGCAGTTAGCCATGGAGAGTGGAGGGCCTCATGGTGTTCCAACTTTTTATGGCAAACTATTGACTACTGATGGATGGTGGGTGAACAGGTCTCTCTCTCTCTCTCTCTCTCTCTCTCTCTCTCTCTCTCTCTCTCT
>JANHMN010000001.1:148571004-148604923 GCA_030674055.1 Rhabdomys pumilio
CTCTCTCTCTCTCTCTCTCTCTCTCTCTCTCTCTCTCTCTCTCTCTCCTCTCTCTCAATCCTGAACCCACTGGTGAGTTCGCCATGAACATTCAAACATCCTAGCTAGACTCAGCAGTTCACTAAACAAAACAAACAAAAAAAGATGTGAGCATGGAAAGGCTTGTAAGTTTGTTGAGTGGGGGACTGATGTGGATGAAGAAAAGATAAGAGAGTATGGGAGGTAGGAGTAATCAGAATGCATCATATGTGTGCACCAAATTCTTAAAGAATAAAGTTAATTAATAAAAACTCAGTTGAGTATTCCTAATTGTAACTGTAAATGATTATTGGTCACCGGTGATCTTTGGAAGGGATGGTTCAGTGTGGGGTACTTTTTGCCATTTGTATATTTCTGCAACAGAAAAAAAATGAGTTTTATTGTATAATGGGAAAAATATTTTATGATTCAAAAGTGAGTTCGCTGATTTTTCTACTTCGCCCTGAGAACAAGCATACATCTGCAAGATCTATCACACCTTCTGATGCTCCTGCCACCAGTAGCTCTAATCCCCTTGCTGCACTCACTGAAGTGTCAGGTTAACCGTGATGCTCATGTAACAGGTGCTGTGGGTTAGCTTATTTGCTAGTTAGACCAGCGCAAATCAAAACCCTCTTTTTATTCCCCTTTCTGTTGTTGGCAACCTCAGGGAATGGATGCGCTTACTTACTTATCTCGTGAATGGAGTTGAATGAACGCAATCTATCTCTATTTTTCAATGTGATATGGTGGGGTACAAAAGTGGGGTAGGGATTTGAGTTGGATATGAATTTAACCAAGATTGCAATTCCGAGTGAATACATACATTACTCCTAGCTTTTGAGACTCTTCTAGAAAAAGAGTAGGGTCAATTTTTCAGAAAAGTGATACTTTCAAAAGTGGTTTCATATCTGTCACTTGTAACTATGGGCATAGTGAAGATGATTTGTCCTTAAAGCTGTGGAATGTAATAAATAAAAGAGTTGTCATCATACACAACACAATATGCTATTACCTTGCAAAGCACATCAGTGGAATGGGTTTTACAGTATTTATGAACAATGGCAATATTTCAAGAGTAGCCACACATCTTCCTTCCAGTCTCTCTCTGTTTTCTCTTTTTCCATAGTGCATTTATCTTTATGCCCCAGCTTTACATTCACACTGTTCTAAAAGTTAGATCAGAAATATCCAAGAGAAACCTCAAGTGTTAAAAGAACACAAGGGAGTTCTGTTTCATATGATGAGATCTTTGAGGGGTCAGGTCTGGTTTGAATCCTTAGGAGACTGGAGGCATAGTCTTGAAAAAGACAGTGTGATGCGTTAGTGAGCTGATCAGCCTTCACAACCTGCCCCAACCTGATATGATACTTGATCATGGAACCAAAAACGGTGAGCAAAAGCAAAGACTCTCTGCTTTTTAATTATCCCACCTCAGGTATTTTGATGTAACCACAGGGAGCTGACTAATACCCTGGTACTAAAATTTTATGTTTATTACTATTTTGAGGCAAATTAGCAAAGGTCAGGTTGAAGCTAGCATCAAGGGTGGTATATCTGGTGCTGAAGCAGCTCTGAGAAAGTGATTAAAGCTTGCTCTTCATCTAAGTGCTATGAGAATCTGCTGTATGACTGTTTCCAATTGATCTGAGAGATATTTATCGTTCCCATTGATTCTGTATAATCGTACACCTGGTCAGTGATCACTTACTAAAATACAAAAACAAAATGACATCAGTGATTAAGCATTTAAGAAATATTAAAAATACAGTCAAAATGTAAAAGGATTTATTAAATTAGTAGTAACAGTTTGAATACTGTTTATATTTTTTTTTAGAAAAAAACACACTGATTAAAGACTAATAGGACAGAAAATAATTTTTTGCAGGTTGTGCTCTGTCTGTCTCTGCTGTCTGAGGCTCAATGGCTAAAATTCTCCTAAAGTCTCATGCAGTTTAATGAGTGTGTCTTCCTATACTCTGTCGGGGAAGGAAAGCAATAAATACCAAGTCCATTGATGCCGGAAGAGTCCAGTGGGAGCTGACCTGTGCTTCTCTGCAAAATCAATTTGGCATTCACCCTCTTTTCTCCTGTGGTAGGCCTGCCTCACTGCATCGTGTTCTATTTCTTCCACCCACCAACATTTCCCTACTTTTCTCTAAACTGCACTTGCCAACTACATGTGACCTTGCTGTTTCCACTCAGAAATCTTACAACCCTTTAACCTCTCAAAACTCCAATACTTCCCCACATGGAAAGGCAATACATTTTAAAATAATATACCAGATCGTGATAACTCCTGAATGGGGAAGATGCATTACTAGGTAGTGGCAAGTATTACACATTAATATTGATAAGATTCATACAATAGCTCTGCATCAATATTGAAAGTGATATGTGCCTTCTTGTTATAATTTTGGCTAAAAACTATTTTTTTGAGAATTTGTCTTCAGAACATATTGATTTGTAGCTCTCTTACAAAAATGCAGTTCTGTTTACTATCTCTGTTTCTCACCAAGTTCTTTGGGTTACTTATATAGCATGATGTATTGATCCTTTTGGGAAATTAACACTAACTGCTTTATTTATAGAGTGAAAGAGGCATATTTAGCCATTATTGTTGGTTTATAAAGGTGAATACACTTAGTTCTTCAGATTACCTTATGCTTTTTGTCTGGTACATACCCACAGAAATGTGTGAAATTTCCTGGGACACTAAGCTTCTGTTAGTCCAGTATATTCAAATAATAATTTAGTCCTTTTCAAACTAAGAAGTTGTGCTTTGACTTGTATTACTACCATACTTTTCCAGACAAAGAAAGTGGTATGGATGAAGATGTCAGCAGTTTAAGATGTACTAAATATGTATTTAAGAGTTATGCTAAAGCTGTTAAAAAAATCCCAAGTCACAAACATATCAGAGATAGCAATGTAGGAGACAAAGGAAGATGAGCTTTTCTACACAGAAATCTATGGCATAGTCATTTTTGTGTAGAAATGTTTTGAGTATTGGTCTGTCAAAGTGTCTACTTAGGAAAGCCTTTGTCTTATCGCTAAAGTTTAATACTTCAGTGTTGTGGTTTTGACCTTTAAAAATTATTCTAGTATGTAATAGTTAGTGCTTTGAGTAGATTAATTTTAATGCTTCAATTTCCTTTAAAGTGAAACATGTATGCTCAGTTAATCTTAAATTAGAGAGATTGGTAGGGATTTTGATGAGAAAAAATGAGGATATTTGAAATCATGAGGAATCTAGGACATGGCCTTTACATATATATATATATATACTGTTTCCATTTAAATTTGTGCCACAGACAGAAAGATGTGTCTTTTGTTTCCCAGAGTCATATATTGGAATATAATTTCTAGTGAAAGATGGTGGAGAAGTGAGAGCTCAGAGCAGCGATTGGGTCATGAGAGTGAAGCCCTTGCAAGTAGGATTGCTGTCCCTATAACATAGGCTTCTTAGAGCATGTACTTTGGTCTCTGCCTTGATCCAGGACTGTAGACCCTCCCCAAATCTAAGAAATACATTTTGATTATTTATGAGATACTTAATTTTTATATTTTATAATAACAGCTATAACTGACAGTTTATTTGACTTCAGGAAAAAGAATTGAAGAGTAGACTATAAGAAAATGAGAGAAAATTTTACAGTTGGAGACTTCCTGGAGGGACCCTTCACTGCCCTCCTTGATGGAAATTTGTGAAACAGCTCTCTAGGCTTACTCTCACAGGATAATAAAATTTATCTTCACAGTTTCTGAATCTCCCATCCCTAACTCTAAATGCACTTACAGCTCTGACCTGTTCAAAGCCTTCTTTCAATGGCTCTTCCTTCCTAGAGGAAATGACAAATTTCTCTTTCTCATTACCCAGGGTTCTCTACACATCTTTGCCCGGCTTACTTCAATGCATTTACTACTGTGTATATCAAACATGCTTTTCACACAAAATTATCTCATCTCTAAATACTCAAAAATTTTTAAATCCATATATCTGTGTATTATCTATTTTCTGTCTCTCTATAAATTTGTTCTTTCTTCCTTTTTCCTTCCCTCCCTCCCTCCCTCCCTCCCTCCCTCCTTTCTTTCTTTCTTTCTTTCTTTCCTTCATTTTCTCTTTCTGCTTTTCCATCTTACTCCATTGGAAAAAGTTTTTTTTTTCCAATGCCTCATATTTCTTAATGCCTTTATTTCATTCTAACCTGATAAAATATCTCTTTTTTATCTTGAAGGCATTTTGTATCCCATGAAACAAAAGAGATACTCATGCAACTATGTGCTGCCCTATCATATTGGAAGCTGGTTGTGGCATTCTTACAAGCAGCAGACCATCATGGAGCTGCACTCTCATGAAGTGGTCTGCTCTTTACTAAGTTTGGAATATGTACAGTTTGGGTTAACAATATAGAGTTTCCTTATTGCAAAGGCAGAATTATTTGGTAGCAGTTTAGGGTTCACAGCAAAATTGAGACCAATATGTAGGGACAGTTTTATACTCCTTTCCCCAACACTTTCTATTAGTGATGAACTTAATGAATATACCATAGTCACAAATATCAATAGTGTACATAAGAATTTATTCCAGATAATCTTACTCTTATGGACCTGGGTAACTGTATAGTGATGTACAGGCACATCATATTACATCCTATAGAACTTATTTTTAGCACCTAGCCATCTTTTGTGCTTTTTCTGATCTGCTCTTTCTTACCCCAATCCGTCCAACCACTGGCGGTTTCACAATCTTAATCAATTTTTCCTTTTCCAGAATGCAGTATGTATGCAGAAATGCATGCAGTCATGGAGTAAGAATGTTGTTGTGTCAGTGGAAGTCCAAAGTTTGGCTCACAACTGCCTAAATTGTCCTGAGAATCTAACATCCATTTCTGACCTTCATGAGCAACTACACATATGTGGAGCAACACACACACACACACACACACACACACACACACACACACGCATGTACACATTGATCTACATCCATACATATAAGTCATATAAATACAAGTAAAATAAATGTTTAAATATATTAAGGCTAGCTTCCCTTCTCCAAAATGCTCTATAGTAAACACAGTACAGAAATGTGACATTAATTCAACTCAAGAATCTTCTGTTCTTGATTAGGAAAAATAGAAGCCTGGAACATCATTGAAACCATTAGAAATTAAGTGTGAGGAAAAGCTCAGGTACTATCACTGCACTCATCTTTAGTCTGTTTTTAATCACTATACTGTGGTTAGGTAACAAAATACCTATTTTTGAGAAATGCATGCTGAGGAACCTAGGAATATAAGATACATAGTCTAACATTTCTAAATGGACTATAATGAAGAAAAATGAATGTCCATATTGCATAAAAAATGAGTATCTGTGAAAGAAAATATGACTGTAAAAGAGAAAGGTGATGATCGGTTGTGAAATCTCAGAAACCCCATAACTTGGGATTTATGTTAATTTATGGAATAGGTTACAAGGAAGAATAAAAGTATTTGAATGTAGAGAAAGCTGAAAGCCCTATGAGTGAATGAATAATGTAAGAGCAGGATCCCACCTCTGCCTTCAGGGAGGAATCTACCTGGAAGGATGGTTTTCCTTACAATTTTAAAACTTACACATTTTATGTATCAACTATTTCTGTACATACCAGCATTCAATAATTTTATCATCTTGAACAATATCTTTGAAAGCATTCCTTAAATTTTATAATGCATGCAAAATGTATTTTTTTTTAAAAAAAAAATCTAACACATATTATTGTGAAATGGTGGCTTTGTTACCAAAGGTGCTGTCATCCTGGGAGGTCTGTGTGTCAAATTAAACATTTTTAATAGTAAAATTGTGTTGCTTACTACTGTACTTCATTTTAAAAGTAGTGTAGGAAGAATGGGCCATGGATACATGGAGTTTGTTATCACTTCTGCTACCTCAGGGTGACCCATTTTTTTCTGTTTTGTATCTATTGACAGCATTAATTATTCATGCTTCTCAATCCAACAAGAACCTAACCATCTTGCATTTTTCTTTGATACACCTATTGAGCTTTATTTTTACCCACAGCTTGCCATATATTCTCTAAATAGATCTTTCTCTGAACCATAATCTTGTTCGGAATCTATATCATCCTCCTGCCTCATCTTCCCAACTGTCAGAGTGTGTTGTATGAACTGCCATGCTTGCCTCTCTAGATATCCTGAATCATTTTTCCTTTTTCTTTTCTATTGTCACTCCTCACTGTGGCCCAACCTTATCTAGACCACATTATAGAAGTAGCCTCCATGAAGTCATTCTGCTTCACCTCCCTTTGTATCTGTCTTTCACAGTGGTGTGGGATGAACAAAAGTCTCAACAAACTATATTTTTAACCTAATACTCAATTTTTAAGCTCTTTTAGCTGATTCTGTATCACACTGAGAATGAAAATTAAGATACCCAGATTACCTAATCTCAACTTTATGTGATATAGTTTTATTGTAGAGGACAGCACTATATGTGTCCAATATTAATTCATCAATTCTTCCTCTTCTTCCTCTTCTTGCTTCTTCTCCTCTTCTCCATCTCCTCCTGCTCTCTCCTTTTTCTCTTCCACTCTTCTCCTCCACCTAATCCTCTCTCCTCTTTTTGCCCTTTCCTCTCTCTTCTCCTTCTTCCTACTTGCCTCTTTTTCTCCTCAAAGCCACCCTTACTCAATGTAATAGTATTCAGGAGCTTGACAGTAAGAAAGTTGAGTTTTCCCTAACTAAGCAATAAGCATACTTCGCAAGATAGAACAAGTTCCACTAAGAACTTGAAATTGAAATGACTGTGTCAAACCATTAGAATGTTTTTATATTCATCATGTCTCTCTGCATTTGAACTTCTTTATTTTCACTCTTAGTGGACTGAGCTTTGACATCTGTACTTACTTCAGCTCAAATACCACTCTCTTGGCATGCCATGCTCCCTTTACACTACCACTTTGAGGTAGAGACCATGTTTGTATCGTTGTTGTGTTCAGTTCTCTGTCACGTCTAACTGCATGTGTATATTCTTTTCTAGAAAGCTGACTTATATTTTGAGCTCCATGGCAGACTGGATAATTAGAAGAGGGAACAAATAGCTGGTCAAAGAGGACAATAGTGTGCTCAAGGAAAGCGTCAAAGTATAGCTACTGTATTCTAGAGCAGAGATGCTTTAAAGTTGATGTGGTAGTTATCAATATGGTTTATAAAATGTATCTAAGCTGTTCTTCCTCACTCATGGGAAAGACACATACTTCCTAGCATCTTGTGGACAGAGCCAATAATTTGTGATCAAAATTGTTGAGGGCACTTTTTTGCAAGACATTTAATTTCAGGGTAGAGATTCTCCGCAATCCTCACTCATTCTAGCACTGATAATGGAAATGAATTTTTATCAGCAGAGTGACTGTGGTTAGCAGATGTACATGTATACGTGTAACAAGAGGCAGCAAATGATTACTCTTTGACTGTGTTTGTTGTATAACGAACCTCCCAAATATGGTTTCTTCTGATTGAAGCCAAATGAGTAGGAACTATATGTAATGAATATTTAAAACAACAGAGATGAAGAAATGAACTGAATCACAGACTTCATTTAAGCCAGCAAACTTTATCATTAGTAAAAATTAGTAAATCTCATTATAATCATATGCATATTAGAAATAGTGCAGGCATCATTAGCTCTTCCTGGCACTATTCAAGAGTGCTTCTTTATGGCTTGAAGCAGGAAAGGCCACAAGCAGCTGTATTCACAGGCCTAAGACTGCCCTGTCTATTCCAGAGAGAAGTCATCTCATACATGGTGAATATTATCGAATCCTACTTGTTTACAGGGAATGAGCAAAAGGTGGAAAAGGACTTGGCTGAGGGAAAGAGGGAAAACAAGAGAGGTTACATACGCTCTCTAAACTACATTCCAGACACTCCTAGGAAATATTAAGATGATGAAGGAATATTAGGAAGATTAATAAGCTGCAAATATAGTATTTCAACAAACATGTAGGGAAGATGTTTTATGACAGGAGGTTGTATAATACTGCCACTAGTGGTCCTATAATTATATCATACAAGTAGCTTCATAAAGCCTTAATATCAGGCCTTTCTTACAAAGGAATGACAAAGTGCTGTTAATGACATGTGTGGTATACAAAGAAATGGAGGCATTCAATTAATGTTTGAATGAATGCAGCATCTGAAAAGTAAATCAATGCTTCAAAGCAAAATTGTCCAGCATTAAGTAGTCCCAAATACAACAGATAAATGTAGATAAATGCAGCAATTATGCAATGCACTGATTTCCCCAATTTTTTTTTTTTGTATTTCTAAATAAGCACGACAAAGCCACCTGATTACAGTGAACAGAATATAAAAAAGTGGGAAACTGCTTCTGCATCTGGGGGCTGTAATTAGATCCCCTGGTTTATTTCCAATCAGGCACTTTTATGTTAGTCATTTGAATAATACAATTGCAACATTAAAATCAGAGTATTTAAAATTATATTAAAACACCGCTAAAAGCAAAAAAAAAATAGTATTTTCCTACAGAAATTCATCATAATAAACACAACATGAGTTGTTTTAACTGATCAATATTGCTGATTGATTCATAACTTAAGTCCCATATTTGCCAGCTGGCAATACCCACCACAAGAGGGCAGAGAACGGATGCTCGTGACTTAATATTTGTTATCCTGCCTAGAATATCATATTCTGATGGCATCCTCAGAGTAAGATTCTCTTATTGTAAATACAGCCACCCCAGTTTTATTTTTTCCTAAATTATTCTGTTCAGATAACCTAATTTTCCACTCATGTCCACTGAATATTTTAGAGGGAGGGGAAGAAGGAGGGATTGGTTTTAATTATATTGATTCATGCCCTTAGTATTTTAGCAAATAAATTAAAGATATTGTTAATACGAAAAATATAGAAAACAGAATAGCATTTATTGTTTACTGATTATGAAGAATGAATTTAAAGAGAAATATTACCATAATTTTGACATGCTGTACAGACCTTAGAATATTAACAGATTTTATTAATTTTATTGTTATAACCAGAGAAAATTTCCTACTTGAGGAAAAGCAAAACTAATTAAACCAAAAATAATCTTTCAATCCAGATTCCGGTCAGCTCCAAACACATTTGAGTACAACAAAGAGATTCTATTTATCATGTGAAAAGCAAAAATATGTATATTCATCTTATAAATTAGTAGCATGAATAAAAACTGTCAGTGACCCTTCCATTTAAAAACGCATCTCTTAGTCTTAAAAAGGATTAGTCTCTCAAGCCATCTTTTCTGTTTTTGACTATTATCGTCATGTGGAACACCACAATAAACTGGGTCCTTTACAAATACCCAGTAATTTTTTTAGGAAGTTTTTGCTAGGTTTCAAGCAAACACTTTTCTCAAGTTGTCTTTATTGTTCTCTGAACAACTGTTCTTTCTAAGTGCAATGTTGGTTCAGAATACAAACTCAATTTGTACAGAACCTGAACATGCCTCTGCTTTTATCTTCTTTCCTTCCATGTGTTGTTCTAAGAAGAGTAGATATTGCATGCTCTCTAAGAGATGCTGGATGTGTGAGGTCACTATCTAAGCTCCTGTTCAGATCTTACTTAAGACAACTTTAACAGTGGCTTCATGAACCACTCAGTTGGACTCTGTTTTGTGGTTATTCCAGGATGATTTTTCTTATGTCTGCTTCTGACAGGCAGTGCTGGGAAAATAACCCAATCTTTCTCTTCTACTACCTACCAGAATTATTAAACAGCCAGGCTACTATTCCTCTGGCCAATAATATCTGCAAAACCTGGTGCTATCTAACTATTAGATGTAAAACATTTCTTTCACAAAGAAATATATCCTACTCTACCACTCTTTGTCTGAATGTACAACCTACACTCCTCTGTGTTCTCACAGCCCTACAGTAGGCGTATCTTTACATCACTGATAGGGTATTTATAAGTTTATTAAGCATCTCCAGTATTCTGGGAACTTTATTAAGTGCTTTATATTATCATTTCTGATATGCTTGTGCCACTGACAGGGAAACAGAGAATTTGATAAATCTACTTTTTTTTTCTGGTTAATGTTTTGTCTGTAAAAGCTGTGTGTTAATGCCAGTCTCTTCTTGTTGGATTAAGTATGCCATGTCTAGATCTGTTGTCACTGAAACAGGAGGTCACCCAGGAGCAAACTCATATGCAAAGCACAGGAAAATTCTGACATGAATTCACCTGTGGCATAGGATAAATGCAACTAATGGAATACTTTATTGTTGGTTGGAGGCTGCAAAGTTTTCATGGAGAATGTGATATTCATAAAAATAGAAGAGCCTTCCAGGACTTGGGAACAGCAGGTAATGATGCTGTGATAATGCCAAGTTTGGTAACAAAGGAACAGATCATCTTGATTAGAGCACAAAGGTAAGGTTAGGAAAGAAGACTAAAAATCCCTTTTCTGCTACGCTGTTTTTACTATATGCGTTCTCTTCTCTCTCTCTCTCTCTCTCTCTCTCTCTCTCTCTCTCTCTCTCTCTCTCTCTCTCCCACCTCTTTCCCTCTCCCTCTTCCTCCCCCCTCTGTGTATGTGTGTGTGTGTGTGTGTGTGTGTGTGTGAGAGAGAGAGAGAGAGAGAGAGAGAGAGAGAGAGAGAGAGAGAACATACAAACATACTTGTTTGTGTGACGGAGAGACGCACACACAGATATAGCAGGAGCATTTGGTGGTGATACATGTGGTGTGTATTGAAGAAATCAGGCGTGTGCAAGGTACATGACAATAAGGTTTGAAGTGGGCTTTTGAAACACCATCTAGAAGTGACACACAAGTCTTAAAGTATTGGTGGCAGAGTAGGTGAAAGGTAAATGGAGTGGGGAACATGTAATGCAAAGAGCCTCTGGCTGCTTTTATGTAGCATGAGCACAGCTATTGCAAACCTGAAATAAAAGAGAGGGCAAGCCTAGAAAGAAAAAGAATATTGAAGGGTGTAAGGATAAAATAAGATGTTCACAATGTAATTCTCCTTCTGCATAAAAACAGTCTCCCTATAAATTGAAGTTTTGCAAAGCAAAATGACATTTGTTGCACACTTTACTCATGGAAAGCAGAAAACTAGGTTTGATATCCACGGGATGTTCAGCGTTTTTCTTCTGACATGAATTACAAACGGGATTTACACAGGTCGATTTTATAAGCAAAAGCTGGACAATGAAATATTGACTCTTCTTGTATAATAGTCTGAACTGAACTTCACCTTGTTAGAAGAACAGGGACAAAAACTGTAGATGATGATTATTTTGTAAGTGGTTAAAATGAAAGCATTTTTGAGGGGGTTTTTACTCTGCTAAGAAAATTGCACACTGTGAAACAAGCAAGAAACAAAATCCTATTTCCTCAGGAATACACTAATTATTTATATTTTGCTGTTGCTGAAAGAAAAAAAAAAAAGAACAATCTTTGATGATTTCTCCCAAGGTTATTTTGTTTGTTGGCTGTGTTTCTTTTTTTCTGAAAAAAAAAAAAAAAAACCTGAAACCCAAATTTTCAATACCACCATGTGTCCTCTGCTCTCTTTACACAGGAAATGTGTTTTAACCCATTTTTTACTGTTTCTATAGTGTCTTTCCCGTGTTTTTCTCATTTTAACAAATACTGGGATGCTCCATCTGGGACTGGAGTTAATGTTGGTGAGCTTCCCTAGATATGCATTGTCTACTTGGTTGTTCCTAATATGCACAATAGAATTGTGATGATTTTTATACCTTGTGTATAGTTGGTTATAAGTTCCCATGTTACATATCCTAAATATATAGAGGATAATTGACCTGTTTAAAAAAATCTTTCCAATGTTCTTTTTAAAATATCAGAATGGTTCAGTATTTCCTAATTTTCTCTCCTGTACGTTGGTTTTACCTGAAACTAAAAGTTTCATTCTAGGATCTCATGCTGTCTTTACCTTAATAGACATTTCTAAGAAAATCTACATTATGCTATTAAAATAAAAGCATATTCTTATCTAAAGTATTTAATATGAAATAATTGTAGTCTCAAGAATATAAGTAGGTGACCTGTATTCAATATGAACAGTTACTAAATGTGACATGTTTAAGTCCAGCAAGATGGCTCAGCAGGAAAAGTCTCCTATGGCCAGGTCATTTACGGAACATGGAACATGTTACAACAAGAGAAGCAACTCCTGCAAGTTGTACTTGGGAGTTTAGTACTAGAATTATATGTCAAAGCTTATGATGGAGAAAATGCAGCCATTGACACCTAATTTATGTCCTTTATGTGGGGTGTGTTATTTAGATCAGGTTCTATGGTCGGCATATATATTTTTCACTTGAGATAATGCACCAACAGTGCAAACTTTAGCATTTCTGTTGTATTGAAAGCCAAGTTCAATTAAGTTTATTCAAGGAAAAGACTATTGAATAAGGAATGAATCCCAGACATGACTCCAACACAATATGAAAGATGACCTGCACTGTTATTGAGTGACATGGAGCCTTAGCAGGTCAGACTGATACATGCCCTGCCCATATGGATTACTCAAGAAAAGCAGTGATTTTTCTCAGAGAAATTGCCTCGTAAGTAAGGGTGATGCAGTGGGATGCTAAGCAAAAGGGCACAGCTCTAGCAAATCTCTCCAGTGTTTCTTTATTAGGCTCCTGTTCTTGATAGACCTTCTGTGGTCCCATCAAGAGGCAAACTGAAAAGGAATCTCTCACAGATGACTTTGGCATATCCAAACAATGTACCTTGGTGTCGATATGAGAAACTACAAGCTTAGCAGTTTAAAACACAAAAGTTAGCTGTAGATTCTGCATATGCTGTGAACTGGGTGCTTTTTAGAATGGTATCTGGTGGCTGACCCAAGGATGATTTTCATTTTTTTTATTAGAATCGACTAACATGTAATAGGTATTGCAGAAATGAGTGCTTCCTTTCATAATGCTGTACTTCAAAAAGTTAATAAATTTGATTACATATTGTTTCAGTGTGTATGTGTGTGTGTGTGTGTGTGTGTGTGTGTTTTAATGGAACATCAGACTTAGAAAAAAGGTAAAGTATTGAATTTATTCTAATTTCATTATTTTGTTAGCATAACAGAAAATATTTTAAACTGTGATAATAATGACAGTGATTTTCTGCTAGATGTAAACATGTTTAAAGAAATATGGCATGTTTTAGGGTAATAATTCATTTTACAAAGATATGTGTGATAAAAATACAATGTCATATACTATACTAGTCAATCAATTGTGCTGGAAAAATGTAGTCAATTCTAAGAGTAAAGCATATTTCATTGTCTTACATTGTTTACATATACTTGTATACTTACAAACACACATATTTGAAAATAAATTTGATTAACTAAAAATAGGATAAAATATTATTTGTAATTTCTTACTACATATAGACAGAAACTATGAAAAGAAAAATATAATAATAAATTCAGATCACACTAAAGACAGAAGGTTTACAAACTGATGAAAATGTCAATTTAATTGAAAAAGATTAAAGAATTAAAGAATTAATAGCTTAATTGCCAAAGTGCTCTTGACCTGAAAATATGGCATGGTGGGTCCAGTGCTACACAAGGCTAATGATTGGAGATCAATCTCTGAAGCTCATTGCTAAAAAAGTCTGGATATGGTAGTGAATATCTGTAACTTCACTAGGTCTATATTAGAGGAGGGGATGGAGACAGCCTATGGGACAACTAGCCTGAAGTGTACATACAGCATGACATAAACAAAGTCTGACTCAACAAGATGGAAAGAACCAACTCCCAAGTGTTGTCCTCTAACCTCTCCATGTACAGTGTCATATGCATGCCCACACTCACATTCACACATAACACACACACACACGTGCACACACACACACACACACACACACACACACACACACACACAGAGAGAGAGAGAGAGAGAGAGAGAGAGAGACACGGGGTGAGTGTAACTATAATTATTCATAAAGAACACTGGCCATCAACTGTGGGTAAACAAAAGAGGAAAACAGACAGTTCACAAAAAGATATTAAGTTTCACAGGGAATTAGAGAAATTCATTGTTTTTAAATCTGTTGGAAAGGGTTAATATGACTGACTAATCGAACTTGATGTTATCCATTAAAGTGCAGAAATATCACATTCTATGATATCATATGCTGTGTGTCCTGACAGGTCTAACTCTGATGATCTTTTCTAAGAATGCTGAAGTAATACTGTGCTATATTATATTGAAAGAAATAAGACTATTCACTGTAATGTACCTTCTATCCGAAGGTAATAGCAAAGACAATATAATTCTTTATTAAGTAGCACAGTGGACTTTAATACTTAATTAAAATTAATTTAACTTCAAATAATAGGTGAAGCATACACATAAATTAAAATACATGCAGAAGAAAGAGTTTTCTTTTTCCTTCATGTGAATGTAAGAGTTGGTATGCCATCTCAATTTTATGAAACATTTGGGGAACCAGACTTTCTGTATTTTACCTTCTGAATATACATCATACAGCTGCAAAATACACCTCTTAGTTTTCAGGGCTCACTCCAGAATAAGTACATTGAAAATGAGAGAGGGGTAAACTGTAAAAAGCAATATGGCTGAAGGCTAGGAGATTCCCATTGCTTAAGAAACTTAAAATCTGCAGAACTTAGTCTCATGTAACTCCTAATCAAACAAGGGGTAGATTTTATCTTTGTTGTTCATTTGACCAACTAAATATTAATTTAGACAGTATTAGGATAGATTTTACTAAAATGCCAGTACCCTTTTATGAATACACTGCAAGTGAAGGGGTCATTTCTTTACTACTTAGAAAAAAATGTTTTGAAATGGTTGTGGTTTTTAAAAAAATGTTTTGCAGAAAATTATCATTAACCGTTTTTGACTCAGTTTACTAATATCATAATGATGTATATGGTTGATGCAGTTGGGAAGATTAAACTATATATTTAACACAATATGACTCAGATAAATGTTTGTTATGTGGTCATCAGTATTATAATAGATGCCAAAATCTGTATGTGAACCAGTAAGGAAACACATACTACCTTTTAAAATTTTTGCACTGCATTTAAATATGTTTAAATATAAACTACTTTTTGTTTTTCTACTAAAATATATTTATTTGAGAATTTTATACAATATATTTTAGTCTACTCCTCTCTCAACTTTTCCTTAGTAATTAATAAAAAATATCAAGCTGGGTAGATGCCAGAAATATAAGAAGCCTACGAATTTTGCATAGATCTTGATTTGATGGAGTGACAAGCCTAGCACTCAGGACGCAGAGGCAGGAGAATCACTCCATATTTGAGGTCCTTCTGTTCAGATAGGACTACATAGTCAGATTTTATTTTAAAAATTTAGCCCTTCCTTACATCTGCCCAATTACTTAGTGTTAGGACCTATTCATCCTGTTTGTATTACAGTTTTTCCTCTTAGTAGCCCATTGACTATGTTGTACATATATATATATTTGTATGTGTATCTCTGTGGATAATAGAGCTGTAAAATGAGTATATAACTGAGTTATATGTAAGTTTCAATCTTATGCAAATATGATGATTATTAAAAGAAAGCATAATTTAGTAAATATACAGTCTGCAATCAAGAGGAGTTTAGATAAAATCGTTAAGGTACTTAAGATAATTCGCTCTAGAAATATCTTCCTTATGGAGGGACTTACAGTAATGGTTGTCTATAGAAGGAGGGAGACTATCTATAGAAGAAACATTAAATGTTGTTTTAAATCCCTGAGTGAACATTCATAGTCTGCTTTTCAGTTGTCAGTGGATATGACTTTGGATTTTGCCTTTGATCTAATGGCTCTGGGCAAGGAAAATGCATGTCTGATCCTTGAGGCACTTGGTACATCTGTCTGTCCCTAAAGAAGGAAAGATCAGAGCAAAGGATGACTCACAAAGGCCAGAGACAGAATGCCCTGGATTAAGAGAAAGTCTCCCAGAATATTTGAGGAAGGCAAGGCCACTCAATACCCAGAGTAAAGCAGGAAGACATGATTGGTATTTCTAGGAAGGTCTTAAAAATATATTCTGAACTGAAAAGATGAAAAATGGGAAGAGTATAGGTATAAAAAGATAATTTGAATGTATTTCGGAACTAGAGATGATAATTCATTTACATTTACAGAACTTAACAAACCCCAAGCTCACCAAAGTTCTAATAGTTGAATTTGGAAAGTGGCAGAAGGAGAGTCTTGAGATATATCTAGAGATAGAAGGAAGTGTTGATTGACTATAATGAATGGCAGCTTGTATGTGCACACAAATGCACATGAGTCTGCAGCCTGGCATGGAAGTTCTCTTCTTTGTGTTAATGCTGATGCGACAGGAGGGAAGCTAAGCTATTCACCTTTGATGATGCAGAAAACAAATTGCTGTGAGCATTCAATGTGGAATTATTCCACCCTTGAGTTTCCAAGAAATCTCTTCATAGTTTTTTTGTCTTTTTTGACAACCTCTCCTATTCCCTTTCTTCACTCTATAACTACACACTTAGGGCAATGTCACATTTGGAATGCAGAGCACTAGGCGTTTATTAAAGAGAAGGGATGTGGCCATAATATAAAAACTTAGTCTTGTATAACATCCACAGAACTCATTAAATATCCTAAATATGAAAATTTTCTACAGATAAATTTATCTTATCTACATTCACATTGTTCTTTCTTATTAAATGTGTATACAAATGGTAAAAATTAACCAAATAGTTGACCTGTATTTTTGTCTTCATGTAATATTAGAATTACTAATATTGATGAAACTATATTCTGATCATAACTGTTATTACTAATTCATTCATGTAAGGGAGTTTTCTGGAGTAGTTAGCTACGATTCACAACACCAGGAGACTAACAGCAAGCAGAAGATAGAAGCTAAAGGATATAGGAAAACAGAACCGCCTTTCCCTACAGGAGGAGGGGGAGTCTGGACATGCAGATGGAGCGACATCTAGACATCTCTGAAGCTGCATTTTTCCCTGACTTAAAAGAGAACATGGCAAAGGAACACTGATATACAGAGAGATCACAGTGAAATTGGAACTGTGTTCTTTCTATGTACCTGCAGTTTCGGTATGTATTACTGGCAAGATCTTCACAGAAGGCTAGGATAGGGAATGATTATAGCAAAGAGTGGGTTCAAGCATAAACCTTACACTGCTCTTTTTTCCTGCTGTTAATTTAATGCAGCAATTTGGAAGAGCTGCCATGTGCTAAGGAAGAATGACTGTACAGCAGTAACTTGGAATGCCCTATGCATGATAATCACGATAATCATTTGAATTTTGTAGTCTCCCTCTTATCTTCCCCCTTCCCAGGATTATCTTCTTATCTTGTCTCTGATAATTCATCAGGAATCTATATAGTTTGAATGACCTCAATATACTTATACTTTTTTAAATTTGACCCAGAGAAGTGCCAGTAAGACTTGAGGCATTCCCTGTGATATAGAGCATTAAGTCTGTGAGATGAAAAACAATATCTTGAAGAGTAGAAAGTTATTACATTGGTATAAAATTGAGCTAAATAATTATAATTCTGGTCTTCAAAATTTTGCAGTTAAAATTTTTGTTGTGTCATTTCAGTAGCAAATACAATATATGTAGAGGAAGAGACAACACAAAATAAATGAAAGGTATGACAATAATTATATAGGTGAGTGACTGAAGATAAGAAGAATGAGATACTTCATATACTGG
Source organism: Rhabdomys pumilio (assembly GCA_030674055.1). Lineage (NCBI taxonomy): Eukaryota > Metazoa > Chordata > Mammalia > Rodentia > Muridae > Rhabdomys > Rhabdomys pumilio. The sequence goes on from JANHMN010000001.1 coordinate 148,588,778, forward strand.
TAGTAATTTGGTTACAGTATTAGGAATGTGAAGTAGAAATTTCTGTTTTCCTTGGAGAGTCAGCTGTCTCATGTGATGTTTTTCTAGAAACTTTCTTATAAGAGAATGTTTTTTGTTGAAGCAGATATGTGGGAAGATGTTTTGCTGAGAACAGACATGTGGTGTTTTTCTGGAAGCTGCCTGAAAAAAAAGGCGTGTAATGTTTTGCTAGAGCAGATTCGTAAGAGAACATGTGATGTTTGGACAGGGTATAAATATAATCCGTCAAACAGCGGAAGACACTACATGGTATTGGTTCACCTTGAAACATACCAAAGAAATTGTGCTGGTGTTCCAGCAAATTCTTGCTGCTTCTGACCACTTGGGCTGACTGGCCGAGCCTCAAAGTTTCTTCCTGATTGAACTGCCATTGCTGATTTGTGAATGGTGTTTGCAAGTGGATCAAGCTACCACTGCTGATTCATGTGAACTGAACTGCTGATAAACTGACAAAGCAGATTGGATTTACTCCAAAGTCTTATTTCTAGACAGGTTCACATCTTCTTTTGTCCTATTAACCTTTACTTTCTACCACCTCTGGTGGGTGGCATGATAGAAAAGTGATTAACACATTTAAATATACTATTAAGGTGTATTTTGAAAAATTATATTGAGAAATATAAGCCTAAAGGAATGTTTTGTGTTTAAATCAGTATAAGCCAGTCAAAATAATACCATCCCTACAAAAGTGTTTTCTTTAAACATTTCTCCAAGGACTCTTTGTAAACTCTACCAGCCATTGGCTTAGATATAAGAGGGTGGTATGTATCATTCAGACTTTCAGTAACTGATGTTTTAATTTCTTCACACAAATGATGTTTGCCTTCTCTTCTCTGTTATCTTTTCTCTTTGGCATTTTTCGGTACTGTTTTGATAGGGTAATAAATGGCATAGCTGTTTATTTTTAAATGATTTCTGTTTCAGGATATCCTAAAAAAAAAAAAAAAAAAAAAAAAAGCCCCACTGTTACTGTAGAAAAGAACACTTAAACAATTAACTGTGAAGTGCAGGTGCAAATTAAGACTCCACATGTAGATAAATGAATCTGTCACACATATAATTGCCAGGCAGAGTGTTTATACATTCAGCCACTTGCATGTATTTGCAGCTTCTCTTCTAAAATGATCACGGGTCATTTGCTAAGACATAGTTTCTACTTCTGCAGCTCAAGACCAAGTTCTCCACTGTTAAGGGACTTTCCTGGGTTTCAAGGAGAGAAGGGGTGGGGCAATCTCTTAGAGGTACACAGGTATACTTTTCATTTCTACACACAGGCTCCAGTCAGTGACTTGTTATTATTCATGGACCAAAGTAGTTCTAAGAATAAGAATTGTCATACTCCAAGTGACACAGCTTGAGCTGAGCACTCTAACCCCAGAAAATGTCACTCCTGAGGTGGCAAAATCTTAAATGTGGGTGAAATGTGTACAGCAAGTGTTTTAACTACAGGTCACCTCCAAATCGCTGCCTACTTCTATTATTCAGTATCTAAAGGAAGCCTTTGATTTTAATGTTCAAATTAAAATTTTTCCTTTCTATTTTTAATTTTTTTCCCTTTTAAAAAAGTTCTTTGCCTCACACTATGACGGTGACATAAATGTTTTTATGGACTAATTAATACAGTCACTGCATAAACCCATGATACTCCCTTGAAAACAAATGATTTAGCAGTCTACCTTTCAGTATGTTGCAATTAATTGGAGAGCCCCAGGCTAGGTAAACTTTGATACTTACATGTCAGCACTTTATTCAGGAATTCTATTTACATAATCTGTTTACTAATTACTGACTCAGCACATTTTCTCAATATTGAGCCTTGGGAAGTCTAGCTTTTGAGTCAGCGTTCCTCTTGAAGTTCTGAAGCCTGAAGGATGAAATCAGCATCCAACCAATGAGAGGAGAGCATGATAAGAGCTAACTTACTAGTTACAATAGAAATAGCTGTTTTGCGGGTATCCATGTTCCCCAACTCACTGTGTAATTCAGCACCCTGTATTCACATCTTGGTGAGTACTGAACCATCACAAGTCAGACCAGGAAACAAAAGGAAGGAGCAATTTATCACCTAAAGCCAATTGGGAGAGCAGGTGCACTATTTCCAATGCAGGGGCTTTCTCAAATAGAGGAAGCATTGCGATTTTATTTGGTATGGATCTTGGATAGTTTTCCCAGTGCTGTGAAGAGACACCATGATGAAGATAACTTATTTAAGAGGAGCCTATTAGGGGTTTGCTTACAGTTTCAGAAGGGTTGAATCTATAAACATCCCAGTAGAAATCATGGCAGCAATCAGGCAGGCATGGTGCTTAAGCAGTAGCTGAGAGCTTATATCTGATATATCAGTAGGCAGAGAGAAAGAGAACTAACTGGAAATGGTGTGGGTATTGAAGTCCCAAACACCACCCACCAGGACCACACCTCCTCTAATGAGGCCACATCTTCCGATCCTTTCAAACAGTTTCACCAACTCTTGACTAAGCATTCAAACACAGGAGTCTATGGGGCTTTTCTCATTGTAACCACCTCAGGAGGGACACATATTCAAAAAGAAAAACACGTTAGGGACAGGTACTTTTCTAAGCGTGCTCAGCTAAGAGGTATATTTGAGAGAATGCCCAGTGTAGAGCCATAGTTTAAGAAAGAAAGCTGACAAACACATTTTGGGGACATGGTTAGCTTATCGTCATGAGTCACTTGCTCAAAAGTTAAAAACTGATGGCTAGAAATGTTTCTGGGCATGCTCACTTTTCATCAATTTTTTTTTTTTATTGAAAAGAGGAGAATTCACTCTGAAAGTGTGCTAATAGAGGCATGTGCTTCTCCAAGTGGATAACAACTGTCTCAATTTTGAAATTATCATCAAATTTGAAAGTCTATGATGTAAAGTATTCTAATGACACATCCATTGTGAGTTTTGGAGTAGTCATTGGCACATTTTCTTTTCTTTTTTTGTTTATTAGTTTATATTTCAGACAAATATTTCCATTGTAGACTTTAATTTTAAATGTTTAGAACAGAACAATAGTCAGAGCCTTTAGGAATTTCTATAATTAAAGAATAATTCATAGAAAGAGGTATACAAATCCCCAAATCTGTAAGTAAGCAAATAAGTAAACTGTATTACATATTCACAATGTCTAACAGGTAAGGGACATAGAGCAGTAGTACACTCGCTTGTGCAGCAGAGGTTGATCCTTAACACACACATGTAAGTGTGGCTCATCTACAGAAAGGGATTTAGTTGAGAAAAAGAGTATGTAACCACCTTGACAGATAATTAAAAAAATTACTCTAACAAATATGAAATGCATGTTCATTTAAAGAATTCATTCTTTCCCTCTGTCTCTCTTCTTTGTTGTCTACCACTGTGTCAAAAGAGAGAATGAATAAGACACCCACTAGCTCTCAGATGTTATGTGAATAAAAATGTAGCCAACACTGGAGGGAAACTCCATAGTGAAATTCCATGCTATAATAACTGATGGTTATATGAATATCATTGAAAGCCATAAGTGACCCAGATTGTATCCCAATTAGATGCACAACCTTCTAGATAATTTCAGGAATCTAGCATGCTATAGGAAATTGTCCTGTAGGAGATGAAGAGAGTAATCACTATAAATAAGGACAAGAAAGGAGAGTCCCCTGGTGTAGTTATTAAGCACTGTAGCTGTTAGTGATGCTGGCCTATTCTACTAATGAACAGGTTAGATTTAGGAAAGAGCTCATTGGAAAATAAGACCATAAAATCTTTGATGTAAGGACTAATTATATCATAACAGCTGGTTATGACAAACAATCTGTGGTTAGCATCTTCCTCCAATAGACTCCCAGGTTTTTTTTTTTTTTTTTAGCTTTTTTATCTTATCTTCAACAATGCAGCTCAAATACTTGTCCTTGCAGGAAGACTGCATGCTTAAATTCTTATTAAGAAAATTCCTTCTCATTCATTTAGTACACAGACAGTCATTTTGTCCTGTATTAACTGAAAAGCAAGGAAAACTGGACTTGATGCAAATAATGGAAAGTCCAAAGAACACAGGAGGGAGATGAGTTTTTTCATGTTCATCATCAAACTAAAGTTGAAATAATGATTAATTTCTGTAATTAGAACTTTGGAATCACAAGTTTTACATTTCACCACGTGTAGCATTTATGTAGCACAAATACAGAATTACATGCTTTAAATTGTGGTGGGAATACTTTCCTGCTCCAGCGACTTCCTCTTGCACATTCTTGTTTTCTCTATGCCACGTGGGTTTTATTTTCTCATAAGCATGTTCGTCATCCTTCTTATCCAAACTTCTTTCAAGACAAATCCTACATCCTTAGCCCACTTCTCTGAAGACATTTGAAGTAACATTTTCTAGAAATGACATTTTTAGGCTGAAAATATTCTTTAATATTGTTTAAGTGGTTATCTTGTAATTTGCACAATCTATTCAGAATTCTGGGCTGCAGGAGCATTCATTGTACATAGTATCTGATTACTACTGGATCCAATAACTAATTGTCTCAAATAGGTTTCAGCAAAGTAATTTAATTAGAATTTGAGTGAATCCTTCTTTGAAGCCAGAACTCAAACTTTATTTCTGGATATGGTGCCATCTTTACAGATGAAGGAAAACGTATTAAAAATGACTATTACCATGATTCAAAATGAGTTTAATATTTTAGGACAGTAGTGAGTTAGGGAGTGGTTAGAGATAAAAGGAGGGTAGAAAAGCAACTGTCTTGTTAGACAATATGAGGTTAGCTAGTGTTTGTGTACACATTTGGGGATCTCAGTGTGTTCCCTTCCTTTATTTGGAAAGGCTCACAGACTCACATTAATTGTACAGCAGAAAAATTAATCATTCTCTGGTAACTTTCTGTACTCTGACTCAAAGGGGATTTTTTAAAATGCTAATGTTCCTTCCTTACCACTGTTTCCTAAGGCCAATTCCCTGAGTGGAATGCAGTTTGTCCCCTTAGTCAAAGATGATTTCCTGATCTTCATTCAGGGAAGGCTTACTTCAGCAGGAGTCCCAGGTGAGACTCTCGTTTTACAATTTACTTTTATCTCCTCACTTAGAAGCAGATCATATGATAGGGTATTTTCCCTAGCCTCTTTATTGCTGATATGAAAAAGAACTCTAATGCTGCTCAGAATTTAATTACTCTCTAGAATATGAGTAAAGAAATAATGTCTTGTGCAAGCCAAATAGCCTCTTTGTCCGTTTTAGTCCTACTCTGTTGTTAAAATATGCCTATTGGGGCTTGGCATTCTGCCATTGGGCACGCATTACAGTTTACTTCTTCTTGTCTCAAAGATTGCTTATCTCTACCATGCTAACATTAGTCCCTTGGGGCTTTGAGCTGAAGATACTAAAACCAGTAAAATACAGCCAAGGCCCAAATAGATACAGTTTAGATGCTAGCTATATACAGGGGAACCCATCCCAGTCAATCTTCTAATTGTTAATTGAGATAGGGGTGAAATTTTTAACAAAGAAATGGAAATTGGTGTTTATACAGAGCTAATAACTCTTAAGGATTTTTGATATGCAAAAATGATAGATGCCTATTCTCAAATTGTTCAGCAACCAGAAACTGTAGCTTTTGGTAAGTCGAAATCTGAACTATAAACCAACTCTCTTGGGATGTTTTTCTTCAAGTCCATGAAATTTTATATATTTAGAACTTTAGTTTGTCCAGTTATGTTCAATTTAACACATTTTTCCTGTTTTCATTTCTGAATGTGCAAGTCCCAACGATGTGTGTTCACCAATAGCTGAATATGCCCTTTAATACTCGGAAGGAATCCCACACACAGTTCTGTGCATAAGGACAATAGTTAACATGATTCAATGACTAAATGTATAAATTGTAGAATTATACAAACATAACTGACAAACAAACAAATTTTAAAAATCTAATGTGGGTAATCATACATATTACGTAGCTTCAAATATAGTGTTGTCCAAGTGTCAGAGAGTGAAAAGGTTAGCATAAAAACTGTTAACTATAACAGAAATTGTAATTTGTTAATTTAATTGATTAATACTAAAGAAAAATAGTCTTAGGGTTACTATTGCTGTGATGAAACACCATGACCAAAAGCAAGAAGAGAGGTAGGTATTTGGTATACACTTCTATACCTTAGCCCATCATTGAAGGAAGTCACAACAAGAACTCAAGCAGGAAATTTGGAGGAAGGAGCTGATACAGAAGCCGTAAATAAGTACATACTGGCTTGCTCTATATTGCTTCCTCATTCTGCTTTCTTTCAGAACCCAAGACTACCAGCCCAGGGATAGTACCATCTACAATAGGCTGATTCTTCCCACAACAATCAACAATTAATAAACTGCTTTATAGCCAGATCACATAGAAATATTTTTTTTCAATTAAGGTTCCCTCTTTTCAGATAAGTCTAGCTTGTGTCGTGTTGACATAAAACTAGCCAGCACAGGAATATAAATTTAAGAGACAACATATATTACAAAAATAAATAGTACGTAGTATTATGCACAGTAATCATTATCATTAAGGTTAAGACTGGGTGCAAATGTATCTCAACTTCCTGACCCATCCTTCTAGACTGGGCTGAAATTCAGATCTTGCTGGAGGATGCATAAATATTCACTGGTGAGAATTTCTGAACACTTTCAGAAACCTGACTTTTAAAGTATTGGGAGAAACTGTTTATAGTGAAACATATCACTTGTATCCTTGAAGGGTATTGGGGAATACTACTATTTCTGAACACTGCTGATGACCATATATTATAGAGATCAATAATAGAAACATTGTACATGGCAGTAGCCTCCCAAGTCAGGCATATGTGGTGCAAGAGTCAGTTCCCGTTCCTCCTACAATGTCTCTCAAGTGACTTCTAAGAACAAAACTTTGATGCCAGCTGACAAACAAAAATCCCTTGCAGAACTAAGATGCAATTTTACAGAACAGGTAAAAGGTGAAGGTAGGAGAGTCAGTAAATAAATTTGTAACTGGCACGCGAGATGAGCCATCCTAGACATGCTGCCAGTCAAGTCTTCAGCTTATAGCAGTCCTGACTGCTGTTTAACAGCTAATGCATCAGAAACCAGTGGTGGGACCTACTTGATTCTGTCCCCAGAGGTAAGAGAAACTCGAAGATATTGTTATTATACTCTACTACACTTTGGGTGGTTTTGTTTCATAGCAATAGATAACCAAGTCATGATAATTTCTCGTGTTTTGCTTTTTGTCTGTATTCTACAACTGATAGCCTTGTTTGTACTTATGAAATTCTACCTTTCCAAACCTTCACTGTAGTTTAAATGTTATGTTTGCAAATGGAAATAACAGCCTGAAAAGAGGATGCTTCTTAAACCAAAGAGCTATACCATATATCCCACACAGGATCTTGGAGCTTATGGGTGAATGCTGAAGGGATGTCATATGGGTAGAACTCCACGAAGTGACCCAGTATTCATATAGACATTACATATAATTTTGATGAGTTTGAGATAGCTGTACCCACATCATTTTATATTATGAGAATCAAACATTCAGTCAGTAATAAAATTTGTTACTCAAACTTAAGAGGAGAGAAAAAGAAAAGTAAAGCAATATATTCTTTTATTTTAAATGTGAATCCTTATAGTTCACAGAGTTGTATAGATTGGGAAATTGGATTTTGAATTCAGCATTTGTTATTTATTACTTGATGGGGAGTTTTTATCTCCTTACCATCATCTTCTATAACAACATTTTCTTTATATCGTCCTGTATGTGAGAGAGAAGAGTGACAATTCAGAATGTGTTTGGGAATTGAGGAAATTGTTGTAATAAAGTCAATTCAGCAAGAAGAAATGTGACCTTACAGTGAAGACCCATCACAAGGCAATCCTCCTTTTATGTCATCCCTTCCCCCTTTACCATTCCATTTTTAATATTTTAAGTATGTGCTTGAATATACTTCTTGCTTTGGAAAACAATCTATTCTTGTTCCCTGAAACCCTCTAAATGCAACCCCATCTATAATAATTTAACAAAAAAAAAGCACAGGTTGAAACTCATGGCTAAGAATAGAGAGAGATCAAACTGATGCTTAGTCACTGATTAATAATGGAAGTTTGAAATGCAGTATATTATCTCAGCATATTCATTCATGGCAGTAACAATAAAGCTGATTTATAAACTCTTACAGTTTTTCTTTTTGAATGCTCTTACTACTGTGAGTTTCCTGGATTATTTTCATTTTTAAAAAATAACTTTTATTTTATATTTATGTGTGTTTTATGTGTATATATGTCTGCACCATATGCCTGCCTGGTACCCATGAAGGCCAGAAGAGGGCATTGGAAATTCTGAAACTGGAGTTATAGATGATTATGAGCCACCATGCAGGTGCTGGGAATTGAGCACAGGATCTCTGCAAAAACAGCCATGCTCATAACTACTATGTGACCTTTCAAGCTCCCGATTCATTTTCTTATAGGTCCTTCCTAGGTTTTTAGCAGTGACCTGAAGAGATGAGCAGTTCCTGACAGATGTCCTTGTGTCTCCACTTAGGGGACAACAAGCTCTCGGTTTTAATTCCTAGCAGGGCTCTGCTCTTTGGTTCCTTTGCATCTTCTCCATGGACTGTTTCTGTCAAACTTGCTCTGAGTACAGCCCTCAGCTGCCTTTTCTTACTCTACTTTTGCTTAGGTGATCTTATTCATTCCTATGACTTTCAAAATCATTTGTATTCTGGTGACTCACATTCATATTTCTTTCTTAGCTTTCTTTTCTTGGCTCCAAATTTATATATCCTACTTGCTTGTTTGAATGTGTCAGAGGAATTTCTGAAATTTGCATTCTGGAAACAAGATCCATCCATTCTTCATCGGAAGAGTTATATCACTGTTTCCGTATTTAAAATAAATGGCGCCTTCACTAACCATTGCCAAAATCAGAAATCTGAAAATAACTCTTGACCTTTCTCATTCGTCAGCCCTTCACCTTTGATCTATTATGGGAAGCTGTGCCTTCGAGACATATATGTTCAATATGTTCCTGCCTTTGCTGGGACTGCCTGACTACCTGAGTCCCAGCCTTCACCTAAGGCTTAGACCATGAAAGAGATTCTTAATTTTATATCCCTGTCCCTTGCAAATACATTCTCCATACTGGAGCCATCCTGTGCCAGCCTCCTACATTCTATTGCTGTAACAAATACCCCAAATGATAAACTTAGAGACGGGGTCTCACAATCCTTTCTAGTGCACACCAACCAATGAGACAAAAACACAGAAGACTCCAATTCTCAGGCTGTTGGGATATGGTTCACATCTAAACTATAGCACATACCAAAGTTTTGTAAAATGTACAGTATATTATTTATGCTTTTTATAGTCTGTTTCTATAGGTCCTTTTTACCCTTGGAATAATACATAAGTTCATAAGCATGCTCTTTGATCATCACTTCATGCTTGAATTTTTATTATTTTCTTAAGCCAACTCTTTGTTTTAGTCCCCACTCACATTAATCCTTTGCTTCCAGGGTTCTCCACAGCTTTGACTAGCTTGAAGTACATGCCTGTTGTGCACACATAGATAAGGCTAACTGGAGAGCTATGTTTTAGACATTTCTTAACTGACAAACTGAGAACACTGTGAGTGACCATTAAAAGTTTTAAACAAAGTATAGCCAACTCATACTATGGCTTCATATAATGAATAGTGATCATACTCAACTGTTAGGATATGTATAATATATCATACATTAAATGTACATGACAGAAACTCCAATACAAAGCATGTATATTTTATTCTATATTATGTTGCTTTGGATTTCAAATGTCTCTTGCAAGTCATTTACAAAGGTCTTAGTCACCAGCCTGTGGGGTGCTATTGGGAGGGATTAACTTTGTGAGTATGGCTTAAGAAGACTCTTGAAGGGATGTTGGGATCTAAGCCCCTTTCGTCTCCCCACTTTCCACCGGGGATGAAATAAAAAGATTATTTCTGTCATTGTGCCCTCTCTCATGTTCTGGGCTACCACAAGCCCAAAGCAATAAGGCCAAACATGGACAGAAACCCCTGAAACAAATTACTCTTCTTTTCAAGTTGATTATCTCAAATATTTTGTTATAGCAATGGGAAGTTGATTAACACTCATGTAATAAAAAGAAACTATGAATATGTCATGCAGGCAGAAACTCTGATGTGTTGGGTTGATTTGTTGTGTTGTGCTGTGGGTCCTGTGTCTGCACCCCCCTGGGGCTAAGGCCGCTGGTCAGAAAGGCAGGAATGCTGGAAGTTAACTGTGTTCTTCCTATGATGGCATCAGGGTTATGTGAAGCCGCAGGACGCCCCTCGGGGTGGAGGATCACAGTTTAAGTTCGTGCCGGGAGCTGGATCTCTTGGCTTGGTGGTCCCAGGGCCAAAAGCTGCTAAGGACTGGTTGGTTCTCAGGTTCTTGGACCCCCCATGCGTTGCTGGAGGGCCACGGAAAGGCTGAGAACAAAGTGGGGATGTACGGGCTGAATTGGCCTACAGCCAAAGAGGAGAGGGGTTGAACCTCTGGCTATGTCCCACAGGGATGAGAGTTTCATCCCTTAGGATGACTTAGGTGGCTGGTGGTCTCCGTGGCTGGAATACGGAGAGTTCTTCTGTGGGAGATTAGACAGTAGCTCTGTAGATGAAGACCTGCTCCACTTCCCCACAGTGGACCCTGAAGAAAAGAAACAGTCTATGATCTTAAGATGTTAATTACCATGACAGAAAGTAGATGAAAACTATACCCCAGTTCCCTCAGGGTGGGTCTGAGGTTAAATACCTTTTGCAAGGAGGAGGGTTTCAGAAGGAATGTTTAATTGGCTACATCCCTCTGGCTTTTAGGAATCTCATTAATATGGAGATCTGTCTTGAGGCTCTGTGACCTGTAATCACACTATCTACCTGTGGAGGGGTTAGGGGGGCATTGTCCCACATGACTGAAAGGCACAGATCTACAGAGATCTGAGGCCTTGTGTCAGGATCCGGGTCTAGGAGCTTGGTGAAACACAAGCTGTCCCTTAGGGTCACCTGCATCCTACCTGGGGCCTCTCAGGATCACCTGGGGTCTCCAGCAGTTTCCACCCCCACCCCCAACCCCCTGCTTGACCAGAAACAAGGTTGCCTTTCATGGTCCTACATTGATGAACATTCATTTCATTTTAATGACAAAGAATTGCTTGTTCTCCACAACTGGAAGAGCAAAGTGTCAACCTATGATTAAGGGGACATTTTCCAGAGTAGTATTTATCTTTCTATTTGTAGTTCATGGAATCACATACAAATTAAAATTCTTTTTTTTATTGTTGGGAAAGTTTTATTTATCATAATACTATTATGTATCACGTAAATGATTATAAAGTAAAGCATCAGTTTCCCTGGAGGCAAGGTCTTGTTAGTGACCCCATCTTTTTTTTTTTTTTGATATTTTATTTACATTTCAGATGCCATCCCCTTTCCCCATTTCCCCTCCCTAGAAAACCCCTATCCTGTGCCCCCTTTTCCATTTTGCTTTTATACAATTTTTTTTAAATGTTAATCAAAGGCTTTATGAGTATGGTAATGCTCAATCAGAAGTGTTGGCTAAGTTTTAGAAGCTATGCTTAGTGCTTCCCATAACTTCAGTTAACTCAGTCATTCTGGATTTCTGACAGGGGGGATGGGGGGGGCGGGGTTGAAGACCTATAGTCTCATAGCCAATCCCAGCTATTTACATTGAGAGAAAAGATCTGAGTGGATGGTTTTCAGCTGACATTCATTCTAAAGTCAGGTTCAAAACTAAGTGTTTTAGTCAAGAGAGACGACAGAGGTTCTGGTTAGTCAACAAAGGATGGACTGGGTATTAAGACTATCTTGTACCTCACTGGTACAAATAGGAATAATTATGCTCTAATTGTATTTTGAGAGAAAAGTTTTATTTTAACAGGAAGGGTGATATGTAGGAGGAGCTAAGGGGGAAGGAGCACCAAGCAGAAAAGATGGAGTAAGGAGAGGAGATGAAGTAGAGGAGAAGCTAGGTGATGAGAGAGAGGAAGAGAGAGGGGGCATGGAGGCAGAAGTTCACGTGTCTCCACCAGCCAAAGATAGTTTATATATTTAGATTGGGTATTGGGTTACAAATTAAAATTCTTAAAATTCTCTACAAAACATAATGTGAAAAAGAATCACTGAGCTGGAAGACAGAGGAAATATATGAGTATGCACATGTGCATTTATGTATGTTTTATTTTATTTTAGCAAATATAATAGAACATAGAATTGAAATTTAATTTTGTTCAGATGTATAGTAATGATTCAACATTTTCTACCATTCCACTGTTACTACCCTTCCTCCCTGTCACTACTCCTTCATGGAAACCCTCATTCTACTCTGAGAACATTGCACTCAGCTCTGTGATCAAACTTCCATTTAAGGCAATTATTATTTCTTGTCATTATTTTATGTAAAATAAGAATAATAGTAACTTATCTGCTATTTATAGTTAGCAGTCATGTGAGAATCGATTATTCCTTTATCTCTATGTATAGGTACAGTATAATTACATATATACATGTGCATGTGTACTTTTATCAACCACACCAATTCATTTAAACTAGAAAATGTAGCCAGGCATGGTGGTCCCTATGAGGACCAGCCTGGCCTTGATCTTGGGCAGAGAGTATCTCAATATGAAAAGAGGCTGAAGACAGACAGTAGGGCTGACTGAACAACACTGTGAGTGTATTTAATGCCATGTTACTATACATCTGAATAAACTTAAATTTAAATTCGGCGTGAGTTTTAGGATAGCCAGAACTACATAAAGAAATCCTGTTTTGAAAAAACAAAATTAAATTTATGCATTTGTGTATGTGAAAGATATAGAAAACTTATGAAAATATAGAAAGTTTTTATGGCCCCTAGACCTGGGCCAAGAATGTAGGCCAGCCAGTTCACTAGTTCCACAAAAAAGCAGAACTAAATGTGAGATTTTTAGGACTTAGAATTCACTGCCCTGGGGATTCTGCATTACAGGAGGAGTACATTATTCCTGAGTCAGAGCACACTTGGTAGATTAGCATTCAGGAGAGGAATGGAGAGGCTGATTAACATTCCTCAGACCTCAGGGAAGAGAACCCACCTGCCAGTGGGGAAGGCCCAAAGCATGGAGACACATTCCAGGAACTAGCTGACCACAAAGAAAGATGCAAGTCATCTGGGTGGTTCCAGGAACTAGCTGACCACAAGGTGAATGGTTGAACAAGATTGCATTCTTAAGAAAAATGTGTGTACAGGATGTTTTCCACATGACTAACTGAATTATGGGCTAGGACTTTCCACTATTTTTATGATATGTTCTCTTGGTTACTCCTTCACCCCCATGGTTTGTGAGGACTTTAAAAAGTCCTCCTCTCCCCGGGCTGCTTTGTCAATTCCTCTGCTCCTGCGTGAGTTATGAGCAGAGGTTTCCTAATTATTTAATTTTTTAAATTATGTTTTGCTAAATTGATATTTAGAGCTAGAAACCCTATACCCCTTCCACACATTCTACACACCTTTTAAAAAAACTAACTGGTTCATTGGCAGTTATTCTGTGAGGTTTTTGCTTGTTTTGTTTTTGTTTTTTTTTGTTTGTTTGTTTGTTTGAGGTCTTTTTTTTTTTTTTTTTTTTCACTAACAGAACAGAACAACTTTTACTAAGAAAATTTCTATGTGGAATTTTAAATATCATCTATAAACTGTGACTCCGAATATCACATCCTCAGATTCAGAGTACCTGAGAGTCAGCCATCTTAAATTTGTTTAGAGTGGTGAGATCTACAGATAACTGAATGGCTTTGATATTTTATTATGAACTTAGAAAATAATTTGTCTCTTTAAAATAGATTATGCTCAATGAAATTTTTATGTCTTAATTTTTATTAAATAAAATCAAAATATACTTGTTATTTTTTGCCCCAAACCAAATATTTTCACTTCTGGCAAAATTTCCAGGCCTAAATGTTTTATATTTAACTAAAATGATAATTATCACCCTTAGATTAAATTTAAAATACTGGCATTTTCAAGATTTCTTCAGCATTGTATGACTGAGGTCATCTATTACCAAACAATAGAAACAATATATATTGTCATAAAACTCCTAAGCCTGCAACGATGCTGGATTTTATGGTGAAAACTGATTTCCATTTTCTTCCTTTCTCAACACTGATGCTCTTTTACTAATGTGGTTCCAGTTTTTCTATATTATTACTTGGTATTTGCTTTTATTAAATGAAATAATCAGAGCGCTGGGAGTGAAATTGAAACTAAAATTTCACTCCCTTCTTTTGTTTGGTGAGGGGAATTGTTGGAGCTCTGCTTTTTCCCTCCTTTCACCCAAAGACACTCATGCATATTTAATTTTCTATAGCAAAGTGATACATTAAGTTCTCTATACAAAATATCAGAAAATTTAAAACTTTTTAAGAGCTAAGGAAATTTATATAATAAAATACTGAGTTCCTATAAAACGTATTTTGAAATGTAATACATGAATAAGTGGGACTCATGATTATATCTAACACGGCGATGTTTCTGCTTATTGTTCTCACCATCGAGTGAACACAGCTTTTTCTAGCAGGACTAGAGAAAACAGTATGTGAACCTGACATCTTTTCACGTCAAACAAATAACAATAAATGAACAAAACGGATTCCCAGGCAATAATGAATTATTTAAAATTCTCAGTAACTTAAGGCTTCACTTTTGAGCTAGACTTCATTCATAAGCACTGCAGCTCAGAGGAGGACTCTACATACCACAACATCCTCAGATTCGGGGCACCCGGGAGTCAGCCATCTTGAATATAGTGAGATTGGGAGATCTACAGAGAGTCTCAAGCAAGCAACTAAGTATATTGAGATAATAGTAAAACATGAAAGTTTTGTTTATCCCTCAGTGGCAGGACACAGCACATCAGTCCTGTGTCCTACTCCAAATTCCACAGGGACAGGAAAATATGGAGACTCTGGAGAATTAGAGAAAGTGACCTATACAATGACAGGCACGCCAAGGAACAGAAAAAAAAGTTTTATCTGTTCCATATATGTCTGTTCCTTTGTGCCCCCAAGGAAGTAGCAGACACTGACAGCAGGTGGGAGAGGCAGCATTTGAGGAATGAACTATGTGTGCATTGCCTAAGGGTTTACTTAGTTATGCTGGCATTGAGGTGCTTAGATGAGACAGCACAGTGAATATGATACATAAACATTTTTTCATTCTTTTATTATTGATGTTAAATAAAATGCTGGCAGCTGTTGATTTGAGTTGGTATCCTGAGTAGGTTCAATGGATCAAAATAGCATGCAGAGGTAGTTCTAGTAGCCCATCTGTAATTAATCGCAGATGCTGTGTTGTCATTTGACCGTTGAGTTGTCTCTCTGTACCTCAGTTTTGTTTTTCATAAATCTGTTGTCACATCACACTTTTAGAGCTCTCAAAATTGCTCTGCTTGTGGTAGTTGCCCATTTTCCATCATTTCTGATAGTATGTATTACTTGTATAACATACTAGGTTTCATTCTCACATCCCCATACAAGCATGTAATTATGTACACCCCTTCCCTATTCTTCATCCTTAATAGTCCCATTTTGAGTTCTTTGTCCTCTCCCTACTACAAGTGTCAAAAAATACATTTTTGTATTTTTACAATGCCTTTGTAAATCTGATTTATTTTGCTTAACACAGTGACCTCCAGGTCCCCCCCTCTCTCTCCCTCTCCCTCCCCCCCTCTCTCTCTCTCTCTTTCTCCATATATATATATCATAGTTTTGTTGTTTGTGATGGTACAAAACTCCATTATGTGTTTTTTCTTTATCAATTTATTCCTTTTATTCCCTGTTGATTCCAGATCTTAACTAATTTGAAAAGTGCTATGGTAAACATAGATATGTCTGTAGCTCCCTGTATATCAAGTAAGTTGACTTTTATTCTTTTTGGGTGTATGCACAGAAGTGGTATTGCTGAATGGTAGCTTTGTTTTAATTTTTGAGGACACTCCATACTGCTTAAATAGTGGCTGAACTAATTTGTGTGTGTGTGTGTGTGTGTGTGTGTGTGTGTGTGTGTGTGTGTGT
>JANHMN010000001.1:148604933-148663502 GCA_030674055.1 Rhabdomys pumilio
TGTGTGTGTGTGTGTGTGTGTGTGTGTGTGTGTGTGTGTGTGTGTGTATGTGTGTATGTTTCTGAGAACTGAATATAAGACCTCATATGTATCTGGTAAGCATTCTGATCTCCACAGCCCTTTTGTATAATCCATTTTGGAGATAGCATCTCAATGATTTGTCCAGACTGGCCTTAAATTTGTGATCCTCCTGACTGAGTCTTTGGTATGGTAGTATTACAGTTCCACACAGAAAGCTCTGATTTCAATGTAATTTTGCTTTTGCTTTGCATTTCCCTGATGCCTAAAGATGCTGGATGTTTTCTCGTAAATTTACTGGCCTATTGTACTTAATATTTGAAAAATATCTTCAGTTACATTGTCCAGTTTTTGATTGCATGTTTTGTTCTTATGGTGTTTAATTTTGAGCTCATTATATTTTCTGATATTGACTCCATATGACGTGAGTAGTGGGCCAAGGTTTCTGTCCATTTGATTATCTGTGTTTCTACACCACTTTCTTTTCGATATGGAAACTTTTAAAATAAATGCCCTACTTGTCATTTCCTCCTATTCGTTGCTGTATTATGAAGAATCTAGTCGAAAAAGCTCTTGTCCCTCTGTGCCTTGAAAGATTTCTTCTGTGTTTTCCTCTAGTCGCTTCTAAAATTCAGGTCCTCCACTAGGGTCTAGACTCTATTCTGAATTGATTTCATTAGAGGTGAAAAATAGAGATCTAGTTTCATTCATCCAGTTTTGCTAAAAATACTAATTAGAGAGGGTGGCTTTTTTTTCCTAATGAATAGTTTTGACACCATTGCCTAGAATCAGTCTGTACTGCATTTTCTATTGTAATTCATTATTTGATTGGTCTGTCTTCTCCTCCAAGGACACAGCATGTATTTGGTGCACAGAAACACACACAGCAAAAAATACCCACACAGAAAATAAAAATAAAGATGAAAGAAAATTGAAAGCATGAGCTCTCTGCGCCTACTAAGAGGCAAATGAACCCAAGAAACAGTGATAGAGTTTACATTGTTCACAGCAGCTTCTAGACAAAGGAACTACAATTTGCATAATGTATCAGTATTTGCAGAATGAATAACCCTACTGTGGCAAATTTTATCCTGCTACTATGATGTCATTGGAAAAAGATGATTTGCCACATAATGAGCCAGCCTCATTCCAGACAAACAGAAGAAACTTTTCATAGAGTCTTTCTTAATTTATACCTGAATTTTTAAAATTCCTTTCTATTCTGCATCTCTCTGCACACCCACAAATGCACACATGGATGCATACACATACACATCACATACACAGAGCATGGTGAGTGAGCAATATAGAACTTTTCAGTAAAAAATAGAAATCTTTTCACACCTCTTTTTTTTTTGTCTGAAAGCTATAGCTTAAAAATAGTGTGTACATACATGTTTATTGCCCAAAAGTAGTTAATTTCCTTCTCTTATCCCCAAATTCTTAACTCATATTCTTCCTTTGAGTGTATGAGAATAAAAGTGCCCAGAATCATAAGTCTATTTATGGGTCTTTTTCTGCTACATAAATCTCTTGATAAAGCATTGAAAACACCTTTTGTAAACACTGTGCAAAATCTTCTTAGAGAGATAGGGTACAGAGGGATTACTCTTTCTAGTTAAATCACATCCCTCCAGGCGTTTTGGCCCAGCCATGGTGTTGTCCCCAGCTGGTATCCTGATGCTGAACTTCCTGACACAGACAAACCTTCACCACACCTCCTCACCTCAATCAGTTGCAGATTTCCATTCATTATCAAGGCCCTCTGACCAACTCTGTGTCTCTCCCCACATCTGATCCTGAACTGCCTCCCATAACCTTCTCCATCTCCCTTCCCATCAACTTCCCTCCCTCTATCTGCCTCCTGTGACTATTTTATTCCCCTTTCTAAGTGAGATTCAAGCATCCTCACTTGGGCCTTCTTCTTGCTTAGCTTTTTTGGGTCTGTGGAGTGTAACATGGGTATCCTGTATTTTATAACTAATATTCATATCATGCATGCACTTTTGGGCCTGGGTTACCTCACTCAGGTGATATTCTCAAATTCCGTTTATTTGTCTGAAAAATTTACGAAGTCTTTGTATTTTATAATACTGAATAGTATTCTATTCTTTCCTGCTTGCTGAGTTCTCTGGGGGCAACTCTAGCTGCTGTGAGCAGTCTGCTATGCTTTCCTAACTTTAATTCTTCTGCCACCTCTCTGCCCACTTTCATCAGACCTGTTGATTCTGGACCACACAGGTTCCCTTATCTTTTCCATTCATATTCCCTGCTTGTTGAGTCATCTGGAGCACCCCATCTGCCCTGAAAGATCTGCTATACCCAGCGGACCTCCATTCTCCCAGACTCTATTTCTTTTCAATCATTTTGATGTCATTCAGGACTTGCCTGCATTTTCCTGCCTCATAGCACTACTGCTACGTTCATTGATCTTCCTTAAGTATAGAAACTCAGAGAACTGGCTGGTTTGAATCTTCCCTTCTACAATGAGTGTGAGTAACTCGCTTTGTGACTGCTTTGTGTCTCAGTGCTTAGAGTTTTGTAAATATGCCTTGTATCAGATTTGTCAATATCTCCTATCAGTTTTATGTATAATTATTTTATACTCATCTTACTCCTCTGAGGGGCTTATAAACTTAGTACCATGCACTGTAATTCTCCTATATTACAATTACATTTAGCACAAAGTTAGCTTCAACATTTAATATGAACTTCCAAAATTAAATTCCTGGCTCAAATACTTATTATTTTCCATTGTCATAAAATGAGAAACTTGAGATCAGTTCTTCAGATCATGAGAATGGTAATGGATTAGAGTAAGAATTGAGGCTAAATACCTGTTAGGTATTGAAAACATAAACTTTAGAGGTGACATAAAAGAAATATTGATGACTTTAAAATTTTGAGCCAATTTAGAGATAATCTGCACAGTTAATTCATTATTATTTTTCTTAGCCTCATGTTATGATAATTTGTTGCTTTGTAAGATATGGGTCTCATATAGAATTAATTTTGCTTTTGTGTCAATATAATTTGTTCACTCACTTAGAATTATTTCTCCATAGATTTATAAACAAAAAATAGCTTCCTGATAAAGTGATATTACAACTATTATTGGAGAAAGTTTATTGAATATAAATGTGAACTCTATTATTCTACTGTGAGATAATGCTTAGTATATATTTGAATTAGTCAGTTGACATTTATTGCATGTCTGCAGGTAGGAGGGGATTAGAAAATAAGATTCAAAAGAGATGCAGTATGACCTGAATATTTAAGAACTGACTTGCCTCACAAACCCACAACGCTAGCTTTACTGTGGATAAGAATATACAGGGTAAACAGTTGAGAAGCGAAATAAGTTGTATATTAAGGAAACTAGCATGAAGAGATAGCTTTGAGCCCAGTTTGCACAGTGTCAGATGAAAGACTTAAAATAATAATAAAAAATCCTCTAGAAAATTCTACTCTTGAAAATTACAAAATAAGCATAATAAGGAAGAGAAAATACAATATTATTTTAGAGACAAAAACAACTGATGCAAGCTGTGTATACTGTACTTAACAATATCAACAAATAAACCTTAAAAGTGCCCATGACAGTTGAGAGATCAAGTTGAAAGGTGACAAAGAATTGGCAAGTCAGTGAGTAAGTTTTAAGTTCTAAATCAAGAATTTTAAATAAGAAAAACAATCACCTTAACTTTATAATAAAAAGACAGTGCATTAAAATAATATGTAAATATGATGGTTTAATTTGAAATACTATGTAGAATGATTAGGTTGAATTAATTCTGGAAATATGTCATAAAAAGTTTACAAATGTTGAACTGCTATTAGATGTACTTTAAAAAAACAACTCTCTTGCTTTCATAATCATCTATTTCAGAGATACATAATACCCACATGAAAAACAACAAAAAATTATCTAGCATATCTATTATCTTTATTTTATTACCAATGCTGACAGACTGTCAATAGAACTAAATTCAGTGTTTAACAATGATCATTTAACTAAGAATTTCTGGCATGATTGTTTTTGTGCCTTTAGTATCCTGGTGCTTTTTCTTCCTCCTATATTGAACACACAGATTTACATATCTTTATTTAAAGTACTTAATACATAATAAATTAATAAACTATTAAAGAGTTAGTCCTAATCTCACTGCATGCACAAGCACGTGTATCATTTGAGAAAACATTTTACAAGACAGTCAGTTCTTCATGTTCTCAACAGCATCATCTGAAGTACACAACTTAGTGAAGGCAATGAGCTTCGTGACAAGTTTTAAGCATTACAAAAAAAATGTAGCATATGTATGTATATGTATATGTATATGTATATGTATATGTATATGTATATGTATATGTATATGTATATGTATAGTCTATGTCTGTCTGTCTGCCTATCTATCTATCTATCTATCTATCTATCTATCTATCTATCTATCCATCTATCTATCATATATCTATCTGTTTATATTTCATGTGCATTCATGTTTTTCCCTCATGCATGTCTGTGTGAAGGTGTCAGATACCTTGGAACTGGAGTAACAGACAATTGTGAGCTGCCATGTCAGTGCTGGGAATGAAACCTGGGTTCTGGAAGAGAAACCAATTCTCTTAACTATTGCGCTGTCTCTCCAATCCCAGCATTATACAATTTAAAGGGAAATAAATGATTGATTTCTTTCCTGTATATTGCTTTCAATTGAAGTACATTTGATAAGAAGAAAGACATGCTAAACAATATGAATGACGATGATAGTCAGAAGAGGAGGAGTGGTACACGCCTGTGTAATCACAGCATTCTGGAGACAGAGGCATCTCGAAGAAATCAAAGCTATAGAGGGGCATTTAGGTATAAAATCCCACCCTTAGCTTTGGAGCTATTGACAAGTGTTAGCTGCTAAGAGAGGGGCATCACTTTCTCTAAGAGTGTATCTATCCCCTGGTAACTCACCCAGGCTCCTTAGAAGGCCACACCATCAAGAATATAAGAGCATCACTGATTCCTCTTCTATTTGATACCTCATCAGGTCACAAGAAGACAGGCTGTATATTCCTATAAAGTGCCTTTCTCTTTCAGCTATGGAACTTGTTTTTTTTACAATTTTCTTAACCATATTTGTTTCTCATCAATGTAATTTTCCACTTATGAGGTTTCCCAGTTAATTCAAGTCTTGTTTAAAGTGTATTGTTCTAAACTACTTTAAAAGTTTCATACAAAGGTAGACTCCTACAGGAAACAGCTGAGTCCTCACTCATGCAGTACTCTGCTTATCTGGGCTTCCTCAATGTTCTTTAGGCTATTTAGACACCTTACAACCCTCTCTTATTCAACACTCAGGATGAAGTGAGGGAGTATAGACAATAGCCCCTGGTGCTCTCCAGATCCCACCCATGCCCTGCAACTTAGCCACATCCCAACAATCCCACAATTCTAGCGTTCAATTTGTAGATCCAGTTTTATTCTAGTTATCCCAATAGAATGGGACATCCCAATACCAATTGCTCTAAGATCAATACAAACATAAGACTACCTCTTCTTCAACTTATTTCTTAACTACCTTGATATTATTTTTCCTAAAAAATTACAAATATATCGTCACCCTCCTAAATAAAACTCCGATCATTTTTATAATGCCTATACTCAAGAAGAACCAGGAGAACTGCCAGGTGACATTTTTCAACTGACATACAATCACTATTTCACCCAGGTACTTATTTAATATGTTTTTATTCTCTTTAACAGCCACTATCATTCTGTTTTGACAGCAAAAACACTGCATATTACATCAAGTATCCTGCCAAGCTTCCAATATACCTTCTTCTGCATATTTTTCCATGTCTTACAACTTTAATGTAGGCTTTAAAATTGAAGAAAGATGAATTTGAACTGAGTTTGACCCCTGCTGCATTCTGGTAATTAGGGACTCTTCTTCATGCTGTCCACAAACTATCCTGTCATTAGTACTAGAATCTGAACTAAGATCATGTTCCAGCAAACTCAGAAACAAGCTATGAAAACCCAAAGATATTTGTTTCCTTTTTAATCTCATTTAAAAAAAATTTTCTCATTTTCTTAAATTTTTCACTAGCAAGGGTAAGTAATAGTCACAGTTTCTCAGTTGTGTTGGCTGCAGTCTGGTTGCAATCCTAAGAATTACGTTGTCTAGGCCCAGAAACAAATCCATTTTTGGGCCCTACAGCTTCCTTAGTCTCCATGTCTTACCTAGAACTTCCTTTGTCTTGGACCAGTACAGGACAGACCTTCACAATCATGATTGGTTTTGTTTTATATTATGTGTGTTATTTGTCAACTTCAAGCATTTCTACATTGCATTGGGATTACTCATGTTTTCTCACGTTATAACTCTCATCCCCATCAACCCCCTTCCTCCCTCCTAAGTTTTGCTCCCAGATTCAAATCTTTTTTGTTTTGTCTTGTGACCCACTGAATTTAACCATCCCCATCCATGTGACTGGTGGCTTGACTATTCACTGGCCCCTGTTGGGTTCACCAGGGGATACACAATTGAAGGCAATGACTGCAACTCTCACAGAATCTATAAGTAGTCATTATCTCAGCTGTGAGGGGTAGAGGCCTTCCCAAACCCATCCCCAATCAATGCCTTTGTGTTGAAAAGGTCAGTCTTGAACAGACCCAGTGCACACAACTATAACTGCTATGAGGGCCTCATTGCCTCTATTATGCCCTACCAGAAGACAGCATTTGGCCGTTTAGAAGAGATTTTATTTGAAAATGGGAATTCTAAATAAGCAAGAAGAAATTTCTCTCTCCATTTGACATGTTTAACATGAACCAGTGACTAAAAGTGCAGACTTTGAAGAATACTGCAAAATTTTTCATCATATTCTACCACATGCTACCAGCCTCTAGCAGATTAATACCATGCCCACTGAAGAGAACTTCCTTCAATGAAAAAACATCAAACCTACTGTCCATGGTTGTCCCAAGTACTCACTGTGATCATGGCTGTTGATTTCATAACAATGGCTTTCCTACAGAACAAGTACTAAAGTCCACATTTGCTTTCTGACCTTATTTTTTTGACTTTTCTTGCATGATTAAATATTATAGTTTCAAATGCATTTGGTTACCATTTATTGAGGTGATGATAGATAATTTTTTTCCTTTTCATTTTTCTGTGCTGCTGGTAAAGAAAACCCTGTGTCACATGTAGGATATAATTAGGAGTATTTGATGATAATTCCAAAGAAAAGAAAAGAGAAGAGGAGAAAAAACAGCTGAAACAAATGAGGAAAAGAGCAGTGGAAACCAAGATAAACTTTGCCTACTCCTCAACGTAGAGCACATTTTCTTGTCCTTTCATTTGTGTAAAATCAAGATATTTTGTTCATTGCCAATCTGGGTCACAGAAAAACTATGAGTCTAAACTATAGAAAGAAGAAGGTAACAATATGGTTAAGGGGTTTTACAATGGTCAGTGCAGTAGGTATGATGTATTCAAAAGGATAGCATTAGGTTGTGTTCCTGATGGTACCAACCTCAGTCTCTTTCTGACTTCACAGTTTCAACAAAAATATGCAGGGTCTATAGAGCAGAAAAAAATAAGACAATAGGACAAAATTCAGGTATAAAATAACTTTGGAAAGTCATTCATTCTCATGTAATAGGAGAAAATGATGCACTTGGGAAAGCATTAGGGTTCAGATATGAAATGGTAAGAAAGGGGAATCCATAGATACTTCTGGGTGATAACTCTTTAGGAATGACTCATAGCAAATAGAATCCTCTTTTAATTTATGTCCTTTGCAAACTGAAGCATCACCAAAATAACCCTTTCATCTCTTATAGTAACCATACCCCAAGTTGTAGACAAATGGGGTCCTTTTTGTAATGCTCCTATAAGCCTTTCTGAATGAGGTTTTCTGAAAGTCAATCTTAAGAAATCTGTGAGTTCTCAACACTCTCCCTGTCTATATTCTTAAAAATATTCTCCCTGGAGGAGTTTTTTTAATATCAGAGAACATGCTTGGAGGGACCCATGGCTCCAGCTGTATATGTAGGGGAGGACGATCTCGTCAGGCATTGGTAGGAGAGGAGGTTCTTGGTCCTGTGAAGGCTAGATGCCCCAGTGTGGGGAAATTCGAGGGCAGGGAGGGGGAGGGGGTGAATGGGTGGGGGATTCCTCATAGAAGTAGCATGAGGGGGTATGAGATAAGGCATTTCTGGGGGTGGGTTGGGGAAAGGGGATAACATATGAAATGTAAATAATTAAAATATCCAATAAAAAAACAACAGATATTGGAACTGGCTATTGCAGTCGAGCATTTGAGACTTTTTGTCAGCAATTTAATACTACCCATATTACTGGGATTCCTTATAATCCTCAAGGACAAGGGACTGTGGAAGGAACCCATGGAACTTTAAAACAGTATCTTCATAAAATCTAAAAGGGGGAGGTATATCCCTGTACACCACAAATTTATTTAAATTACATTCTTTTTATTTTAAATTATTTTTAAAATGTTGGATGTTAAAGAACTTTCTGCTGGGTGTCCATGGCACTGTACAGCTAGGCATACTTATGCCTAGGTAAAAGGGAAGGACCCACTTACAGGCATGATCCCAATCAGGTATTTATTATGGGGAAGAGGACATGTTTGTGTTTTATTCTTCATGATGCTGAAGGAGCATAGTGGCTGCTAGATTGACAGGTGAGACATGCTGATGCCAGGACAATGATTGATGCTGACCTGTGAGCTTGCTGAGTGTCCTGACACTGGTGACTGGGAAGTGGTATTGGACATATGTTCTTGACCCATCTTTGCTTGCCTATATTCCTTATTTCTTATTCAGATGAAGAGCATACAAATATAAAAATGATAAAAAAAAAAGAACACCATTAAGATAAATGAACTACGGATTCTTATTATTTTTATTTGAAAAACAGTAGGAATAATTGTGTTTTTTCTATTGGAATCTTTTGAATGATGAAGCTTTAATCGAGGATAAATAATACACATGGATCAAGGAAATGTCCTCTGAGTGTTAATATTGTGCTTTTTGTCTTTGGCTTTCATATGATGAGCCATTTGTAATTTTCCAAAAGCTTCCTGGGACGACAAATGTAATAATGTCTTGTACCCCTAGGCAGAAAAGCACAGTATAATTACATCTTTAAAATATTATTACTACAGAACTATCCTCGAATTTTTGTTACTTACAGGAAAATCTTTTTGTAGGTGAGCCCCCTACGGCTATGTTGATTCCTTCCCTTCTGACCAGAAGTGTTTTAAATGATCTATAAACGGTCTCTCAGTAAAGCAGTGTCTCTCCTTGGGAAGCAGCTGGATTAGGGCACTTGACCTATCTGAGTTTGGTATTCAGAAATTCCAATGAAGACTTTAGAGTAAAGGGAAGTGAGCTGACTCTTAAAACATTATACACCTTTGTTCACAGAATTTGCTCCAATTAACATGATTAAATTCTAGAATCTGAAGTGGAGATAATTTCTTTCTGAAATGGATGTACTTAGTATTGAGAGTGAGAGGACAGTTACAGGTTTTCAGGAGATAAGGTTGCTTTTTCTCTGGAATAATTTATTCATCATTTCAATAAGTATTAACTGAATGTACTCTGTACTAATTATTTATAGAACAATAGCAAAGCAGAGCCTGGAGGTTATGGTCTGGAAGCCAGACAGACTTTAATCAGATGTAATATTATAAACATTTCCAGGCCATGAAGAAGCACGGCATTCTGGGAGAACAAACCCAGCAGGCACTCTCATCTCAGTGAAGACTAGTGGTGTTTAGGAAGATACACCTGAAATGTAGATGGAAGAGCAGATCACTATTATTCCATCATTTTTAGCATAAGATATTATGCTATCTAATCATGCTTTTCTTGGTTTCCGGGAATGCTCTAAAATAGGTTAAAGAGCAAACACTTAATTACCAGCCAATGAAGAGAGGGAGCACATTACCCTGGAACTCTCTAGTTCTTTCTCTTGGTTGAATTAAGTATGTTTTGATTTGTCATCACAAAGTATTGGCATAGTTAGTAGAATGGCAAAATATTAAAATTTTTCTTCTAAAGATTGCCATTAGGATTATGAAGGTGAGACTGGCATTCCTTTTCTCAGGTTGTGACTTCTAGGATGGAGATAAAGCATTGATGTTTTTATGGCCTAGCTAAAGATGCAGTCTTCGCAGAAGGAGACTCCACGTTTGTGTTAGCAGCTTGTGAATGTACCCTAAAGTAATGTGGAGATAGATAGGTCATTCGATGCTTAGAGATGTCTCTATGATGGACTCCTTAACTTTTTCCATTAAACAAAGTTTCCATTGCTATTCAAATGGACCATACCAGTTCTGCAAATACTGGTGTTCATTTTAATCTCCATCATTCAAATATTGTTCATGAGTTCATTTTTTTCCATTTTTAAAACATGGGACACATGAAAGATGCTATATAAAGTCGGCTTCATTTTTATAATCTCTGATGGCATCTTCGTCCTGTAACTGCTATTCTGGGATTCTGTAGCCATAACACAAAGAACAGCAATCAGCATCAGAATGCAAGATGAGATTAGAATTGCTGAGCTTAATCACCCAATCAAACACTGTAGCTTCAGATCAGCACATGCTTTTCTTATGGCTGTCCATTTCCAGAAATTACAAATAACCTTTTAATGTCTATGTGCAATCATTGTCGCTTAACTTCCTGGCAGTTTTTTCAATCTGGAATTTAGTCAGACTTCAAAAATAAAAATGAGTATTTTTGAGTTGAAAGAGACCATTCTGTTCAAACTTAGAAGGAAGAACAATTTAAAGTTTTAAAGAAGAAAAAAAATAATGTGTTACTAAAAATTCCAGTATTGGGGACTATTGTATAGTTATACAAGGTGTTTAAGTAATAGCTATGATATTGGGAAATATTTATCAACCCACCCCAAGGTTCATGATTTATGCAGAAGAGGAAGAGGAAGCATATAAGAACCAGAGGTGGGGAATGACTCAAAAAAAAAAAAAAAACCCCAGATTTTAGACACAGCAGAACTGATATACATACAAACAGACAGAAACTGTGACAAGACACACAAAGCATGCATGTGTTCAAAACAGAGAACATCCCAGCATAAAAGTGGGAAGTTGATGCAAATATCCAAGAAGCCATTTGAAATTGATAGCTCCTGGCAAAGACAAAAACAGTCTTCTATGAAGTACCACTGGATATATCAACCACACTCCAGGGCAGGGCCCATGCTCAATAGTAGTTAATCAATACTCTGTTGTTTTTGTTTGTTTGTTTGTTGTCATCTTGATTTTGCTTTTTAGTTTTTTTGTTTAGATTTTTTGGATTCAGTTTTTCTTTTTTTTGAGAGAGAGAGAGAGAGAGAGAGAGAGAGAGAGAGAAAGAGAGAGAGAGAATATGAACTTGGGTGGCTAGAAAGGTGAGGAGAATTTGGAAGGAGTTGAGAGAATGGAAGAAACATGATCAAAGTGTATTGTATGAAAAACATTTTAGCAAAAATTTATGTTAAAAACACAATTGGAATATATTTAAAGGGATAATGAATTGGCAGAGCTAACTATGAGTCACACTTTTATATAAAAAATCCTTAGACCCTAACAGTTTAGTACCACTAACATTCTTTGTTCTCCTTTTGTGACTCAGATGTTTAATCTGCCTGTAAACTCTGTGTTTCCCAGTGAGGAAACCAGGACTATGGTATTTGGACAGAGCTTGTTACTCATAAAATAGAGTAACAGAGGGTCAGGGGCTGAGTCAGTGATCCCTCTGTGTGCTGTGGGATTACCCTAACCAGCTACGCCATCTTCCTGAATTATGTAAGGTCTCATCTTCAGACAAGATACCAGAGCCTCAGACCACTTGATGACCTTCACAAGGTCAGAACTAATTTTACTACAATAGATTACAAATATTGAAATAAGCCTTTTGATCTCCTTTTAGTGTTATCTAATGTAATTTTTCCTCCAGCTCATCCATTAATTTATTCAATGAATATTTATTAAGAAGTATTATGTATCAAATAGAGCACTTGACCTTAGTTGGATTTAGCAGTTATATTTTTAAATTATTACAAGGTGCAAGACATGTAGCTCACACCTGGAATTAAAGCACTTGGAAGGATGGGGCAAGAGAACTCTGTGCATTTGAGAGCAGCTTGGGATACATGTCAGACAATCACAAATTACAAAATGAATTTCTGTGAGTATATGCTTCAGTTATCATTTACGTATGTGTTTTAATTACATATTAGAAAACTTAACATTCCAACTACCGAATTTGAAATCACAGTAAAATTGTTGCTCAAAATGAAGGGATTTGAGGATTATCTCTTCCAGTGTGCTTTCTCAAGACATCAAATGGCTTCTAGTTCTTGGAACTTCCTACATCTCACTGAGGGCTCTCCAATCAGTCACTTTCCTACTGCTGGTTGAGGGTCCAGATTAGACACTTAGGCAGAACTGTGAGAGGTTTATATAGTTGTTCTGAGTCAAATCGAACAGGAAGTGGGAGGTGTATAGTGTAGAAATGGTGGAAACTCTGGGAATGATAAAAAAAAAACTTCAACGTTTTCCCCAACATCCTACTCCCTACAGAAAAAAAAAATGCAACAATGTGGAAGCTACCAAATGCTGCCAGTTGAAGGTAATATAGATACTTGTCTATGGTAATACACAACATTAATTTTTCAGGCATCTTCAAAAAGAGAATGTTGGGACCCCTCTCTCCTCTTGTGCTTTTCAATCAGTTTGTTACTGTGAACATCTTTCTGTTGCTTCATTTGTAATCCAGCTAGAAAGAGTTGTTTTTTAATGTATGTTATGTGTCTCTGTATTTCTTTTTTAGACTCAAGTGTTGCAAGAACTATGATTTTGCTTATTCATCTTTGTTATTTCTTAACCTTAACATTATTGATGTCTTCCACATGGCAATAACCCAATAAAATAAAATGAGTTAAATTGATTCTATCTTTCTTCAAACACTCCCCCTGCTGTATTAACAACAAGATAAACAACAATCCTATTCAGATACTTATCACACAGTGTCAGTAGATGCTAGTAAAGCATTTAGAAACTAGTATTACTCAGAGTGCACTTTTTTTCCTGATAGTACTCTACCTTGGTATTGTTGTTGATTCTGCTGCTGCTTTCTCATCATCATCATCTTCATCTTCATCTTCATCTTCATCTTCATCTTCATCCTCATCCTCATCCTCATCCTCATCCTCATCCTCATCCTCATCCTCATCCTCATCCTCCTCTTAGTCCTTCTCTTCCTACTCCTCCTTTGATTTGCCTCTTCCTTCTTCACTCCTCCTCTTCCACCTTTTTCTCCTCCTTCTTGCCCTTCCCCCTTCTCTCAAAACATCTTTGGAAAATATTGTAATGTTAAACTTACTTTTTGTTGTTCAGAAACTTGACATCTGAAAGAGTACTGATCTGGCTGAAGAAATTACAGATCTTCCTGACAGAACAGAATATTCAAAGTTAGATCAACAAAGTACTGTCCTGTAGTTCCTCATCTTCATAGATCTGGGAAATTCTCAAGTAATAGGAAAGGTCTCAAATTTGTCTATTGACAAGCATTGTCTCTTATTACTACAGTAGCATCTGCTGGACTTGCATATAGCTTTGGAGTTTCTATTATCCACTTGTGACTAAGGCCTCATTCCCCCATATACCAAGTGCTGATGTTATAGACTATATTTGTGTGTCCATGATTCAGTGTTAGCACCAGGAGTCTCCTTGACTCTGGGATATTTTCTAAGATCATATAAAATCTAGAATTTGTTGAAATGATATTTTTCAATGATACCACACCTCTTTTTTGAGCACCTAAATCTTACCTGCATCCTGATCATTTAGCACAATTTCTGTGTTCTTTCTCATCCTGAATACACACACACACACACACACACACACACACACACACACACACACAACTTTATAATACTACTTCCTATTTTTATGACTCAATATCTGAAAGTCCTCTTAATGCATTTTCCTTCAGATAATTTCTTTCAAATGTCTGCCCTTTAGAGCCCAGTAATCCCAGGGAAAAATTTAGTCTTGTTCCTAATGAGTCTTAGCACAGGTTGGTCCTGGGGTTATTCAGTGCTCCCCTGGGGGTTTCTGGAGATGCAGACCTTCAGCAAAGCTGCCTTATATACAACCCATAACAAAGTTATGAATGCTGAAATTTAGATTCTAGGTAGGGAGCACCCAAGGATTTCTTTTTCGACTCTTGCTTTTCTGATTGAAGTGATATGAAGTCAAAGTGCCTGGAATTCAGAAACAGAAGCTTCAGTGGGCAGTGTAATAAGCGTCTTCTCTGAGAAATAATCCAGTTTCCAAAATTTCTTTTGAGAAATATTTATATTTCAATATTTATGACTCAATATTTATGACTTAGTCATGTGCCTCTACAATGCCATAATTTGCCAAAGATATGGTAATGTGGTGGTTCCCTTTGGTGTTTTTATCTTGGAAGTACATCATTGATTAGTATTCAAATCTCCTTGGTTACTATTGATCCAGTGCTGCATTTATACGTCATCTATTTTGTTATTTTCTTGTAAACATCTTTGATTATTATTTTTGTTCACCTCTCAATTTCTACCTCATTTAAAATTTGTCTTGATGTGAATATAGTTCTTAGAACTAGTTTACCAAAGCCATAGAGATTAGAGAGAAATTTTGTCTAAATTTGCTTCAGTCATTATCTGCCCAGTTTCTTCCTGGGAATCCTATGTTTTATTTGTCTCAAAAATTTATGATGATAACATATTAAAGTAATGAATTATATCCCACGAACTTTCATATTGTTCTCTGCAAGCTTGTGAAGCCATTTTGAACATATGCCTGAATTCAGATGGTACAATATAATAGTTTTTGGGATTAAGAGTTCCTTTTTGTTCTGTGCTATAAATAGCAAGAGAAAGAGAAAATAACTTTAACATAAAGTAGCCTCTTATCCATATATTTTAAATGAATAGTCAACTTTCCCAGTTTATAAAATGTTCAATTTTTTTTTAGTAAATCATTACTTTCCTTATGAAATGTTATATATTTTTCTAGTTTTAAAAGTGTGTGTATGTGTGTGTGTGTGTGTGTGTGTGTGTGTGTGTGTGTGTGTGTGGTGTGTGTGCTGTGAACATTTGATTTCAGGCACCAAAATGGGCCAAATTTTAACCTTATACATCCTGGCACTGGAATTATAGGAACTTGTGAGTTGCTCAATGAAGATGATGGAAACCAAAATCAGGTCATTTGCAAAGTCAGTATGTGCTCTTAACTGCTGAGCCATCTCTCCAGTCTCTTTATTTTATTTTCCAAGACAGCATCTGTCACTGAACTTTCACTTATGAATTTTGGTGTTAGAGTTACAGGTATTTACTAGAACACCTGGCTTTGTTATATGAGTGTTCTCCTTAGATCTTCCTGCTTGTACAGATGTACTTTATCTATCGAGCAATCCCCCCAGCCTCAAAATGTTAAATTACAATATACTTCTTCAAATGTACAATTAAGATGTTGATTTTAAAGGACTTTTTTTAAAAATGAAAAACAATGAAAAAGACCAAAGAAAGTAAAATTATTCTGATATTTGTCTTTTTAAAAAAATGTTTGAGGTTATAATATAATTATTAGCCTTTCCCTTTCCTCTGTCTAACCACTCCCATTTTTCCCTTCCTGTTCTCTCTCAAATTCATGGTCTCATTTTTTTTTTTTTTTTTTTTTGTTTTTTCGAGACAGGGTTTCTCTGTGTACTCCTGGCTGTCCTGGAACTCACTCTGTAGACCAGGCTGGCCTCGAACTCAGAAATCTGCCTGCCTCTGCCTCCCAAATGCTGGGATTAAAGGCATGCGCCACCACCACCCGGCTCATGGTCTCATTTTTAAAATTAATTGTTCTTATATTCATATATGTATAGATATATAGAAACATATTTCTAAATGTAACCTGCTCAGTCTGTGTATGTAATGTTACATGTATGTATGTTTTCAGAGATGACCATTTGATGTGGCATAACTGGTTTGTGTGCTCTTCTCCAGGGAAGACTATTTCTCCCACTCTTTCCCCCTCAAGACAGGGTCTCCTTTTGTTGTTCTTGTTATCCTGGAACTTATTTTGCAGACCAGGTTGGCCTCAAACTCACAGAGATCTGCCTGCCTCCACCTCTTACATCCTGGGATTAAATATGCCGTCACTGCTTGGCTATTTCTCCAAAAGACCAAAGTCTTAGCATTCTTTGGTTGCCTGTAAAATTGAAGGATTGTGGTCTTTCCCAATCCACTTTTGCTTATCTATTGCTGCTGTCTTTGTTTAGTTTATATGTGTTGAGGCATTTTGGTAAGACTTTACGGAGGTAGCTTCTAACATTACAAGGAGACACAATCTTACAGCTATTAAACTATAATAGAAATCACCAGAAGTTAATAGATCATAGAAACAGTTTAGAACCCAGGTAGGTCATGTATTTTTGCTTCTAGTAATGATGCATAAAACAAAAAACCATTCTGAATGCTAAACCTAGATTTTGTGTTCTTCCTTAATGAGGAGAGGGGAAAAAGAAATTGTTTGAACACTGGTTTATAAAATACATTCAATACCAAGACTACCATTTATTTTACAATTATTGAATTATTATTTCTCCCATTTATTAAAATTATGCTTGTAGTTGCTTAATACAGTTGTTAAAATGTCTTTAGTTTCTGATATACAAAATTCAAAGTCTAGAAATGATTGTTTTGGGGAACCACAGAAAAAATGAGCAGGCTGTCACAGAGTCATATAAAATATTAGAAGTTCTCACTTGTTTATAGTTACACAATTGTCCTTCTCTCTCACAAGGCAAACCTTAGCAATATGAAGGTAATTCTCAGAAAACCTCTAAATGGCCCATTGCATTTGCATTCGAATGGTTTTATACTCTCAAGAGTATTGCATTAAATATTAATGCAACACTTTGCTCCTATTATTGTTCAGTTCTGCTCCTGCAAACCTATAATGACTAGACAAGATGTAGGAGAGAAATGGTGTCTAATGATAGGATATAGCCAATCTCAAGTTATCATTTTAGCTCCAAAACAGTTTATTGTGTAATGCTGGCAACTCAAGAGAATGACACTGTTTGCATGAAGTTATCAGCAATTCAATTCTTTGCTTACCCTGGCATGCTTCTTTCCTACTCTTCCTTTCCAAGACACAGTTGTGTAAAAGGATAATAATTATAGCACAAAATAGAAAACATAAATATAGTAGCACTCCCTGCTTCTTTCTGTTGCAAATGCAGAAAATATAATAGAAATAAACTTTCTAGTAAAGACTCAAATACCTGCAGAATAAGGCATTAGTAACAAGAATCATTTTAATTAAAAAATACTTATAAAATATAAAAGATTCATTCTGGAATGATGACAAGATATGACAGCTAAAAGTTTGAGAATTTTAACTGTCACTTACCAGATACTTTGTCACATTTTAACATGCTAAAGTTGGCACTGTAGTGAAAGGCAAGGCCAGTTCTGTAGTATCCTTTCTTGTAACCATTCGAGGCTTCAGAAAAGACTCTTAAAGGTCTTAGGAAACATTGATATTATTCTTACATAAAACAAGTACCACTACTCTATGTTCCACAGGTTATAGTATGAAGCCTGCTGTCATAATACAATCATAGAAGTGCCCCTCCCACACTTATATGTGCTTTTGGGGTGGTGGGCTGTGAGAAGCAGCTGGGTGCTTGGTCGAGCATGAGCTTGGAACCCTGGAACCTTATTGGATGGCAGGAGTTCAGCTCTGATTCCAGGCCCTGGTTCTTTTCATTTAGCTTCAGCCCTCCAACAACCACTCCCACAGAGAGGTCTATGGCCAACAGTTATGAGGAACAGGCCTCAGACCCTGGAGAGATTTACATACTAATGAGGTACCTGAAGGCCAGAGGGTGGAGCCAATTAAGCATTCTTCCCCCACTCCTCCCCCCTCTCTCCCTCCTTATTTAACTCAGGTCTGCTCTGGGTTTTTTTTTTTGGGGGGGGGTGGGGGGTGCATCCAGATCCATCCACCATCCGCCATGATATTAAAACCTGTAAAAACCCATGGACTTTCTTGTGTCATTTGGGCCACTGGTGAGGAACCCTGGAGCCACAGCAGCAGTGCCTAACTTCCCCCTGGAGGAATCCAGAGTGTTCCCAGCCAACTATCCACAGCCTGGCTTGAGGAACCCTGTTTCTCCAGCGGACAACTACCTACATGTGCTACGTAGTTAGCCTTAAAAATACTATGCTGTTAAAGTAGCTCATTCACATGTTCACCCTTCCATTATTTATTTAAAGCTTTAATTTTTTACTAAAGTATGCATAATTTTAAATGGTTCTTTTAAATTAAAAGTAATATATACTATTATAAGATCACATAAGCCAAGAATGAGCAATATAAAATGAAGTAATATTTCATTATTGTAAAATTTTTATGTAGATGTATTTTCTATAAGCCTGTAAACCATATGACAGACATTTAGTTGTTAAGTTTTCATATATCATTTATGTGATACAGAATTATACTATATGTAGAATCTTATCTACAAAGAAAGAAAATAAAATACTCATGTACTCATGTATAACTACAACAACATAAGTAAATACGTATATGCAATAGACCTAGCTCATCTCAGGATAACTCTGATGGTTGATGCAACGATCAACTAGATGGGATGTAGAATCACCTACAAGGTAGGTCTCTGAGCATGCCTGTGGGGTACTATCTTGCCAGTTGGAAAGACTTGTCTACTGTGAGGGGAACCATTCACTGGATTAGAATCCTGAACTATAACAAGGTGAACACAAGTATTTACATTTTTCTGTTTCTTGAATGTAGATGCTACACGACCAGCTGCTTCACTTCCCCATCATGACAGTGAGATAAATTTGGAGCATTAAGATCAGTTTCTTCCTATGGTACCTGATGTTTTTTCCTTCCTTCTCTTTCCTTCCTTCTCTTTCCTTCCTTCCTTCCTTCCTTCCTTCCTTCCTTCCTTCCTTCCTTCCTTCCTTCCTTCCTTCTCTTTCCTTCCTTCCTTCTCCTTCCTTCCTTCCTTCCTTCCTTCCTTCCTTCCTTCCTTCCTTCCTTTCTTCCTTCTCCTCCTTCTTCTCCCCCTCCTTTTTCTTTTCCTACTTCCTCTTCTGAGATAAAGTCTCACTCATTCAGCAGTGGCCTGGAACTTGCTCTCTTTCTGTACCAGGTTGGCCTCAAACTGGAATCATAATGCCCCACTCTCTTAAGTTACTCTTATCAAGGTGTTTTATAAAAGCAAAAAAAGGCATAAATTGAAATAAAACAAATATGATTCTCCAGACTCCCAGAATCTGGAACTAAATATATTTATTATGTATTCTTCACTATTTTTTCTGTAAGCACTGAACTTTGCCAGTGTTATTCGGATCTTCCCTGCTACACACTCTCTTGTCTCCTTTCTGTTGCTGCTTTCATATTTTCAGTTACTACTAAACAAAATAATGTTTACTTAAACCCAAGTTCCAAGGCATCTCACTATTCTATCAGCAACCAGGCAACTACTCTTTTTTCTTCATATTTATTTATGTATTTATTTATTCACTTTGTAGCCTGATTATAACCTTCCTCCCTCTTCTCCTCCCAGCTCCACCTTCACACCTTCTCCCCCATTTCCTCATTCTCTTTTCTCTCAGAGAAGGGGAGACCCTCCATAGGTACCAACCCACCTTGATACATCAAATTGCAGCAGGACTAGGTGCACTAGGTGTACTAGTGTCTGGCCACTGAGGCCAGACACTGCAGTCAAGCTATAAGAAAAGGATCCAAAGGCAGGCAACAGAGTCATAGACAGCCTCTGCTCTAATTGCTAAGAGGCCTACATGAAGAACAAACTACATATCTATTACTTTTGGGTAGAGGGCTCAAGTCTAGCCTCTTTATGCTCTTTGGTTGGTGGTTTAGTCTCTGTGAGTCACTATGGGCCCAGGTTAGTTGACTCTGTAGGTCTACTTGTATCTTTGATCCCACCAGCTCCCTCAATTATATACCCTCACTCTATCTCAAGACACCCTAAGCTACACCTATTGTATACACCTATTATATACACCTATTGTGGGTGTTTGCATCTGTTTTCACCAGTTTCTGGATAAAGCTTTACATAGGACAGTTATGCTACGCTTCTGTCTGTAAGTATAGCAGAATACCATTAATAGTGACGGGTTGGCTCCTTCCCATGGGGTGAGTCACAAGTTGGGCCAATCTTTGGTTAGCCATTACTTTGCTTTCTGCTCCATCTTTATCCCTGCATTTCTTGTAAGTAGGACAAATTTTGGGTAGAAGGCTTTGATGGAGGGTTGGTATCCTCCACTGGAAATCCTGCCTATCTACAGGAGGCAGACTTGTCAGGCTCCATATCTCCAGCTGGTCGAGGTCCCAGTTAGAGTCAACTCTAAAGAATCCAAGAAGTGTCCCACATCCCATAGATGGCTGCAAAATGATTTCCATTCTCTCCCTCAGCCTCTGCTCCCATCTGTGTTCCCCTCTCTACCTTCTCCTACATAGTTCCCTCCCTCCAAATACTTCAGATGTCTATTTTATTACCTCTTCTAAATGAAATTTGAGCATCTTCCCTTGGGCTCTCCTTGTTATTTAGCATCTTTTGGTCTATAGATTGTAGACTGGTTATCCTGTACTTTCTAGCTAGTATTTACTTATAAGTGAGTACATACCATGCATGTCTTTATGGATCTAGTCATCTTACTCGGGATCTTTTCTAGTTTTATCTATTTACCTAAAAATTTCATGATGTCCTTGTTTTTGATAGCTAAGTAGTATTCCATTGTGTAATTATACCATATTTTCTTTATCTATTTTTTGGTTGAGGAATATCTAGTTGTTTCCAGTTTCTGACTATTAAAAATAAAGCTGCTATGAACATAGATAAACAAGGGTCCTTGAGGTGTGGTGGAACAACTTTTGTATATATGCTCAGGAGTGGTGTACCTGAGTCTTGAGGTAGAACTATTCCCATTTTTCTAAAAAAATGTTTTGCAAAATGGTTATAATAGTTTATATTCCCTTAAGCAATGGAGGAATGTTGCTTTGCTCCACATCATTGCCAGCATGTACTGTCACTTGATCTTTTGATCTTAGCCATTCTGATGTGTGTAAATGGAATCTAGGGATTATTTTGATTTGTATTTTTCTGATGACTTAGGACATTGAAGATTTCTTTAAATGCTTCTTGATCATTCAAGATGTATCTGTTTAACTCTGAATCCCATTTTTTATTTGGGTTATTTTGTTTGTTGGTGTTTAATTTCTTGAGTTCTTTATGTATTTTGGATATTAGCCCTCTGTCAGATGTAAGGTTGGTGAAAATCTTTCCCCAATCTGTAGGTTGCCATTTTCTTACTGACAGTATCCTTTGCCTTATAGAATCTTTTATGTTTCAGAAGGTCCCATTTATTAATTGTTGATCTTAGTGTCTGAGCTGTTGATGTTCTGTTCAGGAAATTGTCTCCTGTACCAATGAGTT
Source organism: Rhabdomys pumilio (assembly GCA_030674055.1). NCBI lineage: Eukaryota > Metazoa > Chordata > Mammalia > Rodentia > Muridae > Rhabdomys > Rhabdomys pumilio. Next base: position 148,626,526 of record JANHMN010000001.1, read on the forward strand.
CAAGACTAATCCCTACTTTCTCTTCTATTAGATTTAGTGTATCAAGTGTTATGTTGAGCTCTTTTATCCACTTGGACTTGAGTTTTGTGCTCTTATTGGGAGTCTGGCAACAAAGTATGGATACACGGACAAAGAAATAATCCCCTTTTTTGGCAAGAAGGGAGAAATCTGTGATTTCATCACAATACTCAAAACACAGCCTAGAATTTCTTTATTTTATATTTTGATAATTTTAATTTAACATTTCAGCACATAGATGACTATAAGTAATTAAATTGACTGAAAATGCAACTGTGGATATGGATGATCTACTGTAAATACACATATATAAGCATACACAAGTACAAATGCATGCATGCACACTGGTCTTGTTTTGTGACTACAAAATCATAAACAACAGCAGTAAGTCTGTGCAGTAGCAATTTTGAGAGCTATAATAATTGTTTTTTCATAATATTTCCATTGTATTCAGCTTATATATTCATATATTCAGTGTATGAACAGGACGGTGTGGAAGTAGGCTGTATCCCCAAGCTTCCAGGTGGCTTTTCTTTCTTGTTAGGATTTATGACTTATGCCATAGGATTTAATTATCACAGCCTTAGAACCTTTGCATTTTTCTCTGTTGAACGTCCTTGACTTTCTTATCAACAGCAGCATAGCTTGTGCTATATTTGCTGTCTAGGATTCTCTCACATCCAATTGTTTGTTTAAAAGTTTCTAATTCCTGTACGGCACAGAATAGAAAATGATCTGAGGAAAGGCTAGTAGCCTCAGTCTTTTACACATATTGACCCAAATAGGAACTGTACTTGGATTCTAATTTTTAATTCTGCAAATAATGATTTTGCTTTTCTGTAAAAATAAGATAAGTCCAGGGTTATGGAAATAGAGTGTGGTAGTCAAGTGCTTGCCCAGTATGTGTGAGATCCCATATTCAGTCCTTGGCACTAAAGTAAATAAATAGTCCAGCAAGATTGTATGTGCTGTGTCACCTTTTTTTAAACTGGAAATTGTTGCTATTTATGACAAGTAGTTCAGAGTGCTAGGGGAAAACAGCTATATAGTCAAATTACATGAATTCTAGTGTACTTTAAGGAAAAGAGAATCTATGCAGATCACTTCATTTTACCACAAATACATACCAAGTTTCTGCCATGATTTCATTGCTGATCTCACTTTGGGGAAATTGGGATAATGTTAAAGATCAAGTTGTACTCTGAATATGTGTGTCTCCTGAATATGTATGCTATCCCGATAAAACATCTGTTCTTGATAACACGTATAAATGATGTTTACTTAAATTTTTTCAAACAATGAAACCATCGAGGACATTGATTGCTTTGTATACATTTTTATTTTATTTTGTTTTCTGAGAATTTGTATTTCGCTCCTATCTATTCACCACTTTTGTACTCAACTCTCCCTCTCCCCATGATCTCCCTCAGTATTCCACACTCCCAACTTCAAGTTTATTTTCTTTTTTTAAAAATATAATCCACTGAGTAAAATTAGTTCTCACTAATGTGCATAGGTATGTTTACTTTAAAATATTAAAAGATCAAAAGAGAAAAAATATTGCAGATGTTGATAACTAGTATTTTAAAAGTTCTCTCCAGCTTAGGCAGCTTAGCCACACCCCACCCCACAAAAGGTTCATAACTGCGTTTTGGTGATTTTTCTCTCCAAGAGCACCTTAAGAGGGGGAAATCCATCGAGCAGCGATGAAACTCTCAGGCCAGTACCAACTTGATTTCTTCATGTGAAACCATAGTTTATAGTGCCTTCAACAATAGTGTCTTATTATCAAGTTCTGGGGATGTAATCATTTAATAAATGATAAAGAACTGTCACATCATTTCTGTTTTAACAGACATACAATCTTATTGAGTTTTTGGTGATGTTTGCTGAAGGAACAGCCTTCCTGCACTACTGCTATTGCTGTATTTGTTATAAGCTATGCATCTCAATTAAAAGAAATACATTTATAAACCCCATGTAATTCATTTCAAACTAATTCTTTTTTTACTGTGTCTATTCTATTTCAGTCCAACAAAAGAAGAATTTTGTGAGATCTGAGGAAAAACACATCACTTTCCAAAATAAATCATTGACAGTTAATGGAATAAAATAAAGTAATACTGTCAGTCTAAAGTCAGTAAGATAAAAAGGCAGTATGTAACAGTTCAATAGTTTTCCATTCTACTTATGTTTTTATTTTATATATGTATATGTTTGTGATTGTGCAAATACACACAAATATTACCTTCAAATTGCTATTTTTATATTTTCATCAACATATAAAATTAATATTTAAAAATAAATGACATGAAAGTATATGCTTGTGAATACCACATTGTTGAATGATTCTTTTAAAAGATTGCTTAAGTAAACTAACTTTGACCCAATTATTTTTGTTGTTATTAAAACAAAAACATTGTAAATTCTAACTTTCATACACTCACTAAAGTATTTATTTTAAAATACTAATAGAATCAAATAGTAGATAAACATTCCAGAAGGTTGTATGGATAGTTTGAAAATGACATAGTGTTAAATAGTTAATTTGTTTTCTTTAATAGTATGTTATCAATAATTTAAACAATCCATTTTCTTCCTGAAGTATTATCCTCAAGATGACTTGTTGAATATGGAGCTCTATGGACTTAATTCATAAGCAGTTTAAATTATAGTTTGTAAAAGCCTGTGACATTCAAATGTAGCTAAGTTATAATAGTTTCAGACAGTGCTGCATTCATCTACCCCATGCTGTTCTCAAGATAATTGACCTTGCTCTCCATTTGACCTTAAATGAAAAGGGACACTATGCTAGACAGGTCCATAACCTCTGAAGACCTGAAAACGCTGATATAGCCAATCCACATATTTGCATTATGCATACTAAACTAACAGACTATAGTATTTACAAGGATTTACTAAATGATTAAATCTATTTTGTGGACAAAAGGATTTTTAAGTTAATTCATTTTGTGAAGAGAATAATTTAACCAAGTTAGCATTTTGTTGACAGAATTATGATGAAATTCATTTTGTCTACATAATTGATTGGACAGCTAGCAGAATGCATTTCTCCCCGGAATGAAGAATGTGCAAAGGTTGTCAAGTGGCATTTCCTCCTAGCTTTCTCAAATCATTCTGATAGAAAATGAGTGCAGAATCCCTTCATTTACAAAATCAATATGGGTGTTAATTATTGGCAAATGGATATCAGTTTTCTTTTGTTAAATATTGGTAGAAAAACATTGCTAACATTCACTAACAAGATATTAATCTCATAAAAGTATTGTTCTGGAAGAAGCTTATATCTAATCTGTGTAACAAGGTAGGTGTGTGTTTTGTTCCCTGGATATCCAGTTACACATGTGGAAGAACAACTCTGACTACAGATTTTAAATGAATGGCTGGCATAAAAATGTTTAGCACAGTACTGGAAGACAGAACAAAGAGGGTCACGAATCGTACACGATTAGAAATATTGACAGCTACACAGCAAGTTATCAACACTGAATGCAAATTTACATGGTTCTCCAGATGCACTTTTAATTGAATTAGATTATTGTATTATAATCCACTTAAGCCTAGAGGCTTGTACAATGAAGATGAGTGTTGTAGCCCAGCAATGACAATGGATCTCTGCCATGTGCTTCATGATTCTCCACATTTGCATAGCACCTTCTGCCAAAAGTCTGTGAATGCTCAGAAAAAGATTCCTACAATATTAGATAGCCTGGGCCATGCCTGGGATGCAGAATTATTGTAGATGTTCTTTTGGGAAACCTCTTTATCCTGTTTGTTAATACAAGAAATACAGGATACATTTTGTGAGAACAGAACTATAATGATGGCTGACTATAAGATAAACAAGGTACATATGTTAAGAATCGGATTTCTTGAAGTTATAGATCTCTTCCCATCACAAACAAAGATTACAGGAGTGTGTCCTTTCAATCCCCAACTGTATCAATTAGCTCCAAGGAAAATGTTGGGGATGTAAAATATCGGTTGAGCAGATGCATTATTCACTATGGTACACTTCAGAACGGTTCATATAATTTGTGTAACCATGTTGTAAGGTTTAACCATTTACAGGCACACAGTCATTCTCTATTTATATAATAATTGTGATTCTCTTTCAATGACATACCAGTTATATTTGTTTTTTGTTTATTTGTTTGTTTGTTTTTATTACTTTTTTTTTCAATCTAGTCATTACCCCTCCTGGTTCACTCTCCAACAGTTCTCATCTCATTCTTCCTCCTGCCTCCAAGAGGATCCCTCCCCAAGGCCCAAACTCCACCAGGCCTCCCTACTCTCTGAAGCTTCAAGTACATCGAGGGATAGGTCCATATTCTTCCACTGAGGCCAGACCAGGCAGTCCTCTGCTGTGTATGTGTCAGGAGCCTCATATTAGCTAGTGTATGCTGCCTGGTTGGTTGCTCAGTGTCTGAGATATCTTAGGAGTCCTGGTTAGCTGAGACTGCTGGTCTTCCTAAGGGGTTTCCCTACTCCTCAGGTTTTTCCAGTCTTTACCTAATTCAACCACAGGGATCCCTGATTTCAGTCCATTGGTTGGATCTAAGTATTTGCTTCTGTTTCAGTCAGCTAGTTGTTGGACCTCTTAGAGGACAGCCATGCTAGGCTTCTGTCTGTAAACACAGCATAGCATCAGCAATAGTGTCAGGTCTTGGAGTCTCTCCTTGAGATGGATCTCAAGTTGTACTGGTCACTGGCCATCCTTCCCCTCATTCTCTTCTCCATTTTTGTTCCTACAGTTCTTTTAGACAGGAACAATTCTGGATCAGAGATTTTGATTGTGAGATGGTAACCACTTGATGCCCTGTCGTTCTACCAGAGGTGGACTCTACAAGTTCCCTCTCCTCTCTGTTTGGCATTTCATCTAAGGTCCCTCTCTTTGAGTCCTGAGAGTCTCTCACCTCCAAGGTCTCTGGGACATTCTGGAGGGTTCCCCCATCTCCCATCACCCTGAGGTTGCATATTTCTATTCATTCTTTTGGACCTCAGGGCTTCTTTCCTGTCTTTCCCCCATATCTAATAATGTTCCACCTTTTCCCTCTCTCTCCCCTCTTCCACCCAGATCTCTCCCTCACCCTGCCTCCCATCATTGTTTTCTTCTCCCTCCCAAGTAGGATTGAAGCATCCTCACTTGATCCCTTTGCATCGTTAATCTTGAGTTCTGTGAATTGTATCCTGGGTATTCTGTACTTTTTGACTAATATCTACTTATTAGTGAGTACATACTATGCATATCCTTTTGGGTCTGAGTTATCTCACTCAGGTTGATGTTTTCTATTTCCATGCATTTTCTTGCAAAACTCATGATGTCTTTGGTATTAATAGCTGAATAGTATTCCATTGTGTAAATGAACCACATTTTCTGTATCTAGTCTTCCACTGTGGGACATCTGGGTTGTTTCCAGTTTCTGGCTATCACAGATAAGGATGATATGAACATAGTGGAACATGTGTCCCTGTGGTATGGTGGGGTATCTTTTGGGTATATGCCCAAGATCTATTTCCAGTTTTCTGAGGAATCCCAGATTGATTTCCAGAGTGGTTGGACTAGTTTGCAATCCCCTCAGCAGTAAAGGAGTGTTCCTCTTTCTCCACATCTTCACCAACATGTGCTGTCACCTGAGTTTTTGATCTTTGCCATTCTGATTGGTGTAATTTTGATTTGAATTTCCCTGATGACTAAGGACTTTGAACATTTCTTTAAGTGCTTCTCAGCCATTCTAAATTCCTCTGTTGTGAATTCTCTGTTTAATTCTATACCTCATTTTGATTGACTTGTTTTTTTTTTTTTTTTTTTTGAGGTTATCTTAGAGACCACTTCACATTTACAGGTCAATAGAATGAGAAGACTCAGGCTGTTGTATTGAAATAGTTTATTATAAATTAAAAAAATTTAAAAATCTGAAGATTAGTTGAAAGTGATTCATTCTTGGAAAAATGAATGTATAAATGTTAAACTCACATTTAGAAAAGTATATTTTAGTAGAAAACTTGGAGAAATTACATATGACAAAGCAGAGAAAAAAAAGCCATTATGTGAAAATTCTGAGCCTGTGAGCAGAAATGTATTGTGTAATTTAACTCTATCTTGATATAACACGTAAAAGCATTTTGAAAAAGATATCTTGTGTGAAAAGAGCCGGATATGAGATGAGTATTCACTGCACAAGGTCAAACACATTGTCTGGTGCTAACTACATTAGCTTTAAATTTTAACAATCTTATTATACTTGGTACAAATGTTTTAACATTCTTCTTCTTTTGACTTCTAAGATCCTTATCTTTAGCCAAAAGAATCTGAGGTAAGATCTGCTACTTATTTGCTGCATTAAGAGTTTAACCTAGGACCTTGTGTAGGCTCGGCATGTATTCTACTTCTAAAATACTGTCCCACTCTTTTGTGCATTTATTTATTTAAATGCTGAGATAGGGTCTCTCCTAATTGCCCAGGCTGATTTTGAAGTCACGTTGGTCTAGAACTTAAGTTTACCTGCTTTTTTTCTCCACATTGCTGAGATGACAGAAGTACACAATCTTCTGAGATAACTTCAACTCACTGATAAATGATGAGACTCTGAAAGCTCAGACCACATAGGACATAGGACTTCAGAGAAAATCAACCAAGGTATTAAAAAGAGACAGCACATAGGTTTACATCTTCAGAGACAAGTTCTGTTCTTGTGATATGCCATTGTGTATGATTTGTAGTTAGACATAAACCTCTAGCCTAATTCTAAAAGATAATCAAAAAACTGTTTTATGTGATGCTAAGTTAAAAAGCCACAAACTGAATAGTGAGGAAAAGAATGAACTTGAAGTCTGGTAAACAGGTTTAGTAGATGGAGGCCTTAGTGTTCAGGTTAGAGAATTATGTCTTACTGGAGGGGACAAAGTTTCAAGGAAGTTTCTAGAATAGAATAAGTGAATCTATATTACCAAAATTTCACTTTACAAGAGAGTTATGAGGAATTCAATATGTATACTGCTTGAGGTGCTTTAAACTTATAGGAAAAGTTGATGGGGAAATATTATCCTCAATGTTTTTGGTATTTATTACATTTTTTCAGTGGGTTATTTAGAAATTAAAATGGTACTATGAGGCATAAAATCAGACATAGGTCAAAGGAAAGACCTGATCATTCATAGCAATAAATAAAGGCCATCAGAATGGCTGGCAGCAAGAGTAAGCTGAACATTCTTTGGCTGCAAATTCATTCTACCTCTGAAAGAACCAAGAAACCAAAAAAACACAACACAGCAACCGTTCTATAAAGAATCTGATTATGTGGCATACATCTAAGAAAACTGGATATTTGCAAATGAACAGAAGGGCAAATTTTGAAATAAAGGTAGTACCTCAGCTGTATACATTTTCTCTAAATCTTCTAGACACACTTCTAAAACAAGAAGAAGAGGGTTTGTTTTCCAAAGCCCCATATCCATAGGCTTGGTAAGAGAGACTCCAGAAACAGTAGTGCTATTATTGGCAAAGAATTTAACAGACCTGAACAAATTGAATCCCAAGCCTGTGGTGAAGAGATCTCAGAAGTTACCTGATGGGCTCAGGGTCCAAATGCATCATGAGTCAGCAGCATCAAGCACACATCCTATCTAAGGCTATATAGAAAACAACCACAAAACTTAAAGTAACACATTAAACATCTATTTTTTGTTCACGCAATCTGTAGTTTGAGAATATGGAAAAAGTTGTAGGAGGGAATACTTAGCTGTTCCATCATCCTGGTACCAAAAGAAAGATAGTTTCAACAGCAGAAGGCTACTGTAGTCAGAACTTTTCTGTGGAATATTAAATGTCCATGTTGATTCTCAGCATCGGTATGTTAAAGCCTGTTCACATGGGGCTGGTGAGATTGCTCAGTGGTTAGGGACACTTGATGCCCTGCAGAGGGCCCGAGATGGACTCTCAGTATGCACTTGTCGGCTCATATAACTATTTAGAGTTGCAGTTTCAAGGAATCTGACAGCATTTTATGGCTTCCACGGGCACCTGACACATTCGTGGTACACGTAAGTGCAGGCAAATATTTACACATACAATTTTGAAATAAGTCTTTCCTTAAAAGGGTATTCACTGATGTGAAGTTTGTTGGAGGAGTGGCTTTACCTGGTGATCAGGTCAGGTACATTTACTAAGTGTGAGTACCCTGATCAAACAGGCCCCCAAATGGTTTTTGGTCCTTATTGTGGCTACCAACCTGCTTCTCTTCTGTTGCAGCGATAAACATCTATAATTTTATAGATAAAGAAGATACAGTGATGCACAAAAGATCAGAATTCACAATCACTCCAGGCCTCTAAACGGCAGTGGAACTTGGAAGGAATGAGATAGAAGCTTTCAAATTATGGAGGAAATAACTTCTAAATGTGACTTACAAAGCAAGTGTAGTATTATTAATCACATAGGAGGACAATGAAGATTTGTTCAGACAAGGTCTGATACCTTTTTCCTATCTTTTTTACACTTGCACAGACTGTTCTCTGACAAATATGGAGCAATCCAAGAAAGATGTACTCACAGGTTTACAAAAAGAATTAGATCCAAACACAGAAGGAGGGTGAGGGTAAATGCCACCGGCTACAGGCCAGGCACTCTAGGAGGCCAGTTCAGACGCTGGAAGAACAGCAAAGGCAAGAGAGAGAGGCAAAAACCAAGGGACAGAGAAAGTGAGCAAATGATAAAGGTTCCCTTGGAAATGTATGTTTAGATTATGTGAGGTATGCTTTTCTAGAGAACAGTAGCAAATCACAAGGTTCAGGAAGAGAATTCATCAAAAAAATTCACATAGTGAGTTGCCTGATGAATTTGGGTATTTGTGAAGCATATGTCAGGAAGGAGAGGAAGAACATGAAGAATCATGGATACAAAGCAAATAAAAATAAGAAAACTGCTTTTTATCTTGAGAGAAAGAACAGAATTGTTTAGGGGAAAAATGTAATCTTGTTGTCGGAGTCTAAGTTCCGCTGCTATGACAGAGTACCAGAGACTAAGGTAGTTTATAAACAAGGAGATTTACCCAGATCATAGTTCTGAGCCTAGGAAGTGATACAGCATTACACTGCCATCTGTTTGACTTCTGGTGAGTACCCCGTGCTGTTTCATAGCAGGCCAGTGAATTCATGTAGAAGAGCCTGATTATAAGGGTGTCCTTGATTATAAGAATACATATCCTGGGTGCCTCTGCCCATCTTGCAAGAAAAACATTCAACTTCATGAAGGTGATGTCACAAGATTTAATCACCCCTCAACGGCTGCTCTATCCTGAAATGCCATTATATTAACAATCATGTTTTAGCATGAGTTTTAGAAGGGACAAATCATATCCACTCTGCAGTATATATTAGTGCATTACATATAAGTAATTACCATCAACCTTGCAAAAATATAACCTTGGACTCTTACCCAAACATGACACTGAAAGATAGGGTGAAATTGAACTGAGATTTGAGAAGGTTTTTAGGATTAAGAGGGGGGGAAGAAAATAGAACAAATTCCTAGCTTTGCAGGCTCCACATTATTTTAAAACATTGATTAAAATGCTAAAAGTAGCAATCTGTGTGAGATCACGAGTGTTTGGGGCTGTATTTGTTACTTTGTTTCTGGGCCCAAATATCTAAAGAGAAACAACTTAAAGGCAAGAAATTTGATTGGTTCTATTTTGGAAGGGGATACTTGGGAGCAGAGCTGGCTCTGTCTGTGGTCCTAACTAAAAAAGGAGCATGGCAATGCTCTTTCAGAATTTCAACATTTTTTTTTTAATTTAACCATTTGTTTACTCATCTGAGTACCATTCTGCCAGGTGGTGTTACCCATACTCATAATGTTTCCTCTTCAGTTCCACTTCTCAGGAATATGCTCCCAAAGACACATTCTGTGTCTCCTGGGTGACTCCAAATCGAGTCAAGTTGTTCGTGAATATGAACCACCCTTAGAAGGGCAGTCATGAATTCTTTGTATTGAAGAGGGTAGGGAGGGGAGTTTCCTTCAAAAAATGCCTCTTCATAAATTATGATCCACTACTACATCAGTCATGTCTTTGTATTGCTCAAAGTCATGGCTTGTAATGAGAGAAAGGATCAATTGGTGGAGGGAGAGAACTAGCCCATCATAAAACAAATTCATACAGTGATGTCAAATAATAAAACGGAGCACAGGGGAGAGAAGAATATTTATAATATGACTCTTCAATCACTGAGCATATAAATACATTGACATTCACATGCATATATGCAAATACATACACAGACACACATTCACACATACATCTACACACATACGCATAGATATATGCATATGCACAGGTATACACGTGTGCACACACACTCACTTTGCAAAGACTATTTGAAAGCCCACATGGATTAAAGAATTTCATGAGTTCAAAGTTGCTTTTTATATGTCAAATGTCCTAGTGAGAGTTAGGAAGGGCAGAAAGTTGTATCAAAAGAATGAGAGACACAAATGGTCTGGAGTTTTAGAAATGTATTTAAATTGCAAAGGGGATGATTTTATTACACATCCTACTCAGTGTTCACCAGCATGTGCACTGTGTGTTCTCCAGAGTTTTAATACAGGTCATTTGTTGGGTCTTGGATGAGATAACTCCATTTAACCTGCACCCTTCAATCACGTAGGACACAGGTAGAGGTCTCCACCTCCAGAGATTTAAATATTAATGAGTTATCTAAAGGCCAGGGGCGTGGCTAATTAAGCTATCCCCGCCCCTTTCCTCCTCCCTATAAAAGTCAGGAGAGTCTGGCTTTTGGGGGTTGGGGGGAGTGAATACCATCTACACCTATTCACCACGCCATGAACAATAAAAGCTTTGAAAAATTGGACTCCACGTGCCTGGGCCTGCGCTGCCGCCAGATTACCAGCCTTTGGTACTTTGGAACCTTGAACTGCAGCCGCCAGCCCACAGCAGCTGCATTATGTGGGACCCTTCTGCCAGTGGTGTGGGAAGTGCAGCGAAACCTCATGGGACCCCTCCGCCCCGCGCAAGTTTTTTTTTTTCCCCACAGTTATTCACTTTCCCAGAAATTTCAAACATTTTCTGCATTTATTTTGTGATAAAACAAAACAAGCAAAATCACCGATTGTGGAATTTTTTGCTTCATGTCTCAACTAATTTTAAATTCTCACTGTTTTACATCATTTTAGTCACAACTATCTTTTGGTTGGATGTACTAGCACATTTAATTATTATTTCTGATTTGAATTAGAAAAGTAATAGAAAAAAATTGTACAAAATACTAACCTAATGTATCAAATTAATTCTGAGGCCGTTGCTACTAACCAGAGTCCAGGAATCAGGTAAAAGCTGTGGGTTAGGCTTCTTCTCAGGCTCTCAGAATTGCTAAGATGCTTACCTAGAGGCTACTTTTCATTCACTGTTTGCAGTAACTGTGCCTCACAAAGCTAGCAGAGTTGTGCAGAAAGAGATGGGCTGATTCAACAAAAGAAAGTTCACTCCTTTTTAAAATGCCCATCAGTTACAAGGACATGATTATCTGAAAAGGCAAAGGCATGAACTCTTAGTGCCTTGGACATATGGAGAATATTAGATTTCAAAAACAATATATCCTGCAGAAATGACCCTGAGAAATTGTCTTAACACAAAAGCCGACTAACACAAGCTGGGATTTTAAGTGAATTCAGCTCTGCCCTAAAGAGAAGCCAGAGAAGCTTGAAGGAACACGGAAGGAGAATCCCGGCTAAACTCAAACCGGGCAGAATCTGTGTCTCATCATGAAAGTCTCACATCCATTTTCCGTAAAAACACATTGTTTATAGCAGGACAGGTGCATTTGGATCAAATTAATCCTTTCATTCTACTTCTGAGAATACTGCCGTTTCTGCTTCCTCTGTTGTAATTATTCTCCATGTTAACACCTCAAAATGAGCAAAAAGATCAGTAGAGTCTTCATATCTTGCTGCTGCTAACAGAAGCCACGCAGCCATTAATGACTTTAACATATGTTTGTGTTTTCCTAGCCAGTGGGATCTTCATTTGTTTATTTCTCATTTAAGGGGCAAGATCTGTCAGTTAAGAAATGATTCTGAAGAGTCTTTCTCTAGAAATTTATAGCAAAATCAAAAATTCTAGGTTCAGTGTTAGACATGAGACAGTCGGTCCACAGGCAATGCTTCTTACCTTCTCCACAGAATACAGGGTTCTGCATGCGTTACAGATCTGTCCACTAGGTGGCGATATAAATATGTAATGGCTTGAAAAGGATCAATCTGTAAATAGAACGCAAAGGTTAATATTTTCAAATAAAAGGCGTGACATTAAGAAACACACGCAAGTATAAATAACGGAGTTGATTGGAAAAAAGAAAGAAAGAGAATTACTGTGTCAAGAAAACAGAAGGAGGGACTATTTAGGAGAAGAAAAAGAAGCCCCAAGAGGGGATAAGGGCAAAGCGGAGGGCAGTTGAGGAGGACAAATAATGAAGTAGATTGATTTACGTATATAAAAGTGTCACAAAAAAAACCCCATTACACTTTATGTTAAAATGCAACAAGTTTTGCTTTGTTTTCAAATCCACAGGATTTGATGGAGAGATGGGCCAGAATATGCACTGCTCTTGCAGAGGAGCAGAGTTCAGTTTCCAGCACCCAGCTCAGAAGGTTCATAGTGACCTGTCACACCAGCTCCAGGGAACGAACGCTCCCATATAGTTTTTCCAGCCTGAGCGCTCACCGTGTTCACGCCCAAGAGCCTGCTGCCAGACAAACATCATTAAAAATAGTTTTAAAATACACAAAACATCCTGACACTAACTTGAGAGGCCATGAATTTTTACTTTTACATCTGAAAGCATGAGTTAGTGTCAAGTAGTTAGCAATTTAAACTGCCCCCTCTGCTCTTCCAACCCCCCACAGCTGTATTCTAATCTCACTTGAACTGTTTAGCTAATTGTTTTAGTTCTCAATTTTTCTTGTCAGTTCAGGTTAGTCTTGGTCAAATTACTTAACCTCTTCATATGTCTTATAGTGATACAATGTGAAGAAGCACCAATAAAAACCATTATAAAACACTTTGCAAATGTTAGTGCCCAAGATAACTACATTGCTTTGAAGTCACCCAAAGCATGTCAAGGATTCAGACAAGTACATAATTAAACTGTCCAAACTGCATTAGCGATTGATGGCATTTAACCAGGCCTGACTATTTCTATCAAGCTATGAGTTTAAATTATAGTGGCCTTGGGAGTTCTCGGAGATCTTACCGAGTAAGATAAGGATGGAGGGTAAAACAGGACTGGGTGCTTGAGCTCGAAAGTTTATGCATATCTTTTGCAACAATAACAAGGACATCATCAGATCAATAGATGTTCAGTTTCTCCTCTTGTTTTCCATCTATGAAATGGTAATTCAATTAGTTTTTATGGAAAAGCGTTGAATGGTATTCGACATAACAAATCAATAGCAATACAGTTCAAAGTGGGATCGTTGTTATGACCTAAGTGTCCAAGCCATCAGCATAACTGAAGTCATATTAATAGTTGTGCCCGAGTTTCTCTGATGCCAAGCCTTCACCTGTTCATACAGGAATTTAATTGCCCACCAGTGTTTCTGAGAATGCGGAAGACGTGACTTCAAAGCATGCCATATTGATGATGACTGGTCATGCTCATGGCTTCTGTTAACTGAAATAGATTTCAAGGGGTCGAAGTCACTTTCAGTGCTTACAACAGGGAGGTGTGTGTGTGTGTGTGTGTGTGTGTGTGTGTGTGTGTGTGGTTATGTTTTGATGTGGATATGTACCCACACATAAATTTTCCATATGTGTGGAGATCAGAAGACACATTGTTTTTTATTCTTAAGAGCTCTCCACTATGCTTACTTCATAAAGTGTCTCTCACTAGCCCGAAACTCTCCAAATAGGCCAGTGTGTCTGGCTAGAAGGTCCATGCATCTGCCCATCTCTGCCTCCTCACTTCTAGAGATATAAACATTCCCTCCCCAACATGGTATTTACATAGGTTCTGTTGATCCAATGGTGGTGATCATGCTTCCAGAGAAAGCACTATACCAAATGAGCTATCTTCCCAAACACATAACAGGAATTTAACAGTTGCTTACTGAGATAAGGACTAAGCATTCTAGTATAATCCACACACACCAAGATCAGCTCCAGCATGAATCCAGTAGTTTTTTCAAGCTGTAGGGACTTCAGAGAACTGTCACAAGCAGAAGTTACTAGCCGGAAAGTTGGAGCTAAGGATGGAAGCTGTAGCCACAGGAGAATGTGTCAGGAGCTGGATTCATAGGTCAAGCATTGCCTATGTGTATGCCAGAAGCAGAGAAATCACAGGTACTCCTGAGTTCTTTCCTCCCCAGCTTTTCCAGGTTCCTTTCACTGCCCTAATGCAGCTAGAAGCCTGTTGACAAGCAACTGCAAGGAAATACATGGAAAACCCTGAGACAGAGCAGGACTAGAGTGAAAATGTATTGGATAACAACCAGCACTGGATCTGGGCAGGAAGACAGGCTGCTGTTGCTGAAGTCAATAGCCCACTAGCTTGTCTCTTTGGCTGCTGGTTTGGATGGGTCTATGGCCTGGCAGCTGCACAAGGGTTTGCACTGCATGTCTTATTTCTAGAATAGAAGTCAATGTGTGTGTGTGTGTGTGTGTGTGTGTGTGTGTGTGTGTGTGTCCTAGTAAACATTTTAGATTTTTGTGGGTTATATTATGTTTAACATAACTGCTATGATCTGTTATACCACAAAAGAATCCATACACTCATAGGCAGAATGTATAGACATGAAGTGTGCCTGTCTATAACAAGACTATTGTAAGGCTTTAAGCAGGTGGAATTGCTCTCAGTCTGCTACCTTCCTCTTTAAAACAAGTGAGATCAACGTTCTTGTATCTGAGCCAGATCCTAAGGCTGCTCCCATTATTCTTCCAAGACTCAGGATCCTTCACTGCCAATACCTCTTGATTCTTTGTACCTGTTAAAGACTAACAGGACAATTTCTATGTCTCAGATTAACAGAGGCACAATGTACATATGTTTCACTTTTTGATCTTATTATAAAAGAATAAAATCTCAAATTTAAGTGAAGCCAAGCCATACCTGACTTTGGGTCAGCACCTTAACAGCATTTCTGTGGATTGAAAGTAAGTGGTTTGGAAACTACTAGAATTCTTCAAGAGACATGGAAAATATGAAAGTACATAATACTCAAATAATGAAGAAATAGTCCATCTTTATTTTGTAGTCATCAATAACATCCTCATGACTTAAGCAAGAGACTTTCTTGAAGGCTGCAGTTGGCTCTCCATGAGTCAGATGGTACCTGGTGGGGAAAGGTTTTATATTCAACTCCACTGTACAAATTCCAGTGTTCTCTATCAGCATTCCTTGTTGCTAAGTGCCTCGTGTGGTGTGCTCCTCCACACTTAGGCCAACTCTGTCATGAAGGCTGTGATGTTCAGTTTACCTCATGGGGCTGTAGTTGTCAGAAACCAATCCTGGAAACTTCAAGTTACTCCCACTGGAAGCAGGCACAATTTCATTTAATTCTCTTTCACTTAATGCATCAGTCAGAGGATCTAAGCAGACCTCATAGGCAAGGATACAGTCAAATTCCTCAGAGAAGTTTTTTTCTGACTTTCCTTGGTTTTGTGACCTTCTGTCTCCTTCCACAAAAGACCAAAAAAAAAAAAAAAAAAACCAAAAAATTGAATTTGGTGAAACTTCTGTTTAATTTTACGGTAGATTTGGAAACATTCCTTTGTATGTTTATAATCCATGGCCAATAACAAATACTTCTGATTTCAGAGGTAGGCAAATTGGTGTTTGATAGACAGGCAGGTGAGATAGAAGTGAAGATTAGTGTGTTGTTGAATTAAAATGTTTGCATTTGTTTCCTGGTGAGATTCACTATCTGTTTTAGTAGTCAATGGAATGTAGGGTGAGTTGCCCTAGACAGAACTCTGCAGCCCATCAGATGCAATACAGATGCTGGATAAAGAGAACAAATAAATAGAAAAAAGAAAAAGAAAGGAGAAAGAACAGCGACTGTAGAAATAAGCTACTGAATGTGTTTCAGGTCTGTTATAGTTACAATAGATTTGTCAAGGATTTATTAGAGATATATTTTATAATTTGTCAACCTGGCATGTTGTACCTTCTTGGGCATTCTACAGGAAGTAGAATTTGTTCTAGTTTGCTTGCAGAGATTTATGTTACAGTTATGTGTAGCATTACAGACATAGCCATATTGAGGATCTCTGTTGAGTTCTGTCTGACATTGTTGTCTTCCGATCTGCTGTCCCCATCTACTCTGAGGAAGGCAGTTTGTCCCCAGGACATGGTCAGCTGTTCTGTGCCCAGTGGCTTTCTTCCATCCCTAGCAGGATCAGTATTCTATTTGAATATGGTAAGCTAAGATCCAAATGCAGAACTCCCCATGTGTTCAGTAAGACCATATTGTCTAGAGTGGGTCTGATGACAGATGTTTCTACTGCTATACACAGGAACTAAAGGCCTGGAATCCGAGGAAGGAGTCTCTGAGAATACAAAACAGGACGGAAGCCAGAGGAGGATTTATAAGAGCTCACAGCCTCTGTTATATTGTACAAAATGAAATAGGAAAACTGTGAATAGGCTGCAAATGCTTGTCAGGATTTGGGAGAATTTTATTACCCACTAGAGTTACACACTTCTATATTTTGATATTACCAGGACCTTTCCAGAGAAATATACACTTTAAATTTTCCCCCAACAATATCAAGGCAGTATTCGGCACAATAGAGGCTACTATGTCAAGAGTTATAGTTTTTGCTTTTATTTTTACTTTAGTGAAGTCAGCAGTTTCTAAAGAGTCACCTCAAGCTATATCGAAAGATCCATCTTCAACAGTCAACATGAGTCCTAGGTATGAGTGGAGGGTGAAAAATCTGAGACTGCCTTTGAATAAAATCCCAATACTTGTTAGATGTTCTAAAAAAACCTTCATTGTTTTATGGTTACCTTCAGGAAAAAAGAAATATATAGATTTGATCATGAAGACATATTTTCTAAACATAGTTTATAGATTTTTTTTTATTACAATGTATCTGTTGATTTGTGGTTGGGAATGGTGCACATGTGAAAAACAGAGAAGAACACATAGGCAGCAACTTTCTTATTTGTCCATGTGAGTCCTGGAATTAAACTCAGGTCATAGGGCTTAGTGGGAATGCTTTTATCCACTGAGCTACTCCACCATCCAAATTCGACGCCCTTTTACATACTATCACATCAGACACTGTTGAACCTGAATTTGGAGGGGACAGTGTCTGTTCCTTCATTTTAAAATCCATACAGTATTCATCTGTTCCTAATCCTTGATATATGAATATAAACAATGGCTGCTTATAGTGCCTGCAAAAGTGAGGTATCCACACAATGCTCCAGGATCACTCTCTATTGAGTGTCTAAATGTTAGAACTGCATCCTTATGTGTGTCTGCATCTTCTTCCCTGAGGCTGTTGATCATTCTTTCAGTAGTGCTCATGAAAATATTAGAATAGTTCATATTTCCCCCTGAACACCAGATAACATGACAGGACCACTACACTGGAGGGGTGGGGGATTGAATGATATCTAAATGTGACATTCCAAAAAGAATTCCTGTGTATATAAAAAATAACCTACTTAAATATTTAAGGATTTAAATTTTCTGTGTTATTTTTTTCTTTTTAACTTTGCATATTCTTTAAATTAATGAAAAATTCTTTCCACGCTCCTCAGTCTGATGTGAGGTAACTTTCTTTCACAGTTAATGTCCCTGATGGAATATTGGTGAAAGAAAAGAAAAGAAACACAAGGAGAAATGACAGGACTATGTCCCCTTGAAACTGATGTGGCATCAGTTAGGTGTATCTTCATTTTATGGACTGTTATAGATCTATGATTCAAATGGATCTGTGGACCTATGAATCATTCATTAATTGGAGATACACTGTACATGAGCGGTCTGGTTGCACATCAATTCAACACATATCACTTTGGAAGAGGAAGTTTTGGTTGAGAAGACTGCCTCTTTTACTTGATCGACGCTTGAGGCTTCATGTGGGCAGTGTTATTGTTGGGCTGATGTCAAATCATAAGAAAGCAGGCTGAGAAAGCAATGAGGAGCAAACCAGCAAGACGCATTCCATCCTTCTCTCCATGTTTCTACCATTGGTTCCTGCCCTGACTTCTCTGGATTATGGACTACCAACTGCAGAATGAGATAAATCTCCCCACCCACACACACACACAACTTGTTTTATCATGACAATTGAAGCACAACTAAGATTGTAGGTAAATGGAACCTGGCCAGACACAGTCCTTCTCAACTTGTGTGATGGACTATAGGTTAGGAAATGTGCAGAACGAGTTGAAATGATCATTCTTCTCTCTGTTTATCTTACTTATGCCAAGTTCCCAGAGCAAACACCAAGAGGAACAAAGGACTGGAGGGCTACATAAATATTTTTCTGTATTTTCTTAAAATAGCACATTTGAAGGTAGCTCACAACTGACAGAAGCCTTTCTGGATGAAAGTAATTATATAATTTCTTTCTATGGCACGTTCTGCATTCTTAGTAATGAAACCATTGCTATCGGCAGCATTTATTAAGCTTTATCAGTCGCACACAATGTGTTATGAAGCATCACTTTTTTAAAAAATTATTCTTGAAGCTTAAAAATATGTCAGGTGATGGAGAGATAGCTTGGTGATTAAGAGTGCACACTGTTCTTGCAGGAGGCTAAACTCCAATTCCCAGTACTACACCAGGCAGCTCACATAGGCCAATAACTCCAGCGCCAAGGGGAGCTTACAGCCTCCTCAGACACATGCAATTTTATACATATAACAAAAATAAGTAAATATTTAAGAAGAAGAAAAATACCAGAGGGAAGAATAGCGTGAAGACCCTGAGGTGAGATAGGGAAGCAAATCTGGACACAAGAAGATGTTTTAAAACCAAACCAAAACAAACTCGAGGAGGTACTTCCATGACTGTGGTACATTGCATACCAGTTAATCATGCCTGGTTTCCTTTAATTTAATAAGTTAAAAGAACAGTAGTATATAAGTAGGAGGATGCAACACGGGTCAGAACAATGAAGAATGTATATTTGTGGAGTGACTTGCTGCACACAGCAGCAGAAATTAGTAATTTAAAACCCCTCACTTCTAGAAAATAGACATGCACAGCCAAGTGTGCACAATGATTGTGATCAAAGCACTATATTAGCTTTATTTATTTATTTCATCATTAGAGTGCATTCTATTACTGAGCACAGTTGTGAAGTCCAGGATAGGGAATTTAACTATAGAGAATTCCTTAGAGAAAATGGAGCTGAATTTGTACCATCCTTTAAGTTAGTCGAAACTTAGAGGGCTCTGTGTTGGACAGTCTCTTTTTATCATATTAAATAAATCAAGCCATCTGAGAAGGTTCTTGAAGTTTTAGAAAATTAGAACTTTTAGTTAAGTTTTCTTGAAAAATTTCACCTAGGATCTGAGTCTGATGACCACATCTTCATGTGTCACTGCTCAGACTCTTCTTGAAATGCAGGGCACTGGCAAGTGCACAGAGGCCTTGCATAGACTGTAAAGGTGCCCTGCCATAGCAGAGGAAAACCACACATCCCTGCAAAGAATCAAACATTTTTTTTCACTGCTGTGGGAAAATCTTTACACTTACTGTTTTATTTCTTTTCTTTTTCATATTTTCCCCTTACGTTTTTCATCTTTGCATTTTATCCAGCACAGTAAGGTTTGTGCTTTCACAAAACAATAGAATATAAGGGGGGGGGGAGGCAAAAGAAAGCAATTCTCTTCATTCTTAGCAATTGATAGAGAGTACTTAGAACCTAGAGCCTCACATGAATTACTGGCAGAGAATATGTTTGCAGCTATTGCCAACTTGACACCAAACCCATGAATGAAGTGTGATGCTTTTCTATTTCCTTGGATATTAAAGAGGATTGGAGTGCTATTATGTAGCTCTCTTTCATTCATCTCTATTTATCTGAATAGGACAATGATTTTATTGAATTGTGATCGCACATATGGCAAGCATTACACTTCTGGATTGCTGGCAGTGAAATGCAATGCAAAAACAGAGCAGGGTTAAAGCAAAGACAGGATGGGATGCCATTCAGAGTAAGCCAAACTGATTGCAAAGGGCCTCTCCAGTTCTTCTCTGTACCCATGTTTTTTACAGCTGCTTTGCAGAGTCGTGAGAGAAGTATTTCCTAACCTCAGTCTGAAATGACCTGTGACTTCATTTGGCCAAGATAGCAGTGACACTTTCCTACTCTGAGCATAATCACGTAAGATCTCATTTATTATTTCACTCTCCCTTATATATCTATCCTAACCAAGAAGATAAAGAACACTAGCATGCTGTAGGAAAAAAGTCCCTGTGCAAGAGCATCCAGAAGGCTGAAATCCTCCTAGATGAGCCATCTCTGAGGCAGTGTACCAGCTGGCCTAGATATAAGCCAGGCCAGCCAAGGAGCATTGACTCTAGACTAAAATTTGGACAATCCACAGAGCCATAAGCTAAAGTCAATATTGACTGTTATATACAACTGGGACTTTGTGGTTATTTGTCAGCCGTGTTGCCATGGCAAAAGATAACGGATACAGGATTGTTTCTAAACTAGAAATTTTGTTTCTTACTCTTTTCAGTAAGCCAATAGATGCTTACAAGTGGCCACAGGATGATGTATTGACAGTGTCCCTGAATATGGTTTAAAAAAGTAATTCTCAACATGTGGGTTGCAACCCCTTTGGGGGAAGAATGGCCCTTTCACAGGGCTCACAATCAGATATCCTGCCTGTTTAATATTTATATTATGATTCATAACAGTAGCAAAATTATACTTGGAGATTACCACAACATGAAGAATTGCATTAAAGGGCCACAGCATTAGGAAGGTTGCGAACCATTAGTTTAAAGATTTTCAAAAGTTCCCAAGGAAAACATCCAGTTATTTATATTTGTTTTCATATTCTTGTGAATCCCCCACTCCCAAATCTCCAGTTTCCTATGGAAAAAAGTCTATAAGAAAGTCAAATGGAATACTGAGTTGTTTTTTTTTCTTTTAACTTGCCAAACAAAATATCAGTATCCATATGCCCTGCCTCCTTACCAACTCCAGTCAACTGGCTCTAAAATTCTTGGCTCGCTCTCTTCTACTGCATAGACACATAGTAGAATGAAGAGATACAAAATATAATGAAAGAGTTAATTTGTAAGAGGTCTCAAGGCTTGTGTTGGTTTCCCTCAAGTTATATTTTAGATCACTTATATCATGGTTGTCCTGGGGAGGTAATGAAGTGTGTATTCTTAGGTCCAACAAAAAGCTGCTATTCCAAGCACAAGATCTTAATGGACTTTCACTCAGCATCCAACTGAAATTGTATTCTTGTGTTTGTCACTAGATATTGCTTTCCACTGTTAAATTTGTAAAGCAGTGTCAGATTAGCAGTTGGTTCCTTTGTTAACAAAAACTGAAAGCCTTGCTTACATAGGGCTGCATCAAGAAAAAAATCATGATGCATTTGAAATGTGTGCTTTACATCTGCAGATAAAATTAAAAGAAATTAAGAAATGCTCAGATAATTGCAACTAAAAGAATATAAAGGTTCTTAGGAAGAACCCAGTAGCACCTAACCTGTTAGTAATTGAGAAGGCCTCTGATACCAGCACAGGCATCTATTTATAGTTATATCTGGAGAGTAAATCATTGTCTTACTTAGGGTTTTGTTGCTGTGAAGAGACACCATAACCACAACAACTCTTATAAAGGAAAATATTTAATTGAGACTGGCTTACAGTTTAGATGTTTGGTCCATTATTGTCAAGGGAGGAAGTAGGGCAGTGTGCGTGAAGACATGGTAGAGGAGGAGGAACTAAGAGTTCTACATCTTTATCCCAAGGCAGCAGGAAGAGAATTTAGCCACTAGGCATGGCTTGAACTTCTAAGACCTCAAAGCCTGTCCCCAGTGAGACACTCCCTTCAACAATGACATACCTATTCCAACAGTACCACACCTCCTAATAGTACCACTCCCTATGTGCCTATGTGGCCATTTTTATTCAAAATACCACAGTTGTTTCATCTTAAATTTTGTCTTTTAGATTATATGCAAGGGTCATTCAGCAGTAGAGACTGTCTGATGGAGAGAAGATTCCTTAAAGTACAATATTCTTATATGATGCACAAATAATTACAAAGGAAACTGATAGACTGAGCTGACAAATGAGAGTTTTATCTTATCTACAGTCTCTGGAGTTGCAGCGTTAAACCTTTAGGTAGGAAACTAGAACTATGAGTAATGTCAAAAACTGTGCTTTCAAGTAACTTTTGTGAATCAAACCAGGGAATTGAGGTGGGAATTCTTCCTGTACTCCATAGGGATTCACAAATTGTTTTTCCAGGGGCTCTATTGCTTTCTGTTTTTCCATCATACGCTTGAAGTTTTCCCATGAAGCTTTGCTAAGCATATGGAGGTATTTTCTGGTTGTGTCATTTTGCCTATCATCCCCAAATTCCACAATACAAAGCGACTTTCAGTATTCTTTTCTAACTTCACACAAAAGCTACTTTGTCTTCTATCATATGGCCTCATCTTAACAGGCTGACCTTCATGACTCGAGTATTCTTTGACTACAACTAGATTAATGCACTTCGTAAAATATCTCAAAATTCAGGCAAATATAACACACAATAAAGCACAAAATAAACCATGCATGGCTCTTGTCCTCTGGTAATGGAAAAAGAGGAGAGGTTTACATTCCCATACCTTTGACTGGGGCTAAGTTCAAAGGCCTTGAGCAAGGGAGAACATAGAGACAGCAGCAGCCATCTCAAACAGCAATACAGGTCACATATGAAGAAAATAAAAGAAATGTATTTGCGTCTAGAATTTTTCTTGCATCATTTTTTTAATATCTCACAGCATGAGTGCAGAGTGAGTGTTGTATTCTTCCAATGCATGTTAAGGTTGACAAAATAATCAACATAATATCACATATTTTATGAAAGAACTAGAATGTAAAGCTCGAACTTCAGCCTCTTGCCCTCTTGCTTTTCCTACTTCATGTTTCAAAACCCCAGAAAAACAATTTTGAAACATATAGAGTCTTTTTATTTTACAAAGGGAAGCATAATTTTTCCTGTCTTGCTACTGTTCTACCCACCACTGCTGACTGTACACTGCAAGGGCAGATGGTTGTACGTGTGAAACGTTGCCTTCTGCCATCCTTCTGTGACCAGTACTAATAAATAGCTGCAAATCAATTTTCATCTTGATTTATCATGGATGCCTTTCTTTTTCTTTTAGTCTTCCTGGTACCCATCGCGACCGGTTTCCTTTCTTTGTGTGTACAGTCTTGGTTGGAAGGATGTTTCTGCCTCTGCCTTTGGAAAACTGATACTGCTAAACAGAGGAGCTTACCTTCCAGAACATCTCGGGATAGGGACATAAAACCCAAGACTGGCCAACCACAAACTGTTTCCAGCAGTGCTGAAATATGAGTAAAGGGCAGTCACAGGCATACCCAGAGATCACTGACCAAAAACACTGCCCTGGAAACGTGTTTCTAGTCCTTATTTAGTTCATGTAGTAACTTGTAAAAATTCCCAGTATCAAATTTTTCTTTGTACTGTGTAAATATAAACAAGCGCTTTGTCTTTTCTTTCCTTTCTTGATGTTTATAATAATTGAATAGATAAATACAATGCATTTGATCACATCTGCATTTCCATCCACCAACTCTTGTGTCTTGTGTCCTCTCAATTTCACATTTATCTTTTTTTGTTTTGTTTTGTTTTTTGTTGTTTTTTTGTTTGTTTTTTGTTTTGTTTTGTTTTTTCGAGACAGGGTTGGGATTAAAGGCGTGCGCCACCAACGCCACGTTTATCTTTATAACTCTCTCTCTCTCTCTCTTTCTGTGTGTGTGTGTGTGTGTGTGTGTGTGTACGTACTGGTCCAACCAGTGTTACCTGGATGCACGTGGATGCAAAGTTGACTGTTTTATAAATTAGCTTGATTCTGGTTTTGTAGCTTACAATTAAAAGTAAGAACATAGCTAACTCAGGATTAATGCATTTACCTTACTTTGTCCATTCAAAAATGTTTGCCAAGGGTATTAAAACAAAAATAAGTTAGAAACTGGAAAGGAAATTATGTATTAGCTATTTCTTTTGAATTTAGTGTATAGTGTACATATTAAATATGAATATTTTCTGCTTCTAGGGGCAGAATAAATTTCATTGTGTTTGAACCTCTTAGAAATGAGAAAAAAGAGAATGAAAAATAAGCTGGTAGTAGAATTGGCTATTGCATAAATACATTATAAGTGTGCCTCCACTAAGAATTTACCGGCCATCTAAACATAAAAGGTATTTTTAGTAGCATAGATGCAGAAATCCTAGTTGGAAATTTCTTGTGATTATTTCTGGTCTAGAGAAAGCATGTCCTTTCTGTGTTCTTACTTGGTACTTAGACACAATGCAGCAAATATTATTTCTAAGTGTACTGCTAGAGGAAGTGCTAGGTATAAGCAATTTTAATAATATTCTCAGTTTAAGTCAGTAGTACCACGTTACAGTGAATTTCCTAGGAACCATTCTGTAGGAGAAGACCTTACCACCCGGACTTGAGCCTCTGGGGACTGTGATGCATCCAGGGAGAGCACTTATAGCACTGAGAACAAGGAAAACACTATGGACACCAAGAATGTCTGTAAACTAAAGCATGGCTGAGAAATGAGTTCAAGGTTAGATTTCCTTAGACTTTTCTTGCTGGGCAAATGATCTTCTTTAGCTATGGAGCAGATGGTTAACGTGACCCTTGTAGGCTGAAGGCAGGAACAAAAACAGAAGGAAGTTATTTTTCTGTTGGAGAAGACACCATTATGTTTAAGCAAGTATTAGGGAATTTAAAGTAACAGAATAAAATCAGCATTAAAGGTGATGCTTTAGAAGAAAAATGATAGAACAGGTTAAAATACACTAATAACTTTCTCAGTAGAATATGTATAAAATATATGTAATATATTTGTGATATATATATATATATACATATACATGTATATAGATATAGATATAGATATATAGATATCATACATCCAGAAATAATTAAAGAGAATTTGTCTATGTGCCCACCAATATAAAAAGAACTACAAAATATGTGTAAAAGACTCGCTCTGTTCCACCTTAGGGGCCAAACTGTAAAGGACCACTCTGTTCTGCATGTCAGGGTCTAGCAAGAGAGAGAGTGGGGGGAAGAAGGAGAAGAGATGCAAAGAATAGAGACAAGCCAGAGGATCTATAGTAAAGTTTTCTTTACTGTCTCCACCATACACACACCACTATACCTACTACTACTCCACCACCACACACACACACACTACAGGGAAATCCTGGTTTTTTATAAGCACAAGCAGGAGAACACAGGTGAAAACATTTTACCACGTGCACCGTGCAGCTGGGGTCACTAACAGCAAAACAAGCTATGTGGGATAAACAAGATATTTATCAGAGTGTGCTCAGCTGTTGTAGGCTGCTGAAAACCAAGTCTCTCATCAGGGTATATGGCTCCAGATGGCTGCAAAGTTGATAGCTGCTTTCTAGCCGCTTTCTGCTAAAAGTCGGCTCCCCACAAATATGGATTAAAGTAATTATCTCATAAAAATACTAATTTTAAAATTTGACTATAGAAGAAATTTTAGGAAGCTGAACATAAAAGTTTTCCAAAACAATTAACTTAAGTGCAACCATATCGATAATAACGTAACAGAGACACAAGTGCGTTCTGGTACATAGAATAGTGATTCCCTCCCCCAGGCAACATGTGCACATCTAATCCTTGGATCTTGGTATGTCATCTTAACCAGTAAAGGAACGCTGTAGATATGACTGAGGTTGTGAACCTTGAAATGTAGATGATCTACTGTCTAGGTAGATGGCATTTTCCAGGTGACTCAAGAAAAGTCTTGATAGAGTGAAAACCATAAAATGATGTATATGACTGATAATAATGTAGATATGAGATGTGCCAAAGGGGAACAGGTACATTCCATAAGCCAAAAATAAGCAATGAAATAGTCTTACCTTACTCTCTTCTATCTTAGAATTTCCTGAAAGAAACATAGCCTTTATGGTGTTTTGATTTTAGATCAGTAAGGAAAAGTCTTAGATTTCTAACATATAAAAGTGTAGAATAATATATTTGTGTATTGGTGTCTAACTTTGTGATAATTTCTACACTAAAACAAACAAAAACCAAACAAATAAAAACAAGAAAACATAGAAGATTAGAAAATTTAGGTCTAGATTTGCTTTCAAGCCAACAAAAATATGGTTTTCAGAAGAAGAGTGAAAGACAGGTATGGGCCATGTAAAAAATTAACTACAAATTGCTGGTATGGCTGTTTTGATGTCAGATTATATTTAATTCAAAGGGTATTGCCTATTCTAAAAAGTAACTCATTAAAGTCTTAAAAAAAAAAAAAAACAGTCACCTCACAGGTAAGCATAATTTGAAATATGCTGTATGGCTGATAACACAGCTTTAAATATATAAGGCAAAAATAGTAGAACTTGAAGGAGAAATAGTCGAATTGCAACCCTGGTAAAATTTCTTAGTATAATTCTTTCAGAAATTAAATAAATAAGCAGCCAAAAATATGAGTTTGTTATAAAATATTTGAATAACTCCATTAACTAAGTTGACCAAACTCACCTATCTGTACTAAACAGCAACTGCTTATGACTTATTTTTCATAACCTGTAAAACATTCACTAAAAAGTATGCAGCCTCACTGAACAAAATTCAATAAATTACAAAGCAATGGAATTGTATAGAATACATTTTGATCGTAGAAAAATATAGGATAAATAGATAGAAGGATAGAAGTGGTAACTACAAAATTAGTCAATTATTTGAACAGTAAGGAGGACAGCTCTGAATATTCTATTGTGTCATAGTGAAATAAGAAAAACAAAAACTTGAAATATTTGGAATTAAATAATATGAAAACATGTACACACATTTATAAATAAAATTAATAGAAAATAAAAAGTCCTTGTAGCTTTCAATTTATATATCTTAAAAGAAACTCATAATTTATTTGGAGTCTAATATTAAGAATCTATAAAAGATCAGCAAATCTTATCCAACAAAAAAGTCAGAAAACAAAAAGGTAAGAAAATGAGTAAAAATAAAAAGAAGGTGTTTTAAATACCAGTATCAATACAATACTCACTTTGTAAAGAGGAACAAAAATAATGTATTCATTAAAAGTAATAACATAAAAAAGTAAAAACAAAAAGTATTCAAGACTAGATGTTGTCCTATTAATCTTCACAGTTGGGAGGTAGAGAGGACCTTGGCTAAACTGTGAGGTGAAAGTCACCCTTGGATATGTGACATCTTGCACCAGGAAAAAAAAAATCTAAATAACCAAGTGGTTTAAAGACTGCAAAAATGGCAATGTGAGTACAAATCCTATTGGCATAAAAGAATCAGATAATATGCAGAAAAAAACAGTAGCAAAGAACCTCACAGGTGTTTCAAAATGCACAAGTTCCTCATCCTATGCCTATTAAATATATTTGAATATTTCATGAATCTCTCAAAAAATCCTTCTTTCTTATCTCATATACCTACATTAACTTACTGATGAATTCTGTCAAATATTTAAGAGCAACAAAACATACCTCATCAATACCCTCTTTAGAATATCAAAGACACTATTTCTCATTGTTTCAGATGGCCAGTAGAATACTGATACCAAGATCCATCCAAGATATTATAATGCATAAAAGAATTTTCTCACACAGCAACATATATTCTTATGAACACAAATGGAAATCTACTGATCAAAGTACCAGGAATTTGAATTTATGTACATTTTTAAAACACAGATTGTCGTAATTACTATTTACTTCAGAAACATAATTGTGATCTAACATTAGATTGTGATCTAACATTAGAAAACTCGTCAATAGAATTCACCTACTTAAAAAAAAAGAGAGAGAGAATTCACCTACTTGACATAATAAAGGTGTAAATCCATCAGGTTTCATAGATGTCCAGAAAACATTATGAAATAAAAATTTTAAATTAAGAAAAGCTCCTAGGAAAATAGATACAAAAAATTCAGTATAAGAATGAAAAACCTGTAATTAATACTGTATACTATTATTAAATATTGTACCATTTTGCCTCATACAAGAAAAATAAAATATGCATATTCATCATGTCTATTACATAGTATATGAGATGCCATATTTCATAAGACAGTGAGAAGGACAGAAAGAGAGCAGAGAAAGATGTTGAGAACGAAAAACGGGTAAAGAAAGAAAAAAATCTGAGGCAAAAATTAGTCTGCCATGGTATACCTGTGCCATATTTGTGTATGTTAAAAATACAGAATTATATAAACTGTAAGATATATTATGTAAATTTAGCAAAATCACAGAAAATTCAGGTTCACATAGAAATGCAAGAGATACAGAATTCAACACCAACCCTAAATGTTCTGTGCTATCATTGTGGTCCATCATATAGTCATAAAAAAAACTGTGTAAAGAACATAGTTTCCTAGTAATCTAGAAACAGGTCAAACATGTACAATGTTTAACTGAGTCAAGAAACAGAAATCTTGAATAAAAGAGAAGTTAGAGCCACTGGATATGCATTCAAAATAGAAAAGTATCTTGTCTGCTTCTTGTTTTATGCTAGAATTCACTTGATAAGAGACAAAAACTATTAACTACTCAAGGAAACAAAATCTGGTAAGTTGCATCTCACCAAAACTATACGTTTTATTATCCAGAGGAAAATTAATAAATATTTGTACCAAAATGTGAACCCTCAGAGCTGTAAGAATGATTGTCCTGAAAAGATATTACTACCTGTGTAATACATGGTACAAATGTAAGAGTTATTGCAAGTTATTCATGAATAGATATAGGGTCTTCTCCATGAGATGGAACTCATCTCTCTGGAAAATAGTATTTTCTGATTTTTCTGATTTAGTCTGGTATACCTATGACATATTTTACAGAATTTAGAGTGAAATGGAACCTGCCATTCACATGAAATGTTTCTGTAGCAACTATGTACAATATTAAGATCCACCTTTAGAGTAAAAATTTATCTAATTGATTTATAGATTTTCTAACTCTCAAGCTTTATGGAAATTAACCTCAGGATGAAAAAAGAAACTCATAGGCTTTTGCTGTTTATTTTTCATTCATTTGTAATATTGAGAACATCTTCCCTACAGAAAGCGATCGATAACTTAGAGTGCCTGTGTTGTATTTCCAAGGTGTTAGAAAGTTTACATGTTCAGCTGTACCTATGTTGCTTGGTTTCTAATGATTGAGCCGATGTTACCAGTGGTCTAAGAAAAACATAATTTTTGTAATAAAGTGAGTGTTAACCATAATCTATAAGATCTATTAGAAAACAATATTTACTAGAAAGTTTTACCAGGAACTCTCTGCTTTACACCTGACCAAAGTCTTTCTCTTAATAAACAATTTAAATGCGGGCACATATGTGTACTCCAGCTGCATTTCTCTTAAAGAAAATAATTACTAAAATGTATATATAAAGCTAATATAGCTAATGGTATCAAATTACAATTATTAAAATGCCCCATATTTTTAGAAGGCCTACTCACTGAAGAAATTTATGTCAGTATGTATGTCTACCAGTCTGTTGATTATCCAGTCAACATAAGCACCAGGAGTAAAGGCATTGAGGACTATATATCCATAGTTGTGAGTTTTGTATCAATCATTCTAAATGTTTAAATGTATAACATCATTTAATTATCATCAAAGACTTGGAGGCATCCCTACTTGTGTTAAGTATGAAAGCTTGATTTTTGTTTTTGAGATTTTTTTCTCTAAACAAATTCAGGATTGCAGGAGATAGTAAATAAATTATTTTTTCATTTTAGACTTTGCAGCAGGTTATGGTACTCACATTAACTTAATAGGGTTCCTTCTCCAAGAACTTTTAATGCTCATTAGAGTAAATCAATAACATCAATACTCAGAGATAATTTTCACACTTCCTCAATGTGATTGCTACTTTCTCCAACTCAATTAGAATGAAAATGATGGAAAAATTAGTAAACCACACATCTGGGGGTGACTTTGGTGGCATATCCAGAGATAATTAGATTATGAGGGCTCTGACCTTGTGAATGGATTGGTCTCTTAAAGAGTTCATATTATGATGGCACGGCTGGCATGTAGTTTCATGTAGGACCTAGGTGGAAGACAGATCACTGTGGATAGTATTTTTTACATAAACCTGTGTGAATTGTTTGGGTGTTTGTTTGAAATGTGTCAAAATCATGGATTGTAGTGGTTAATTTCAGGTGCCAATTTGTTTTAAGGAATACCTAAAAATCAGTAAAATATTATTTTGGGTGTGTCTGCTATGGGACTTCTAGAGAAGCTTATCTTATGAGGCTAAGTGGTGGGGATGCATAAAGTCCATCCAATGAAAGAAAAGCTCAAAGCTTTTATCAGCTCTGCCCATCATGAGATAGGACACATCCAGCTATCTGCTGGTTACAAAATCTAGAGCTTGCTGACTTGGGACATCTGGTGGTACATCAATGTCCCTTCTCTAGGTAGTCATGCTTTTGGCTTTGAAATGAGAGTTTAACCATTGGATTCCCTGACTTGGTGCATTTGAACTGAAACTGAGCCACACAGTCTCCAGCCTATGGACAGACTCTTGCAGGACTTCTCAGGTAGAACTAGGCCCCTGCCATCCAAACAAGTGTATACTCATCCCATTGCTTCTGTCTCTCTGATAAAATTTGGCCAGTGGGTGGCTCACACAGTAGTTTTATAACTTAACTTTTTTGAAAATGCTCTAAATTGTCTTCTGAGAACCATTTAAATTTATTTTTCTGTTACCATAGTTTTTACTCATTGTAAGTTCCTTGTTGGAGAAAATCACAGAGAACAGTTTTTTTTTTTTTTCAGTAGGGTCTACCCATTATTATACAGCTTGAATAGCTTGACCTTTTTCTCAGGAAAGTGCTTTCATTACAGGGAAATTGTTACCCATTTATAATAAAGTTTTTCTGTTGTTAAGAGTTCCAATAATTTGTTAGTGTTCAGTTAAAGTCCATGCCAAAATGACAAGAATCAATTATTTCAGATTATCAAATTTCTAAAATATCAAGAATGTCCTACTCTGAGCACAATAAAATGTACTTTTCATATCTATCACAAGACTAGTTCTTACAGATAATATAATTTGAGAGATATGAATTCCCATCCACACATCTTCCACTTTGACCTTAGAAGATCTTTTTAATCATGCCAAAATATCAATTTCCTTTTCTTTAGAGATTATCCTTTGGGATTTTGTATTATTGCTCTGAGCAATAAAAATTACCACGTAATTTTAAACAGAAAATTATTTTTGGATAGATATTAAAGCAGTTCAGAGAACTGGAAAAAAGGTAAGTGATTAAGAGTTGTGTGGACCAGCTTTTAGCACAATTGTCTGGTGTGTTTTTTTTATATTTTTGGCCAGAATACCTGCCAGAACATTTTAAAATGAGAAAAAAATATTATGAAGAATCGCAGTTTTGGAGTATCTGCCTATCCTGGTGGGAACTATGTAAGCAGAGAATAAGAGATGAAACTCACTTTACAGTATGGAAGCTAGGAAGCAGCAGAAGGAAGTACAGGAAATGGCTATATGAACATGAACACAATGAACATGGGATAGATGAGAGGATAGGCATACATACATACATACACACATACATACATATATACATGTATATATATATAGGTATACACATGTATATATGTATGTATATACATATACATACACATACACATACACATACACATACACATACACATACACATACACATACACATACACATACACATACACATACATATACATGAATGTTACACTGCCATAAAAATGAAATACTAACACATGTCATGATGTACATGACCTTTAGTTATGAAACAGGAAATGCCAAGCTAGTTTGCAGAGTTATATTTTTATATTTTTCTGGTTTTATTTCTGAAGTAAGATATCCTGACAAAAAATAATTTAGATAAGAAGAAGTTTATTTTAGCTCTTAATCCTGAGTCCATCATAGCTGAGAAGTCAAGCCAATTGGAATATAAAACAGCCACAACATAGCCACAATCAAGGACAGAGAGGATGCATGCATGCTTAGTGCTCAGCTCCTTCCCTACTCTTATATAAGCCAGTCGTATGGTTATCACGAACTTCATGACTAATATTCACTTATGAGTGAGTTTTTACCATGTTTTAGGTAATGAGTTTGTCTTTATGAGCCGGGGTTACTTCATTCAGGCTAATATTTTCTAGTTCCTTCATTTGCCTGCAAATTTCATATGG
The DNA here is from genome assembly GCA_030674055.1 of Rhabdomys pumilio. NCBI lineage: Eukaryota > Metazoa > Chordata > Mammalia > Rodentia > Muridae > Rhabdomys > Rhabdomys pumilio. The sequence continues at coordinate 148,659,047 of JANHMN010000001.1, forward strand.
CATTGTTTTTATGAACTGAGAAATATTCCATTGTGTAAATGAACCACATTTTCTTTATCCATTCTTCATCTGAGAGATGTCTAGGTTATTTCCAGTTCCTGGATATTACAAATAAAAGTGCTATGAACAGGATTTGAGGGAAGAGCCAACCAGTGACTGACCCAGCTTCAGACCCTTGATACGAAAGGGATCCCACCACTGACACTATTAATGATGTTCTGCTATATTTACAGATAGAATTCTAGTGTAAGCATCATCAAAAAGGCTTCATCCAGCAACTGATGGTAACTGTTGCAGAGACTCACAGCCAAACATTAAGTGGAATTTGTGGAATTCTGTGGAAGAGAGGAAGGAAGGATTGAAAGACCCAGAGGGATCAAAGACACCATAAGAAAGTCTATAGAATCATTTAACCTGGGCCTATAGCTTATCTTAGGGACAAATATTGGATGGATCTATGACCTCTTGGCAAATATAAATGTTCAACTGGATCTTCATTTGAGTGCCCTAAAACAGGAACAGGGCTGTCTCTGACTATATTGCCTGCCTATGAATTCCTTTCTCATAACTGGGACTCGTTGTTTAACCTCAGTGGGAGAAGATGAGCCTAGTCTTACTGCAACTTGATATAACAAGGCTGGTTGCTATCCATGGGAGGCCTCACCTTTTCTGAGAGGGAAAAGAGGGATGGATGAGGTGGAGGAGGTGAGGTCAAAGGGAGGAGAGACTGGGAGAAGAAGAGAGAGGGGAAGCTGCAATCAGGACGTAAAGTAAATAAAATAATCAGTAAAAAAAAATAAGTGTACTTTTCTTCTTGTGTGATGTGAAAGGAAAGAGAAAAAATGGAGATGGAACCTGCACGACTGTTTTTTGCTCTGAAAACTTTCCAAGTCTTAGAGGCAGATGACAGGTGCCAAGGACTTTCAGGTAACATGGGCCTCTCAGGTCTGTAGTATCAGCATTCCAGTCAAGCCAGGAAGGTCCTGACACTCACAGCAGGGCCTCAAAGTGTAATGTATAATAAAGAAAGTCAGTGAGGGGAATATATAACACCATCCTGTCATTACCTTGCTGAGAAGCAGTACTGAAAATCCTCTGAATAAGTATACCAGACAGTGAGCACCAAACATTGATGTAAACATAGTCATAGACTATATTCTTTCACACAATGCCACTTACAGGCTTTCTTTGGATATAGGTTTCTTCATTAAATTAAATTTATCTTTCCATGTGAGGGAGAAGAAATAAAAAGATGTAATAAATACTCTCCAATAGACTGTCTCTGGCACGCACTGACATGTAACTTATAAATATTACTAAAATTATTCTCCACAATCAAACAATAGATTATTAGTATTTTCCTAGGCCATATCTGTTCATGGTTATTTCCCACTGATTAAACTGGCACATAGCATATGCAAACTATGGGTGAGTTATTTTCATTAGTTCAACAAATATGTGTGTAAAAAAGCCAGGATAATATGTGACGCTGAACAAAGTGCACAAAATTTTACTTATGAAGCAACCATTAGCTAATATTCACAGAGAACATATTTAGGCCTCTGATGTCTGGTGGAGGGGCGGCTGGATAGGAGTGTCTATATAGCTGAATATAAGATGTTTAATATGAAACATAATAAATCTGAGACATTTAATAGATATGTAAGGAACTGGAGATTGTTATACCCAGATGGATTGTTATACCCAGAATACAAGGTCCTCACAAACCACCAGAGACCACCAGGAGTCTGCTGGGAGCTTGCCCAGCCTGGATTGGGCTTGAAGTAGGACACAGCATTGGACTTGGCTTTGAAGACTGATGGTTTCTGGCCTTCCAGCTCTCTAACTATCCTGAATCCTTGCTGAGAACTTCTAAAAGATTCTAAAACATTTCATGCTTATTCTAAGGTTAAAAATGTTGGCTTTTTATCTCATTAACTCTGTGCTTTATTAAGTGTTATAACCGTCTTTGCTTTATTTAACTCTTTATGCTAAAATACACACTAGGGAAACCTAACTCTTTTTTTAAAGTTTCTTTTTGAGATGTATCTATTTTTTAGAGAATAATTTATTATAGTTTATATATATATATACATATACATATACATATATATATATATACATATACATATATATATATATATGAGTACAGTCTTCAGACATACCAGAAGAGCACATTGGATCCCTTTACAGATGGTTGGTAGCCACCATATGGTCGCTGGGAATCAAATTTAAGACCTCTGGAAGAGCAATCAATGCTTTTAACCACTGAGCCATCTCTCCAGCCCAATTTAACTTTTTCTTACTGTTCTGTGCTAAGAACTTAACTCTGTCTTACTGTTTTGTGCTTTATTAAATGTTAAAAACTTAACACTTTCTTAACTCTTCATTACTTTTAATAAGCAGTAATATCTGGTAATTAACATATACTGTTTAGCAACATGAAATGAAATGGAAGGATTTATTACTAGTGACTTTTCTCAGGTAAATTAGCCAGAAACCTGTCTGGCTAAGTTCATTAACTCTTTGTGAACAAGAGAGGAAGGAAAGGAAACTAATTAAGATGATTTATACAGGCAAACATGCACAGACACATACACATTCAAACATTCATACACCCACACTCTGGCCAGACCCAAACATCTGTCACAATCAACTCCACAAGTATCTATACATGCTTACATATATACATAAACCTACACACATACGTGTATGTAGACAAACAGACATATATATTTGGATGAATGGATGGATGATTAAGTGGGGCAAATCAACAACTTTATTTCTTTTCTCTGGTCATTTTATACCTTCTTAGACAAATTTTTTTTTAGAAAATTACCTCAGAGATAAAATGTTATATAGAATGGGAATTATAGAAGGATGTTTATATTAAGTTCAAGCAATGTTTCATGTAATATACTCATTATAAATTCAAAACAACAGTTTTTACATGGCCTTGCCTTATCATAGTACACACCTGTCACTTTATCCTTGGACCTAAATGTTTTTCTTGAACACAAAATTGTCCCAAGTCTGTTTCTCTTTTTATTGTAATTATGGAAGCTCATTGTATTTCTTATTATTCAGTCTTTATGTGCAATTATGGGGATTGGGTACATTCTATTCTTGATTCTAACTGTATTACATCTTCCTAGCAACTAAGACCATCTGTAAAAACTTTCTTCCTAAAATTATTTGAATCAAATCAAGAATTCTATAGAATCATTATCTATTTGTCCATATAGCGTCACTACAAGATAGTACATCTTTATAGGTCTGCAGAAATCTGCTCAAAAGGATGATCAGTACCTAGTTATTATTATATACTTAATAGTAACGGGAAAAGCATATTAATAGCTGGAATCTATCCTCATCTGCAATATTCTTAGCCTTGTCTGAAGAAGCAAATCTATCATAGATTTTACCTTATGGTGGAACCATCTCAGGATGATCACCTGCTAGCTTTTAGCTTCTCCTAGATGGCTCTTGGCAGGAGTCTAACTTAAACCTAACAGCAAGAGTATTATCTAAGCTTAAGCTCTGACCTCTCCAACCTCTCCAAAGCAGCAGAAGGGTGTGGAAGTCCCCAAGCCAGTAAAGCCTTGCCTATTTATCACAGTTTCAGTGGGGTAAAGGACTTTTCAACTCAGCAGTTACATGATTTTTGATATGTGAAAATTACAGCTTGGCGCATTTCTTTTGGTTAGTAATGATTTCAGCTTGGTATGAACAGTAGTGGCTTGCTTAAGCAATCTATTTTGAGACATCTGGAACTTTTACCCCAAGAGCTGATTAACTGTTAGTGGGGATGGTATGTTTGTTTGCTAGAAGAGCTGTAGCTGTTGCTAGGAGTGTCTTGGTTCCTGGGCCAAGTTGTGGTTTTTCCAGTTACTGAGTTCACAATAAGGATACACTTGACATAAGATGGAGTCTTATGCAAGATGGAGTTTGTAATGTTAGGCTGGGCCCTTCAGGATCAGTGGCTGAAAATACTCACTGTTCTTGCAAGAGCCCAGATTCTATTTTCAGCACACAGATAGTGACTGAATATCCTTCAAATAACCAGTTCCAGCAGAAACAATGGCCTCTTCTGACCTTAGTGGAAATCCACTTCACAGACAAACATTGGAACAAAATACTAGTACACATAAGAAATAAAATAAATACATGAACCTTGTTAAAGTACTCTTTAAAAAGACATGTAGTTTTAGAGGTTGAGTAGACAGTTTTACTGAGAAAAGGAAGTAAATTGAGAAAAGGAGAGGAATTCGGGATAAATGTTGACTGTTCATAGATTGGAATTAGAATAGTGGATCAGTACAGATTTATGGTGCAAAATAAAGGCACTGAAATTTACCCTGAAATGAAAAGGCAACAGTAGGATTTTACACAGAGGACTTATCTAACTTAGATTTGATGATAATGACAATGATGAAGAAGATGATGATGATGATAA
>JANHMN010000001.1:148663512-148678624 GCA_030674055.1 Rhabdomys pumilio
ACACACACACACACACACACACACACACACACACACACACACAGAGGCACATATATACACATAAATAAAGATAAATCATTTTTTTAAAAAAATAAAATATCTTGACCTTCTGGTAAAGATTTGTTAAGTACATATTCCTTCAAAGAGTGATGCAATTGTACTATGAAATACCATAGAACTATTAATGAGACGAGAACAACTATTGTGTATTTTATCCTTGAAATTTCCCAAGAATTTTTTTTCATGATAAAGCTTGTGACAGTGGAGTCTATTAATACAGTTTGCCCAGTGTAAGCTTACATGTTGGTTTATTTAATTAGCTGAACTTGACAGGGTACAACAATGAAAATTATTTTGATCAGCACTACTTTATTACTTGAAAGGAAAAGTATTGGCTAAGGACTCCAAAGGCCAAATTCTTAGCAAAAAGGAGATTCATTTGCCCCTGAGGGACAGAAGGCAAGGTATACAAGAGAAAGACAGGAGATGGTGGATGAGGGAGAACAGAAAGGGAGCAAGGGGGAGAGGGAAGGAGTGTTTGTCCAGAGGACAGAGGACTGCCTCTTGGTAGAGAAAGGACAGCCATGGCCCATAGGAAAATGATGATTTTTAAAGGTACAAGAGGAAACCCATGTTAGGGAGAGGTGTTTAATTTTAATTGGGCATGTTTACTAGGTGAACCAAAGGGATCCTTTGATTTCTGGACTTCAATACTTTGATACCTAGACTTTGGTAGTCAGTTCCAGGAAGAGAAAGTGGCCAAATAAGTGAATAGTCCTTAATGACTAGCTTTGAGAATGTAATCTAAAGATTTTAGCCACGCAGAGGAACTGAGGAGGTCAAAACTTGCTAGAGTCCTTTCACTTCTGCAATAGAAGAATACTATGAGTTTGGTCTATTAAAATATTTGTTGTGATCTGAGTGAGTCAGAACTTGAATATTTCATCAAATTAGATGGTTTGTTCTTCCCCTTCCTCTTCCTCCTCCTCCTCTTCCTCCCCCTCCCTATCTTCTCCTCCTGCTCCTCCTTCTTAAATGTTCAACACCCCAGGGACATGCCATTTGCCCTTTCCATTTCCCTGGCACTTCTGCCGCACAGCCAGCAGCTGCTTCTGTGCTTCCAGGGTGGTTGTCAGATGGAAGGAAGCTAACACAATGCCCCTGGTGGCTCTATTGTACCTCAGTACTAACTTTCTGAATCCTGGCTCTGCAAAAGCAAATACTCATGCATTGTTAGCCTTAATGCACGCCTGCTCCTGTACCCAAGACAGCTTCATTCTTCTCTGTACCTTATTCATAACAGGACATCATTTTAGGAAGAGTTACAAACTAATCTATGTCAATGGAGTTAGACTCACAACTTCAGTTGCTTTGACAAACAATGGAAACCTCCTAGAGAACTATGGCGTTATCTATTCTGATATATCTTCGCTACCAAGTTTTGTTGAAAGTGTGCCGCAGAAAAAATTCTAATACATATATATATATATATATATATATATATATATATATATATATATATATTTAGAACTGGCCCTCATAAAAAATATTTTACTTAGTTCTCTAAGAATGTCCACAAGTGTCTTAACATACATTCCTAGAAATCATTTGCCTGATGTAAAGATTCAGTTACTGTACTTTGAAAACAGGTTGTTGATCATCTTTCTTCTTGGGTTTCTAATATATTGAGACCATTGCTTCCAAGTTTTAACCAGAAAAAGAAAGCATCATTCTGTCCTATTTACTTTATTTGATCAATACAATTGCTCCTCCTCTGTAAGGCAGTTACAGAATTTAAAAGATAAGATATAGATTTACGCAACATGAGACTACACTCCACTTGTCAGAGCCTTATAAAGCATATAGATACCTACCTTGTTTGTTGTTGTATTCCTCAAAATACCTCTTTGACATTTACTGTATTCAATTAAAAAATGTACACCCCATACATTTGGAGCAGTTATTTTTTATATGCTTCAGTTCATTTAAGTAATGAGAGGTTGCTCTTTTGATTCAATAAATGTTGATGATATGGGATGTGGGAGACAAAAGATCCACATCAAAATGTACAAGAGCAAAATTTACTCAAACATCTATTATTGAAAGTGTATTTCTATGTTTCAAATAGTCTAATACCTTTTCAAATAGCCTGCCTAAATGTAACTCCTGTTTTTTCAGAGTTTTTATAGATCAGTCATCTCGACATGGCTGTGTTGGTGCTTTTGGTTTTAGTCACTCAAAAGCCTGGGATTTATATGCTTTCCAGGATGCAATATTCACAACATAAAGGACCTGTTTCCAAGGTCACTTGTTTCATTGGCATGCTTTAGTGGTTACTGTCCAGAGTCATCTCTTCAGTGCCATATTTTTTTCTCTACAGAGTTGTTTCTGACTTGCCAGCTGACTTCCCTAAAATGACAAGTGAAGTTTGAGGTTGGAATTAGAAGCAGGAGAAGAAAAATTAGAGCATTTGTAATGGGAATCATAGGCTTTTTTATAACTATAGATGTAATATCCACCATTGTACTCTAATACATCTCTTGGAAGTGAGCCACAGACCCGTGAAGACAAGAGTGGACAGATTTAGATCTTGCAGACCATCTTAAAGAACACCTACAATTTACTTGATATTTCTGTCTTTGTCCACTCTGTATCCACCCTCATTAGAAATGGAACAGAACCTAGTTCTTTTCCTCAGCAGGGTAAAAGTCTATCTCGCACTATAATACTCTTAATTTCAACACATATAATTTTAACAGAAGATAAACATATTATTCTCTCTTAAATATGTTCCCTAAAAGGCCACAACGGTGTAAATGGAATCATGTAAACTAACTATCACATCATAGTTAGTATTAATTATGTCGTATAACTAGATTACAGTGAAGGTTTTATTACTGTAACACACTTTTAGTCTTTCAGTAATTGGATTTCTTAGGAAAGAAGCTGTGTTCAAATGAATTCTATCTTGTCACTGCTTGTATCAAGGGGAATTTCTTTGTAATGAGTTATGATCCTCAAGACTTTCTGTTGTTGTTGTTGTTGTTTCTTAAGTTCAATTTATTCTGGCAAAAATGTAAGTTTGTTGTTTCCAAAGTCTTACTTTAATCTTCTCTTTGTGACTCAGTATGAGTTCAATTACAGTGAAGAAGAACACGAAGCTTTTGACATTTAGTCCAAGAACAATGTTGGTTATTAAACTTGGTCTTGACTTAGAACAAGCTGACTCCTTACAAAACACTTTGATATGTTTCTCTTGTATCCAGAGCCAAGAATGAATATTGCTGTTTAGCCTTGAGTGCTCTACGAACAAATGACAGGGTTCTGTGGAAAGGTTTCATAGCTTAGTGGCTTCTTTGCCTTCATTCTTGATATTGTGATGTTTCTTACACTGTTAAATTCAAACTATTCTTATGTTTGTCCAAAAATTTCAGAAAGAATTAGGTTGATTATGCAACTATCATATAAGGGGTTTACTATTCCCAAAATTTTTATCTTGTTTGGAAAGCAATTGTTCCTGGCCTCTGGAAATAAGAAATCTTCTGTATTGCTTAGGATTCTATTACCCAGAATGAAACATTTTTCATTATTTCAAGGCTATTTTGAAAATCTTAAAATTCTCTTTTTTTCCTTTTTAAAACTGAATTACTTAGTTAACATTTATGAAAGGATTCATGTCAAGGACTTGTTTGCCCAGGCCTTTTATGATTTTCTTAGAACTCTACTTTGATATGTCCACAATGCCCTACTGTCATGCCTACAATTTTGTTTATTCCCAAACAGGCTTCCATAGTTAATGAATTACTTAAACCATGCTCCAAAACTCTCATAAATATTTTGTCTTTATATGCTTCTCATTTCTAGATATTATAGTATCAGTAAAATGATCTCCTTGCATATGCCTAATCATGTTATCTATGTGTTAGTTATCTATCTTTTCAACAGTTGCTTGAGTGTTCTTTTCAAGAAAAGACAGTTCACTTCTCTTTGCAGAGATGGCTGCTGGTTAACTGCCAATGTCCCAATAATCAGTGCCAAGTCTCTGTGCATATGGTCAGCATTCACTGACCGTAAGTAAGTTATTAATAATAAAAATAATTTAAAAAGAGGACATAGGGTTAGGAGATAGGTTTGGGGGAAGGATCTCAGGGAGTTGGAGAAAGATGGAAATAATAGATATCACTAAAATGCATTATATTCATTCATAAAGTTTTCAAAGAATAAGTAACAATATATATTTTAAAGGAATAATTGAAGCAGTGCATCCCTTTATTCTGAACACTCGGGATTCGGGGGACTCTTTGATATGATCCAGGCCAGGCTGCCTTACAAAGTAAGGTGAGTTCCAGGACAACCACGGCTATATAGTGAGAACTTGTCTCAATAAAGACAGGGGAGCTGCAGAGGGACTTTGGAGTTGTTTCAGTGTAGACTACTTTTGATGAAAACTTGAATTGTGTCTCTAAAACCCACGTTGCATGCCTGAAAATCACATGAAACTCTGGCTTCAAGGAATCCTATCCTTGTCTGTCCACTGTGAGTACTTGCATTCATGTACACATACCCCCTACACACAGAGACATACATACATGCAGACATATAACTACAAGTAAAATAAGACATTTTCACTAAAAATCCTCAAAAAATAAATAAAATATAAAGAAAAGACAGTTAGGAAAATTAATCAAAACATGCCAACACTGGGGCAGGATGTAGGTGCTGATGAGTATGGTGTAGATCCTGCTCTGTTCAGTGGAAGAATGGCAACAACATGCTCAAGCAGCCTCATCTACAAATGAGGAAGAAAACATACCTCTGAAAAGTACTGGAAATCTGTTTAATAAACATAAGGCATTCTGTAGACACCTTTTACATCACTTCAACATTTCCTCTTGGAACTGGCAGATGAAGCAATGAAGAACAAAACATGGGTATTTTGTCTGCATGTGTGGGCTATTGTTAGGATGCCGAATGTCTCCCTGTGGTCATGTGATAAAGGCTTGATCAATATAAAATATGTCACTATTGAAAGATTTAGAATCTTTAGAAGGTTAGGGCTTGCTCAGTCCATAAGAACATCAGAAGGTAGCTCTATGAGAGGCTGGTTCTGAAATCAAAGCTTTGGACTCCAGAAATTTCTCATTTCAGGTTCAAGGTGTAATTACTCATTCTCTCCAGATACATTCTCACATTATTGCCAACCCTCATGCTCCATAAGGTCATTATATACTTAGAAAATCATTTGCCTAAACCACCAACTTTTCACGTGGACTTGCATTGTAACAACAAGTCAGACTTCACTTTCTATTTCCTTACTTCAAGTTTGTCCTCACTCAATTCTACATGTAAGCATGCTAATCATTCAATGAATATCTGTCTAAAACTGGAGATACCTAACCTAATTCACAAAGTTAAACACCACGGGTAAGAGTACCTGAGCTCTTTTGCAGTCATATTTTTTGTTCTATTCTAGACTCCAGAAATGTTCCCCAAACGTCTCCAGTCATTTTCTTAAACCTGCAGCCACCACAGTTTCTAGAAATAGCTGAATTCTTAAGACAAATCATCCTGTGATGAGATCACCCTCACCATGAATCATAAAGAAGACACAGCATGTGAGAACTGAAGCCTGTCACAAATAGGAATCATGGGAATCAGATGGTCCATTGAGCCACCTTAGAGAGCAAGAACTGAAACAATGACCAGCCAAACCACAGTAATTATTCATAATTCTTATTCTCTGCCCCAATTCTTTTTCTACTTAAAACCAAAGAAAATGTCAAAACCTGAAACATAAGCAGAAATGTTTGCTATTCATTTTTATAAAATGGCTATTACGATTGACATAATTTCTTACTGCTTTTTTTTAGGAAAAGAAGCCAGGTTTAACATGTTAAAACCTCTACAGTCAGGCCTATTGCTCAAAACTCAGGTCATAGTGTTGTCTGGAAGACACTGTTTTTGTGGAGTCATTCATCCTCTCTAGCTCTTACAATCTTCCTGCCTTTTCTTCCACATAGCTCCCTGATCTGTAAGGGGAGGAGTTTGATGAAGACATCCCATTGAAACAGAGTGTTCCCAGGTCTCTCACACTCTGTACACATGTCCAATTGTGTGTCTCTGTGTTAGTTTCCATCTACAGCAAGATGCTTCTTTATTATGGCCGATGAGACACTGATCTATGGCTATATCAGAATATTGTTAGGAGTAATTTTCTTACTATGTTCCCTTAGCAGAGCAATAGTAACTGGTTGTCCCCTAGGCCTATGACGTATCTATTCTCAGGTCTTTGGCCACATAAACAGTGTCAAACATAGCTTCTAGTTTGGGGAGTGAGTCTTAAATATCACCAAGGAGGAGTAGGTACTTCTACAACATTTATACCATATTATACCAGCATAAGTAGCTGGTGTTGTCAAAAAGCATCCATCATCAACCCTGTATTATACACTTGGAACTTTGACTCTGCAAACTGTGAGTAAATATGTCTTTCTTCTCTTCTTAAGTAGCCTAATTTGTCTCCAACATTTTGTTACAATGATGAGAGCCTAAAATATTAAGTAAGTCCTTTTTATCCTTTTTATCAGTTACTTAGGAAAAAAACTAACAAACTGTGCTGAATGGTTCTATGAGAAAACTTCTGAACCTATAAAGATGTAAAGGCCTGCAACTAGGCTGTTCGCTTTTCAGAGAAGAGTGAATTCAACGTTAACAAGGGGGTTCACCAAATGTTTGCTTCTAGGAACATAAAAATATTACATTGGTATTATTGGTGTGTATGAAAATCAGTGTGTATATAATTTACTGTCCCTTTAAGACTTCCTATTGAGCACGAACTGTTCTTACAGGTGTGTATTGGCATTTTCATTGTAGCAGCACTTTTAACAACTCTGATGATCAATTATCTGTCGTCTTCAATTAGAAAAGAAAGCTATCACCCCTGTCCTTCTGTTGGACTTGTCCTTGAACACCACTTGCTGCTCCTCTTTGGAGATGAACTTCCTATTATTAGATAAGTGACCCCCTAGTCACCGTACTCTCCACACTTGGCACCATGGCCTGTTTTCAAGCCCGCTGAGCTTTAGTTGTGTCCAATCTAGAAAAGTATTTGACATTCATTTACTAAGTTCTTGGCTTTCTTTATGATAAAACACAGCAGTGACAGATTGAGTTTCCAGTGACATGAGACATCAGTACATGATGGAGAATAAGCAGAAACCGAATGGTATTCTCACTAATAATACCATAAGAACTGTAAATGAAGACACTGTTCAATCTCCTGTTAACTTTCACTCTTTTATGTGCTACTTGTTGCTACAACACAGACATTCTGATGGTGACATCAATTTGCCATGCATTTAGCATTTTCACTCAGAATCATCACTTTAAAATGTCAGTTTTATTCCTAGTGTGTTTGTCTCTATGTCCCTGTGTCCAATTCACGAAGTCACACTAAATTGTAATATCTAAGTTAGAATTTTCGTCTCTTCATCTATCATAAGTTACAGAGAAAGTAGAGTTGTTATGTATGTGTTTATAAAAGCTTTCTTTAATTGGAGGAAATTTACATGTTCTGTTATAATGCTCATTGTTTTGTCTATTTTGTAAACATAAAAAGTGTCACAGACTATTTTATTTTTTTACTTTTTTTTTTAGAGGCAGAGAGAACAACTTTTATTCTATATTGCTTCATTTTTTATATCAATATTTCCTTCTGTGGGATGCTGACCACAAATTCCACCCTGGTCAATATGAATGATTCAATATTAATAATTTAGAGCATTCATAAAGCTTTCTGACTTTTCCCAAAAATATTATAGTATTTTTTTTCTGGTCACTTTTTTTTTCATTATCAAATCCTAATTTTTACTTTTTAACACAGGGGTTATAAACACAAAAATGCAGGATGTGGGCAAGGGGATGACACAGCAGCATGGGTGTTTAGGGGGAGTACAGATATCTTTCAGAACAGGGTATCAGCTGGGTGAAGGTTAAGGGGCCAGGTCACTATGACTCTGTCTATGATTCACTTGTCCTTATCTAAGTTGGTACTATCTCCCAAGGCTGCCTATTTACAAGGTCTATGACTACTCAGGCTGGTAAATTTCTACAAAAGTTGCATATTTACAATAGCTTATAGCCATCTGTTTCAGAGATCCAAGACTTTGTGTTAGCAGGCATGTATGTCACAGACTATTTAATGGCATAATGATTTAAAACTCATCTTTGGTCCCACTATTCATCATCTGGTACTTAGAAAACAGTCTCAGTTGATCTGTTCTGGATTAGTTTAGCAGAATTATTTGAAGCATACACTTCTAAATGAAGGCCAATGTGATGATTGCTTTCCTATCAAAACCATGTCAATAATTTTCAAATGCTATATGAAAACATAACTCTAAAACATAATGTTGAGAACATGGTTTTTAATGTCAGGGTGAGCTTGTAGTGCTAATTCTTACAGAGCTCTGTTGGAACATTCATCCAGTTTATTAGCGATAGATAGTAGAGCTGAGGGCTGGTAGTCTAAAATGACTTCATTTCAATGTTGAGAAAATTGTTGAGTGGATATTAGAATAGCTGAGATTAATCTATTCAAGGACACTGACATCTCATAAAGAAGAAGAAGAACAATAAAACTAATGGACTTTACTCAAAATTCTTATCACCTCATCTTTGATTCCAGCAATGACAACTCATTTCACTATAAATTCAAGGGTGGTAGAGAAACCTGTCTTTATAGGAGAGAGTTCACTACTTTGTGGCAGTATTTAACACATCATACTTAGTATTAGCGATGTTACAAAAAATGATATTAGAAATTTAGTTGAATATTAATAAAACATAGTTTCAAGAATGGATTATAGCCAAAAGGAAAGTAACTTAAACAATGCAGTGTTGAGCATTAAATCTAAAACTCAAACTATAATTATTCACAACTTAATTGAATTGCAAAATACCTAATCTGATATTTATATGTAACCATCAGACTTAAATATCTTGTATCCTCTATTAAAATTTAAATTCAACACAGAGATTTTTTAGGTCTTTAAATAGATTGATGAAAGACTATTGACAAAGGCAATTTATTTTAGGATTTGTGAACATGACAATCAAACTGAAATTTAAAATGTGACACATGAACATCTCCTTGGTATAAAGCACATAAAATCATATTATTTCTAGCATGAACATGAAGATTAACTTTTTGTTTCTTATTCTTTACTTAATTCCATCACAAAGATCTGAAAACAATATATTAAATTGGGCACAGTAATTACATGTTAAATTCTAAATAGATTTTTTATAATTACTAAAAATACTCTTTCTTTAATGTCTGCATAGAATCATCCAAAAGGTTTTTAAAATACCTGCCAGGCAATAGTGGTTCTATGAATTTGAATCTCTACACGCTTGACAAAATTAAAATTATAGACCAACAAAAATGCCAACAAAACTGTATCCAAACCTTCATCCTAGCTAGAAACCAGCATTATTTAAATTAAAAAGGATAGAATAAGTCACAAATTCTGGCATAACTTCACATGAAATCTTTATCACATATTATGCAACCATGGATTCAAGCAAGAAATATCTTAGCTATTTTAAGCAAAACTAAAGACTTTGACACTGTGTAGGGAATCATAGAGTTGTGCTGGTCTAGCTGCCTTGAGAGGTATGTGTCATTGGTTTTCGATGTCAGAGTCCATGGCTCCTGGGGCACAGTGTGCTTTTCAGTTCTTGAGAGACTGATGTACTCTCTCAGGCAGTGAAGCATTCAGGCTACTGTGTGTTTCTCTACACGTTTCGTTAGTAGTCCAGGAACCATGGGTGTTTGGCAGAACAGTTTGACTTAGACATTAGTATTGTATACTTTGTATAGCTTGCCACCTTCATCGTGTCCACATAACTACAATTATATTGATCTTGGCAATTGTCATTATATTCTGTTTTTGATAAAGCTATTTTTAAAAAGCCTGGTTCCTCTCAATAAATTGTCAGTCTTGCCATACCCATTCTAACTTGAGCCTAACTACATTCCTCGCTTGCATATCAGGTGAACTTACCCAGTAAGTAAGCGTGGGTGCTTATAACTATGCTCAGCAAAATCACCCACAGAAAGAAAACTCTTAAATACCACGTTTTAAAATCTAGAACTATGACTATGAACAATCATAGCTATAGAACTATGTCATATTAAAAAATGAAGGCTGGGGCATTACACTTATTGACTACTTGTATAAACACGTAAAGAAAATCTAGCACACAAGTGATGGTATACTATTAATTCTTAAAAAATGAAATTCCATGATTAATAATAACAGAAACAAACCTGGAGGACACTAGGTGAAGTAAACAGGAATTTTAAAATGTTTAATTTATAATCCCACATACACTCGGAAAATCAACTCATAAAGCCAAAAGTAGAATAGGGGTATGTAGAGGTTGGAAGGACAAGGGTTGGTACATGTTGGTCATACAGTATAAAATTAAAGTCAGTTAAGAATACTGCATGCCATTAAAATCACCTAGAGAATACTGGATTAGTCAATTGGTATGCTCTTCCTTGGAAAAGACTATTTTTTTCCTATTGTCAGCATTGTTAAGTTTTTGTAGTTCTTTGTCTAGAATCGAGGCCTCATGAATTTTTTTTCCATTCCAAGTTAGCGTGCCTACTGGTGCTGCATGTGTTCTAGTCTTGCTAGACAACATTGATTTGTATTGTCATAAATCACATTAGTAACTGCCTAGAGTCTTAAGAAAGAGAAGCTGACAGAGATGGAGAAGCAAAGAAACTCTGAAATGATGCCAAAATATTATAATTATGTAGGTACATTTGGTCCTTTTGAAAAATAGAAATCTAAAAGCAGCACACCATTATCATTAAAGATGGGTAAATTACCACTCCAAATTTGAGGTACTCTTACACAAGCTTGACTGAGAGATAGTCTGTCAATAACTACAAAAAATACCAAATGCCAAAACAAAACACACACACACACACACACACACACACACACACACACACACACACCACACATATCAAAAGATTTGTATCCAAGAGAAATAAACCATGAGATACTGAGTGTCTGCATATCATAAATGATTTATGGATATAAATATAAGGTAAATACATATATCTAGAATGTATGCTTATTTCTTACAAATTGATGGAGTACTGGTAGTCTAGTTTGGTAACAGATAAAGGACTTGAGTAAGCATTTAAAAGTAGGTATATAATGGGCAATGGTGATTTGAATAACAATCCTCAGATATACAAAAGGTAATTCCTCAGTGAAACAGCATTGCACAGGCACGGAAATGACCAAGGTTAAGCAAACTGTAAATAGCAAGTGGATGCCAGGCGATGGTGGCGCATGCCTTTAATCCCAGCACTTGGGAGGCAGAGGCAGGCGGATTTCTGAGTTCGAGGCCAGCCTGGTCTACAGAGTGAGTTCCAGGATAGCTAGGATTATACAGAGAAATCCTGTCTCAAAAAACAAAACAAAAACCAAAAAACAAAACAAAACAAAACAAACAAAAAAAAAAGCGAAAGAAAAAAAGCAAGTCAATGAGGCAGTGCATCAATTAGAAATCCAATATTCTCTGTGGCATTATAAATTAGTGGGAATTCTTTGAGAGCAGTTTATCAACTTTGTTGAAGGCTTAGATATGACATGTAACCAAACATTTCCACTTGTAGAGTACATCTGAGTTAAGCAATGATACATGAGAAAAAAATGACATTCAAATAAATATTCAGAATGATTGACATGATGTAATCTGAAGCTCAGTAGTACCAGTCATTTTAATAGCACACTGGGGAAAAAAACCACTGCAGTATAGTATAGAACAAATGACACTGTGACAAGAGTCAAAGAGGAACAAGGACATTGAAACTCATCAGGAATGTGTTCAACAGACAAATGCACCATCACAATATAAGCACACACAAAACTCATTAATATATAAACATATACACGTGCACTGATAACACACACACACACTCTCTTCTACACATAGACATTGTGACTTCACCACTGCTCCCAATGCAAGATGCATACTGAGAGAGATTTATTCCTCTCCTATTCACAAAAGTGATTGCATGTATAGAATTTATGTAGAGAATTTTTGAAAATGTGAAGATATATTAATTAAGAAAATACTATTATTGCTTTATCATAAAGTGAAATACTAGGAAAAATTTAAAAACAGTTCATTTTTAAAGGCTAAGCATTATGTTCAAGGCTATATATCTAATGAGGTGGGAAACCGTTACTCAAACAAGCAGATCCCCTGATCCTTGTCTGGTCATTATCATTCTGTTTTTAAACAAATTAATGACCTAAATCACTAACAGGAGTGACTCCTGGATATTTAATCAGAGGGAAATAGTTCTGTGATTCCATTTTCCCTTGGCTACTTCCATGCCCTAAGATGAGAATACAATGGAGTCTTTCCAAAAGTAAAAGAAAACTCCCAGGATATTTGAGGTTGTCCACACCCTGTTACATTTGTAAGCTTGAACTCAACGTTTAGACTTCAGCTGGCATTCATTATCCCCATGTCAAAGTAGTAATCAGTCTGGATGAACAATCTGATGTGCTTCTTAAAGTGTTGATGGTAAGAATGCATCCTCTTTCTACTGCCTTCATCTTTTTTTCACTGCACGGTTATTAGAAGTCATGGAGGTGTTTTTCCACGTGTTGTGACTTTATACAAAAGAGATAGAAAGGATAGAAGGGAGAGGAGGAAGAAGACAGACAGAGAGAAAGAAGGTGGTAGTCTTTATTCCAGATAGAAGAGATGTGTGGTTGGAGTCATCTCAAACTGTTTTTTTTTTTTTTAAACCTTTTAGTGCCTCATGGTGCTTTAAAACACTGACACAGACAGACAAATGAAATCACATATAGAATTTCAAGAAGCTCAAATGCCTAAGGGTAAGAATTCTTGACCTAAAAGAAGTTCATAGAAACAGAAAAGGAAAACCTATTCCCTAGCATGTGTTTATTCTCCTCGGATATGTAGCAAGGCTTCTGAGTCTGTATGTTCTGTCCCTGAATGAGGATTCTGTTCTCTCAGATGATGTTTCCACTCTTCTATACTATGTCCATGTGCTCAGACTCCACACAGTTTTGTTCTTCTATCTCCCAATAGTAGATTGGAGTCTTAAGGTTAAGCCCCTTATCTTCTCTAATATAAGCCAATCTTCTTTTTTGTCTCCGCTCTTATTTATTTGGCAATATACTTGCTTGAGTCTTACTTTAGCAAAGAAATCCCGAGTCGCATTGTCTCATACCCACTTTCTTTCAATTCCTACAATATCTCAGATGTCTTCATTACCACTGAGAAAAAAATAAAAAAATGTTTGAATATTTTTTGATCGTGTCTATTTCAAAGCTAAACAAGAATGAGCGGGTTGTCAGTGGTCATGCATGATAACTGCCATGCACCATGTCAATGTGTCATGCTGGAACTTCTCGTTCTGAAAGTATCCACAATATCTGCATTCTTCCTCCACAATGATGGCCATGCAGAATTGTCTCTGCTATCCAGGGAAAGCTTCTCTGCGTTTTCTGCTTTCCTTGTGGTGACCAGATGGAACCAGTACTTACTTTTCCAGAAAGTCTATGAACAGGCAGAGTAAAGGTGACAGCTCATACAGGGAAGTGCCAGATGCTCTTGTTTATTCTAGAGTGTTAAGGGATCTTCGTTGGCTGAAGTTCAATGGCTTTTTGAAAGATTTTCCAAAGGGTCTCAGCTATTTTGGTTAAAATATGCTCATGTGTTCAGCCCAATACAGAAAACATATCTTGCCCAATAGACCTGGTTTTATTTTTGTTAGTTTATATTCTGCTCCCCAGAGATAAAAAAGATTCTTCCAAGCTCAAATGCAGTTTATAGAAATGCAGAATTCTTGTCTACATGATTTCTCTTGAAAAGTTAAAAACTGGGGCCTGGGCACAAACACGCACAATACTCAGACACTTTACAACACACGCACGCGCGCGCGCGCACACACACACACACACACACACACATTTACATATACATATAAATGTCAAGAGCCTTTATTTACTGTAAACTAAAAGCTGCAGTAAGAGTAGAAGACTAGGAATCACACTGATAATGAGTGTTTGCCTAGAAGGAAGTATTGTAATTGCTTAATTGTGAAGGATTTGGCTCCTAATTTCTGATGCCCATAATATTAACTTGGAAATAAATGTTACTTAACATTTCTATGTCAAAATTTATTCATATCTAAATATGTTTGTAGTAATAGTTTGCATTGAACTAAATTCTTAGGAAGGTTAAGAAAGTTTTTGTGAGATACATTTGAAAATTTGCTTGACACATAGGTGCCCATTGAGTGTTAGTTACTGAATGCTCACAATTATCTTAGTGAGTAGTTTACAGTGTATCTCCATTTGATACATTTTAAAGTGTATATTATTCTTTCTTCAGCAATACAACTTTCAGAGAAAATGTGACAAAATATTCTGATTATCAGAGATGATAGGAATCTCACAGTATTGTTTGTTCAGTTTGGGCCCTGATGTGAGTAAAGCACCAAAGAAAATATTTTGTTGAGGAAACATTCAGGGATGCTGAAACTTCTGTTTGTGATTCTCTCTCTCTCTCTCTCTCTCTCTCTCTCTGAGTGTGTGTGTGTGTGTGTCTGTCTGTCTGTCTGTCTATCTATCTGTTGGTTTATAAGTGTGACGTTTTAAATTAATTATTTTTTTATTTATTCTCTTTTCATCCCCCTTACTGCCCCTTACTCCAGGTCTACCCTTCCCAAAATTCTTCCACCATCGTTCTTCCCATTCTCCTCTAAGTGGGTAAGCCCCTTGGGTATCCCCCTACCTCAACACATCAAGTCATTTAGGGGCTTGGCACATCCTTTCCCACTGAGACCAGACAAGGCAGCCTGTTAGTATTCTGTCTAAACTCCACCTCCACAGTTACCTGGCAACAGCCAGGTAGGTCTGGCCCTCTATAAAGGGGCTGCTTTACCCCTCCTCTCTCTCTTAATCTCTTACTCTCTTGATCTCTTGCATCTAGCTCCTCTCTGTCCCCTCCTCCTTCCCTTCCCCTTCTTTCCACGTGG
>JANHMN010000001.1:148686046-148721620 GCA_030674055.1 Rhabdomys pumilio
ACACACACACACACACACACACACACACACACACACACACACACACAAATAGCATACACATACACAACATGGACACATATATAATGCATGCATATCACTCTCACACAAAAGCAATAGGAAAGAACCAGACACTGCCTACAAATAATGACATTTTCAATGACTCTGCCTTCTTAGACTGTCAATAAGTGACCTACTTAATAAAGTAAATAAGTACAAATAAACCTGTCTCTCTAGGGGTCCAGGTTAGTTGACACTGTTGGTCTTCCTATGGGGTTGTCATGCCCATCTGTTCCACAGATTCTTCCTCAGACTTTTTCATAATGGTCTTTGAACTCAGCCCAATGCTTGGCTATGAGTATCTCTATCTGTCTCAGTCAGCTGCTAGTAGAGCCTTTCAGAGCACAGCCATGCTAGGCTCCCATGAATGTACAACATAGCATCAGTAATAGTGTTAGGGTTTGGTGCCTGCCCATGGGGTCTGTCACCAGTTGGCTGTTCATTCAGTCCCTGCTTCATTTTTGTCCCTGTGTTTCTTTTAGATGGGAAAAATTTTAGGTTGGAGGTGGATTTGTGTTCTCATCTCTCCACTGTTGGGCATTTCAGCTAGAGCTACCTACACTGAGTTCAGGGAGTCTCACCCATCCCAGGTCTTTGGAATTTTCTAGAGGTTTCATCCACCACCCATTCCTGTAGGAGAGTAGATGGTGCCACTAGACAGAAAACCTGGTAAGGTTGAGTGGATTCAGGCAGCCCTACAATTCTTATAATTGAGAACATTGGGTGTTTAAATCTACTCCAGACTAGGTTCCTGTACTGGAAAATGTGACCACAATACCCCATTGAGAGGACTGTTGCAATTAGTCACATAGAAACAACACCTGTAGTCTTTCCACATGCAGATGAGGCATTCCTAACATTTCAGACTAAGTCAATAGAAAACATCTGCCTCTAGATCTCAACCCACTCCCAAATGTTTATAAGGTCCTATCCACAAGGAATACAGTGCAAGAGTTATTTCACCAGAAATCATCTGAGAGTGCCTGTCTTATTGAGCTGTCCAGGGAAGAGTTTTCTCTTCCAAAGGTTTCATTGATAGACCTCAACCTAACCCAATCCAACCAGCCTGGTACACAAGCTTGACTGCAATCACTTCCTGGTTGTTAGCCTTGACCTTGGCCCCTAGCTACTGGTTGCATCTCACTGCCTGCCACTGACTCTGGGGCAGCCCACAGAAAAGGCCCAGCATCCCACCTTGCTCCAGCTTCCCCTCAAAGAGTTGTAAATCTTTGGCTGCTCCTGACAGGCCAGAGAACCACAGATCTTGGCTGACAGTACCTAGTATGCAGACTAACACATCCCTGGCAGCTGAATGTTTTCATTTATTTTTCTGGTCCGCTGGGCTCCTCTCCTGTCTTCCTTCATACCTGCCCCTGCCCCTTCTTTCCCTCTCCTCCCCACCAGGGTTCCTCCTTCCCTATGCCTCTATGATTATTTTGTTTCCTCTTCCAAATGAGATTAAAACGTCCTCACTTGGGCCTTCCTTCTTGTTTACTTTCTTAGGGTCTGTGGAGTATATCAGAAGTATTTGACACTAAGCCACCAACCAAAGGAAATACATATGCTGGTCAGATGTCCCTGGCACATATGTAGAAGAAGACTGCCTTGTCTGGCCTCACTTAGAGAGGATACCCTTAATCCCATAGATGCTTGATGCCCTAAGGAGAGAGGGATACCTGGAAGGGCACCCTCTCAAAGGCAAGGAGGAGGAGGAATGGAGGAAAAACTCTGAGAGGGAGACTGAGAGGGGGTTAACATTTGGACTAAAATAAATAAAATAATTTACTAAATTAACTAATAAAAATAAAATTCAGGGCCAGAAATACCAATCAATCAAACAAACAAAGAACAACAAAAAAAAAAACCAAAAAACAAACAAACAAACAAAACTTTCTCTTTTCGCTTATTAACTATCCATTTTCTGAAACTACCATAACAAATTACCACTACCACAGAAGGAGAAGTAGTACATGCTTATTATTTCACAATTCTGGATGTTGGAATTGTTCAAATGTGCTGAAGTAAGTAAAATCAAGGGATCCAACGATTGGTATATTGTGGGGAGCCAACAGAAGGTGGCTATCATTCTTACAACTATCTTGAGCCAAATACCCTGATAAGAGACTTGATTACAACAGCCTACAACAGCTGAGCACATTCTGATAACATCTTGTTTTAGATACCCAGGATTTTCCCTTGGGTGTATGAGACTTAAAGGTGTGTGACTTAAGGGCATGACTTAGAGATCAGATTTAGAGACAAGACCTAAGGGCGTGACTTAAAGGCATAACTTAAAGGCATGGCTTAGAAGTGAGACATATAAAAGGTGAGAGGCAGACAGAAGAAAGCAACAGATTATTAGACACATTTGCTAGTAGGCACTTGAGACTCAAGACAGGCAACTGAATTAGACACTTGAACTTGGAAGAAGTAACTTGGAACTAGGAAAGAGACTAGCAATTTAGGACTGAGATTAGGACCTGAAACTTGGAACTTGGAGGCACTAGGGACTAGGAACTAGGGACTAGGACTCAAGACTTGGGACTTGAACTAGGAAGAGAGACTGAAGAATAAACAGGATTGAATCACACTTTGTTTGGTCTCCATTCCTCGAGTTCGTCCTCACTCTCTCTCTCTCTTTCTGAACCCGACCACAGACCAGAGCAGCTTGGAGCAGTGCAGGCTCTAACAATTTAGCCCCCAAGGCTTTTGGCAGTGCGGATTTCCAACACTGATAGTGCGGTCCACGACATTTTGGCCCCCAAATGTGGGGTAGTTCGATTCGCAACATTTTTGGTGCCCAATGTGGAGCAGCTGGGGCCACAACAGTATATTTTCTGGAAGCTGTAGGAACCATCTATTTTTTGTTTGGTAGTTTGTATTTGTTTGTTTGGCTTGGTTTGGTTTTGGTTTTGTTTGGGGGCAGGCATTGCTGTTGTTCTGTGTTGTGTGTTGTGTTTTTCCTTTTCCAAATCCTACCATTGCTCACCCTCTTTGGCAGATAGCTCCTTCTTCCATCATGACAGTCCTGCTTCTATAGGATCACTTTCTTTCTAGACTTTCAGGAAGCGGACATTTCTGGTTTCTTTGGAAAGTCAGTTATGTCAAATGATGTTTTCCTGGGGCACCCAGGTAAAACGATGTTTTGCTTGCTAAAGCAGACACTCATGATGTTCAGAAGGACTGTAAATATAACCCCACAGACAGCGATAGCTTCAGCATTGGCTTGCTTTGCTCCTCTTCACTATTCTTGGTTAATGACAGACATGTATTGGTTTGCTTTATGTATTGGATTGCTGAGTTCCACTTGTGGTGATATCTTAGAGAGAAACTCATCAAAGAACTTCCTGTGAAGTTCCTGCAGCATCTTGCTACTTCCATGGCCTCAGGTTGGTTGACAAGGCTTATAGTTCCTTCTGGCTTGAACTGCCCTTGCAGGTTCCTGTGGACTGGACTACAACTGCTGGTTTGTGTATGGTGTCTGCCCATAGGACTGGATTGCAGCTGTGGGTTTGTATTTGGTGTTTGCTACTAGACAGAATTGCTGATATCCTGACAACAAAGATTGAAACTTGCCCCCAAAGGACTATTTCTAAACAGATCTACTTACCCCATGTCTTAATAACTTTTCTCTTCTACTACCTCTGGTCAGTGGTGGGTTAGAGGAAACCTTGAACCCTTATTAAAGAAGATTAAAAAATTTTTCTGCCTACACTCGTCTTCCTTCTAGTATGGACATCACTCAGACCCTGCTCCAAATAATTCCTGTTCTGTAAGAAGCATCTTACACTGCATAACTTATAAATTAAACAAATTAACCCCTCACATTTCCAGTGGCAGAGCTTGTTATGACTGCTGATTCTGTGTTTCATGAGGTCTGGTCTCAAATCCTGAAATGACCTGTTCTGCTCTGTCCTGATGTTGGAGAAAATGAAAAAGGACAAAAATAGAAATGACTCAAATTTCACTCTCAAAAGTGGATAATTAATAGACTTTCAGCTCCAGAGACCCTGAGTTTCAACCTCTGACTTTCAAAAGGATTCATGAATTCAACCCCTAGTAGTCCCACCCAGGCAATCCAAGACAATCTCCTCTATCCCAGATCTTTACTCCTGACTGTGAAGTTTCTCTTTCCATTTAAAGTTACATGGTTGTAGGTTTCCAACAGTGAGGTGTGGAAATCTTTGGAGGCTCATTATTTAGGCTATAGCATAAACCATCCATGAATCATTAATGACATCCACCAATACTCTGTGCTTCAATGCTTTTGTGTAAACAAGCAGAAATCCTTAGGGTTTTCTCTTTCATTGGTATAGTATAGGAGAAAGGCACACAAGCAAGATAAATATTAGTTGCTATGTCAGAATATGTTTTACAGAAAATAATCTCTGATGAATCTAAAAGAAATCAAGATTGGAGTCAAGACATTTTGTCATTGAGTTTGATTTGTCTAAAATAACACCAAATTAAAATTGTCTATATAATAAGTGACAATAAACACTACAAAATAATTTTTCTTATTATTTAAAGGTAGTTTTTAAAAGCAAAGCATTGCGTTAGTAGTTAATCCTTTCATAGATGTATTCATGTTCTTCTCTGAACCTCTTACATAGTATAATAGAATGACTGAAAATTAAAGGTTTTTTTCATTCCCCAAACACAGAATGTGCACAAGCATTGCTTGCCAATACTCTGCCATAAAACTCCAGAACCTTTCTCCCCCATTTTTTCATTTAGTTCCTTTGGAGAGAAAAAGCTCTTAATTACACTATCTGATTCTGTTATTTTTTCTCCTGACACAGAATCAGAAAGGATTACTTGGACTCTCTTAACCATGAAAGCAAGTGAACGCTAGCAGTAGCCCCTTAAGATGCTTTCAGTCCTTCTGAAGAAAAATAACAGATTTGGGTCTTAGCATTTGAAAATCATTTCTCTCCCTGAGCTCATGTTTATCTGCAAATAAATCCGACTTGGCCATGTTGGCTGTGATAAATATGGAACAGGTTGTAGGTGATGCTTCTTACAGTGCCCTGTGTGACTTAGGTTGCCCCTTGAGTCTTCTCGTTTGTTGAATAAGAAACTCAAAATTTTAGGGTTTTGGGGGTGAAGGAGGTATTTTTCTCAGTTTTCCCTTTAGATATTTTTTTTCCTTTGTGGATGATTTTGTTTTTTTTCCCCCTTCTTTCAACTTCTAGAGATCTTGTGAGGTTTGTCATTTCTGTGTTTGTTAGATATGAATTTTAACAGACTTCCTGTTCTTAATCTCTTACTAGAGCTGCTCTTCTCTATGTCCACATAAATGGACTTCAAAAGACAGTCAACAAATTTTCCTAATGCTGCTGGCTATTATTGAAATATATTAAATGCTAAAATTAAGAAATTATGTCTTCTTAGTGGTTTGAAGAGAGCTTATTTTTTCCTAATGAATTATAATTGCTGTAACTGTTTTTTGCACAAATTTTGAAATATGCAAGACTATAAATATGAGGATAGTCTTAATGTACTTTTGTAGATGCTAATGAAATATTGGAAAAATATGCATCATGTGGACATATCTATGGATGCAATGACCCTAGAGTTGATCAAAATCAAAACCCAGCAACTCATTGATTTTAACTTGGAATTTATCATTAGTAATTTGGAGCAGGTAACTCAGGCTTTGATTGAATGGTTATCTCTGAGACTCTAATTTGATTATGTAACCATTTTATACTTCTACAGCTGTGTCATGAAATGAAATCAATGTTGATTTCTGCTATCTATTGTGCCTTTTCTCATTCAATAACTATAGGGATTGCTTCTACTCTTTTATATAACTACATTTTCCATCATTTCTGTCTTAGAATTTGAACAAAAAAGATTGTGTACATGTCAGTGTACATGTTTACATGTACACATAGGAACTGTAAGCTATTGCTAACTCTGTGAGCTTAGTTGACTGATGAAATAAAGACCACTTAATTGCTCTTATTGGAAAAAAATACAGTTCTGTTAGTAATTGCTTAAAAGTGGGCTAATACATAGCTACATTTGATACCTGGAACTGACGGGACCTAAGTTCTTTCGTGCTATGTTATCTTTAACATACATGTTCCATTCTGTTTTTCAAATGTTTGTCCCTGAAATACTAGTAGGCAGAAGAGAACAGGGGAATGCACAGAAACTACCTTATAAACAATGATCAGGAAGTTGTTTGCATTACTTCCTCTTTACTCACATTGACAAGCACTTAATCATTTCACCATGTCTACCTGCAAGAGATAAGGCAAATAGTGGTCTTCAATATAAGCCTTGTTAAAAGTAGACTTACTATTACTAAAGGATAACTAGAAAAACTGACAGTGTTTAGTCAGTAAACTCTGCATGCATACTAACATTGAGTAAACATACTTTCAAGTTATTGTATGTAGGAGTTCTAAAGATAGTAACACACATACAGAGCTTCTGTCATCGCCTAGGGACATCTTTCATAAATTCTTTTATTTTTATTTTAGTTTTCTTCCTTCTTCTTTTTCTTTCCTTTCATTATACTTGTTATATTTAATTATCTTAGTAACTTCTATATACTGGGTATTGTGCTTCACACTGAAACTCAAAATTAACAAGGTTATTTTCTATATTATGGGGAAGAAAGCAAGAAGTCAGCATAACTTGATGCCATTCTAACAACATACTGCAGGAAGACAGAACAAAGAGTGTGTGGAATATTCAGAAAACATCACTAGTAGGTGACATTTGAATTTGATTGACATGGAGTGGGAGTAGATGATTGGTACCTAGTCCTACTTTGTTTTCATTCTCCGGAGCCCTAGCTCTGTCTATAAATATCAACAACCAGGTCACTGAAACCTGAAATTGAAGACCCTGGTACTATTTACCGTGTTCTCAGTTAACCTCCTAAGCACAAATTAGGACTGTACTTACTCAAAATAAAACGTAGCCAAGTGACATGTTATGTCTAATGATACACAAAGAGAATACAGAGATGTCACTTTTAAGTGGACTGATGGTACAATTGCTATGTCTTTGTAGTAGTGGTAGTCAACACAAATTTGCTGAGCTATCAAATGTAGGTCAGCTACCCTGGAGAGCTGCCCATACCTGAAGCATATTCACAGAGAAATAAATTCTTGCTGCTTTAAGACATAGAGATTTGTGGACTGTTAGCAAAGGCATTCAGCCTAGTGTCACTCATACATCAAAAAAATAATTCGTTCCACAGTCCACTTTTCTCTTATGCTCTGTCTTTTATGTCCATGTTCTTTTATTTAACAGTCATGTAATAGTGCTAGAATAGGATTAAAAATAGAAAACAAGAAAGATCTAATTTGTCCTTAGTGAAATTCATTCCAAATTATGTTAAGATACCATACCTATATTGCACAGAAGGGACATTTATTATTGTTTGGATAATTTCTGGTGATTCATTTTCAATTTGTAGAGTTAAACTGACCCTCTTAAAAATATCAAAAACGACTTATCCTACTCAATCAGTATGGAGTAAGTTGTATTCACTCAAAATACAATATTACTTCAAAAGTGAGAAAACAAATAGTTGCAAACTTGATAAGATGGGTATTCTATATTTATATAGTTATCATTACATAATAAAACCTATAAAAATCTGGTTTTGTTGGCAATATCACTTCTGTAATAGTTTCTACTTACCTACATTGAACCTAAGGCATCAAAAAGATGAATCTGTATAAGTTTTAGCCTGGCATAAGTGTATCTTAAGGCGGAAAACAGTTGGTACATAAAATTTTAGAAATGACTCTGAGAAAATGACTCTAATAATGACACTGAGAAACGTGCTGGAATTTTTCAGTTCCTTGTCCTTGGTGAGTCAGCAAAGACAAGTGTCATGGGATCTGATATGAGAGGTCAAAGGGACACAAAAATAAATAAGAATAAAAATGCTAAAAATGCTGAAAAATAAATAAGAAGAAAAATGCTGAAAGGCTCTTCACAGAACCTCAAAATGTCATGATGCTCTGGGACTTAATATCCAAAGAAGCCTTTCCTTTAATAGAAGGAATGATATTGTTTCATAGTCTTTTATAGTCATGTATAGCAAACTAAATACCTACTTTTACATAGAAAATATCTAACATGCTTTCTTGTACTTGCTAGTATCTTTATTTAACCAATCATAATGATCTGCTAAAAACTTCTAAAAAAATACCTGACTTCAACAATCAGCAAACTTTCACAGAACTGAACAAACAGAGGCTTATTCCTTCTTCATTTTTATTTTATGAGTCTTGGTGTTTTGCTTGCCTGAATGATGATGTATTACATGCGTTTCTAATGCTGTGTCAGCCAGAAGAGAAGTCCACATGCCCTAGAACTGAAGTTGTGGACAGTTATAAACTGTCATGTGAGTGCTGAAAACTGAACCCAGGTTCTCTGGAAAAGTAGCCAGTGTTCTGAAGCACTTAGTGATTGCTTTAGTCCTTTTACCCCTTTTACCATATTTATAAATATTATGTTTTTACTATGATATAATTTTATGTCAGTTGGTTACATGTGTTATCATTATTACTAATCATACAGGTTTTTTTTTTTATAAGTTTAATTCTTTGTTTGTTTGTTGTTTTGTTTTTTCGAGACAGGGTTTCTCTGTGTAGTCCTGGCTGTCCTGGAACTCACTCTGTAGACCAGGCTGGCCTACGAACTCAGAAATCTGCCTGCCTCTGTCTCCCAAGTGCTGGGATTAAAGGTGTGCGCCACCACCGCCCGGCTAATCATACAGTTTTAAAATGTTCATGGTTAATAAACAGAACAACAGAATTGTAGGTATATAACATCCAGGAATGAAAGAACATAATAAATGCCAATCCAAGATAGCTCTTGGTGTAGGAGTGATGATGGTAACAAGAAGGATGGTAC
The DNA here is from genome assembly GCA_030674055.1 of Rhabdomys pumilio. Taxonomy (NCBI): domain Eukaryota; kingdom Metazoa; phylum Chordata; class Mammalia; order Rodentia; family Muridae; genus Rhabdomys; species Rhabdomys pumilio. The sequence continues at coordinate 148,694,996 of JANHMN010000001.1, forward strand.
TAGGGCAAAGGGCAAACCTAAGCTAGGTTTTCTAAAATGTTATTTCTTAAAATGGACTAAGGGTAGGTATATAAAGTTTGTAATAATTTTCTTTATATCATTTAAAATAGTATATAAAATAGTCCATATTCATAGTCATTTTTAAAGCTCACATAATCTATCTCTCAGTCTCTATTAATTTCTTCCAAATCTATGGGAACATTTTTAAAAAACATTGAGATAGTGAATCCCCTTTTAGATAACTTCCTACTATCTTCCCATCTTGCTATTGTGATTGCATCTATTTTTTTCTTCATGCTTGCAATTGCTTCTGGATTCAATCAATTCTGGCACAAGTGTATTAGTATTACTTTATTGCTAATGCTAAAAAAATAACTATTTCATTTTCTTATTGTGAAGCAAAAAGGCATTCCATAGAATAAGTTTGATAACGTAGATAAGAGAGTTACTTAGCTTGTATGAATGCTTTTGGAGGGAATTGGTGGTTGCAGGTTTGAGGGTATGAATATATAAATAACTGCAATAGCTTTCTTTGCCATTATAGATAAAGTCAATGATATGACTAGGTCAGAGGATGTGGTGTCCATTCTCATTTCACTGATATCACCTCTGTATTTCCTCTCATCAGCTGAGAAGATGTATAATAGGTTATGTTTCTTGATGACAGAGATTACTCCTGTTGAATCTGTTCTGAGGGTTGAGATAAGTGGGTCATGTTTTGAATATTTATGAAAGCTATGTGCAGCTATTGGGAAATGTAAGGGTATTTTCTTGTATTAAATGGCGATTTATAGTATCTTGTTGTTAATATAGAGAAATGACCTGTTTTCCCATCTAACTGTGTTTGTTTTTTGGTGCAACTCCAACTCTCCCTGCTTGTGCATTTTGTACATTTGTTGTACACACTTCTCTACCTTGAGAGCTTTCTCTGTGAAAGGAGGGGAGAACTTGTCACAGAATCACAGGGTATGTCAGATGTCAGGCCATCTTCTTGGCTCATCTGGGAGCAAAGCATGCACATTTGCATCGTGACCTTTAAAAAACCAAACAGAGAAGGTGATATGAGGGTCACTTCTTAAGCCCAGATAATGAACTGATTATCCCCCAAAGCCTGGTGGCCTGAATAACAATCAGAGGAAAGTTCACATTAAATCCTGAGAGGGAAAATAAATCCCTGAAGTGGCATTTTTAATAAACCAATTGTATATTGCAATCAGTATTTTAATTTTTTGTTGCTTGGATACCCAACAACAAGAGATCAAATAGTTGCCATAAATATTACCAGTGTACTTAAACTTATATTATCTCATTGTTCCTCAACTATTGCTAGAATACATCCCCTCTTTCTTCTATGCTTGTTTGTTTGTTTGCTGTTGGTGAGCATATTAAGGTATGCCAAAGATTTTCTACAATAGTTATAGGATAGAAATTTGCACATATTTTCAATTAAGCTCCATTTGTTCTGTAAGGCTATCTGATATGTAAATGAATTGAGGGTATTGTTTTTATTATTTTCTGTACAAGCATATGGTGTACTTTTAGATTGGTATTGTCTTAATTGGTTACAATGAAAATGTTTCTAAAATTTCAGTATCAGAACAAATTGAAAACTAAGAAGAGAAGGGCTACACTGGGAGTGTTAGGTCCAGTTGGCACACTCAAGTTTTAAGCTTATCTTTGCTTCCATGTTTATTGAAGCTAATATGAACTAGACACACTAGTCTCAGACAGAACATCAATGAGTGTGTTTAGCTTTGTGAAGGAGATGCTCACTAATTGAATGAATAATTGGTGAATATTGATAAAATAGCTGATTGTTTTCTATGTATATTCTAAGCAATTACATGTTAATTTTTCCAGTGACTATTTCAAATATTGATTATTTTGGTCAATTATATGATCAGTAAGTGATTCACATAATGAATATCTGTGTTCCAAATCCTATTTTTAATATAACTAATTATATTTATGAAATTATCCTGAAATTACATTAGTTATATAGTATCAGAAAAGGAATAAAAGAAACGAGAGTAATATTGTCATGGTAATAAAATGGACTAATTCTCCTTTTAAAACTCTATTAGTCCATAATGTATATTTACCTGAATATTCTCTGATGCCTATGAAATTCTCAAATTCTCTCACTATTTCTTGATTATTTTCCATCTGCTATGTTGAAATGCCTATGAGTCATGACAGGAAGATATGATGATAAATGATATTACAGGTGCATGCAGAAAGCAGAGAGTGGTGAGTATTTGTACTCAGTTTTTACAGTTTCATTCAGTCTGGGATACCAGCTTAGAGAACAGTGACACCCACATTGGAGTAGAGTATCTTCTTACTCCAATTAGCACATTGAAGGTAATCCCTCCTGGACATGTGCAGATTCTTGTCTCTCTGGAGTTGACAAATATAAGTATCACACTGTGCATTCCCTGGTGTGCATGCCAATTTCTGTGTTTTCTCCACTGTTGTCATTTCCTGAATTGATAGAATTCATCCACACATAACCAATAACTCAGGTGTGTGGGGTTTTTTTGTTTTGTTTTTGTTTTTTGTTTTTTGAGACAGGGATTCTCTGTATAGCCCTGGCTGTCCTGGAACTCACTCTAAAGACAAGGCTGGCCTCGAACTCAGAAATCCTCCTGCCTCTGCCTTCCAATTGCTGGGATTAAAGGCATGCACCACCACTGCCTGGCACCATGTGTGTTTTTTAAAACTTTATATAACTTATAACTTTTATGGAAATTTAAGAAATATATATTAAAAATTAGTAAGTTTTCCCCCAACTTATTTTCTTCTATTAAAAATGGATTTTTTTCTCACATAAATTTTCCTATTTTTTTCTCTATCCCTCTACTCCATCCAGTTCCTCCCCACCTTCCCCTTATGTCTGAATCCACTTCATTTCATTAGAAAACAAACAGGCTTCAAAAAGAAATTATAATAGAACAAAGCAGAAAGAGGAAGAGGAAGAAGAAGAGGAAGAAAAAAACAAGAAGAAAAGAAAGATTAAAAAAATAGAGCCCAAGAAAAGACATAAGACACAAATAAAAATGCAGAAACACACTCTTTCACACACTCAGGAATCCCATAAAATTACTAAACTGGAAGCCATAGTATATGGACAAAGGACCTGTGGGATAGAATGAGAGAAGAAAAAAAACAATAAGACAAAATTAAAAAACAAAAATAAGGAAAGGAAAAGCCCTGACATGACATTATAAGACAAGGAACTTCCAAAGACATTGTTGAGTTTGGTTTCTATTGGCCATCTACTGCTAGACATGCAGCCTATGCTGAAAAGCAGTTTCTTTCCCCATGGTGATTCCCTTGAAGAAAACTAAATTTTCATTTGCAAGTAATAACCCTTGTAAGTTTTAATAAAGATCTTAACCTCCCACAAATGACTCTATTACCAGTATACTGTACTAGTCCTAAAATGGAGTCAAAGTCTCTCCTTCTAGTCTCTTTCATGCAAGCTGAATTAATATCCACTTAATAAATTGGGTAGAAAATTGCTTTTCCTCACCTACTCCTTCCCTCAGGACCCAACATGCCACCTAGTAGTCTCTCTACATTGAAGATACATTTCCTGATGTTGCTTTTTGCTCTGCATTCCAATAACCACTAAATTAATTTTCTCCCTGACTACATTCAAATCAGCAAGTCCTTTTAATACATCCTGAACTCTGCATTTAGAATTGATTTTTCCAAGTATTCAAACCATTATTTTCTGACTAAATGCAAATGTTAATTTCCACTGAATCCTTGCTTCATGAGAAAAATCCCAATATCCACAACAAGATGTGACAACTTCATCCATAGTTGCTAGATTCCCTTCATGTTGATCTCTCATTATAGCATCGTAGGCACTTTCCCTTTGGAAAAGAATACTGTCTTCAATTCTATTCCATTGATCTACCTTCCTGTCTCTGCACCAATACCATGAAGTTTTTATGACTATTGCTCTGTAAAACAGCTTGAGGTCAGGGATGGTAATTCCCCCTGAAGTTCTTTTATTGTTGAGAATAGTTTTTGCTGTTCTTGGTTTTTTGTTATTCCAAATGAATTTGAGAATTGCTCTTTCTAACACTATGAATAATTGAGTTGAAGTTATTGTAATTATAGTTATATAATGTTTATATATAATGTTTTTATCTACAATCTAGATATTTTCTGTGCTTTTGACCTTCTTAAGAATTATTGTATTTCAGTTGACTTTTTAATTAACTTGTTGGATTTATACCTTCTGTCCTGATCACTGCTCTATTGCTATGAATAGATAGTATAGCCAAGGCAACGCTTATAGAAGAAGGCATTTAATTGAGGGCTTGCTTACAGTTTCAGACATTCAGCCCACAGGCATAATACCAAGGAGCATGGTGATGCAAATGCTATTGGAGCAGTAACTGAGAGCTACATCCTGGTACACAGGGTGAGAGAAAAAGAGAAGAGAGGGAGAGAGGAGGGGGTGGTATCTTCCTATGGGCTTTTGAAACCTCAGAGTCTACTTCCCATGACACACTTCCTCCAACAAGGCCACATCTAATCCTTCTAATCTTTTCAAATAGTACTACTCTCCAGTGATTAAGCATTCAAATATATGAGCCTATGGGGGCAATTCTTATTCAAACCAACATACTCCCTAATTTTTAAAAATTGCTTAAACAATTAAATAAATTAAAAACAATTTAACTTATTATAGGTTAACAATACATTTATAATTTCCAAAACTTATATAACTTTACATTTACATTTTCTTTCAATTGTCTCTTTTGGATTACCATGTGTTATATACTTCTTTCTACTTATAATTTTTTGGTCTTTGTTTTCAGGTTTCACACACAACATTAGATTTCATTATCATATTTTCATACAGAATTTGTTTTGGCTGTTTCCCTCTTCTTCCTTTCCCATCAGAGTGCTGTGATCAACTCTCCACTCTATAAACTGATATTTTTTTTTGTCACATGTCTATTAATCTATCCTCCTTGTTTTTGCATCTCATATTCTCCTTTTAGTTTCATTATCTATATGTATATTTTAATTTAATAATATAGTTTTATTTTATTTTATGATTAGTTTTAGTTATTTGCCCATATTTCCTCATGCCCCTTCATTTAGTGACAAGATATTTCCTAGGTTAACCTGAAATTCATGATTGTTCTGACTTAGCTTGCCAAGTGCTAGCATTAAATAAACATGCAACACCATACCTGGCTAATATTCTTGTCATTTTATTCCACATATTAACACCATAATAAATAAATAAATAAATAAATAAATAAATAAATAAATAAATTTTCTCTGTTTCATATTTCTATATTATTTCTATTTTCTATGTTACTGTATTTTCTTTCTAAAGAACGTCACTATTTTGTTTATTTTCAAATTTATTTTAACAAAGTAGTAGCATTCATTTAACCTTTCTTTTAAGAATTTGTTAGCAATAATTGATATATTTTTTATCTAAGAGTTCATTTTAGTGACTTGAGTTCAAATGCTTCTACAGCCAGTGGCCACCATTTTCTAGCTGATGCAGTGACAAATCCTATGTGGGAAGTGGCCAATTTAATTAAACTAAGCCTCATAATTCCTTTGAGTAACCGTTGTTTGCACCTACCTTTATGACTCCAAAGATTTCTTTTGGAGGAAGCAGAGTGAATGAAACTGCTAACCTTATGTAAATGGACAATAGGAGCCTAGATACATGCCTCTTCTTCTCCATTCTCCTTTCAGGAACCATTATACTGTGATGTATTTTGCAGCTTCTGACAAGGTTGTCCATATGAATCATTCTACTCTGTATGTGATCTAATAGCACAACCTCTTGTTTATTTCTCTCTTCAGTGTCTTTAGTTTTGCACTGCTTTCAATTGAACCACACTCCCTACTAAAAACATCCATCCATCCTGTCTTTGGTTTGTTTACTTGTTTGTTTGTTTGATTTTAGATTGAAGACCAAGACCGTCATGTCAGAGAACCAACTTCTGGTTTTGATAAAATTGACTACTGAAACGTGCATATATTAGGAATCAATGCTCATTTATTGGTTATTTTCTTCTTGCAACTTATTTTTTCAACAATTTTTCTAATCTTACTTTTGAACTTGAAAACTCAAAAATTTGTTGACTTCAGGTTTTTCTTGAATTTTTGTGTTGAAGAATATTTTTAAATTTTTTCTGTTACAACTTACTTCTTGCTTAATTTTACACCACTGGTATTTATTTCTTACAATGCTAGATATTGAAGCCAGGGCCTCAAATACTGGGGGTAAATGGTATAATATTAGGCTTCATCTTAGCCTGTCATTGCTAATTTTGAAATATTTCCTGGAGCTGACAACATGGCTCTTGCAGAAGACCTACTTTCAGTTCCTAGCACCCACATTGGATGGCTCACAACTGTCTACAATTTCAGCTTGAGGAGATCCAGTTCCCCCTTCTTGGTTCTATGTCCACCTGTAATAATACATATCACACATACACATAGATATATTCATACCCCCCACATATACAATTTGAAATAAAACAAACATTTTTTTCTTAATAATAAAGCATTTCTAATTCTACTTTAAACACTTTGGTGTATTCTTATAACTTTTTGTACTAAGTACATGTATTTCCTATAATTTTTCATACTTTATTATGTTCTAATTTGTAGTATTATAGTGCTTAATATACTAAGATTTGAAATTTCTTGGGCTTATTTTTGAATAATTCTTATAATTCTGAAATTATTCTATGAGTGTTTAAGAATTTATATTAATCCCCTAGTTGTTGGGGTCAAGTTACCACATATAATCTTTTAAATTCATGTTGTGCTCTGAAATCTTTTATAGCCTTATTAAGTTACCATCTGTCCCATCTGTCACTTACTGAGAAAATTCTCTAACATGTCCCACTATGATGGCCCATTTTTGTTATTTATGTACACATGTGTTCATCTATTAAACTATGCTATTAGTTGTACTCAATTTTAAATTATATAGCTTCCAACTAAGCATTTACGTCTACTGTCAAGCCTTAATTTTTTTTCTGCCAAAGAAACTTTTATTCGACATGAGTAAAGCAAGTTTCATTACTTTAAAAGAACAGTATGTAGTATCTATTTTTTGTTTCAAATATTTTTTTCTTGCATTTTAAAATATTAGCTTGTAGATTTAATATTGTTAGGACTTAAAGAAAAAAGTCTAATTTTATATATTCTTTTTAGTTGTCGGTCTTTGTCAGACAGTGATGTATGAACTGAAGACCAAGTAAGGTCATTTATTTGAATTTATAAAGAAATCCACACTAGAGCAAAACAATGCCACTCACTTATATCCTGTTGTTTTTTCTTTGCTTCTACAATAAGGTAGTTGAATAATCATGACAGAATGCATAGCCTAAACCATTTACTTCCCATCTTTTTACCAAAAGCTCCATGTTGATACAAAGCATGGATTTGGAATTACTGGTAGAGTTGAATTCCATAAATCTAAATATCCCTCATGATCTTTCTACTTCATTTTGTAATAATTTTATGTTGATATTTTTGTAGAAAAAAATGATTGTTACTAAAATGAGAGCTAAATTTTAAAAGTGCTGAGAAAATAATATTTTTACTTAAATATTTTAGCTAAAATTTTACATTGTGTATGTATATAGCATTTTCATTATTCATTCATCAGTTGATAGATATCTGGGCTATTTTCCTTTTTTAGATATTGTCAACAGAGCAGTTGTGAAATAGATAAGTATCTTTGTACTAGTCATATATTTGGGGGAATATGTCCAAAAATAATATAACAGAACCTTATGATAGATCTATTTCTACCTTTTGAAAGAAATCTTTGCATTCCTTTTTATTGTGAGTACGACAGTTGGCATTCCTAACAACAATGAATAAGTTTCTATTTTCACATATCTGTTCCAGTACTTCTTGTCTGTTTTTTTGGTTTTTGGGGGGGACAGGTTGTGGGTTTTTGAGGACTTAAGCAGTATGACTTGGATAAGATAAATATCTCAAAGTTTACTTAATTTTTTTTAATTTTTGCATTTCCAAGATGGCTAAGAATATATATATATATAATATATATATATTCTTATATATATATATTATATATATATATATATATTATCTGTTGTAATTAGTTTCTTTTAAAAGTCCTCCACTAAGTTTAATAGTCTATTTTTAAAATATCATTAATTGCTCATTTCCCCTGTGTTTGATATATTGAGTTATTTGTACACTATAGACAGGAATCCTTTGTATATCTGGTATAGCCCATTCTATAGGCTGCTTATGCATTTATTTGATAGTGTTCTTTGCTATACAGAAGCTTTTTCATTTCATGAAGTCTAATTTGTCAGTTGAGAGCCTACTTCCTGTGTGATTAGAGTTATACTCATAAAGTTGTTACCTGTTCCTATGAGTTGAAACATACTATTTTTCTTCTTGCAAAATAATATTATCAGGTCTTATGTTGAGGTTCTTGAGTCATTTGGCATTGAGTTTTAGGGTACAAAATAAAGATCTTGTTTCATATTCCTACAAGTAGCTCCCTAGTTTAACCAACATGATTTGTTAAATATACTGGTGATTTTTCAATATGTATTGTTGCCCTATTCTTTTTAAAGGTTCCTATAGAAGTATGGTATTGGGCTGTGAAGAGATGATTTGGTCTCCCTGGTAGAGCAATGAGTTTGAGATAGCCGGAGACCCAACAGGAGACCATGGTCTGTGAAAGACATGGCCTGTGAGGGACAGCATGTATCTCCCCACGCCCCGGGATTCCAGACTCCTCCATGCAGTCCACATCTCTTATTAACCTGCACCTTGCAGACATGTTTGGCTCAGTAGCTCTTCCCAGAGAGGTTTTGAGTCTACAGCTACAGGTAGAGGGCGTGGCTACAGGCCTCCACCTCGAGATTTCCATATTCATGAGTTACCTAAAGGGGAGGGCGTAGCTAAATTAAGTTATTCCTTCCCAATCCCTCCTCTTTTCCCCCTTTCTATTTAAGTCAGCTCCCCTCTGACTTGGAGGGGGGTGCGCATATTCAGACCCAACTACCACACCATGAACAATAAACTTTTAAACCCATGGACTCCAAGTGACTTCTGGGGCCTGCCGCCACCAAAGTTTCCAGTCTTTGAAACCTTGGACCTTCTCGTGTATATGTGTGTTCCACCAGTGTGGAACGCCCTGCCCCGGTGCTTTGCTGCCGCAGAGTTCATTCCCACAGTATGGTTTTAAACATAAGCCCTCTTTCTATTCCATTGATCAGTGTGTCAATATTTATGTCAGTGCCATGCTGGTTTTAGTACTATAGTTCTGTAGTTTAACTTGAAATAAGGAACAATAATACTTTCAACAGTTCTTTAATTATTGAGGAATGTTTTCACTTCCCTTGGGAATTTGTATGTTTCCATGTAGATTTTACATTTGATATTCAAATTTCTGTTAGAAGATCTCGGATCAATCCTCGGATCCATGAGCATGATGGGTTCTGCTATCCTCTTTTTCGGGAACCATTTGCCTGCTTCTTTGAAGGAGAGACAAAGAGACACAGAGAGAAAGAGCGAGGGAGAGAGAGAGAGAAAGGGGGGGGGCAAAGTGAAGCCTGGTCAGGATCTGATGGCATATTTCCTGGTTCACTGAGGCATGGAATGATAGGGGCAGGTACACTTGAGACTCAACATTCTACTGATCTTTTCTTTTTTTCTTTTTTTTAATTATTATTTTTTTAATTTTTTATTGGATATTTTATTTACATTTCAGATGCCAATCCCTTTCCCCATTTCCCTTCCCCAGAAAACCCCTATCCCGTGCCCCCCCTTTTCCATCTGGCTTTTATACAATTTTTTAAATGTTAATCAGGAGCTTTGTAAGTATGGTAATGCTCAATCAGAAGTGTAACCTAATACCCAATCTAGCTATGTAAACTATATTTGACTAGTGGAGACACGTGAACTTCTGCCTCCATGCCCCCTCTCTCTTTCTCTCTCTTTTTCTCTCTCATTACGGAGCTTCTCATCTACTTCATCTTCTCCTCTCCTTACTCCATCTTTTCCTCTCAGTGCTCCTTTCCCCTTAGCTCCTCCTACATATTACCCTTCCTGTTAAAATAAAGCTTTTCTACTGATCTTAGAGGAAGGAAGAGGGAGGCCTCTGGATAAGAACAGATGTCCTGTGTGCATTTCAGCAATTGTTTCTGTTAGCTTATGTCTTTGCTTCCCATGGTACTGTGGGGTATAAAAAGGCTATGAAAAATAAACTCCAGACTGCTGGCTGCTGTTTGCAGTATTGACTAGCAGTCCTCCCAAATCCATCTCTTGTTTTTTCTATCTTTCCTATCTTAAAAACTCCCCTCCCCTCCCCCAGAGATTGCTCTGCTCCACTTGAGTTGGTGGGTCTGACACATCTCTTCAATTCCTTTCTTCAGTATCTTAGGGTTTACATTGTGAAGGTCTTTCATTTTCTTGTTAGAGTTGTCTCATGGCACACTTTTAGTGTAATGTTACTGGGATCATTTCTCTCAGTATGTCATTGGTATACAGGAAAATCATTGATTTTCTGCTTTAATTTTGTATCTTGTTACTTTGCTAAAAGTAAAGTGTTTATCAGCTCTGGAAGTTTTCTGATGGATCTTCAGTGTCTCTTATATATAGAATTGTGTTATTTGTCAAATTCTTTGACTTTTTCCTTACTCTGTTGTATCTCTTATTTCCCTTCCTTGCCTTGTTGCTCTACATAAGACCTGAAGTACTGTATTAGATAGGAGTGGAGAGAATATGGAGTGATAAATGTAGTGGGAGCTTGCTTTGTTCCTGATTTTAGTGAAAACACTTCATGTTTTCTAACTAGATGATGTTGGCTTTACAAGCAGCTCTAACTGGAAAGGTTTCTCTTATATAAGTGTTGCAGTTCTGAGGGGAACGGTTTCCCCAGTGGAAGTGTTGCATATCAGAAGAAAAAGATATTCTAGTTTTCGGGAGCCAAGGAATACCACTAAGTCACACAGCATAACAAACCTCACACAAGAGATTTAATGGGAAAGAGAAGTGATTAGCTGTCTCCATTCCCGGTCTCCTCCCTGTAAATCCTCCATCCCATCCCCCCTCCTCTTTTAGAGGTAAAAGGGTACTTCCCCACCTACCCCTCTAGGATTCTCTTTACTGGGGCAACTAGCCTCAACAGTATCAATGGCCCCTCCTCCCATTAATGCCAGATATGACAATCTTCTGCTACTTAGGTAGCCAGAGCCATAGACCCTCCTATGCATACTCTTTGGTTGGTGGTTTAGTCCCTGGGATCCCTGAGGAGTCCAGTTAGTTGATATTGTTCTTCCTAAGGGGTTGCAATCCCCTTCAGCTCCCTCAGTCTTTCCTTATCTCTTCCATTGGGATGTCTGGGCTCAGTCCAATGGTTGGCTGTGAGTGTCTGGATCTGTCTTAGTCAGGTACTGGTAGAGCCTCTCAGAGGACAGCCCTATCATGCTCCTGTCTGCAAGCAGTTCTTGGCATCAGCAATAGTGCTGGTGTTCGCTATCTGTGGATGTGATGGATCCCTAGGAGAGGCGGTCTCTGGATGGTCTTTCCTTCAGTCTTGGCTCCGTTTTTATATCTCCCAATATATAGTGTTCTGAGTATTACGTGATATGAAGAATTTCTTCCCAGGACCTATCTGAATGTCTCCTGCACCTAGATAGACATCTCTTTCTGTGCTTCTGATATAGATTTTCTCTCCTTCTTACAGTTTTGTTCGTTTCTATTGTTAACAAATTCCTCCATGGTCCATGAATGTTTCCTCTCATGGTGGTGATGGTAGGATTTATCATTTTCATGGAGATTTTACTCCTTTACCCTTCATGTACATTCCTTTCACTAGTTTGTCCATTCTGCTTATAGAGATTTATGCTGACCTTTATGCTGACCTTTATTTATTATTATTATTATTATTATTATTATTATTATTGTCGTCATCATCATCATCATCATCATCATCATCATCATCATCATTCCCATACACATACATTGAAATTTCTGTCTTTTCATTGAATTCTAGTTTTCCATTTGAATTGTGTTCCTTGTTTCATTCATGGTTGTTTATATTTTTTTGGTCTTATTTCAGTATTTATTCATAACCTCTGAGTTTTTGAATATAATTAATTGCTACTTTGAGTCCATTGTCTTTTGTGTCATTTAATTTGCTTTCTTCAGGGAACATTTTCATAGGAGTATTATTTTTTAAAGAAGACATATTATCTTTGTTTTTTATATTGTTTGTGTATTTTTTATAGGTTCTGGGCATCTGAAATTAAGTCTTTGTCTCCTGATGTCACATCTGCCCCACCATTGGTTAGTGTCTTGTCACAGTTCTATTACTGTAAAAAGACATCATAAATAAGCAACTTTTATAAAAAAATATTTAACTGGGGTCTTGCTTACAGTTTCAAAGGTTTAGTCCATCATCATCATTGGGGGGGAATTTGGGAACACACATGCTACTGGAGCAGTAGCTGAGAACTTAACAGCCCTATGAATTTCTGTGTTGAGTACCTAAGTGCCCCATTCATAAATCTTCATTCCTTTCTGGAACTCTACACGAGTCTTCTCACTTCTGATACCCCAGGCACACATCAGTGCTGACTGCTACCAAGACTAATGAAAGACAGCTTAGATATTTTCAACTCTGTCAGGCTGGAGCAATAGCAAATTGAGAACCAGGTACTCACTAACTGTGTTGGGTAGAATGAGAATGGCACCCATTAGTCTCATATATTTGGATGCTTAGTCACCACCAAGTGGAAACCTTTGATAGGACTAGAAGAATTAGGAGATATGGCTTTGTTGGAGGAAATGTGTCATTAGGAGTAGGCTTTGACATTCTCAAAAGTATTTCCACTTATTTTCTCTCTCTTAGCCTGTGGATCAAGGCTACTGCTCCAGTGGCATACATGCCTTATATAATCTCCTCAGAAGATGAAACCTTGGGTCATAGCAGATGGAGCTTTGATGGAGTTGCGAGGTTGCAAAGGATTGGAGGCAAGGGAGTTAATAGAGTCTGGTATTTGAAGTTTATAGGATGTATGCAAGGCTCAGTGTCCCAGCTTCAGTAGTTAGTGGCTTGGGTCTTGAGTTGGGTAATGCTGCTTGTAGGGTGTGTATAATGCTTGGCTCAGTGGGAACTTCTGTTGCAACAGTTTGTTATTGAAGGGTTTCTTAGTGTTTCTATTACTATGAAAAGACATCATGACCAAGGCAATTCTTATAAAAGCAAATATTTGATTGAAGTTGGTTTACAGTTTCCGAAGTCTATTCCTTTATCATCATGGTGGGAAGCATGGCAGCATGTAGGCAGACATAGTGATGGAGGAACCAAGAGCTTTACATCTTGATTTAATGGCAGCTAGAAGGAGATTCTCTTCCATGCTGGGGTGAGCCTGGGCACAGGAGACCTCAAAGCTCGCCATTTCTAGATCGTAGTTCATTCCAGATAGTGAAGCACTGCAATGGAGACGAGCCATTACAAGGGAAGAGCTTATATAATTTTTAAGTATTCTTTCTATCATTTATTGAAAGGAATGCTTTTAATAGGATCTATTCTTCTGCACAGGAAGTCCTCATTCCCCTAGTTTCCACAGGTATTTTTTTTCAAAAATAGGACTTTTTATTTGTTACCACTAAAAATCTGGATTTTAAACAGATTCTTAGACTGGTGGTTGATAACCATCAGCCTGTTCAACCTTAGCACCTGTCTCATCTCCAGTTGTTTTGCCAGAACTATTGTCTTCACCATGGAGCTCCATGAGCTTTCCCAATTCAAACTTGGGTTTCTTCAACATTTTTACTTTTCTAACAAAGACATCATGAATAGGACAAATGGACTGGCACGCCTTTTCTATGACTTTCCCAATGCTGTCTGGAATCAGTTTTTTTAACTACTTCCTTCTAGTCATTAGTCTGCACTTTCCAGGTCACGCTCTCCATCATCCACGTCCAGATCTGGCCGACTTGCTCGTGCAGAGCATAGGATGTTTTTCTCATCTGGTTGTTGCGTTTTTTAGTGAAAGCAACACAGAAAAGTCGGAGCAAATACCCATCGGTCGTCTTGACATCAACATGAGCTTCAGTCATGGTTTGACACTTTTTTGACCACGGAGCACATTTTGTCCCTGGTAAGATCCATGCCATGGAAGTTAGTCAGACAGTTTTTGCACTGAACATCCTCCTCCGTAACTAACTTGAATTTTCTAAATTCAACTTCATCATTCTGTACATGGATCGGAAGGATCTATAAGGTCAAACACATGACCCTTGAGGCCATTAGGTGCAATTTTGGTTCCTTGAGTCCTCGTGACTAGTATTTTTCTGACGTTTCTAATATTGAACATTGCTGGATCTTTCACATCATACCAGTCTTTCTTAGAACATGGACCAACCACTTTCTTCTTAGCCCCCTTCTTGCCACCTTTCGTCAGGCACTTGTTTTTGCAGACAGCTATGGTGCCGATCAGAGAGCCAAAAAGGTTCACAGGTATTTTTATAAACAATCATTACTTGTATGAGCAACGTTCTCAAAGAAGCCTGGGCAGAAAACCATCATTATTGTTTTCGGGTTGTTTTTCTTATTAAAGCATTAGTCATATATTTAAGAGAACGGTTGGGACAGCTTAGGTAATATTTTAGTATGACTAATGATTTTTCTGGACATTTATCCTAGTAAGTAGTATAAGAATGTATGTTATAAGAATATATGTTAAAAATAATGTATTTTCTGACATGTAATATTTATATTTTTATTATCTGTTTTCAAAGCTGTCTCTTTCAGAGATATAGTAAAATTTCCTAAAGACAGAACTGATATAATTCTTCATTTTATTCAGATGTAGCATGTATCTTATTCATATGTAGAAAATAAAACTAAATAAATGATTGCTGGGTGAATTTCTAATCTCTTTAGATGGATGGTCCCATGCATCTCATGCTATGTACTAAATTATAATATTAAAAATGAGAGTCAGTACCCTTATATTTTGAAAATTCATCATTATTTTTATATTTCTAACAGTTATCAGAAAACCTGAATATACTTGTTTGATGTAGTCACCTTTCTTCTTATAATATCTGTTACATTAATTTTGCATACAAATATTATGATGTTGGATTAGAGGTCTATTGCAATAAAATATCTAAGTATTGATATATGACAATATCAAAACAAATCGATGGTATAAGTGTAATCCTTAACCTATCTCAGTTTAACAAACCTCAACAGAAACCTTCACTGGTTCTCATTTGCTTAAATTACTGGAAACTGTGTAAAAGGACAGCACAGGGTCTAACATGATGAGTAAGACTGGTACAAAGAATAAGACTCCTTCAGGGCAGTCCTAAGTTCTGGCAAAGTGTCTCTTGGTGAATGAAACAAAAACAGCATGTGATGGTTGAAGAAAAAAGAGAATGTTCTTACTAACTTTAATACATGTTAGCACTCTGAGCCACTTCCCACATCACCAACTGAGAACAAAATTCACTAGATAAAAGTCAGCTCTTCTCTTCCCAAGTAGCTTCCAACCGTGTCTATTGCTTTGAGGACTGAAAAGATTGGTGCCTGCCGACATAGTTCCTTAAGTAAAAGTCAAGTCAGTTGAAGTGATGTTGGAAGTTCCCTGAATTGTGTTAGCAACATTGGTAGCTTGTGTTCCTATTCTGACCTGGAAAGCTTAAAGAAGACAATGAGAGGGGTTATTAAGCCTCCTCATATGTGTCTAGAGCCAAGCAATATAGTATTGTGGATATTGTAATATGAGAGACATCTGTTTGCCCATGTTTTAAGTTAAGATGCATTGTGATTATCTGTGTAATGCATGTCACTCTATTCCATTTCTGGTGAGAAACATCTTTTACTTGAAAGACCTAGCTACCAAATAAAACTTTGTGTGTGTCAGTTAGATGTACATTTAGTTATATCAGAATGAGTTGGTCAAATATTCTATGTAAGATCTTTATAGTGAAACTTCCAGCCTTGACTTTCATGAAAAAAAAATCATGAAACATGACTGAACTATCTGTTAAATGTAATCACATTACCTTGTGTAGAAGGAGACGGTATATCAACATGTATCAAACACCTAATTCTAGATACTAGAACTATATTTGTTGATTTTTTTGTTGTTATAATAAAAAAATCATGACCAAAGGCAACTCAGAAGGAAGAAAGGGTTTATTTGCCTTATGGTATAAGAAGTACTGAGTTTTTTCTTGACAAGGAAGGCATGTGCACAGTTAAGATAACTAGGTCAGCAGGAAAAAATGGTGTATAATATTTTCATACATACACAGAGAATAGACAAAGAGAAAGCAGAAGCGGGACGAGGCTATAAACTCTCAAAAACACATCCACTGGTACATTTCCTCCACCAAAAGCTCCTCCCAAAGGTTTCACAAGCTTCTAAACTGCACAATCACGTGGAGAAAGAGTGTTCAAATAAGGAATCTAATGAGCTTATGGGGACATGTTTTCAGTCAAACCATCACAGGGCCAGTGTAGAGTTTGGTTGACATAAGTCTTTACCTGTGTTAAGAATAGAAAATGAAGCTGAACCATACAACAACAAAAAGTGTACATACAATTGACACCATTTGCAAATACGTTTCACTTAAAATTATTCTACAGATACTTTCACAATATAAGTGATCATTTTTTTGATGGTTCCCTAAATACATCCCAAATGAGACTCCTGTTGTTCCACACTGACTACATAGAGCAGGGTATACTAGCATACAAGTAAAATTTTCAAATCTAGCTATGGTGTACATTATTCCAATTTAATTACTATGAGTATTTTTTAGGACAAGGGTCTCTTAAAACAATTGTGTTAAAGACAAGGGTGTTATCTATTTAAATTTAGTTTTTGAAATGCAAATATACAAATGCAAAAATGTGTGCAAGATTATTAAGCAGATGTATATGCTGTTTCTCTCGTATTTGTGTATTTGCAGTATGTGTGTTCTATATGCATATGTGTGGGTGCCTATCTAATGCATATACATGTAGAAGATTTTATTGTCTTCCTCTGCCCCCCTCTCTTTTCACTTTCAGACAGGGTCTCTCACTGAACTAGAATCTTGACATTTTGGCCAGTCTGGCTGACCAGCAAGTTTTTGAAATGAGTCTTTTTCACCCCAGTACTGAAGTTACAGGCTTACAGAGTCATTTCTGATTTTATGTCAGTGCTACAAATTTGACTCAGCTCTTCACACTTGGAGAGAGAACACTTTTATTCATTGAATCATTTCTCCAGCTCCTACTGTAACATTTCTGACTTTTAGTAATATACCCACTTGGGGAATGGAGTGCCATCTTGTTAATTGTTCCTTTTAACATTTTGCTCTATGCTTTGCCCTCTGTCAGCTAGTTACTGGCAAAATCCCTTCCCTATTTACAGGAAACAATGTTGCTTTCAGGTATTCTGAAATATCTCTGGGATACTGGGCACTAATGGCAATTATTATCTTATTTTACCAGTCTCTACCCATTCATCAGTCTATAATCTCTCAGAAAATAATTTCACCAGTTCCTTCAGTATCTTTCCAGAGGTTGGTAATGCAAACATCTCTTTCTACATAAAACTTTATATATGAAAGACCACAGTCTAACTCTTGATTTGGCATTTAAAGAAGTTGGGACACAATTGAAAGTTGGGGAATAATTTTCTGATACTTTTTGAAAATTACTATTGATTATGATTTATTTGATAAGTCTATTAAATATATAACTATGTATTAGTCATTCATATAAATAAAACAAGAGACCAGAAGTGATATTGAACTGCAAAGATGTATTTCTATTTAGTAATCATGCACCTTGCCAAATTTCCCTGCACAGGTATCAACTTATATTTTACCCACAACACAGAATCACTTGAAGTAGCATTCGGGTGTTAGTGGAATTGGTCACGCTCTTATGTGATTTTTATTTTCTGCTTTGCATTGTTTGATTTGCAGATGAAAGTAGCCAGAAATATTAAACCTTACTGTTGCCAATTTCACAGTGCAGTATCTTTTAAGAAAGCTAAGGCATAGTAAAGGTTTTGTGAGGTGATTTGAAGAACCAAATGATTTGCAGAGAGACAGAGAAAGTGTTAAGTTGCAAGAGATAAGGTCAGCAGCCCCGGGGATACTGAAGAAACACTGTTAAACTCTGTTTATCCAATGAGAAAAAGCTATAGTGAAATGGTCCAGAGTAATACTATGAAGAAATATCAAGCAGAAAATTTTAGTCATAAACCTACTAAGTATTTCATTTTTTTCTTCGGCAAGCTTGGGGCAGTCAAACTCTGCAAGGAAAGAAAAATCCTTAAACATGATTTGAAGTATAACAGACAGATTACTGAAACTCATGACTCCTGTAACCTTCAGAGAAAGCCTGATTCATGACAAGCTTGTCCGGTGTGAAGAGAACATGCATAATCTTTCTTTCTTTTTTTTTTAATTTATTTTATTTATTAGTATATATTTTGACAGGGTTTTGCTATACATCCCAAACTGGCCTTGAACTCAGGATCCTGTTGTCTCAGTCTCAAAGTTTTGGGGTCAAAGGCTAGAACCATCAGCCAAGTGATTTTACTAATGACCCCACTGAGCAGTATTTATCCTCATTCTGTGAAAATTTGCTCACTGAACAGTTCTTCTTAGGAATTCTTTTCCTATTTGTAGGTAGCTGTCTTATATAGTAGGATCAGTTTAAACCAAAACTTCCCTTTCCTTCTAATCATAAGATGACTTTTTCCTTCTCAACTTTCAACAAAGAAAGGTTATCAGGAGAACAAACTTAACATTTAATTTAACTTAATTTAATTTTTTTAGATAATGTGGGTTCATCAGAATATACTTACACAACGTCCATTACCATGTGGTACTTTGCTTATTGGGATAAAAGCTATTCAGCTTGTATTACAATTACAGTGTGATTACTATGGATGCTTTGAAGGTTTATAATACTATAGTTACTGAAAGTCACAGCACTAAAGTATTCATTTACATGACTGTGAAATGGAATGCAATTATTTATAAATGATTACACTCTTTCAAATATCTTCTCCCAGCCAAGACAATATTAAAGTCATCATGTCATCGACAATGATGGCATATAAGAAGCTCTAAAACCATGAACATGACTGAGTACCTTTTATGTCTATAAATCTGAAACTACTTAAAAGGTTATGAAATTTATGAGTACTTTAGGTAGTATAAATTTTTATCAAGTGTGGCCTTTAAAGCTAAAGTTTTTATTCATGTTATGTGAGATTTTTATATAACTTACCTTGATAGAAACCAACTTACCACAATAACCCTGATTGCTCGAGACTAAATCTGTCAATAATCCCATGTGCTGCTGCAATCACTGAACTTAGTCCAAGGCCAACGTCACTGGTAATCATCAATTAAATACCTTCATAAGAATGGGGGTAGGGACAGCAATTTAGCATGCTATTTCTCTATATTACCTTTATGACCATTTTTAGAAAGTTGCTCTAAATAAATTTCCTCTTGGGTAAAAAGGTTGGAATGTCTTTTCATCATTTGGAAAAAGGGAAAGAAATGAAGCTAACTGGTGACATGTAAAGTAGTATTTAATTTAAGAAAGAAATTTTCTCTATTAATTTTGCTTCATACAAAATGGTACTCTGCTACATCTTGTAAAGGTGATTAGAATTTAAATGTTGGTAGTTGTTCTTACTATCAGTGGTTGTAAGTTTTACTTCCTACATATGTAAACTGAATCTTGGCAGTTAGTGTTGAGAGAGATCAGCTTTCCACAGGTTGAATCTGAGAAATGGGATCAAGAGAGTATTCTTCCTTTCTCCTCCCTGGCTAATTCTGTTTTTTCTCTACTTTGTAGAGATTTTGAAAGTCTAAGATACAGATGTTGCTGTCACTAAATGTCTGACATTACTTAAATTATGTAATTTCAATTTTATCATTACTATTTGTAAACAAGTTACAGTATCTTTTATAGAATGATTATCAGAAATTGGTGCGATAATACCAGTATGTTCCTACAGTAAGATCTATAAACTAAAAAATTAGTACTCATTTTGCTCCTCCTTTTTAATTTTAGATACTATTTCCAACTCTTCAGTAATTCCTAGGATTTTTGTTTTACTTGATCTCAGTCAAAAGGTTGAGAAGGGATATATTTTTTATCACTTCTGAAAAGTGTAGATATTGTGTTTGCAGCAATCATGTTCTGCATATTATATGAACAGTACTGACAATTCAAATGAATCTCTAGTGACCAGCTGAAGGTGTGGAGCACTTGGTTATAGGAGCGTCTACTGGGGAGACAATGCAGAGTGCTCTTTGATTCTTCAAGGAACAATTGAGAGTATAACTATCAAACATCAAATGTACAGTAAACTACTGTATAGAATGATTACCGTGTTTATCCCCAGCAAATCTGACTTACTATTTCCTGAAACTATTTCTCTATAGTGATTGTATTTTGTGCTACATGATAGAGCTGTCTCACAATCACTTTCTCCTCTCTATTCCCTCCAAAACAGCAGGCATTTAACCTCAGTAGACTCAATTAAGTACTTTTTCTACCAAAATGAGTTGTCGAAGGATGATCCATAACAAACCAATTCAAGCTTTCTCTAAGATTTGTGGTGCTAAAAGAGAAAATGCCTCTCATTCTTTGACTCCCAAAGCAATAAAAATGCGGACGGGGCTGTAGACTTCTTTCTTCCATCACAGATCAAGCCTTACTCAGAAAGAAATCTCCACAGATCGGGGCATCTCTTCTGAGGCAGAACAAAGATCCTGACAGCAGTGCTCAAAATCCACCTCATCCAAATCCACTTTAATTTTTGTACTTGCACAGCCTAATCCTTCTCCTTTGAAAAAATTGTTTTGTTAGGTTAATGGTATTTGGATCAAAAATATTATAATATATAAAGTCATTATTTGAGTACTTGAAAGTGTTGATATTTTTGAGAGTTTGATTTCAGACCATACCATAAATGTTCTCTGTTGAAGCCTCAATGCTTAGAAGAATTACATCTAGCATAGTACAGGTATTAACAAGCATTAGTGGAATTTTAAGCATAAAAATCATTCTCAACTGTATAATGCTATAGGACAAAAGGAGACTAAAATTGTGGTGTGTGTGTGTTTGTGTGAGTGTGTGTGTGTGTGTGTGTGTGTGTGTGTGTGTGTGTGTGTGTGACAGAGAGGAGAGAGAGAGAGAGAGAGAGAGAGAGAGAGAGAGAGAGCACACATACCCTTAAGCACAAACATATGTGCATGTGTTTAATACTGGGAAACTACAATGAGGCATCAATATTGTTTTATCTTTCAAAGTTTCTATTTTCTATTTCCTGATACAATTTAAAATTTTAACCTTAAAGAAAGATAGTTTGGCCATGACTATTTCTGAGCTTGCTTTCTCTATCAATACTTTTTAAATAAATAATATCTTAAATCTTTGATCTTCATACTTCATCAAGGATAGTCATTTCTAATATCTTTCCAGAATAACTTAAGCAAAAATAATTGTTCTCTAATAAAAATCTAGAAATGTTAGACTTCCTTTTGAAAAGTAGAAGCCATAAAATGCACATGCCCAAAGGAAACAGGCAAGAAGCATTTTAGGAACAATACCAAGGTTCTTGAGGGATGAAAATAAAAGCAACTTGTAGACTCTCTTAATAGAGGCAAAGGTAATTTTTTTCATGGTAAGTATTTTGTTCTAAAGTTGTAGGGCCAGATTCAAAGAAATTTTAGTAAGTTTATATAATTGCAAAATGTTGATTAGGAACATAATTACACCAGAGGCAACTAATTATTTTTTTCAGATTATTTGACAATTAAATACCTGCATAAGCATAATTTGATAAAACCTATTGACTTTCTTTCTCATTCATTTCTTTCTCTATTCTTACACTACCCATTTTTCCCAATTTCATATGCTGTCTTATTTTTTTAAATTCTCCAAGTCAACTTACTGTTGCCTGCATGTGCATGGGTATAGGCCAGTTCATGACGTTTCCCTCACAAGTACTGGATTTTGACTAAATTGATCTTGTACAGATTTTGTGAAAGCAATCAAAATCCCTGTAAGTTCATGTGGGTGATGGTGATGTCATGTCTGGCAAATACTGCACTGCTTCAGGTATTCACTGCCGCTGGCTCTTAGAATAAATCTGTTTTTTTTTTCATGATGACCACTGGCCTTAGGAGAATGGGGTGTGATATCGATGTCTCATTAGAGCTTTACATTCTACATTCTCTTTTTTTGTATGTTGGCCAATTGTAAGTTTCTATATTAATCATCATCTGCTAGAAAAAAAATGTTTCATGAAAGTTGAGAGATAGATTACTCTATGGTGGTAAATACAAGAACTTCAGGAGAGTTTAGGACTAAGTCTATTGAGAAGAACAGTAGAAATTTCTCCTCTAGATCCCATAACCTAGCCAGTCACATGTTTTTGTTTTTACTTTTTTTTCCGAGTTAACTGTACTAGAGATGTGTCCCATCTTATGGAATGAAATTTGAATGCAATCAGAAAATGGTTGGTTACTTCTATAACCGTCATGCCACT
The DNA here is from genome assembly GCA_030674055.1 of Rhabdomys pumilio. NCBI lineage: Eukaryota > Metazoa > Chordata > Mammalia > Rodentia > Muridae > Rhabdomys > Rhabdomys pumilio. The sequence goes on from JANHMN010000001.1 coordinate 148,717,597, forward strand.
ATTTCATCAGTGGCCTTGTCTTACCACATTACTTCTTGTGGCTTCGAGGGTTCATAGCTGGGTAAAATTCTTGATTACTTTTCTTCTCCAGTAACATGCATAGCACCTCCTGGAACTATGCTATCCACCAGGAAAGAAACTTATACATTAATACCAGCTTGATTTCTTCTTGTCCTGTGACTCCAATATATGGTGTTTTCATCAGTGGGGTCTTAGCACCAAATTCTACAAGAGCATCCAACAGCAATAAAATGGGAGCAAGAGATTTACTAGCAACTCAAACATAGATAATAGAAAACTGGTGCTAAAAATGTTGTTTGATTGCCTATGATGTCTGAGGGAAACATGTTTTTCACCCCATAAAGTAACTCATTTTATATTTGTATAAATTGTAGAAGCCTCTACCGTAGTGGGCTTTCATGTGGCAATTTTAAAGACTTTTAGATTTATTTGTTTCTCCCCACACTGCCTGCTCTATCATCCCCTCTCATTGCCCAACCCATTTAATATTTTCTGTACCTCTTTTCTCCTTTCACAATCAAGTATTTTTAAAGACTAAAAAAAAAAAATTATAAACATTTGAAAAAGAATCCCACTTAAAAACCTTTGCATATGCTTTTTCTGAAACAACTTTTTTTAAAAAAAAAAAAAATAATTCACTATAATGAGAAATGGATGACTTTCAGCTCATCCTGAAAATTTGGGGAAAACTTACTTGCTGTACTCGAAACCTCAGCATTGAAGCTGTAATCCACACGTCCATGATGGTTCACTCCATCTGTGAGAATTGATCCTTTGGGTCTTTTTATTTCTCTGCTTTGTTATTTGGTGTCCCAAGAGGATTTTTCCTTTTTAAATAATGCACGATGGTTGATATGAGAGTACCTCAAACTTACATCTTCTTATTAACTAATTCTTTGACATCTGATTTCTCTGAGTTTCCTAAGCAGAAACTCTAAGGGCTGTTTGAGTACTGAGACAACCTACAGTGAGATGGTATCAGCCAAATTGCTAAGTAATCTGTCGAAGCTCTGCTCTCTGTTGCTTGTAGAATGTGTGCTTGTACTGCATTTTAATGAAAGCTAAATCAGTTGTGATCCTCTGATAATGTCTGCATTGGCCGTTAATCTTATTCATACATATCAAATGGGCTTATGTAAGTTATTTATACTTCACAGTTCATTGGATTTATCTAACAGATACAAAGAAAGAAATTTCCAACAAAGAAATAACATGATTCCTTTTTAAAAAATAAACTAAAAATAATGACTGTAGATAATGATAATGTATACCTCAAAAAACTAGCGAGTGAACAAAAGAGAGAGACAGAGGGAGAGAGAGAGAGAGAAAGAGAGACAGAGAGAGAGAAAGAGAGAGAGAGAGAGAGAGAGAGAGAGAGAGAGAGAGAGAGAGTGAATTGGTGAAAACTAGGGTTGTGGCCCGCTGCGTAAAATGACTATCATGGAAATATGAGGACCTGCATTTTGATCCCTAGCGCCCATGAGATTATGCAAAGCAGCACCCACCTGTAACTTCAGGACTGGGTGAGGGAGGAGCAAGTTGGAGCTCTTGAGCCCACTGATCAGCCACATAGCAACAACAGTGATCTCCAAATTCTTTGAAAGACTATATCTCAGAACGTAAGGTGAAAGACAATAATGGAAGACACCTAATATTGACCTCTGTAATCTATATATACACAATGTGTACACATTCACCAGAATATGTCTTATGTAATCCTGCAGATACACAGGACATTAGAAGACTTACCACACACAACAAAGATGTGTGTGTGTGTGTGTGTGTGTGTGTGTGTGTGTGTGTGTAACACACACACAGAATGGTATTATTGTTCCACATACTTATGTGCATGTTCTCTGTTAATTAAAATAAAAATGATATACATTGTTTAGTTTCCACACAGAACAAAAATACACACACACACACACACAAACACACAAAATATGCACATTCTTTGTCAATTAAAATATTTAAAAATAAAACTGATACATACTGTTTAGTTTCAACATCTGTGAGAGAATATAACCAGAGCCTGAGAATTTGCTTGCTTGTTTGTTTTGGGTTATTCCTTGTATACGATCACTTCTGCTAATTAATTGATACTGAAAGCACATGTCATTAGACAGAAATGCTTTCTTTAAGTAGAATATTTAGTCTTTGTCAGTATCTGATGTATGATATTCATATGTTTTTATAATGTGTGACATAGATGAATATTTTATCAAAGAATTTTGTCTTCCTCTACTGATATAAAGCATTTGAATTGTATTTATCTCAATATATTATTCACTGTTTTACTCAGCTATTGTTTTTATTTCTTTCTAACTTTTCAGTTGAGATTGTCTACCAAGTATAATGATGGAATTGAGAGGTTTTTTTCTACAGAATCAATTGTTCCCACCTGCTGATCACATCAGATCTCATTTTTGAATGCCAAAAGCACTAATTAATAACACAGTGGAATGTAATAAAACTTCAACAGTATTACTCTGTGAAGTTAACTAAATCCATATGTCATTATAATTTAGAGTTTAGATAAACAAGAATTCCACTGATACCAGAGTAGGACGAATGAGTGTTTCCATGGATTGATAGTGTGCAACTCCTTCAGGAGATGTCTAATCATTCTTTCAGGATGTGATTACTTGGAAACACACAATAACTGTGCAACCTGAATAATGTAGATTGAGTTCTTAAGTTTCCATTTCTTCACAGAAGATTGGGTTTGGAAAAAAAATTAGCAATGAGACGTGGTAGATCGAGTTAGACTATTTGAAAATTACAGCCTGCTCATTTGTGGAGGACACTATTTATTTGTCTGTGGGTGTGCAAGGATAACTTCAATCTGAGATGATTTTTAGTGTTCAATAAATGAGTAATTATCTAGGAATATATGTTTTTTTATTAATTTATACTTCAAAGGCTGTTCCTCTATATCCCTGATTAGTATGTCTGCCTTTTGTTCCTGACTGGAAGTTGAAGCCATGCTTGAGGATGTGTTAAATCAAGTTCAACTTTTCAGTGTGTGGGTCACTTATTGCTTCTTTTCCTTATCATAACCCTTCTTTCTCGTGGTTCTTCTGAAGTTCAGTACCACCACTGATTTGTCAGTTGAACCCTAATTGGCTTCGAACTCTATTTTGTCATTAATGTTTGTAGCTTTTCAAGTTGTATACTATTGAGTGAAGATATTCTTACTTGAAATGACTTCAGGGCGTTGGAATAGTGGACCTAGGAGGGCAGTTTAAAAGTTATTAGACATAGAACAAGGACAAAAATCTGAACCAAGACCAGAAACATTAACTTAGATTGTACAGGTAAATGCTACATTAAAAAAAAATGAGCAAGAATAAATTAGCAGTTACTTCTACAACTACATCCTATGTTTATGTATTTTAAAATGTAGCATTGATTGTATTCATGTTTTGTGATAATTAATAAATTTTATAAAATATCCATTATGTCATGTGAGAACTTTTTCATTTCAATTTTGGTTTTATTCCAAATGTCACTTGTTGTAAAGCTCTCATTTGGGTATTACAAAGTCTTTCAACATTTGCCTTTCTTACTCTCTTTTCCTCGATGGGAAATACAACTGAGTACATTTGTTAAACAAAGGTCATATAGAGAGATGGCTCCTTTTGAAAAATGCCTTCTGCACAGTCATGGGGATCTGAATTTAGATCACCAACTCAAATGATAAAAGATGGGCACAGCTGTATTCCCTACACTGCAGTGATCTAGAGAAAGGGAAGTTCCTGAAAAAATCATTGGCTAGTAGCATAGCTCGATCCATGAGCTTTGAGTTTAGTGAGAGACCATCTCAAAATTAAAGGCGAGGAGTGATTGAGGAAAGACACCCAACATATTCTTGTGATTTCCACAGTCATACATAATTTTTGCTTGTATACCCATATGCACAAATATATACATCTACACTAAAATGAACATATAACATTCTCTCTCTCTCTCTCTCTCTCTCTCTCTCTCTCTCTCTCTCTCT
>JANHMN010000001.1:148721630-148739230 GCA_030674055.1 Rhabdomys pumilio
TTTTTTTTTTAATTATCAAATGTTCCACATATTTCTCTTGATTAAAACTACTTGACTTAACATGGTCTATGAATAAAATAAATCAAGGGGCTCTTTAAATATTTAGAAAAATAATATCTGTAATTTTACTCATACCTAAGTATTTGAGGCATTATATTTAATTTTTTTAACCTTTAAAATTATCTTTTATACATTTCTGTGTTTGTATGATGACTCATTTTATAATAAATATAATTTTAAAAATATTTTAAAGGATATTAACACATTTTAATGTAACCACCAAATTTTAAATCAAGTCAAGATACATATCTCATAGCATTACATCAAGAAATATATGCAATAACTATCCTAAACTCATATATTCTATTTTATTTACATCATCATCATCATCATCATTACAATAGAGTTAAATATACACATTTTAATTAATTCTTCAGTTTTTTCAAGTTGAGAAAAGTCTTAGAAGTTATTATTTTCATAACTTAGGAGTCAATTATTGAGTTAGAGGTCTACAAGTATCTGAGGTTTTTAATTTAAATTGAGTTTCTCTCCCAAAAGGCACTATCAATTTCCAGTTTAGAAAGAGTTAAAACACACACACACACATGAACACACATAGAGAGACATATACCCAGGTACATACATATACATACACATAGGTGCACACAGAGAGATACACACAGACACACACATGGACAGATAGAAAGACACAGAAATAGACATACAAAGATAGACACAGATAGAGATACACATACATATACACACAGATATACACACTGACATACACACATAGAACATATATAGAGATACATACAGACATACATGCGCACACACACATATACACAGAGCTACACAAACACAGATACATAGAGGCACATGCACATACAAACATGCACACACACACATACACATACACGCATACATACAAGCTAAGAAGGTTTAGATTCAGTTAAGGTATGCATAAGAATCTTTATCAAATTTTATTTTAAGTGCTCTCTGAAATCATACCACAGTTAGCAATCTTTAAGCTTGTGTTTTATTATCCTGTGAGAGCAAATATTGTTCCAGTATGTAAATTTTAATCCTGTCAGGCTGTACTGTCCTTGGAGAACAAAGCTGTGGTGGGGTTTGCTTTGTCTTGCTAGTTTTGTCTAGTTAGCTGAAGTAGTCTGCTTTTTTTCTTTCTAAATAAATGAGCCATCCTTTAGGATTCCTATAAGAAAATGCAACAAAACAATTTAATTTCCCTGTGCTACACCAAACAAAACATAAAAATTGCTTAATTTATGGTCTCCTTTACTTTTCAAACTATTTTGATAAATAGGATGCTAACAGAACAAACAAAGGTGTAATTGGAACCTGTGAGTTTCAAGTAAAGTTTCTCTTCACATGAGGAGACAGTACCCTGAGAAGATAAGCTCATTGAGCCAGTCTTTCAGTTTGATTTTCACCTTACATAATTGCAAGGCATCCCTTGATTGAAACTGAAGCTTTTCTCCAGAAAAGACAGGGATACTTGCTAATTATTTGTGACCCTGGCAGTAGGGAGTCTCCTGTCTTTAACACTGATAGAGTTGATGTTCATAACTATGAAAGGTATGATTTTTCTGTAACAAACTGAGCTTTAGAAAATGAGAGCACAGGGTTTAAGCCTTCCTTCCTTATCCCACCCTATTTGTCTGAGCCACCAACACTCTATACCTGGAATCAGTTTGGAATCAGATGCCCATACCTGGAGGGACACTTAACCCAGAAACCTGCTGACCATGCTGGCCTGAAAGTCAGGTAGGTGACCTTGACTCTCTATCTATTTTCTATTTCCAGTTCCCCAGTCTCATCTGTTTTAGACCACCTGCAGGAGCCTGTTTTCCCTCTCTGTTTCCATTCCCTGGTGACTCTGAAGACCCTACATGCAGACCCAGCTTTTCTCACTTTTGTTGAATTTCTCACCCATCCATCACTTCTAGCCCATCCTCATTTCTTCATGTCATCTCCCAATACCTAGAAACACATTCTGCCCAGGACCTGTGAGAGGCCTAGACACCAGATTAAGAATACCATCAATAATAGCCGAGACAATATATTTCCACTAGAATCCTACAATCCAATTAAAGTAGGACCTGAGAAACATAATATAGCTGAAGCACAAGACAAGAGCTTCAAAATAGCTATTATGAACATATGCAAGGACCTTAAAAGGATATAAGTAAATCCAATAATGGAAAATATGAAAACACAAACAAACAATGAGAAGAAGAAAACAGTTCGAGACATGAAAGTGGAAATAGAATCACTAAAGAAAACCCAAACTTAAAAAAGGAAAAACCCCAAATGAGACAATTAGAAAAAACTGAAGGATATGAAGGTAATTGCAACCGCATAGGAAAACAATAATATCAACCAACCAGACCCCCACCCCAGAGCTCCCAAGGACTAAACCACCAACCAAAGAGTAAACATGGAGTGACCCATGGCTCCACTGCATATGTAGCAGAGGATGTCCTTGTTGGGCATCAATGGGAGGAGAGGCCCTTGGTCCTGTGAAGGCTCAATGCCCTAGTGTAGGGAGAATGCCAGGTCAGGGAGGCAATAGTGGGTAGGTGAATGGAGGAATATCCTCATAGAAACAGGGGAAAGGTGATGGGATAGGGGATTTCTGGGGGGGAAACCAAGAAAGAGGATAACATTTGAAATGTAAATAAATAAAATATCCAATAAAAATAAAAATAGATTAAGTAATAACATGAAAAGAAAATTAGAAAGTGAAGTAAAAAGCTCAGAGGTAAGCCATACCAAGAGAATAAAAGAAATGGAGGACATATTCTCAGTCATTGAAGACAAGACAGAAGAAATGGGTAACTCAGTCAAGGAAAACTTTAAATCTGAAAAATAAATGTGGCCAAAAATATCTAGGAAATTTGGGGCACAATGAAAAGACAAAATGTAAAAACAACAGGAATAGAGAAAAAAACAAAAGAAAAAATAAAACAAAAAAAAAAAACCCACAAAATTCTTCAAACCAAAGGAAGAGAAAATATTTATAAATATCTTAGAAGAAAAACTTCCCTATTCTAAAGAACATGCCTATCAAAGAACAAGAAGCATACAGAACAGCAAATAGCCTGAACCAGACAATATTTTCTCTACAGCATGTAATAATCAAGACTCTAAATGCACAGAATAAAGAAAGAATATTAAAAATTGCAAAGAAGTAAGACCAAGTAGCTATAAAGGCAGGCTTATTAGAATAACACTTGACTCTTCAATGTAGACTCTAAAAGGCAAAAAGGTCTGGACAGATATTGTAAAATCTCTAAGAGGCCTCAGTTGCCAGACCAGGCAACTATACCCAGCACAATTTTGAATCACAACAGATGAAGAGAGAGAAAACATGCCACAAAAAAGCAATATCTATGTTCAAATCCAGCTCTGCAGAAGACACTACAAGGAAACTTCAACCTGAAGATATTAACTCCACCCAGTAAGACATAATGAATAAAGAACCTCATAAAACCAAAAAGAGATGGAGGGAACCCACACCACCACAGTGACAAACAATTTTCAATATAAATAGTCTGAAAGACAGCATTATCCTTTCTTGATAATAAGTAAGATGGAGATAGAGCTGCTAAAATGTTGATGTAAAAAACATGTATAGCCAATAGTAGATGTGAGATTACAGTTTTATTGAAATATATTCTAAATTCTGACCTCTTTACTATACAGTAATACGTGAAGCTCTTAGAGAACTGGTTCCAGGAGCTCACAGTCTACAAACCTGGAAATGCTTTAAATAAAAATGTACGAGAAGCCTGAAACTTAAGAGAGATAACACATTACTTGAACATATTAGCTCAACAGGTTTTCCTAGTGGAGGAATCCCATTTAACACCATTGGCAAGCATCCAGATCTGAAAGTCTGAATTATAATTGAAAACCCTTTCTTGGTTCTTTCTGAAGTTGCTTGGCCTTAATTGCCTTCTTTTTCCTTACCCCTCTTTCTCCTCTACCCCTCCTTTCTTTTCCTATTATTACTTCTGTTATTGTAATTTTAACTTTACGACTATAAAAATGAACATTACAAGTAAAATCAACTAAAATTAAGTGGAACCTGTTCTAGAGCAGTTTTCTCCATGAAGGAGCCTGGACGATCTTGGGACTCAGTAAGCAAACATGTAAACATTTCTTTGAGGGCTGTAACCGACAAGATTCAATTGGAGATGTTTTTTTTCCCAAGGTGAAAGAAACTGCAGCAGCTGAGGAGACTCAGAGATGAGCTTCCTGGAAGAGAGTGATCAGTAAAGTTCTCCATAGGTCATGTAAAATTTTAACAGTCAGCATCCATGTTGGGTGGCCTCTTTGGTGATATGACAGTCACCTCAAAAAATGTGTTCATTTACTTAGATGGACCTTAGTATCATCTTTACGTTGCGTTAGGCGGATCCCCGGCTAGGGTCATGAGATGTTTGTGCTGTGTTTCCCCCCAGGGAAAGTCTCTCACAGCCACAGACATTAATAAGGTCATTGTCCTTATTCTGCTTTCATTTGTTAAAGATTCACCCACATCTTTTTAAAAATGTGACAGAATTATGTAAAAGTACTTGAGTATTTATAGGAATGTAGTGTTAGAATCCTGCTGCTGTTCAGGCCACAATACCTGGATCAATCTTTCCCTCTCATAAATAGGCATTGGCCAAGAGACAATGTCTGGCCCTAGTTAACAGACTCCCACTTGACAGGATCTCCCACCTGAGGGAGTGAGTTTACATCAAAGGATGTATCAGTAGCCACATATCCTGCTGCCTCTAGCTTCTTACATTCAGCCTGGGAATCAGAGAGCTTAGTTACAGGTTTGTGCTTTAAAATTTCCCTTAGCTTCACAAAGGAATAAGGAGACACCCACTTCTACCACATGACTCTGCTCCCTCTCTTCAGAGACCCTGTCTTGATTAAATCTGTTTTTTATGCTTGAGACTAAACCTTTCTCATAGCCCACACAATGAAGTTGTCTGTCTATGGTGTTGATCACTTTTCTAAGAATTCCTCACCACAACAATCTGTTTCAACATGCCCTTGAGACCTTTCACTTTTGATAGTAGAATTGGCCTAACTGAAAATAATCATCCAAAAAAGAGTAAATTTCTGTGAGAAGAATCAAAGTGTTTAAGGCCTTGTGTAACGTTTACAGTGTCAAGACTGAAATAGCACTGGAAAGTTCTGCAAAGGTAAGAAGGATTACCTGAAGGTACTTATAAGGAAATACATGAATATACTTCCTACTATTTTATTATAAAAGCCAGTTATTTTGGATATTTTATTTATTTACATTTCAGACAACATCCCCTTTCCCCATTTCCCCTCCCTTGAAACCCCCCATCCCATCCCCCCTCCTCCTTTTTGCTTTTATACTATTATAATTACATGCAAGTATTAAGGTCAGTTCTAGTCACAGAAGAATAGAAAACTAGAAAGCAATACACAAAGAAATGACATACCCATCACCCAGATTTTATAATCAATGTTTTCCCTTTATTACTTCCCAATAGGAAATCATTTCTTCTTTGTATTTTTTAACCATTAGTCAGTGTAATTTACCTTTCCAATTCATTTCAGAGCAGATTATAGACATGTTCCCTAAAGTTCACATGCTGAAGGCATGTGTTCTACAAGCAGACATTATTGAGAGGTGGTGGACAATTCATATAGTTGTTTATGCAAGTTAATTGTCAAGTAGACAATAACAAGTTTGACAAAACTCTAGAAAGATTATTCAAAATTAGTTCAAACTATAAATAAATGATATTAGAAACATAAAGAACTAATGAGCATAGATTTTTAAAAGCTATCAAGTAAAATGTACAACAATAACACTCGTAGTATCAGATATATTTTTGTTGAATTCAATGTTAGAAAAAAAGAAAATTTGCAAATATTCTGTAATAATTAAGAAATAAAATTGATAATTAAGAATCTTCAATCTCATCATAGTCATCACTAGTACAATCGTAAAACAATTTTACTATGAAATATGTACTCTTCAAAATTAAAATTAACAACCATACAAAATGCAAAGTGTTTATAGCAATTTTACTAATGATAGGGGAAAAATATCAAAGTAGTCTAACCCACCACCAGGTGAAGGGATGAATTGTGACTATTTCCATAACTGAATTTTACTTAGCTATAAAAAGGAATGAACTGCAGACAGAATCATTGGTGAACATTTACGGCACTAAACTGAGTTAAAGACAATAAATAAAATAAAGCATATTCTATAGGAATCCATCCACATGAAGATTTTTGTTATTGTTATTGTTCATTGAAAATAGTCTTCTCTCATATAGTACATTCCAATCAGTTTCCTCTCTTCCCCTCCCTTTACTCCTCCTAGCTCCACACAGCTCACTTGTCCTCTAGATCCACCCAACTCTGTCTCTCTTTAGAAAAGAAAATGCCTCCAAGAAGCAACACTCAAAAATGACAGAAAAAAAAAGAAAAAGAAAAAGGAAGAAATGAAACAAAAAAAAAAAGAAAAAAAAGACAGTAAGACAAGGCAAAAGTTCTCTTATCAAAACTGGACAAGGTGACAATTTTTTCTGCTCCTGGGTCTCTTTTCTACATGAAGTTTCAAGGCAGACAGAATGAAATTCATGAAGCAAGACATGAATGTCACATTTGAAATGTTCAAGGGGATGTAGGTATGGCAAATGCCTCTGATATAGTACTTAAGAGGCAGGGCCAGTTATTGTGAAGTCAAGTTTAATCAGGCTCACCAAGTAAGATCGTTTAAAGAAGAGAGAAACAGATGTAGTTCAAGGGTAGAGCATATGCTTAGCCATCCTAGTTCTCAGCACCAGAAAGTATCAAACAATTCTCTCCTCCCTTTAATCTAAATCTTAAGAAAATTTTCAGTAAATTGTAATTAAAAGAAACATCGTCAAACTGATTTGAATTGTTGGAGTACCTACTAAACTGCACCAAAAAATAAAAATGAATAGTTAGGAATGTGATTTCAAAACAAAGGTTAACATGCCTCCACATGTTGACTATTTGCTTTCTCTAGGCAAGACACTGTATGGCTGAGTTACATCTCCAGCCCACTCTTGGTCTGTTCTGATTAACATAGCCCTGCCTCCCTGCCCACACAGGAAAAGTACACAGCATGTCAATGAGAATGAGTTCCTCATTTTCATTAAATTCTAAAAAGTCTTTAATTTCTTTATTTCTTCCTTGACCAAGTTATCATTGAGTAGAGCATTGTTCAGTTTCCACATGTATGTGGGCTTTCAGTCGTTTTTGTCCATATCAAAGACGAGTCTTAGTCCATGGTGATCTGATAGGGTACAAGGGATTATTTCAATCTTTTTGTATCTGTTGAGGCCTGTTTTGTGACCAATTATATGGTCTATTTTGGAGAAGGTACTATGAGTTGCTGAGAAAAAGTTATATTCTTTTGTTTTAGAATGAAATTTTCTATAGATGTCAGTTAAGTCCAATTGGTTCATAACTTCTTTTAGTTTCATGTGTCTCGGTTTAGTTTCTGTTTCCATGATCTGTCCATAGCTGAGAGTGGGGTGTTGAAATCTCCCACTATTATTGTGTGAGGTGCAATGTATGCTTTAAGCTTTAGTAAAGTTTCTTTTATGTATGTGGGTGCCCTTGCATTTGGGGCATAGATGTTCAGAATTGCGAGTTCCTCTTGGTACATTTTTTTCTTTGATGAATATGAAGTGTCCTTCTTTATCCTCTTTGATAATTTTTGGTTGAAAAACGATTTTATTTGATATTAGAATCGCTACTCCAGCTTGCTTCTTGGGACCAGTTGCTTGGAAGATTGTTTTCCAACCTTTTACTCTGAGGTAGTGTTTGTCTTTTTCACAAAGGTGCATTTCCTGTATGCAGCAAAGCTGATGTTCTCTTTTTACTGAATGTTGTAATGATAAATACAAAGGCTGAAATTCCCGCAGCTCTTTTGTTACTGCAGAGAGGCCAGATCCCATGAAGTTGAAGCCAATTAGCTTTGTGCTTTTTTAGAGTCCTCTTTTAAGCATAGATAACCTGTTGATAGAACCTTCTAGGAAGTATGAACTTAAACCAATCAACTTATATCAGGTCCTTAGCACAATATCAATTAACAAATGATAAAATCGTTCCTCCTCTCCAAACCCATTGTAATGGTTTGTTGAATATGGATATGAGATATATGGTTAATTTAATTTTATTCCATGAAGTATTTTTCCTACTGGATTTATGTATAAAAGACCTCTGCAAAATCTTCACTGAATTTTTGACTCTCTACAGAGTTGTTTTTGCCAGTTAGTTATATAGTTATGTAATCCCATGAGAGCGGAGCTTGAATTCAGCAGAACCAGTTCTCCTTATTTAGGATGAACCCTCATTTCTGCCTGGTAATCATTTGTAGGTCTTTCAGAATATGCAGGAAGAATTATGATATTGGCTCCTAAGGTAGGATCCATAGAGTGGATGCATTTTCAAATGGTAATAAACACTATGCCATCTTTAGAACTAGTGAAGTGTTTGAACAAACAGTTCTCCATAAGGTCAAAAGTTACCCATAGCCACTTGTACCCTTGGCTTGCTGGCCTACTGACATCTCTTCCTCTAGAATGCATAGTTATTAACTTATTATGTTAAAGACAACAATATTAGCAGAGATTGAGAACACTCATTATAACCAGTTCTGAGAGATATAAATTATGGATTTTCATTTGAAAAGCAACTTTCAGCTTTAGTGAGAAGTTTGTCAAGGTTTTCATTAAATTTGATGGAACAAAGACATCTGATATTTCTAGATATTCTTGTAGTGCCTTGCAAGAGACAGACAGGAACACTATGAAACTACGTGCACCTAGAACAAAGGGGTTTAAATTATCGGTTACTATGGGCGGAGTAGTGTGGTGGAAGGGTTTACAAATGAAGAGAAAGTTCCTTTTTTCTTACATTGTATGTTCAATTGTCTGGTTTTAATTTCCTTAGCAATAAACTCATGAGTTATTTGTAAAAGATAAAAAAAAAAAAGACAAAAAAAAAACTACTGCCATTGAATTTCCTCAACAGACCGTCTACAAGTCTACAATGTAGAAAGAAAATGAATAAAAACTAAAGGACTAATATTAATGTATGCCGGTTAATTCTAAACTATGCTATAGGTAATATTTTAGAATTTAGTAAGAGTATAAAAATGTGAACATAAATTAGCATGTAAAATGCAGTTGTATATTTATAGGTTAGCAGTAAAATTTTAGATAATATAATTTCTAAACACAATTTAGAAACCAACAAAATATAATGTAACTAGCAATAAATCAAACAAAATATGTGGAAAAATAAAATTTATCTACAAAATGCACTAATTTATTATAATACTGTTTAAGTAATATAATGGAACAAATATTCATAAAATGTGATGAAATATCATCAAGATTTAATTCAGTCAAATAGAATTTGTAATTCCTATGTGACTCCTAGTGAAAAACCAGCAGGATACTTTTGTAAGAACCCATGAAAAATAAATAAATAATGTATACAAATATGTAAACAAGGCTTTAATTTTATAGGAGATAAATGTTATAAGTTTGTAGTAGGAAAATATTTTTTTACAGTGGGCAAAAACAAGGATAAAGAAATTGATTTGATTACATTCAAGTTAAGAATTTATTTTCATACAAAGGGAGTACTGAGCTAAAAATAAGTTGAACCATCATATCTTTGTTTACAAAGTCACGATGCTGTAGGGTCTCAACTGGATGAAAAGGATCAAGAAGAGAAAATGGTAAGTTACAATGCCTTTCTTGAGAGCTGCGAGATCCAGAAGACTTGATGATGTCATAATCCAGTTTTTCTTCCTAATGTAATGACCCTTTAATGCAGTTCCTCATGTTGTGGTAATTTTGCTACTGTTAAGAATTGCAATGTAAATATTTGTGTTTTCTGCTGGTCTTAGGTGATCCCTGTGAAAAGGTTGTTCAATACTCAGAAAAAAATCAGAAGCTTTGCAATTTTATGAGGTCCCATTTGTCACTTCTTGATCTTAGACCATAAGTCATTGGTGTTCTGTTCAGGAACTTTTCCCCTGTGCCTAGGGACACTGTCAATAAGAGAAAACTGCAACCAACAGATTAGGAAAATATCATTACCAATCCTAAATCTGATAGAGGGCTAATATCCAATATATACAAATAACTCAAAAAAAAATAGACTCTAGACAACCTAATAACCCTATTAAAAATGGGGTACAGAGCTAAACAAAGAATTCTCAACTGAGAAAACTCGAATGGCCAAGAAGTACCTTAAGAAATGCTCAACATCCTTAGTCATCAGGGAAATGCTAATCAAAACAACCCTGAGATACCACCTCACACCAGTCAGAATGGCAAAGATCAAAAACTCAAGTGATAGTAGATGCAGGCAAGGATGTGGAGAAAGAGGAACACTCCTCCATTGTTGGTGGGATTGCAAGCTGGTACAACCACTCTGGAAATCAGTCTGGCGGTTCCTCAGAAAATTGCACATAGCACTACCTGAGGACTCAGCTATAACACTCCTGGGCATATACCCAGAAGATACTCCAACACATAACAAGGACATATGCTCCACTATGTTCATAGCAGCTTTATTTATAATAGCCAGAAGCTGGAAAGAACCCAGATGTCCTTCAACAGAAGAATGGATACAAAAAATATGGTACATTTACACAATGGAGTATTACTCAGCTATTAAAAATAATGATTTCAAGAAATAATGAATTCTTAGGTAAATGGATGGAACTAGAAGATATCATCCTGAGTGATTTAACACAATCAAAAAGAACACACATCGTATTTACTCACTCATAAGTGGATATTAGCCTAAAAGCTTGAAATAGCCAAGATTCAGGTAACAGACCACATGAAGCTCATGAAGAAGGAAGAGCAAGTGTGAATGCCTAGGTCCTACTTAGAAGGAGTAACAAAATACCCAAGGGAGCAAATATGGAGACAAAGTGTGGAACAGAAACTGAAGGAGGGGCAGTCTGGAGACCATTCCACCTGGGTATCCATCCCATGTGCAGTCACCAAAGATAGACGCTGATATGGATGTCAGGAAGTGAATGCTGACAGGATCCTGATATGTCTGTCTCCTTAGAGGTCTGCCAGAGTCTGACATACCCAGATGCAGATGCTCACAGCTAACCATTGATCTGATCAAGGGTTCCCAATGGAGAAGTTAGAGAGAAGACTGAAGGAGCTGAAAGGGTTGGTGGCCCCATACGGAGAGCAACAATACCAACCAACCAGAACTCCCCAGGTTCTAAACCACCAGCCTGGGAGCACATAGGGAGGAACCCATGACTCTAGATGTATATGTAGGGGAGGATGGCCCTTTCGGGCATAGATGGGAGAGGAGATCTTTGGTCACATGAAGGCTGAACACTGAGTGGGGGGGGGATTCAAGGGTGGGGAGGTAGGAGTGTGGGGTAGGTAGGGGCACAGCCTCATAGAAGCAAGAGGAGGAGGGATGGGATAAGGGGTTCCTAGGTGGTTGGGGAAATGGGGTAAGGGTATAAAATCTGAAATGTAAATATAATATCCAATAAAAAAAGAAAAAAAAATCAGAAAAATCACAACCCACAAATTGCGACCCTCTGTCATAAGCTACATTGCAACTGATGATAAAAGGTAATGCCTGCATCAGGTAAGAACAAATAGAACAAAGGCATGGATGAACTCACTTGCATAAAGACCAGGAAGAGATAGCAACAGGGTTAGGAGGGGAGAGCTCTCTTCTCTCAGCAACTGAGAGGCAATGTCTGATAGTCCCTGCTTAGAGACTGTGACCTTTGCTAAAATGAAGGGTGCTAGTGGGGTTAGGCAATGATGGCCTGGCACTCTGTCTATGAGTAAATAGGAGCTTATACAACCAGCCAACGAAGTGGAGAAGATCAAAGATTTTTGTCAGTCTTCAAACCCACTACAATTGTTTCTTAAATACTTTTATTTGTTGTTTTCTATTTTTTTTTTTTTTTGGTTTTCTTTATTTTTGGCGTAAAGTAAGCATACCAACAACATTGCTAAAAGGATTACAGAGATGAATGACAAGAATGTACAAAAGACAGTTAACACATCACTGGAAAATTTTAAAAATGATAATTATTATTAGTGCTGTTTATTACACTCAGGATAATTTCTGTTTTCTTATTCCAGTATCAAGATTGGCTAACACTCGTAAGATATGAACATAACATAAAGCAGATGACTTTAAATTCAATTAAAATTTATATTTTACAATACACTTAAATATATGTGTCCTAGTTAGCTTTAATTGTCAACTTGACAGAGCTTAGAGTCATCTAGAGGTAAGTCTTGGTTGAGCAATTACCTAGATTAGATAGACCTGTGGGCACATCTGTAGGGAATTATCATGGTTATTAATTGATGCAAGAGGGCCCAGCCCATTGTGAATGTCACTATCCCTTGGCCAGTGGTCATTGACTGTAAGGAAGCTAACAATATAATCTTAAGTATAAACTAGACGGTAACTAGTAAGCAGCATTCCTCTAAAGGTTCTGACTCCATCTTTCTACTTTGAAAACAGAAATAAAAGAAATGGTGCTTAAATCGACTCAAAAATGAAATCAGTTGGGAAAGGGGTGCGGGGGGGAGTGAGAACATGATCAGGCATGGGGGGGGGGCAACAGGAGAGAAGCCCCAAGGGCCAGCAGAATGAATGGAAATATGCAACCTTGGGGGTGGGAGGTGGGGAGACACTCTAGAATGTACTAGAGACCTGGGAGGAAAGAGACTTTCAGTATTCAAAGAGAGAGAGAGACCTTAGGTGAAATGCCCAACAGTGGGGAGAGGGAACTTGTAGAGTCCACCTCTGGTAGAAAGACAGGGCATCAAGTGGAGCCATTGGGTTGCCATCCCCCAGTCAAAAACTCTTATCCAGAATTGTTCCTGTCTAAAATAACTTCAGGGACAAATATGGAGGGAAAAGGAGGTCCAGTGACAGGCCCAAATTGTGACCCATCTCAAGGAGAGGCTCCAAGGCTTGACACTCTTATTGATGCTATGATGTACTTACAGATAGGAGTCTAGCATGGCTGCCCTCTGAGAGTCCCAACAAGCAGCTATCTGAGACAGGAGATACTTACACCCAACCAATGGACTAAAGTCAGAGATCCCTGTGGTTGAATTGGGGAAAGGCTGGAAGAAGTTGAGGAGGGTGACCCCATAAGAAGACCAGCAATCTCAACTAATCTGGATCCCTAAGATTTCTCTGACACTGAGCCAGCATACACTAGCTGGTCGGAGGTACCCGATACACATACAGCAGAGGACTGTCTTGTCTGGCCTACAGTGAGAGAAGCCGGAGTTGGGAAGTGGGGAGGCCTGGAGCTGTAGGGTGGGGTGAGGTAGAGTGGGGGGTGGGGATATCCTCTTTGAGACAAGGGGAGAAGAAATGGGATGAGGAACTGTCAGAGGGCAAACCAAAAGGGGGATAATGACTGGATTATAAAAAAAAATAAGGATAAATATTTTTTAAAAGAATGAAGTTCACCTTATTTAGTGACTAAAACTTAAAAGTACAACGTGATGTGAAAGTTGATAGAGACAAAGAAAAAATCCAGACAATATTTTTATCTGTTCTTAAATAAATGTTTAACAGGCCCATTTTAAGTGAGTTTGAACAATGGAATACAAATTATACTTCCTACTAATCCTATTTTAAACATCTGTTACATACAGGTCATGTTTCTGATTGTTTTAAATATATTAATTTGTGAAATTTTCCTTTAAAAAACCTGTAGATCACTATTTCCATAGAAACATTATGTAAATGCTAAGCTATTAATGTTATATAGAAAAGTTTCATATACTTTAGGCATGTCGACATATTGTTAGTTTATAACTTTATACCCAAAATCCATGCACTATTATTTTGTTAACATGTTACTGTGTCTACCATGTCATATAAATTCAGATAAGCTAGCCTAGAAACATATCCCCCATCTAGAAAATCATTTTAATAGTACAATCTTATCAATGATGGGCATCTTAGTTGGGGTTTCATTGCTGTGAAGAATCATCATGACCAAGGTAACTATTATAAAGGAAAACATTTCACTGGAGTTGGCTTACGGTTTCAGAGGTTCGGTCCATTATCATCATGGCAGGAGACATGTCAGTATGTAGGCAGACACAGTGCTGGATTAGCTGCGTCTTCTACATCTTGATGCACAGGCAGACAGGAGGAGGCTCTGATTCTACACTGTGCAGACAGCATAGAGCATAAACCTTGCTTACACAGTGAGGTACTTCCTCCAACAAGGCCACACCTATTCCAATAAGGTCACACCTCCTAATAGTGCTTTTTCTTATGGTCAAGCATTGAAATACATTATTCTACAGGGACCAAACATATTGAAGTAGAATTGGTCTAAGGTAGCTACTGAACTTATTAGAAACTACAGCACTCAGGTAAAAACATCCCAACCTGAATATAGACTCTGAATGTACTGAAAATTAACTATCATATTAATAACATTAATAAAATAATCAGTCACAGCTAACGTGGAAGGTAATCTACATTTTTTTCATAATTTATATCCTGACTGAATTTAAGTAAAGCCATTAACTTGGGAGATTAAAAACATCATGGGTAGTGAACTATGAAATGTGGTTCTTATGAAGGCAATAGCATCAGAAAACTTTATCGTAGTGAAATTGCCTCTCCTTGGAAGTACACCATAAGATTTTCAAATGAATAGGCTATGTTGGTAACAAAGTACAATTATCAACTCTGTCCTGAGGAAGTCTAGCACACAAATGGAAACAAACAAAAGGCAGTTATGTGTTCGTTATTGTTTTGTAATATTCTGAATACAATCCATAAAACCATAGACACATTATATAGGAACTGATCAAACATGCTATTCCCTAAGATGGTCACTATCTAAATTCTTAATTTCTCACCTTTTATTTTTTCCTCTCTATTAAAAATTTATTATATATTCATTTTTTTTCCCAACAGCCTTTCTTTCTCCTGGGGTTTTTCTCCATGCTATATCCATCAAAGAGAAAATAAAAAACATTTATATGGCTAAATTCTGGAACAGGTTTAAACCTAAACATATTAAAGTATTTATTTAATTCCCTACAAATTATACAAATTTTTCCTATACAAATTATTTATAAGTAAATTTTAATTTACTAATATCCTATTTTACAGATAAAAAAACATAAGGTTAAAATGCATATATCATGTAATTTGACCATGATCACATAACTGGCATATGTGTAAATGGCAGAGGCATAATTTTATTTACTCTTATGTGATGTATTTTAATGCAAAGTTAATCTCATGTTATTACCAAATGCACATTCTTCAATAGCTCATGTCCACTTTGTTTCTCATACAATCCTGTTTCTCTTTATTTTCCAAGACTGTTTAAATCAATTGGCAACCATTTCATTATTTAGTTGTACATTCTTGAATATATCTATAAAATATAAGTAACTTTCATAAACATAACAACAATCTCATCACCATAGTTCGGATTCTCAAATCATTTCTCAAAATCTCATCAGTATTTATGTCTCCATGGTTGCCCCCCACAAAAGCTGTCCCCAAACTTGGAATAAAGGTAGAATCTTTTTCAATACAATTCTTGAGGCAGCTATTATCGAAAATAATGGATTTGGCACTTGTGATGATTCCTGAGGCTGAATCTGGACTCAGCAAGAAAGAGTGCCATGATTGATTAGCCATGTCTGCCATTAGCTCAAAACTAGGGACAGATCCTGCCAGATACTTGCTGACAACAGCTTAGAAGTTTCACTTGGCTATACAAACCTTCTTAAAGAACTGACTGGTAGATACTCAGGTCAAAATAAGTTTTATTTAAACTTGTATTATGCCTTAAATTCTAATCATATTTAGCATATATATATTTCTGATACAAGTGCTATTTTTTATATTGCATTTACATTCTCCTTACATTGTAGCAGCCAAATTACCAAGAATTTACTGGATTTATTATGTTTTCAAAAGCCTTTAACTTTAGTGATTGAGATATTTACAAATGATAGTTCTGTTAATGTTAACTTTTTTTCTTAATATTTAAATGTTCATTACTAGCATAAATATGTTCCCTCTTGGAAAAGAGCTGACTACATCAATCCATGTTTCTTGCAATTTAAAAAAGTATTTATTCTTTTATAATGTCAACCACATGTATGCACACATACATATATACATACATAATGTGGTATGTACATACATAATGTGTTATGTGCATATACATATATATATGCTACATTATGATCATATTTAACCCCCATTTTCCCTCTCTGACTTCTTCCCATACCTCCCCAACAACCCTCCCTCCTAATTTCATATTCTCTTTAACATATATGTGTGTGTTCCACTGATTCAACTAATGTTGCCTGTATGTGCATGGATATGAGGCCCTCCACTGGAGCATGAGTAACCAACAAGTCACCATAACCCCAAATAAAAATGACTAGCAGCCGTTAATAGAAGCCACCAGCTGCCAATAGATCCTCAGGTAGAGCTGGAAGACATTGTGAGCCCATCATTTCTTCATGCTATAATTTTGGTTGGTTTAAACTTATAAAGGTCTTGTGCAGGTAATTATAGCTGCCAAGATTTTTATTAGAGCAATAGTCTAATGTCATGTCCCGAAGACAGTATTACACAGCACTCTTTCTTATTCTCCATTTTTTCCATTCCATTTTCTGCTGTATTCCCTGAGCAAGGCAGTGAGAGAACTTGATAAATATTTAAGGATGAGCACTGACAGTCTTTTATTCTAAGTAGTCTGATCAGTCGTGAATATCTGCAATAGCCATTACCCACTGTACAAAGAAGCTTCTCTGACCAAGGCTGAAAGTGGCCAGAGAAAGCAATGTATAGGTATAAACAAATATATAGATAGGAACAAATATTTAGAAGGAAATTTGACAATATATTCATTATATCAATGAAAGAAACAATAGATTACCCCCTGGGACTTCTGACCTCCCCAGTCATAGGCATTATACAAAGTTTATAGTCCATAACATGAATTCTCTTCAGTGTATCAGGTCTCAAATCCAAGCAGAAAACAGTTAGTTACCTCATAACAGTCATGCCACAATTGTGTCATGTTGCCTTATGTGTCAGTATTGTGGCATAGATGGTACAGAACTGGGCAAGACAACTGATGACATGTGTTCTTTCTTAGTCTGAGTAGCATCTTCTAGCATTATGAAACCTGGTGGTCAGAGAGTGTTTCATGCTTTGTTCTAGATTGATTTCTTCATGTCCTGTAATCAAAGGGTGTGATGTTTTCATAAGTAGACTCTTACCAGTCAGTTATGGTGGGAAACCCAGAACAATGTCAATGGCTTGTAATGTTTGTAGACCTTCTTGATTGATAACTAGTAGGCTAGCACTGTGAGTTTTATTGAATAACCCATTTCTTTGGAGGGCATCATTAACCACACATACAAAGTTTCTCTATTCAAATGCCATACATATAATACCATATGTATGTGTATGTGTATGTGTATGTGTATGTGTATGTGTATGTGTAT
>JANHMN010000001.1:148742917-148789298 GCA_030674055.1 Rhabdomys pumilio
CTCTGCCCCTCTGCCCCTCTGCCCCTCTGCCCCTCTGCCCCTCTGCCTCTCTGCCTCTCTGCCTCTGCCTCTGCTGTACTGGTATCAAAGGCATGAGTCCCCATGACGAGTCGTTAATTTTGTTTTTTATTCTGTTTATTCACTTTCCTAACATCCTCATTCCCAAACTGACCCAGGTTCGAATTTTCTTGCCTCTGATCTGATCTTACTTCATTTCATAACTGAATTTTTAAAACCTTGTTTGTTTGTTCTTTAAAGTACAGGATAATTACCAAGAGACAGTCTAAGCGTTTCAAGCATTTGCTATGTAAAGATTTGACAGACCACAAGTTATGTTTGTATTTTCCCCATATGGAGTCAGTTTTAGCGTTTGCAGCTACCGAGTTGGAAGCCAGCATCTATGAGACTTTCTGAAGTGGACCTGAACCTAGACTTGGGGGTGGATAAAGTGGACCTCCTGGAGGAGGAGCATTAGACTTTCCTAAAACAATTTACTGGAGAAATCATAATGAACTGCCGTTTCTTTATTGAGCTGAAGCATATTTCAGGCCTGGCCACTGATGGTGGTCAAAGCAGGAGTAGGCTGCTGCTATCTCCATGTGAGAATTTAGAGATCAGGACAGCTGGCCTTGGGTAAACAAGAGGATGCCTCGAGTCACAAACAAGAACATGGGACAACTGGAAGCATTGGACTGCATGCAGCTGGATGCATATTACTGTGCAGCTGGTAGTTTTTCTTTTCCAGGTGAAATATTCTGATCCAGAAACTTTTAAAAATACCTCCTAGGCTCTAAAATTATAACCATACTGCTTAAATGACATGCTTTGAGACAGGCACACAATAATTACACAATTCTAATATTAGACTCAATAATGAAATAGGTAAAATGAAGAAATGAGTGGATTTTATTTGAACATTTGAATTCTGACCTTCAGAAGTCTAGGAAAGAATAAATCTTTTTCAGAAACATTTAAGGCAAAAGTGGTTGTTGCTGGATCTTTTCTTTTATCAAGTACATTTTATAAAGCATCCTGAGAAAGAAAATTCTGGAAAAAGCTACAAAGTGAGCTCATTCTGGAAGTGTATAGCTGCAAGTAGAAAAGGATATTTATGTGAATCAAATTGCTTTTCATTTTGAGGCTAAAATATGAAGCTCATTTTTCCTTATTAGTTGAAAGATAACAGAAGCAAATGTATCAAATCAACTTCATGAGACTCAATAAAACTGCATTTTATGTTTCATGTAGGACTGTTTATAAAATGAGTTACTCTGGTTAGGAAGAGTTTGTTAAACAAATAAAAATAATGATTGCGAAAAAATAAAAGAATGTGTTGTAGAGACATGTGGGTTCATGTCGATGTTAGCCTTTTTGGAAAAATAAAATAATACTTAATTGGAAATCTGAAAGGAAATATATGCTATTACCATAGAGAAGAAATGGAGGGAATTTAAGGAAATGAAGGGGCTCTAAAATAATACTACAGATGTAACAGTCTATATTCTACTAATAATAAACTAATTTAAAAATTTGCAATTTTATGGAGAATACTTCTTAGATTAGCATGATATATATTACCAGATAATCCCTTATTTATATGTTGGGATACAAATTTAGACTAAAATGGAGTATTTAACATTTACTTAGTATTTAAATTTTTCTGGCTATATATGTACAAATCTATATATGGGTTTGTACATATAATTGGGGTATTCAAGAAGGCCAAAAGGGGTGTCTCAGATCTGCTGGAGCCACACTTATAGGTGTCTGTGAGCCACAGGACATGAATACTGAGAACCAATCTTGAGTCCTCTGCAGGAATGGTTCAGTACTGTTAACTGCTGAGCTATTCTCCCAGGCCTCATTTAAATTCTATACAAAATTATTTCTAAAATTTAAAAAAAAAGATTTCAGCAACTTTCATGAACTCAAAATTTTAAACATTAGAAGAGTACTTATCTTTTTAAAAAAGATTTATTTATTTACTTTATGTATATGAGTATATTGTACACGGTCACTGTGTTCAGACACACAGAAGAGGGCATCAGATCCCATTACAGATGGTTGTGAACCACCATGTGGTTGCTGGGAATTGAACTCAGGACCTCTGGAAGAGCAGTCAGTCCTCCTAAAAGCTGAGCCATCTCTCCAGCCCCTCTAATCTTTAAACATATATTTTTTTCATCATATAAATTTCTAAACTTTTAATTCTAAACTAAGCTTCTTGGAGTCATTTGGATGTATTTGTAAACTCTTCTCTAGACACATGCAGAGGTATGCAGTGAGAGACATAGTGTTATCAAGGGCTCTTGAACCTGTAAGCTTAGAATCTCTTATGATCTAGTTTAGCCTGGAACATTAGCTAACTATGAAATAGTATATTCTTTTTCATGATTGCCATCTCATAAGGCATTTTGATAACAGAAAGGACATCAATACCTTTGTTGTCCCGCATAGTTAATCCATGAGGTCCTGCAGGTTACACTCCTTGCAGAGCCACTCAGCAGAGTATATATAGGAAGAAGAAACAATGAGCTGACACCAATCGGAAGAAAAGTCCCTGTTTCCCCTACTTACCCAAGGGGCCAAACAACTAGGCTCTCCAACTTGACTATTTCTGTACAACAGACATGAAGAATATATTTTTGGACCCAGTATGTGAGTATGCACACACACACAAACCTTCATTTAATATATTTTTGAAAAAAATCATACTAAATATTAAAAGCATATCATTACAGAATTTACTGTCATTCACTTCTTTTAATATTACTTTCATATCTAAGGGTTTTTTGTTCATATTAGCTATCACACATATGATGAAAAATGTTTGCTAAAGAAAATGTTCTGTCTTCACTGTGAATATAGTCTAGAGTGACACGACAGTTTTAGTCAGCAGGAAAGTTATTCCATCTCTGTATAGCTTTAGAAACAACTAGAAAAGAGACTTGAGACCCACCAAGAGATGAAAAGGGGGTTCATTGTACTGTTTGCCAGTATAGATGGCATCTGGCGTTCCTCTGTGCATGGGGAGTCTGGATACTCAGTGTGGCTTTTACTCTGATTAGCTTGATTAGGAATCCTGAAACAGTGTTTGTGGAAATAATGTCCTCCATCACAGAATTCGAGCCTTGTCCACACCACAGGCACATCTGTTCTCACTCCCATGCTTGCACAAGTGACCATTATCAGGCTAAACCTTAGGCCAGTGTGTGGCTCATGCCTGTAATTCCAG
Source organism: Rhabdomys pumilio (assembly GCA_030674055.1). NCBI lineage: Eukaryota > Metazoa > Chordata > Mammalia > Rodentia > Muridae > Rhabdomys > Rhabdomys pumilio. Next base: position 148,746,153 of record JANHMN010000001.1, read on the forward strand.
AATTGAGGAGATGGATCAGGAATTCAAAGCTAGTCCATAGTAACTGTAAGGACAGCCAGGACTATGCGAGAGTCTGTCTTCAACACAAATAAAGAGTAGCAGCAACAAAAAAAAAATTTTCAGGATGCCAAACACAACCTACACATTGGCTACCTTAGTGAGGCAGAGCCCACTGTGAGCAGCACAGTATTGCTTGATTCATACAGACCCTCAAATCCTCACACACACACAAAGAAATCCTTTTGAGCCATCAATAAGTTTTTCTCTGAACACAGAAGACCCTAGATGCAGACCTTATTCAAGGTTATTTAACTGAATAAGCAGAAATTTAATATTTTGAAGAGGAGTAATTCGGTCATATGTCTTTAAAAGCATTGTCTAAAACAGAAAACGTTTTACAAATTTAGCTCAGACTCAGTTTTGTTACCATGGTCTCCCTAAATATGCAATAAATATTTATTGCAGATGACAAGATCAGGAATTAGAATTTGCTGGAGCCCTCTGTGACGGACAGCTGCAGAAGAATTGGACAGAGGCATTGTCTAGCTCAAGTCCTCATATGCTGCAAAAGCCTAGAGAGGCTATCAGATTGTCTGGTGTATGGCTCTCTGCCCTCCTTGCCAGGTGTCACGGGTTAAGCCTCCCTTGTTTCGATCCAGCCCAGACTGCATGAAACAGAGTTAAAGTTGTTGCAGATGCTCTTGATTCAAATGCATGCTGAGCTCTCCCTGATCAGCCTGTTCCTTTGGGCAATATCACAATTTCATCTTGTTCAAGCTGTCTGCATTTCTGTTTACTCAGGTTTGCAAATACAACTTTAACACTCAAATTAGTCCTGACAGAACAACCTGCAAGGGTTCTAAATCCTCATTTTGCCTTCATTCCAAGGGACAGTGCTCTATTTTCAGAGCAGTATTGCCTTATATCAAAATTGCTCTCGTGACATGAAAACAAAGCGACGTGAAACTGCATAGCATGAAGACCCTGTATTCCCAACTTTTAAATGTGGCAATCTGGGTGTGAAAGTCACCAAAGAAAGATACCCCAAGGGTATCTAACTCCTCGCCCAACCTTGCTTTACTTTTGTATTGCCTGTTTCTCTTATAGGGGACAGAGGCATAAACAAATAAGAGAAAAAAATACCTTATGACTGTAATTCAATAGTACATGGAAGTGATCCTTGCTAAGATCTTAATATCTGAACAACCATAACTATAACATCCCCTTCTGCTAGGGTTCTGGCTAATCTGTCTGATTCTTTGTCATAATTAGCTGAGAATTAGTTACACTGCCTATAACAGACAGGATTATATGCAGGAGTGTCAGAAATTGAAAGGGTCAGCTGCTTCCCATGGCTCTATCTTATTAGATGGAAAGTCTTGGGCAGGCTCATCTCACTTTCTGAAAAGAAGTCAATACATTTAACAGTCATCCTTACCTCTGACGGTACAATAGAATCTTCTGAGTCTTTCACAAGAATTGTGTGCTTGGATGCCATCCGAGCTAATTTAAATGAGCCTTTCTAGGCTCAGAGCCTAGATACTAGCATGATTTTTATGCATTCTAGGCTTCTGCAGCAGGCTCTATTAAGAGACTGAACAGCTTCTCTATCAGGCATAGAAATATCCTATTTTCAATGCCATGAGTCACGTGGGATGATAGAGGTAAATAGTGCCTCAAATTCATGAGGCATTTTGGAGTTTGATATCATGGATAATTTTGCTTATCACTGGACCTCACCTTATGTTCCCTTGCCATCAAGTTTTTTATGTTGCTAAATCATCATTCCCTATCTGGCTTTTACAATAAGGCCACATCTTTTACCGAGCCTCATCTCCTCATTCTGATGGATCAACAGCCTATTTCTCCTTTCTTAGCATCCTGATGGTGTCTTGCAAACAGGAACATAGCTAAGTGTTTGATCCACGGCACTCACCCACACATTTCCCTGTTTGAACTTCTCATTATTTCTGCAGTGGCTTGGTAAAGTGTTTCACTTGCCCTGACAGCACGTGAACTTCAAATCCATTGCCTCCCATCTCTGGGAAGTATACTCAGTCAACCCTCATGTTCCTAGGCTTGCAAGCTCACCTGTTACACACTCATAGTTTCTTCTGCAGTTGTGAAGAAGACGAAGTTTCATCATCATTCCAGACATGTTGTCTCTCATGTTCCTCTGTTCCCTAAACCTGTCACCGCCCTTCACAAATCCTCCTCTTATTCAAACCACCTGTGCATAAACTGAACTACATTCCATTTTAAAAAAATTCAAAAATATTTAGGAAAATGACTAGAATGTTTTAGAGGGAAAGCAACAGTGAAAATAAATCAAGAAAGAAAAATCATGAAGGACTTGGAAATATTGTTTACTTCTCAAAAAGGAAAGTGATGAGACATATAGTCAAAACATTCAAAGTATGAAGTATACATAAGTTTGAATTTTTTTCTATTTCCTTTCAAAATCTCCCACCCCAGAATTAACATCTTTTATCCAAAATGTATTTTTCCCTCAATAGATTTGTATATAGAGAAATATATAATTTGTATGCATGAGCTACTAACATACCGATTTAGATTCTTATAAGGAATTGTGTTACCCTACTCTAGAGCCCTCCTTTTTATTTAATATGAAATTTAGTAATATCTAAAGCTTTTGTGTTCAACAGGATGACTTTGCCGATGTCTATAGAGGTAGACTTTAGGGTGAAATGCACAATACACCGCCAAGTGTGTTTCATTTCCGAAACTCTGAAAACTTTTTAAAAGGAAACTTTTGAATAAAATTATAACCATTTTCTGTCTCATGTTACATGGTGTAATTACAATTTTAATTATCCTTTTTGTACTTTTTCTTCAGTTAGCAGTAATGGAAAATTCAGATGGATTACTGATGCCACCCCTGGAGAGGTTCCTGAATTCTGCTCAACACAAAGTCACCATGATTGGTAAACACTTTAATAAGCTCACTGAAGCTTAATGACTTCAATTGTCCCTGTCATTGCATCTGTCCCTAACAGCACTCTCATTTCATAACTCTTACAATTGTAACAAAAATAATTATTGTCAATTTCAAGCCTGTGACTCTCTTCTGGGAGCAAAGACTATGAGCAGACTAAGCACAATCTACCTGCCTACCAATATTGTGAAAGACTTAAAACTCTTCCCGATAAAATAGAAACATATTGTTAGTGTGATTTGTGTGTGCATGTATGTGTGTTTCTGTATGCGTTTGATTGTTTGTGTATTCTCTAGATAAACAGAGATAAGAAAATTTGTGTCATGTGAATGATGAAGACTGAGAACTGAGAAGTTCCATAGCCTGAAGAGAGCAAGCAGGAAACCCAAGAGAGCTGATGGTATATGACTATCCTGATGCCAAGGCCCAAGAATGAGAATATCTGTGAATGTGACTACATGTCCATATCATAGTCCAGCAACAGGAGAAACTGATGACCCAGCTCATAAACATTCAGGCCCAGAGTAGAGTTTTCTCTGTTTTTGTTAACTTTTAGGGGAATGGGATGAGACCCATCCACAATGGGAGGGCAACATGCTTCACTAAGTTGCTGATTCAAAGTTTAATCTCACCCAAAAATACGCCCATGATATACTCAGAATAATACACATCAAGACAGCCAAATAACCTATGGACACATAAAATCAGTTCTCACAATGTTTATGTGTAGTTTATGTATAGTTGCATACAGGTATATATACCTAGAGACATATAATACAACTCTATTCTGGATATACACATAATTTCACACACATACTTTACTCCAAAGTCCAGTGACTTTAGAGGAAGAAAAGTAGAGCTCACTGAAAGTATTCTAGATATAATCATAGTTTTTTTTTAATCATAAACAGTGAACATATTCTTTAGGTGTTTTAAATTAAATGATTCTGTAAAGACAGTAAAATAAAGAACTCTCCTTGAACCCAGCACAATGGCTGCTTTCCAGACTTCTTCCCATGGTGGATGCGAGGTTCCACTTTTATGCTTTTGAACACTTCACATATGTGACTACCTCGTGTGTAAAAATATACTAGGCCTGGTTGGCTGCTATATCTACTCCAGTACACAATGAATCAGTTTTAATTATGAGTCTAGAAAGCCCTTTCCACTTAGACCTTAATGGAAATTATAAAAACTGTTAAGGACTGTGAGACAGAGAAAGACTTTCTCCTGCAAATCAGAACTGGGTTTTAGTAACTCAGAAACAACAACAATAACAACAACAACAAAGAGATATTAGTTGTTACATGATACAGATGCATTTGTGAGGCTAATTAACTTGAAAACAGCAAGACAATTTGGTTGACCAGTCTGCTCTTGAACACTAACTCTGTCTATACAACATACAAAAGAAGTGCTTTTCCATAATTTGCAATATGACCTTTCTGAGTTAGAAAACATGGATCAACTTACAAAATAAAAAGCATTCGACTTTGAACAGTAGAATTGCAAGATGCTGATTTATATTGACAAAACTGACAATAAAAATCATGTCTACATGGTTCCTTCTCTTATGCAACTCATAATCTTATTCCCCTCTACCTGGTCCAGGATCGAGCTATTTGTTTGCTTCTTGGATGCTTTCCAACTGCCCACAGCTTGTCCCCCTTTCATGCAAAACTATCCTTTAAAGTCACAACGGTGACAATCAGCAATGTCATCACACAGTTTTATACATACAGAAGTAGCCTAATATAGAGAAAATTTGTAAGCCACATTTATCTTTGTCTTTCCTAAATTCTATTTCTGTGCTATGTGTGCCTAAGGTAGAAACACTCTGAGTTCCCCTGAAAATGGATCTGTGTTTCCATATCATTTGTTCCAAGTTATATGCACCTAGATACAGATTTTTAAAAGCAGAGCTGTATGTTTTAGCTTCTCAAACTGAGTCCAAAAGAATAATAAAATTATAGGATGACTTCCGAATTGTTAAATAAACTAATGTGAAAATTGATAGCCCTATACATTAAATGAATTTTTAACTACATGGCAAAACTGCATGTTAACAGAGTAAGGATGAAAGGATGGGGGAAAGCCTCTGCTTCATCACTAAATATGTAGGAGTGATGCTCCTTGATTTCCATTTATGCTGTGGCTGCGTTGTTTCTGCTTGGTGCTGTGCTTGCACTGAAATCAGTTGTGATTAATTAACTCCATTAGGAAACTCAAGTATGAAATATTTCAAATCAACTCAAAGTGCATATTTGAAAATTATAAATGGTTCTAAACTTTAAAGCCAATCCATCATTTGTTCTATAACTCTGTTTTCCCCAGTATTAATGCTGCCTCCAATTATGCACACTTTTGCACGTGACTATTAACTACAGATTTTTACAGGATAAAGATGGAGGCTCAAGTTAGCAATTTTAAGATGAGTTATCCATCATTCTTATTCATGAGTATTAGTACATAAAATTTCCTGTCCATGGTTTTTGTGTCAGCATTCCTTCTGGGAATTCTCATGTAAGATGTGTCTTTAAAAAGGTGGTTTCACTGAGAATCAACTCATAGTTTGAACTGTCACACCATTGCACTGATTATCTCCTGTCTTATCAAGTCCCCACTCTGCTCAGAATGTTTCCCAGTTAGTAAGAGGGAGTGACTTTTGCTCAGGGCATTTATGAGAAGTGCACAGCAGTTTCAGTATATGCCAACTTAACCAGACCTTTCCCCCCTTTCCTTTCATGGTTTCACTCTCACATTTTGCACAACTTTCCCTTAAAATTTCTTCTGACTCTGCCTTTTATCTTTTACAGATGTCTGCCTCCCCACGCATGCCAATAAAATGCTCACATGCAATCTATTTTTTTCCATAGATGTTGCGGACCACACTACCCCACCTTTGGGGCCAAAATATCAGGGACCGCTCTGTCAATATTGGAACCCGCACTGCCAAAAGCCTTGGGGGCTAAATTATTAGAGCCCACACTGCCCCAAGCTGCTCCAGTCTGCGGGTCGGGGTTCAGCAAGAGAGAGAGTGAGGATGGACTCAAGGAATGGAGACCAGACAGAGTGTGATTCAATCTCATTTATTCTTCAGTCTCTCTTCCTAGTCCAAGTCCCAAGTCTTGAGTTCCTAGTCCCTAGTTCCTAGTCTCTAGTGCCTCCAAGTTCCAAGTTACTTCTTCCAAGTGCCTAATTCCTACTGCCTAATAACTAACTCCAAGTTGTACTGTCTGCCTCTCGTCTTTTATATGTCTCACTTCTAAGTCACGCCCTTAAATCATGCCCTTAGGTCTTAAATCACACCTTTAAGGGAAGATCCTGGGTATCTAAAGCAAGGTATTATCAGAGTGTGCTCAGTTGTTGTAGGCTATTGTAATCAAGTCTCTTATCAGGGTATATGGCTCAAGATGGCTGCAATGATGATAGCTGCTTTCTGTCGGCTCCCCACACATAGAGTACCTAAAATACTGCTTTTCTAAAAAACCAAAATGTTATGAATTTTCCTTAAAATGTTCATGTTCCCACCTTCTTCCTGTTTACCTTACTCTATCATTTATTTAAATTACTCACAGTACAGCATCCATTTTTTTTTTTCGAGACAGGGTTTCTCTGTGTAGCCCTGGCTGTCCTGGAACTCACTCGGTAGACCAGGATGGCCTCGAACTCAGAAATCTGCCTGCCTCTGCCTCCCAAGTGCTGGGATTAAAGGCGTGTGCCACTACCGCCCGGCCAGCATCCATTTTTGTGCATCTATCTTAGTTACTTATCTGTTGTCATGACAAAATACCATGACCAACGTGGTTTATAAAGGAAAGATTTTATTTGGGGATCACTGTTCCAGAGGGTAGTCATGTCCATGACCATCACGACTGTGAGCATGGTGTAGACAGGCAGGCAGAGTCTTGGAATATGATCTGGAAGTTTACATGTTGGAGCAATAACAGTGTGACAGAGAAGAGTGGAATGGCATGGTCTTTGGAACCTCGAAGCCCATCCTCAGTGACACACCTCTTTAAACAAAACCATACCTCATAATCCTTTGTAAACAGCTCCGCTAACTGAACACCAAACATTCAAATATATGAGCTTATGGATGTCATTCTCATTCAAAACACCATAGCAGCATCTATCTCTACAAAAATCACTTTCCAAACAACCAAAGTCTGACTCACTATTAGACATTTTTATTTACTAAATCTACAGGCACCAGAAATGCAAGAAGGCTGACACTCTACACACTGTTATTTTGAACCCACAATTCGCTGCTTGTTTTATAGTTGCCAGAACAGTAAATTCCACCACCAGGCCCTAACTGAAACTCATTTACCCAGGTGAGAAGTCTGGTATTCATCACTGAGCCCAACACCTAGTCATCGAAGTCTGTCTGCTTCCCCTTCTTTACATCTTGTCCATTTATTCTTCTCATGCCACTACTCAGCCAGCTAAGGATATCATAAATTCTTTAGGGAAAAGAAAGATGAATGTCAAGTAACTGCAAAGAGGATTCCAGTCAGGGAGGAGGCATTTCAGAACTCAGCATCTCTTAAAATCTCAAAACCAAAGTGCATTTGCCTTTAATATGCATGCAACTCTGAGGCCCAAAGCAGAGGGATTGTTTCAATGTACTTTTAAGGACTCTGCATATCCAGACAATTCCTAAAGCTTAAAAATTTCTTCTGTGGATAAAAGTGAAGCATTTGTTCATAATTATTAATAAATATGATCTGGATGGTTTGTTAAACCTTTCAGGCCAATTGTCAGTATGTCTCTGGTAAGACCTATGAATTGTGTAAGACCCAAGAATTAGTATTTTGAGCCCTTTAGTAAGGAATACTGCTGGTTTGACTTGGAAATCACATGCTGGAGGATGTATCACTTGCTGTGCTAGACGGACTGGCCCTTTCCTTATAGCTGACTTACATTCAATAGCTCTTTCATAAAGACACTAGGGATGCATCTTTGTTAAAAGTGGAGGAGGTTCAACTTTCCCTCTTCCCCTTTCCCACAAAAGTGAAGCCTTCATTTACTCCCTCCCTTCCTTGCTATCTCTCCAAAGGACCTCTTGCCTAATGAAGAGTTTCAGTTAATCTACATTGTAAGAATTAGTGTTTGGTTTACTATAAGCAGAAGCAGCAGACACTTTAAACTGTAAGCTATTTGATACATGAAATGAGAGTAACTAATTTGGGCTCCAGAATAATAGACCATGGGAAGACCTGTGTAAGAATATACTTCAGTCTTGTTTGTTTTTCTAATTCCTTCCATTTTGGGACCATTAATTGGGTTATTTTTGCTTATTTCCTTTGGTCCCTGGGCCTTAAATAGGCTGACTAACTTTGTGAAACAACAGATAGACAATCTGATAGCAAAATCTATTCAGATACATTATCATAAGTTAGCTATGGAGGACCAGGAGACTCTAGATGAGGTTGTTACTCTATCCAGGGTGTTCCCAAGTCCCATCTCCACACAACCTAAAAGAAGGGACTTCTGCCCCTAGAGCAAGCAGAGAGGGGCCACTCAGAACCTGCTCTGTCTGGAGATTTGAATTCTTGCTTAGGCTGCGAGGCTAAGCACTGCAAGGGAATATAAATAAAAGTTAAAAATATGTTTCTGGGTTCCCTGAGGGACAAGCCTGACTGCATAGGGGTTGATGTCAAAAGTATCCCCTCTCCAGGAAAAAGACATCAGGATGGGGTATGGCCTTCATGCCTCACTGGACAACGACAGGAGGACTGGAGCCATTACAAAATCCCCTTTAATTACTGTAGGTCAGGCCTCTATCCCTGCCTTGGCAAGATTAGAATTGCCACAGCCCTTCTATACTTGGAGAAGGGAGGAGATTTCAGGGGCAGCCCTGCTTATACACTGAAGGCCTAAAATCAGCCATAAGCCTAAAATCAGCAATAGGCCTGACATACATGCCTGCTAACACAAAGTCTTGGGTCTCTATGGAAAAACACTGAAACAGATGGCTATAAACTATGGTAAACAGGCAGCTTTTGTGGAAATCTACCAGCCTGAGTAGTCATAGACCTTGTAAATAGGCAGCCTTGGTGGACAGTACAAAATTAGATAAGGACAAGTGAATCATAGGCAGAGTTATAGTGACCTGACCCTTCACCCAGATGATACCTTGTTCTGAAAGATATCTGTATTCCCCCTGAACATCTATGCTCCTGTGTCATCCCCTTCCCCACATCCTGCATTTTTGTGTTTATAACCCCTGTGTTAAAAAGTAAAAATTATGATTTGATAATAAAAAAAGAATATACTTCAGTCTATTAATATGTTTTCTTAAAGAGTGACAAATGAATAAATGAGGAAATCTTATTTTCCTGAGCCACTCAGCAGATGCCAAGAGTAAACACCAAAGAATTCTGAGCTGTAAAATAAGCTTTTCCCTACTCAAATAGAAGAGTTGTAACTATTACCTAGGGCTAGAAAGTCAAAACCAAGTAGAGAGCCAAATAACAAGGACTCTTTGTTAATTCATCTGTAATTGATCCCTAAACCCAGAATAACAATCTTAGACCACTCAGTCAGATGCAAATAAAATTAGCCTATATTAATCTCTGTTCTCCAAAGGGGAAAATATCATTCTTAAGTATCCCAAATTTAAAATAAAGTCATTGAAAAATAAATTTAGGTAATCCTATCAACACACAGTAATTCCACTTTATAATACTCCATCCTAAGTCATGCACATCTCAGCAATCCTATTCAACGCTTCAATTTGCTGCTAGCATCTCTATGAATACAAAATGGAACAAAACCTTTGAGGAACTGGGCGGGGAGGGGGCAGGGGATTGATTCTTCCCATCACAGGCCTTCATATTTTTCTACTTTTATCTGCTTCTACAAAGCAGTTTCCCATCTGTTATACTGATCATTTCAGTTTTATTGCTGAGAAGAAATGCCTAGTTTGGGTTTCTTGAGGGAATCCCTGACTTACTGTATTTCCTAGAGTAGTGCACATTCATTGAAGGATAAGTCTCTAGCCTCTCTTCCCACCTAATTGCTGAAGCACTGGCATTAAGGCTAATCTTCTTCACTACCCAACTCTTCCCTAAGGCAACTTTACATGAGCAGGGAGATCAACAGGTCTAAATCTCCTCATTTGCAGTAGTGAGATAACTGGCAACCTTCTTCTCCCATGGCTGCACACTAGAAAAGAGGCTCAATGTGAATCTTTGTGGATGATGATTCAAAAGACTGTAGAAGCAAGTAAGTAGATGCTCTTCATTATGTCTCCCAGGAAGCAGCTTCTATTGCAGATCCACCTTTCGGAGCTGCTCCTCTCAAAATGTAAGCATATCCCCTAAGCTAGTGGGAAGCAGCAGAATGAACTATCTTATTTCTAGTTTACATATATAGACAGTTCTTTTTAAATTTAAATTTCCAAGAATTTTATACATGAATTATTTTATTTGCATGCTACCCTTTCTCCCTACTCCAATCCCTCCCATGTCCTTCCACTTCCTATCAAATGCATGGTGTGTGTGTGTGTGTGTGTGTGTGTGTGTGTGTGTGTGTGTTATATTACTGAGTCAGTTTAGTGCTCCTTGTATGTACAAGTGTTTAGGACTGACCCTTATGAATTGAATAATCTATCAGAGATCTCATACCTGAAGAAAAGTTCTCCCTGTCTCAGGAGCCATCGATTGCCTGTAGCTCTTCATCTAGGGCTGAAAACTTGTGAAATTTCTTCCATCCACATTGGCATGTTGATGGGTGTTGTCTTATTCAGCTCTTGATTAAGCAACTATATTGTTGAGATTTCATAGATGCAGTGTTACTACAATGTCTAAAAGGCACTATCTAGCTGCATATATCCTAGTTCTCTGGCTCTTGAATACTTTCTGCTCCTCTTCCATAATGGTCCTCAGCTTTAGGTGTAGGGATTGTGTTATAGATCCATCTCAGTTGGGGTTGGCTATTTCACATTCATGTAGTTTTTTTATTTTCACCAGTAGATAGTCTACATCCACTGCAAACAGAAATTTCTTTAATAAGGATTGAGACCTACTGTTATATGTGGGTATACAAATAGATATTTAGAAATCATAGTGGCTTAGAAAAATGGTAGCATTAGGTTTTGCTCTATCCTCTAAGACATACCCAAACAATTACGATGGGTGAGATTTTCAGTACCAGGCATGAATTTCTTCTTATTGATCAGGCCTGATTTCTAATTAAACAGTTGCTGGTTATACCCACAAATGCCACTATTACACTGCTGGAGATATTCTGCAGGTCCAGTTATTGTTGTTGTTTATAGCCTTTACAGCTCTGTGAGACTACTGTTTACATTACATTCTTGGTAGCTTTTGTAGCACCTTTAACTACTATGAGAGCTAATCCTCAGGGAGAAGGCTTACAGGTCAATTTTCAGTTTTTCCAATTATAAATCCAAAACAATAATGTATGTATCAACTTTTCCACAATATAATGAAGCTAAATGGGACCAAGTGTTTTATCTTAAATTCAACAAGAATAGGAACATTATACTTATCTATTTCTCTGGGGAAATACCTTTCTTTCATGATCACACTAGAATAGTCTTGGCAGCATATCATATCCAGATGATCCCCAGTCCCTTAATCAAGGAGAGGGCACATAGCACAATAATAGCCCCTTGAATTCTGAAAGTAGTTACATAGGGCTGCAGATGTGTGTGGTGGGTTCATTCCAAATAACAAAAATAATCCACTTATAATTACCTCTAAATTCTTTTACTTAAAGAACTATAGATCGAACGAGGCAATAAACTGAATAAGCTGAGATTTTTATTTTAATCTTGAATCATTTCATAGGTGTACGTTGTTCTAACACCCCCCCCCCCCGATAGAATGTATACCTTCACAGAAGCAGATACAGAATAGTGTACTCTTTTTTTATATTTGGATGCCAGGACATCCTTTCATTATACACCTTGTAAAATACCTAGAACGAAGCTGTTCATCAATATCCATTAGTAGCATCACTGGAAGAATATGATGAAATATCTGAGGCAGACAGGGATGAAATTTCATAGGACATTATAGACCAGTAGTTCTCAATCTGTGGAGTCATGAGCCCTTTGGGTGCCAAAGGATGTTTTCACAGAGGTAGCCAAAGACCCACTAGAAAATGCAGATATTTACATTATAAATCATAACAGTAGCATCATTACTGTTATGAAGTACCAACAAAAATAATTTTATTCTTTAGGGGTCACCACAGGATGAAGAGCTATGTTAAAGTATTGCATCACTAAGTAAGTCGAGAGCCACTGCTATAGATTATGGTTAAATAACTGATTTTATTCCCTCTACACACCAGATTGTTTCAACCAGGATTGTTGTGATTCTAGCTGAAAATTAAACTGAGTATCTATTTCTCATGATTTTCCTGTCCCATATTTGACTTTTATGGAAGCCACAAAATAAAATTAAGTAACTAAACTAACATCAAAATTATATTATGAAGGTTATAGGGATAGAGAAAATAGCACAAAGCTAAAATTTTAAAGATAATACAAATTTTATGTTTTCATGTCAAATATATGACTTGCAGAAAACTTTGTTAATAATAAGTCTTTATTAAATCACAGGGGAAGATAGAATATATCTCATCTCACAAAATATCAATCCTATATAGTTTATTACTAACACTTTCTGAATTAAACTGATCTTACAGTCTCCCTTCCTGATAAAAAGATGTCATTTCCCAAAGCGAATTGACTTAATACATTTTCCCAGCCAGATTTCTATGGAAAATTAAAGTTACAGTGTCTCTAAAATTACAAGTACTCTCATCTATCCAGTGTCTATAAGAACCAGAAGACAATATTTGGAAGTTTAAATTTTTCCTCCTCAAATAGTCTATCAATGTAATATGATGGTATAAAATATGTCATTTATAAAACTTACTTTTCAAAATAACTTTAATAGTCATTTAAATAATATAAATAAGAACTCATTAAGTAATGTAAATATCATACAAGTATTTTTTAAAGTAACAAGTAAAGTACTTGCCCATAAAAAGTTAAAATAAGGTTATAATTTTTTGGTTGTTGATTTAAAACACCTATAGTATCACCAGAATTTTAAAAGAGTAGGAGAGTTAAATGTGTATTGGTGTCATTAAAATAGACTGTATAACAAAATAAGCTACTCAAGACAAATTTACCAAAAAGTCATAGTAAATGTACTAGCTGGCTTTGTGTGTCATCTTGACACAAGCTAGAATCATCAGAAAGGAAGGAGCCTCAGTTGAGAAAATGCCTCCATGAGGTCTAGCTGTAAGGCATTTTCTCAATGGGGAGGCACTTTATCAGTGAGGGAGGGTCCAGCCTATTTTGAGTAATAGTGATCCTAGTTTTATAAGAAGGTAAGCTGAGTAAGCCAGGGGAGCAACCAGTTTAAGCAGAACCCCTCCATCAGAAGAAAGAGGACCACACCAAAGGATAGATGCTACCTACAGTCCAGCTCAGAAGGGCTAAGAAAATAATCTCAGGAAGTAGATAAAGAGAGAGATCTGAAAGAGAGAATGGAGGGGAGGAAAAGGGAGCAGTTCGGATATGGGAGGAGATGGAGAAAATGTACAGAGGGTCAGGAATTTGAAAGGGCTAAAATATTTGAAAGGGCTAAAGTAGCAGTTGGGGAGGGGGAGCTGGAGGTAGCCACTAGAAAGTCCCAGATGCCAGAGACTCAAGAGGTTCCCAGGACTCAACAGGGAGGACATTAACTGAAATATCCAACAAAGGGGAGATAGAAACTCTAGAGATTATATCCAGTGGATAAGCATAGCCCCCAGTTAAGGGATGGGGCCACCCACCCACCTCAAAGATATTAATCCAGAATTCCTCCTGTCAAAAGGAAATGCAGGGACAAAGAGTGGAGCAAAGACTGAAGTAAAGGCCATCCAGAGACTGTCCCAACTAGGGGTTCATCCAATCTGTAGACATCAAACCCAGACACTATTGCTAATGTTAAGAAGTGCTTCTTGACAGGAATTTGGTATAGATGAGAGGCTCTGCCAGAGCCTGACCAATACATATGTGGATTCACGCAGCCAAACATTAGACTGAGCATGAGGTCTCCAATGGAGAAGTAAGGGAAAGGGCTGAAGGAACTGAAGGAGTTTGCAGCCCAATAGGAAAAACAACAATAGCAATCAACCAGACCCCCTAGAGCTCTTAGGGATTAAACCACCAACCAAAGAGTATATATCAGGGGACTCATGGCTCCAGCTATATATGTAGCAGAGGATTGCCTTATTGGGCATCACTGGGAGGGAGCCCCTTAGTCATGTGAAGGTTTGATGACCTAGGGTAGAGGAATGCTAGAGCACTGAGGCAGGAGTGGGTATGTGGATCAGGAAGCAACCTCATAGAGGTCTCTGCCTCTATGAGGGGGAAGGGGATAGGAAATTTGTGGAGGGAAAATTGAGAAGGAGGATAGCATTTGAAATGTCAATAAATAAAATAACCAATAAAAATTTAAAAAAAAAGGAAGAAACCCTGGCTAAGACAGTAAATATAAATGTGCAGGCACCAAAGAGCCCCAAAACCTATACAGAGAACTCAGTAGAGGTAAAGTCTTTAAAGTCTTCTTCACTCTTTTAACTAGTATTTGAATTGTAGCCCACGCAATATCCCTGCCCACAGGAACTCACACGAACACGCAGGATTCTATCGCGGCATGTGGTTTATTTTCCCAATCATGGCGGAGAGAGAGAGAGTTGAACTTTGCCTCACATATATACAACCTTTGGGGTGGACAATTATGATTGGCTGCTTGCTCAAATTCCCAGGTTCCCCTGCACTGTACATGCGCAGTTCGATGGCGGATATGACGTCGGAAATTAGGCGTACCCAAGACGCTGCGCATGTGCGGTTTGTTACCTCACGCACACAGGCGTCAGCAAGGACAGCTTCCTACATCTGTCCCCTTTAGTTTATAAAATGAGACCGTATGGCCGTCTGGTACGTCTCTGAATTATCTCTCTTGTAGAAGAAGGTAGAGGTCTAGTCCCTTGTGCAGAATGTTGGGATATTGTAAAGAATTTCCACCCTGGTCGTTGAGTCCATGAGTGTACTTTTATCTACCCATCCCATTGCCTTTGACAGGGAGAGGATTTTGGCAATTCGACCTCTGTGCAACTAGACATGCCTTCGAGGAATCTATCCCTGAGGAACATCCCCTGTATATCACAGTATACACTCTACCCAGAGATGTGCAGAGAGCAGGCTTTTGTCTCACTGACCCAGTGCAATGGGTAGAACCCGTGGGGTGCATCAGCTGAGAACTCAAGCGCTAGCTACTTTGTAGCACAGACAGCCAGACTTTAGGGGAGGGACTTTGTTCTAAAGCAGCAGATGCTTGGGCAATTACCGCCTAATCACACTTCTGTTGGGTTTTTTGAGTTTGCAGACCAACCAATAATGTGTCCACAGCCTAGGATTATACCAAGCAGGCCTGTTCCTCTCCACACCTCTCCTTATGCTTTATTAAAAGGCTCCCTTTTATCTTTATTAATAGCAGGCCTATTCCCATCCATTTTTAAAAGAAGGAGAAGGCCGAAGATCTCTCAGCTTTTCCTCGAACTCTAGGGTCCAGTTCTGCAGTAAAACCTAGAAAGGGGGAATCTCCATCTCAGCTCCGCCTGTCCCACCATCAGCAGTGTCAGCCAAAATATCACCGTCATCAGGAGGGTCTTCATCTCTCTGGGCAGGATCAGGCTGAGACTCCAAGATTCTTCGTGTTAGGCGTTCCGGCAGCCAGAATGGACTATCTTCCTCCTGTGGAAACACACAAACAGCTCCCCGGGATCTTATTAAAATAGGATCCGGGCCTTTCCATTGTCCAGTCAGAACGTCCTTCCACTTGACCATCTCTTTTGGCCTGTCAGGTTCTAAACAATGACGGTCAGCTGCCATGTGGCCTTGGCTGTCCAGATTTAAAAAATTAAGGGTGAAAAGTATTATAGAAATGGTGACTCGTGGCACTGAGGGTAGAGCTTCCTCGACTCCCCCTTTTTGCTTTATTAAATAGGACTTAAGAGTGCGATGAGCCCGCTCTATAATACCTTGTAATCTTGTATTAACACAATTACAATTTTATAATAGGATGTTTAAACTTTACTTGTAGATGTAGAAGGATGAATCCACATTAATGGTTTCTTTTGTCAAAGGGCTGCTATGGGCATATGAGTAGTAATAACACAAACAGCCAACAATTTATCAGTTTATATAATTGATCTGTTGTTAACTAACAGTTTACTCTGCTTTCAATAAAGCTATCTCTCGTTTATAGTTAATTGTCAAGGGGAATTATGACTTGTATCTCTTTGAAAATATCAAACAGAGGGTTAAATCCTCTTATGGTAAGTTTAAGATGAGGTTTTAGCCAATTAATATCTCTTAATAACTTTTAAAACCATTTTCTTGTTGCATATACACTTACAAGCCAGCAGAGGGCGTTAGATACCACCACCAATGGTTGTGAGCCACCTCGTGGTTGCTGGGAATTCAATTCTTATATCTTTAATTATAAGTCTAGCCTTTAACGGCTGAGCCATCTCTCTAGCCCCAACTATCTATTTTTATTATAATTTTCTATGTCACAATCTGTTTAGGATATAACTGAGGTCTCAAATATTAAAAGGATAGTGCCTTTGAATCCTTTTTGGAGTGACAAGTACTCTAAAGTTTTAAAGCTCGTTATATTGGAGTAAAGGCTTGTAGAAAAAACTCCTTTAGAGGAATCCGCTAACAAAGTATCACACAATGAATATACACTAAAAGATTTTAACTCTTAATTTTTACTATCAAGGTAACAACAATATTTATATATATATAAATATAATGTAAAGCAATTAACCATCCTTTGAGGCAAACTTGTAATGATATCATTTCATGGGCTCTTAAAAATTACGAATAAATTTACCAAATGTAAACCTCTCACCTTTACCAGAAAAGTAAAGGAATGGTATAAAAACATCTTTAATATCTATAATAATTCTATATGTTTTTACTGGAATGGCAGCTGGAATAAGCAGGTTAGGCTGTAATGCCCCATTAATATCATAAATCTTAAGTTTGAACTTTCTTTTGGATTAATTTAATAGTCAATCTTTTTTAGTTGAGTGAGAGTATCAGATAAAAGCCAATCTTGTCCTCTAAATATTGTTATATATATTGGAAGAACCAAAAGCATCTCATTTTTAACAACTTTGGAAGAAGCGGATGTAAAAGGAATTGAAAAAACTGAACAATTTTTTGTCAACAGGTACATTTATAACTCATGGAGAGAAATAGGCATAATTTTAATGTCTCCAGCATAATCATAACTCTTGGCCCACAGACTGTTTTAAAAGTCTTTGGCTCTTAGATCTACCCCTCCTCCAGCAAGAAACAAGCAAGGCAAAAGAAGAATTCCACACCCATTTCTAGGATCTGGTTGTGAAGACCCAGGACAAAAAAAAACTCCTGGCACCTGAGCTTTTGCAGAGCTCAGTCTGCATTGTCTTAATTCAAATGTAAATGTTCTTAATCTCCGGCCTGTTTTCTGAGGCCTGGCCTTTTGTAGGCCTGAACTGCACTGTAAATTTTTTCTTTTTTAACTTAGATTTAAACCTTAAAAGATATGCGTATCTTTTTTCTATAAACATGGGCAAATCAAAATTTCTCAAACTCACGATTGAACTACCAACTGTAGCCAATGGAATATTGGCAGTTTAACTATGTTTTTACATTTCTTTTTCCACATTAGAGCATAACCATAATTTTAAGAAACAAAACCAGTTTTTAAACCATCTATTTTCTCTAAAATTAACACCAAGAAGATTACCTTTATGTTACAAAGTCTCGTTGCCAATTCTTATATATGAATGCACGATAGTGCAGCTTTTAATATCTCACTAAAGAGACATTGTTCTTAAATTTTATCTTTATACATCTGGTTTTTGAATGTCTCCAACCCTGAGTTACCAATCTTAAGCCAACCTTTGTTGCCAAGGTTGTAAAAAATTTTTTAATCATACTCAATAACCTATAGGCTGAAAATCTATAACCAAGACATGAAGTATATTTATACCTTAAAACTAATTAGAAACAAGAATGAAGGGACAACACTTTTTATATATTTGGACCAAACAAAATTTCTCACTTTTCCTAGTTGTAATTTTAAGAGAGAAGCACCTTGTTATAGAGATTTTTCTAAGACAAACTGTAGAGTGAAAAATTATAAAGACCATTTTATAAAATATATACGGGCTCACTAGTTCCAGGAAGGCAGAACTGAATGCAGGCTTTCGGGCCTTTACTGCCCTATACATTCCTCAAGCCTCAGGGAAGAAAACCCACCTATGGGTGGGGTAGGCCCAAAGCAGGAAGACACATTCCTGGCCACAAAGAAAAATAAAAAGCATGCCCAGATAAGTCTTAACTAGCCATCCTGCCACCTCTGCAAGTTGTTGATATTAGAAATAACCAATCATGTGTAACTGCGCCAAACCTTTTTGCCTTTTCCTACCCCTACTCAAAAATGGCCCCCCCACCTCTGGGGTTCGGGGTCGAAATCCCTCGTCTCCTGCGTGGGACGGGTTTCAACCCAAGGGCCCTTGTTATTAAATTACCTTATACAAATGCATCAAGGAGGCCTCTCGTGTGTCCGTGGGTGAGCACCGGTCCAGACTGGAGGTAGGGTCCTTCAAAACCACTCTTAGCTTCCTTACTGAATCTAAGAACTTGTTGTTCCCTTTAAAAGCAGCTTATACCAACAATCAGCTGTTAGGAAGGCTTTTTCAGCTCAGCTCAACTCTAGCTACAGGTGTTAAACAAACTGATCAGCCGCTGCTCGGCATTTTAAAACTGCCTTTGAAAACCAAGTTAAACTCGAGCAAGGGTTGAATCAAGCAATTTAAACGATCTTTTGAACATTAAACATAGAACACGAGACATAGACCACCAATCATTCATACAATGAGACACGTGGACAAAGACACACACTGAGACACGTGAACATTGGCGCGCCAAGGGACAAACAAGAAAGGCGTTATTATGGAGGATCTTTTCCAAAATGAGTAACAGCTGGTTTTAGCCCAAGAGGGGCGAGCTGAGCGACTGCATCTGGATACCATTTAATAATCTTTGTAGGGGATGCACCAAAAATCTTGTCTGTCACTTTAAAATCCTGCCTGCCGTTTTAAAAATCTTGCCTGCCTCTGCCTTCCAAGTGTTGGGATTAAAGGCTTGCGCCACCGCTGCCCGGCGGTCTTCCTCTGAAAGGAAGGAATCTGAGCAGCTTGTCCGCATAAGGCGGAAGAGTGCTGGGGGTAGTAAGCTGGGAGCACTCGGCTGGCTTAGAAGCCACACGATTCCCATCTCCTGCCTTTTCCCGCTCTCCATCTTGTGCCGGCTGCCTATCCGCATGGTATCTTTTCTTCTCACAAAACTCTCCCAGGGCATTCTTTCCCCATATTCTCTCTCCCGTGGACCGAAGGTCTTTGGAAGGGCCTGTATTCTCGCACGTATCTTTCCTATTTTCTTCATGAGTAGCTAGCCTTTTTCTCAACTCTGTTTCTGACAGTCTGCCTTGTGGCTCCTCTAACGCTTCCTGACCTGCCACGATATTTGAGTGGTTTTTCCCCTCCCGTAAAACCAAAAAGAAGAATGCAAGCACTGCTAATGTGGTAGCTAAGGCTACCGGAGCTCCTATCCCTTGGGGGGGGGGGGAACTGAAACAATTCAAGACCAAACATGTCTCTCAGAGTTTACCTCTTCACGCCGCCACGTTTCTGAATCCACTCCGCGAGCAGAGCTCCCTCCCTCGGTGCGGTGATGTCAGGTTCCCGGGTTTCGGCACCAGTTGTAGCCCGCGCGATATCCCTGCCCTCAGGAACTCACACAAACATGCAGGATTCTATCGCAGCACGTGGTTTATTTTCCCAATCATGGCGGAGAGAGAGAGAGTTGAACTTTGCCTCACATATATATAACCTTTGGGGTGGACAATTATGATTGGCTGCTTGCTCAAATTCCCAGGTTCCCCTGCACTGTACATGCGCAGTTCGATGGCAGATATGACGTCGGAAATTAGGCGTACCCAAGACGCTGCGCATGCGCGGTTTGTTACCTCACGCACACAGGCATCAGCAAGGACAGCTTCCTACATTGAATAACTCTTTTTTAGGACTGGGGAGATAGTTTAATGGGTAAAGCAGTTGTCACACAAGTGTGAGGCCAATTAATTCAGATCCATAGAAGGTTTCTATAGCCAGAGGTGGCAACATGCATCCATATAGCAAGATGGGAGGAAGAAGACTGGTGAATTGCCAGAAATTTATGAGCCATCTAGCCTAGTATACACTACAGTGGACAATAAAGAGACCTTGATGGAAATAAAGATCTTCTGACTTCCACACATGTGCACTGTGGCAGGTGAGCATGTGTACTCATACAAGAGCAATTTTGTAGATGCACTTGAAAATGATTTTTAAAGCTAAAATTTCCTTTACTGAAATGCAATAGTTACTTTTCTGTTGCTGTAATAAACTATCACGACAAACAAAAGCAAGAATATCACATTGCTTTTGGGGCGGGGCGGAGAGGGGAGTAATGTGATTCTTTTCAACTTACAGTTCCAAAGAAATATAGCCCATCTTGGTGTGTAAGATGTGGCAGCAGAGAAGGTGTGACTGTTGGAAGCTTGCTGATCACATTTTATCAGCATACAGGAATCAAAGAGAGAGAACAACATGGGGCCAGGCTGTAAAACCTCAAAGCCCACCCCACAAAATGGATTCTTTGTAGCAAGGCTCGACTTCCTAAAGGTTCCATGACCTTCCCAAGCAGGGCCACTAACTGGGTCTAACCTGGGAAGTAGGAAAATTAAGTTTGGCTCCAGAATTAAGACAAAGCTGCCACCCTTCTGGTTTTCAGACCCTGAAACACATTCCACTAAAGGGAAGTAACTGTTCACTGTTATTATCAATGCAATCAAAGCAAACAGCCAAGACAGTGAACCTCCATAGAACATGAGTTTATAAGAGACATTTCTCACTCAGGTCACCATTTCTTAGTATGGTGTCAAAGAAAATAATTTATTTCAGTGAATACCTATGAGCCATAGTAGTATTTAATTTGCCACTGAAAAATTGGATTTATTATCTGACTAAAGCTTTTTCTAGCTATCTGTGTGAGGCTTTCCACCCCGGTGGGTGCCACATACTGGAGAAAGTCTGAAGTTTCAAAGGCTGGAAGCTTTGGCGAGCAGGCCCCAATGATATGAATGTCCTTAGTTTTCAAGTTTATTGTTCATGGTATAGTCATTAGGTCTGGATGTGCACCCCCCTGCCACCACTACACCCCTGCCCCCTGCCCCAGGGGTTGCTGGCTTAAATAGGGAGGGGGAAAGAGGAGGAACTGGGGAGGAATGACTTAATTGAACTATGCCCCCTGCCTTTAAATAACTCATGAATATGGAAATCTCTCAAGGCTGAAGTCTGTTAGTCACACCCTCTACCTTTAGCTATAGATGGGATGCAAAACCTCTCTGGGAGGAGCTACTCTGAGCCAAACAAGGTGCAGGTTATGAGGATGTAGGCCACATGGAGGAGTCTGAAATCCGGGAACATGGGGAGGTACGAGCTGTTCCCCACAGGCCATGGTCACCTGTTGGGTCTCCAACTATCTCAAACCCAGTGCTCTACCGGAAAGACCAAATCATCCCTTCACGGCCCTACAGTACTACCCCCAAATAAACCTGAACTTTGTAATATTAAAAATATATATTACCATGGAAGGGAAAAAGGTTCAGGATCCCCAACCCTGATTAAAGAGCTATGAGTAGTTGGTAGCTTCTTAAATAAAATGGGTAGGTTTTACTTAAGGGTGTATCCACTGGTAAGTCAAGTATGCTCTAGTGAACAATCCGATATCTGAGAGTATATGGACAAAACAAAGTTGAGGTGGGTAGGGAGGTGGAGGTAGGTCTGGGAGGAGTTAGGATAAGTAATGAAGGTATACATGATCAAATAATGTATGAAGTTCTTCAAAAAGTTAATACAAAATTTAGAATGCATAACCTAGACCTACTATGTTCAGTTGAAGAGACATGAGATATGAAAACAAATGATTCTTACTTTTATTTAAATATTTTTCTTTTACATTTTCTTACTTTGCATGCACAGCACATGCGGATGGCAGAGGATAACTTGGTGCAGTTAAGTTTGATTCCTCCACCATGGGAGTCCAAGAATTGAACTCAAGACAAGGTTCTCAACATCAAGTGACTTCAGGATTACGTCATTTATTAGTTAATCTTGTGTTGATTACTGTTTTAGTTATCAATGAAGTCATGCATTCCATTATGACATTTTCATATGCATAGGCTATTATACTCTGTTCTTATTTACATGCCTCCCTTCTTTCCTTTGCCCAGCCTACTTGTATTAGTTAGCTTTTAACTGCTGTGAAGAGACACCGTGACCAAGGCAACTCTTATAAGGTCAACATTTAATTGGGGCTGGCTGACAGGTTCAGAGGTTCAGTCCATTATCATCAAGGTAGGAAGGAGCATGGCAGCATACAGGCAGGCATGGTGCAGAAGGAGCTGAGAGTTCTACATCTTCATCTGAAGGCTGCTAGGAAAAAAAATTGGCTTCCATGTGGTTAGGAGAATGGTCTCATTGCCCACCCCCACCATGACACACTTCCTCCAACAAGGTCACACCTACTCTAATAAGGCCACACCTCTAAATAGTGCCACTCCCTGGACTAAGCATTTTCAAACCACCACACCACCCTAATCTCTTCCTCCTTTTTGTTGGTTTCCTTCCTCCACACAATCTTCCTTCCTTCTTTCACATCACAAGTATCCATTATCCTTCTTCTACCCTCCTACTCCGTTGAAATCTCTTTTGTCCCTCTTATGGACTCTTCTCTAAGTCTATGAATTATACACATGGAACACACACACACACACACACACACACACACACACACACACTTAAAGTCATAGTTAACATATGAGAGAAAGAAATGAAACATCTGTACAACTCTGGATTATTTCATTTGTCATAATGGTCTCTAGTTGCATTAAATTCTCTGAAAATATCATTTCATTTCCTTATGAATGAATGAAATTCTAATGTGTGCAGCTTCTGATATTTTATTTATTCATTTTTTGGTGGACACATAGGCTGGTTCCATTCCTTAGCTATTGCCTTATACCACAATCAACATGGTATATGCATATCTTGTGGAATACTAACCTACAGTCTTTCAGGTCAACATCCAAAAGTGGTATAACTAGGTCTTCTATAGTGCCTACACTAGATTAATTACTTCTAATACTGTATAAAAATGACATATATTGATCAACATTTGTTATCTTTTTTCTTAGTGATAGTCAATCTAACTGAAATGAGATAGATTCTCAAACCAGTTTTAATTTGTATTTCACTGATGGCTAAAAATATTGCACAATTTTCAAATATAGATTGGCTGTCCATATTTCTTCTTTTAAGACCTGTCTACCCAATTAACCCATTTTCTGAATGATTGAAATATTTTTAATATATTTTATTTGGGTTTGTTGTATGTGTCTGTTTTATTTTTACAGTTCTTTGTGTATTCTAGATAGTATTTTCATGCTAAAGAAACAATTACCTAATGAAAAAAAGTAGCCTACAATTTTGGGAAAAAAACTTTGCTAGCTATTCAGACAGATTTTACCTTAAGGACTGACTTATCTAAAAATAATTCATAGGTGGTTACACATAAGATTATCTTGATTAGTGTTAAAGTTAAATTGGCCATATTAAATATATTCTCAGTGTCCCTGATAATTTTCTTGTCTTATTTTTGCCACTCAAAAATTATCCCCTATCCCACATTTCACAAATGAAAGGTTGCTACTTAGTGTACTATCTTTCTCAGTCATCAAGGCCTATATCACACCTATTCCATCTATGATGCAAGACCCATCTCAGAAGAAGAGGACAGAAAGATTTTAAGGAAAATTGAAAAGGACAGTGGAAACACGTTCTCTTCTGGGCATGAACAAAAACATTGTACTCATGAACTTACAGCAGCTATGAGTGCCTGTACATAAGTTAGCCAGTCAATGTTTCACCATGGAGCGAAGAGAGGCTCCCAAGCCACCAATACCTCTCCTAAGAAGCTAGTGACAGTTGAAGGCAGATGAATAGTGAGAAAATGTTTTCTTTAAGGATATGGCCCCTGGTAGGTCACATTTGGTCCATTGGATGGTCAAACACATGTGCCATTATAACTAGTATAATTTAGATCCTTTGGGTTATGGGCAAAAACAAAGAGAGCATGAAGTAGGGAATTAGGATAGATAGAATGCAGGAATTTATTTGAGTAAGGGGTACATCTTTGGGATTCAAATGTACACTGAAGACCAGCTGGGACATCCAGGCTCCTTGACTGAACTATTACTGCATTCTTGGACTTTCTTTTGGGAAGACCATCGTTGTTGGACTACAACAATGGCTTGAGCCACAACCCTTAAGCTACTCTAATAAACACCATATCGCTATATATAAATGTATAGTTTAATATTTGTTCCTCTGGAACAGTACAAAGTTTTCTTGCTTGGAACTGTAAGGGGCATATGGGTAGTGAAAGAAGCTAAAGCAGAATTAGGTTGAAAAGACAAACTATGAAATACTGACTTACCGATTGATTTAGAGATTTACTTAAAGCACTGCCTGTTTATGTTCCATTCATGACCTCACTTATT
Organism: Rhabdomys pumilio; assembly: GCA_030674055.1. Classification (NCBI taxonomy): domain Eukaryota; kingdom Metazoa; phylum Chordata; class Mammalia; order Rodentia; family Muridae; genus Rhabdomys; species Rhabdomys pumilio. The sequence continues at coordinate 148,770,873 of JANHMN010000001.1, forward strand.
ATCTGTAACAAAATGACCTGGAGAAACAGCTGAAAGAGTGGGCCATTGCCCTTAACAACCTGATGACTACCTCATACTCTTCTGCAAAATCTTCCTTGCTTGGTCACACAAGGTTTTGTAATATTAGAGTAGAAAATGAGACTACAAAATGAGTCCAGGACCAAAGCTTTTCAGGAGTTCTCTGACTTCAGCCTGCTAGTGATATCTACTTTCTTCCACTCTTATTGCTGTCTGAATGTTTATTCCAGGAAGATTCCCTCAACATTTCTGGAGGCTCCAGCAAGATCTCCTTTACCATGATCCCAGTTTCTTGAGAGAGGTTACAGGTCCGGGAACTCTCAGACCATTCTTCAGTGGTCTCTAGAACTGGGAAACAATGTCCTAGATGAGATGCTGGGGTCCCCACCTAGTGTCCAAGGGGACTGTGAGACTAAGGACTGGAGTCTCTGAGTAGAAGAAGTTAAGACAAGGCTGGCCATTCAGACAAGGGGTGGACCCTCTGGAAAGATAGAGAGGAAGAGCTAGGGTGGGATTGATCATCCCACAGGAGTGAAAAAACTCCAGAAACTGTAAAAGGATATTCACATGCCACACTAGTCACCAAAGAAAAGGTAGATTGGTCTCCATAAAAATAGATGGACTAGGAATTTTAAATGGAAATATATAACTTCTGAATGAATGGTGAAGACATGGGTGAATGCTTGTATTGGCTCCATAGCTCTGTTGCTGCAAAATCTGATTGGGCCACAACCTGTACTTCCATGGAGGTCATTTCACCTGATCAGCACTCACCTTCCATAATGGGAAGTGACTGAGCAAGGTAATGTACATGTAAGGTAAGACCTCTTAAGTCACTGTGAGGTAATCAAACAGGTGGGCACATGCTGGAGGGAGAAGCTGATCTTCTCCAAACCATCCTACATACCACATCAGGCTAATGTCTCCTAACTTCTGGCTAGGCAATTTTTCTTATATTGGGGTCTTCATAGTCCCAATGTGAGACCCACACAATCCTGAAAACCATACTTGACAATTTTAAAAAAGGTTTTACCACTGACTACAGCTATTCAAAACTCAATAATCACATGAGAATACTCTGATTGGCCTAATTCTGGGGAAGAGCCTTTTCCAATGTGCCACTGGAAGAAATACCAGGCCTTGCCATAAACCTAGAAGATGGCAGCTATGTTTCTGGGCCCTAAACCCTGCCACATACTTCCCTGAAATTTGAAAAGAGATGTTTTTTTTCCTTCTGTGGTGGTTTGAATGGGAATGAGCCCCATAAATTCATGTGTGTCAATGTTTGGCCCATAGGGAATGGCACTATTAGAGGTATGGCCTTATTGGAAGTGTGTCACTGTAGAGGTAGGCTTTGACACTTCAGATGCTCAACCTAGGCCTAGTGTGGCAGTCTCTTGCTGCAGCCTGCAGATCCAGATATAGAACTTCCTCAGCAACTTCTCCAGCATCATATCTGCCTACATGCTGTCATGTTTCCTACCGTGATGTTAATGGAATAAATCTTGGAAACTGTAAGCCATTCCCAATTAAATGCTTTCCTTTATAAGAGTTGCCATGGTCATGGTGGCTCTTCACAGCAATAGAAACCCTAACTAAAACAATCTTTAACTAAGACACCTTAATAGTTGCTTCCCAATTCAGATATGGAAACTTTTACTGATAGGAGCTGAAGCCTATATTGGGGGAACAGGCTGCCACATCAAGAGACTCAAAACAACAGTATACAAAGAAATGGGACTGATTTCTTCAAGAAGCAAAGAAATAAAAAATAGACACAGTCCTCCATCTGCTAGAAGCTGTCTGTGGCTCTGGTCTGCAGAGGAGTACACTGACACAATGAGCCAAGGTCAAGTGAGTGAGTTGGGGAAACCAACTAACAGACCAGGCAGCTAAACAAGCTACTCTCTGGTGATGATGTAACACCTGATGAAGGGGCTACTGAAAATCAGGAGGAATGGATGATTACCACAGACAGGAAAATAATTCCAGAGATGATCACTCACAGCTACAAAGATATTTGGTGTTTCCGAGGTAACCGGCACTGACACAACAAGCTAGCAGAGCTTGTCTGCAATGTATTTGAAAAAATCTCAAGCAGGTATCCAAGTCCTTCACTGACACAGAGACAGGGATTAGGATCATTTGAACATGTAGAAGTGAATTTTATTGACATTACATCCAGCAGAGGGTCCTGATACTTCCTGGGTATGGTGTATACTTTTCTCAGACTGGGTGAAGCTTCTCTTACCAGAAGAATTAAGCTTCTCTTAATTCTGCCCAGAGAATTAATTTGGCACTTGCATTAGAGGAATTACCTTCAATCTTCATGCCTTGTTGAGACAATGAATATGACTTTAAAAATGTTGCTGGCCAAATAATGTCAACAGACAGACATTCTTTGGCCAGAAATTCTGCTCCTTGTACTCTTCAGGGGACATTGCATGCCCTGTAACTGTGGTTACTCTCCTTTGCTATTATGTTTGGCCATCCACCTTCACTGCTCCCAAAGGACTCAGAAGACCTTGAAGAGTATGGATATATACACTTCCAATGGTTCTCGAAAGACTTGACTGACGCTGCACAATTGATGGGGAAGTCAAGATCCTCACCACTCCCTGTGTTCTTAAGTTGCAGGAGTCATAGTTGTTGTGGACCCCATTCAGGAAAAGTCTGGGAAAGCTGAACCAGACCACCTCTGAAACAACATTGTAATGGAGTCTTAGCTCTTACTCTGACTTATGATGTCCTTTCAGATCTCACAGTTGCACATCTAAGCTAATCCCTACTCTACCTCTCTGACCTTATCATGTAAATTACACATGAAAGCAAGAGCAACCTTGTTCCAGGGGACTAAAATTCCTACATACCCATCAATATAACTAACTGCCACCCTCAAAGGAGTTCTGCCTTATGTTCTTCAGGTGCTAATACTTTGAAATAGGCCAGCCACAGATCACCCCTTAAACTTCACCATGCTGTGATGGAGTTGCCCAAGCCAGAAAACAAAGCCTTTATGATTTCTTTTGGAGAAGCCTCAGCTAGTGGCAACCTATAGACAAGTGCACAGAGGACAAAACAACAATTGTGTGGGGACCTATTGATCTTATCATAATGTTGTTCCTGGGTGAACGTCACCACAAAAGGGTCCTGGAAGGGAGCTCCCACGGAGAGAAAAAAAGTTAAGATCCTAACAGGCCTTAAGAGAGAAAACCTGGGTGGAACATATTTAAACCAACTATAGAGAACTCCATGTGAAAAAGCCATGACCTCTGGATGAGTTCATTTGTCACAGTGATAAAAAGAACCCTATTGATCGTATAATTTATTATTATACCAATCAACATGAGGATACCAGTCCCTGAGTTCCCACACCAACCCCTGAACTGATTCACAAACAAGACAAAGGTAAGCAGGGCAAAGCTAACCGATTTGGTCACAAAGTTCTTCTCAAAATGCTGGGTCTAGAAAATGCAAATCATGAGCTCTTTAACCTAGGTGGGGACTGACACTTTCATGCAAGGCAGATTATGTACACTAGAGTAGAAAGAGATAACCAAAGTCTGACACATAACAGGAAATGAACATATTTAATTGGGACATCTGATCAAATCTTAGGAAAAGTCCAATGGGCAGGAAATAAAAAGGGCTATATCAAACTAGTTAAAAGAACACAACAGTAGTTCTTTCTTTTTTTCAATATTGAAATAAATGTACTTGTTCACTTAAAACCATTTAATAACACACATTAAACTTTATGAATTTCCTGAATATTTCTTTCACATTTCTTTTTTATTCCCCAATCTGCTTTTATACCATCTTGATTACATGCAAATATTAAGGTCAGTTCTAGGTTGAGGAACTAGCAATACAATAGATGCAAATAGTCAAGGAACAAGCAAGACAATAAACACAAATTGTCAAAGAACAAGCAAAACAATAAACAAGGTCCCATGATCACTCCCATGCTCACTGTTTCTAAAGACTTATCAGGATGACCAAAATATCTGAGCTGACTTCGCTATCCTTGTCCAAAGCTATTTTCATGCTTGAAGCCTACTTTGTTCTGGCCTAAGATTTAGCTTCCTGCCTAAAATTACTTTTTTGTTCTAGCCTAATATTTAGATTCCTGCCTGAAACTACTTCTTTGTTTTAGCCTAATGTCAGATTCCTGCCTGAAGCCCATTTCCTTGTCCTTGACCAATGTCAGATTCCTGCCAAGCAGCCCCCAAAGCTCTCCACATCTCCCCCCTTTTTTATTTCATAAACAAGACTGAGCCTGTCTTAGGTCATTCTGACAAGAATGACTTCCTTAACTGTCGTGGAATATGCATTATCAAAAGCAACACATTTATGTCTTAGGTTGGTAAGGCTCTGTGCAGAATCTTACCTGTCCTTGGCTTGCCAGCCTGTTATGTGTTGAGTATACAAGAGGATTTAGATAGGCATTTGAAACAACAGGTTGATGCTTTTTATCCTATTCAAATTTTTGGAAGGAGGTTCACAGTTTAAGAGTAAGGAGATATCTTGAGTGTCATGCCAAATACCATTGGATTCATGTTAGTTCTAAAGTTTACAGTGATAGTCATTATAACTAGAAAACTGTTTAAAGACAACTTGCAATGTGTTTGGCACAATTCTAACACCACTCTGGATGTTTTAATTTTGCATAGTGAGATTATGAATTCAAAGAATGCTGCTCTGCTGAGATTTGATGCTGAAGATATTGCTATTAAAACTATCCATGGCCTGAGATCAGTATTTCCATTTTGGTCAAGCTTCAAGAATGGCATATATAGCTTGATCATACTAGCCCTTTTTGTTCTGGGAATACTTTTATTCTTGCCCATAATGTTAAAGCTTGTCTTTAACAAAATCAACGTGTTGGCAGCCAAAGTACATGGCTTGAAACTGAAAATGGACCCCCAGACAGAGTTATTAATTTAACAGGCTGGCATAATAGTAGTTTAAGTATTATATATTATGCCTGTCCCAAGAGCAATTTACACCTGCTATCATGGAGACTATTTTAGAATGGTATTCTTGGCCTCTAACTTAGATGTGCTTCCAGGAAACAAGATCCAGCAATATTTACATCACTTAGATTCAAGAAATAAGAGAATTTCTGTACTTTTACCAGTCCTACTGGAATGGCCCTGACAGGGTCCATGATCACTGCTGCTGTTGCAATAGGTATTCAAGTAGTTCATCATAGTCTGTCCTCCACTTAGATCAAGAAAGACTTAACTATTGTTGAGGAAAACATAGTCACTCTTCAAAAGAACATAGATTTATTGAGAGCAATGTTCCTTCAAAATCCTAGAGGGTTAACTTTCATTATCACTGAAAAGAAAGGCATATACATGGTATTAAATGAAAAGAATGCTGTTTTATGTTAACCAGTAAGGAATGACATTTAAAAAATGTTTAAAAAGATACTTAAAAGAATTAAAAAAGCAAGAAGTACAAAAAAAAAAGCCAATGGAATACAATATAATGCTCCTAGATTACCAATTCATATTTTCAGGATAAATTCATAGGGTGTTATAAAGGCAAAGAGAAGTAGAATGATGTAGGAAAAACAAATAATTAGATTATGATTTATTGCTTTATTTGGTTATTTATATAAACCTCTTCTTATATTGCCTATTTGCCAAGCATGGTATCACTTCCTACTTGAAACAAAATTGCCTGGATGAATACCTTAAACAATGAGTTGTTGCCCTTAACAATCTGCTGACTGCATACCCTTCTGTAAAATCTTGCTTGCTTTTTCACCTGACCTTGTAGTATTAGAGTATGAAATAAAAATATAACCTGGATCTGGCATTGAAGTCTTTCAGGAACTGTCCTGGCTTTGATCCACTAATTACATATCTCTCCTGCTCTCATTGTTGTCTAAATGCTCATTCCAGAAAGACATCCACAACAGAACAAGCAACTGCTGCTTCTCTTGCTAGACCACGTAATCCCACTGCCTTTTGGATGCCACTCAGGGGAATGCTCTCTAGAATCAGCAGCACTGGAGCATCAGCAAGACAGAATTGTTATTGCATAAACAAGAATTCATCAGCTTTTTAAATTATTCTTCTAAACTCTTAAGCCAGAGAAGAGTTGTTATTACTAAGATTGCTACTAAACACAATACATGTACACATGCCTGCTTGAAAGTGGTTTAGAAGTTGGGATATATCATTTTAATTTCCATATTACAAAGGGTACTGAATCTCAGGAGAAAACAAAGAGATTTATTCAAATGAATAATAAAACAAAAAGAAAAGAAAGAAAGATGAGTAAAAAGGAACAAAGAAAGACGGAAGGATGATTCTTTATGAAAAAGAAGATGGGATGGTTGTTGTAATTGATTTACAACAACCAGGTTTCTAGCACAGTTTCAAATAGTTCAGATGCTAGACAAAAATTCAAATATTTTGATCTTCAACTTAATAGTGTACAGCTATGGAAAATTTGTTAATCTAAGAGAAAATCCATTTCTTCATCAGCAAAATTAGAATAATTACTTCAAAGTGCTTATCACAGCAACTGTACAAATTAAGCAATCAATAAATGGTAGCTATCATTATTATATGAAATTAACTCAGTGGGATATTGACCAGTAAGTCGATATATATGTAAATATGCACTTTATTCAAGAGGAAAGTGTTGAATTAATTGTACAGTTAATTCAACATAAAATACACATAGATATTTAAAATTAAGAATTGTGGTAATTATTTATAAATTATCCTTGGTTTGCTACTAACTAAAGATTAAATAACAACAATTAATTTTGATTAATTCAAAATTCTCTTACATTTTAGCACATCATTATGAGATACTTAAAGATTAAAAACATTACCTCTGCCCTCCAAAAACATATAATGCATTTCAGCAACTACTTTTTAAAATATTTGATTTGTACTTTTTAGGATTAAACTTGTCAGCGTATACTGAGAGTCAATTTACAAACACAGCCACTCTTTGGTCCAACCACTGAGGTTTATGAAGAGCTAAATTATTTCAAAGAAAAAACAAAAGTCATTCTTACAGGCTAAAGTGAGATGAAAGTTTTAAAAAGAAAAAAAGGAAGCTTCTGAAGGGGAACTAAAATTCCTTTTAAAAAATATGAAAAACATGAAACTGCTTGTACCTTTGAAGAAAAATACAGCCATCCTCTCTCTATGCTGGCTCCTTCAAAAACACACATTAGAAAAGCAGAGAAAGAATGAATGACTGCTTATTTGTTCACCGTGTAATATTAAACAGAGACTCAGATCGTGAGTTCTCCATGTGACAGAAAATTTCCATCCTTATCCTCGAATCAATCTGAAAACTCAATTTCCTTCCAGCAGTTTAGCTGAATCCAGACTGAAAAGGGAAAATGTATATATTTTATGAGAACACTTCATTTTTCTGCTTGAAAAACCCCTCAGAATAGCCATCTGGAGAAACCGATGGTCTACAGGGCATGTTTGATTTGGAGTGTCTTTACTTTTGAATCAATTTCTGAAACAGTGGTAGGCAGAGAAACGTCATCTTTTACTGTGCTTCTGCTTATGAAGTGATGGATCGTGAAATAAGCACATGGGTTCCACAAGTATGTGGCTATGGCCGAAAAATATTATCTCAACATGGCTAAAGTCAGATGTCTCCTGTTAGTGTTATTACACGCATGAAGTAGTGCAAGAAGACCATACCTGTTCAGATGAAAGGGAAGAGATAAATTACTTGACTCTTTTTAGATCTCATATTACTATACCATGAAACATTTAATTAATAACCAGAGAAAATAACATACTCATGAAATAGATTCATAACTCCTGGGTTAAATTAGTTTTATTTGAGGTATACACTAGATGGTTTGAGCATCTAGACATTACAAAGAGAGACACTAAATTGGAGGTCTCCATGAAGTCCCTCCCTGCAAGAGATCCCTGGTAATCTTCCACCTGGAGGAAGTGAGGAAAAAAGACCATAGTAATCAGAAGGAATGGAGGACACAAGAAGTACATGGCCCACAGAATCAACTAAGAAGGGCTCATATAGGCTCATAAAGTCTGAAGTGGCAAGTGCTTGGACCTGCATGGGTGTGCGCCAGGTTCTCTGCCTGTATGTTATACCCTGCATGCAAAAAGCCCAGGGCTATGGTGGGCCATTGCACATTCTTTAACCACAAGAATGAATTTTCAATTTTAAGAAAAAGAAAATAAATGTCTGGTATTATTTTAATTATTTCTTTTCTCATTCTTGTGAAAGTCTGAATATTAGTTCTCTCCCTAATTTTTCCCGCTTAGATGACTCTAGTATTAACAATCTTTGAAGCCAAGAATGCTGTCCAGTTCCCATAGAGAATTTGAATTTACAATTTTAGCTGAAATACGGCAACATTCAGTTTTGAAAGGAACCAACATCTCAAACACAAATAACCCCAAACATTTCTTTGTTAATTTGATTTTAAGCTTTAAGTGGCCACATTTTCAAATAATTCTCTGCCTAAGATTCAGGGAAAGAATGCCTTGAATAAGAATTCTAGAAACCAAAGAGTCTTTTCTCATTTAGCAATGTAGCATCTGGCTTGGAGAGAAAGCACAGCTTCATAAAACACTATATGATTTTAGTATCAGAGGTCTGAGCTGGAGCAGGAACTACACAGTAGACATATTTAAACAATGAGTATTTCAGCTGAGTTTCATACCAAAAACTAAATTCTATTTTTTCTTTGGATCCCATAGATTTGATTTCCATTTCCTTTGCACATAAACAGATCAACTTTTTTGTAGCATCCCAACATCGCTCTAACTTAAAAATATCCAGAGCAGATGGTTTCAAGGCTTACATTTTGCCATGTCAGCCACACAGCTGTGTTATTATAGTCTCCTCCCTAGCCATCTCTCTCTGTAAGAGAAGAAAGTCATTCTTAAATTGTACTTGTGTCATGACTTGATCTCAAAACATCCAAGTGCCTTGGCAGTGCTTGTACTCTGCATCTGGGAGCATGGAGAAAGGTTAATAAATAGCCCTGTGTAACAGAGTAAGCAAAGCATACCTCTGTTTTTATTGCATCTCCAATATTATATGCTTTCATGGGTATTCTTTTTCTCATCAGTAAGAAAGCACTCACCATTTGACTTTATGAACATTAGCGCATCAGTGAGCTTACTGCCATTTTCCCCAGTGCCTATTGCTACTGTTCTCATTGAATGCCTTTTCAGCTTGTCATAATCCTTACTCCATGCCAAATATGCTCAGATGCTCTGCCATTATCATCCTTAGAATTCCGTTTATCCTATTCAGTCTTTTCCTTAGCAGTAACTAATATTCATTATTTATCTGCTTTTCCTTAGGAAACAAACTAGTAATATTTCTGCTAATATATTAATTCTTAATATTATTACTCAGAATTAACTAGGCTAATAGTATAATGCCATTTGTGAAAGATAAATATCTCTGATTATTTGTACAGTGTGTACTACCATCTCTGGCTAAAGAACACTAGCCACACTGTCAAGCAAGTACAAAAACAAATACTTGGCTTTAAAAAAGAGGTTGTCCCTCAAGCAGATGCTAATAAAGTAGCCTTCTATCTGAGTAGGGTTGATAAATCAGAATAGTCAAGGAGACCTGATGAAGAACTAGAATCCACATCTTCAAATATCACACTGACTTCATTAGTAAGTAGAAGTTACTTTTGTGTGTTTCTGTCTTGTGAGTTGTCCATTCTTGTCTATCTTGAGTTGTCCATTCAACCCTCTATCATTTTGAGGGCAGAAACCCAACTTCCTTCATCAATTCTTTATATGACTTGGTTTACTTCTCAGCAACTAGTTTACTCTTCTACGAACATGGACTACTTGGGCCATATCTTAAAATGTGGTCTTAAGACTTGAACACAAGTTTAGACAAAGTGCAGGTATTTTCTCAGCTTCGCTGTTTATTTTTCTGTTCCTTTTTTCTTTTTGTACCAGAGACATTACAATGGATTCATATTGTACTCAGGCAATTACTCAAAGTGACATATTAGCATGATAATGAAAGCATGTAACCACTAGAGACACAACTTGTAGCATGGATAGATTAGCAGGTATACAGATGTATAACTGATACAAAAAAAAAATCACAGAATATTGTCTTAAGTTATAGTGCACTGGCCAGGTAAATCTGAAATGCATACATCAGTTCATGAATATGATCGGTGTGGAAACATCTCAGGATTCAACGTTTTTTGTTTGTTTGTTTATTGTCACAGACTCAAACTGGAATTTTGTTAGAAATATCTTAACCTTGTTCATTGTGCATTTAATGGATTGATTGGGATCTTCAGATTATCTAAAATAATCTTGTTTACATAAAGATAATTTAATCTGAATACGAATCCACTCTCAGAATATCCCTCAGAGCAACACTTATTGTGACACTGGATAACTTGATACCTTAGAGCCAGGATCATACATAAAATTGACCATTGGAGAGATTCAAAGTATGCAGAGTACCTTTTTCAGGGGAGTCTGATGTTGTTTCTAGCCTCAGCAATAAAAGTGCTTAGAATTATCCACAAGGGGTAAGGAAAGAAAGAAGAGCCATAGCACACTTTCTTTTTTTATTCCAAATGTATCAACAGAAAATGATGAAGGTAAATACTAGTTTTTTTATTGCTAGCTGTGATTACTACCAAAGAAGAGTCTCAAAATATGACACCATCAAGAAAAATGAAGCCCTGTGTGCCGATGAGAGTATAGTTTCTCTAGGATAATATAATAAATTTCTACAATGTGGTTTAGTAGCTGCTTTTGAAGGTAGAATATGTAATTTAGTAAAGTCACAAAATAACAAAATATATAAAGATGTCTAAAATAGATATACATTTACCTTTTATGCTTTATGCCACTCAAGCATTTGTAATATACATCTAGCACATTACAGACACTATAACATGACTAGACAAGCCTGATAAGCATATCAGGCTCCTGTCAGCATGTACTTCCCAACATCCACAGCAGTGTTTGCATACAGTGATTATCCCCAGGTGGGGCAGCTCTGGATGGTTTCTCCTTCAGTCTCTGCTCTACACAAGGGCATCTGGGATTTTTCCATCTTCTGGCTATTGTAAGTAAGGCTGCTATGAACACAGTGTGAAGACCCCCAAACTCGGGAGACCCTTACTCAAGTCTCGGGAATTCCCGGCCACCCAAAAATCACAAGACACCATACCTGGATGCAATCAGCAGAGGTTTTATCAGGGAGAGTTGATGGCCAAGATCAAACTACTCACCCACACAGGAGCTGAATTTGACAAAAGACCAGCAAGCTGAGGGGCTTTTTATAGCATGGGGTGCAGAAAGGGAGGAATTTTCGCACGGTTACACATGATTGGTTGCTTTACAATTTTGAATATCAGCAGGCTGTACTAGTCATGGGGGCAGGGGCCAGTTCCTGCAGACAGAAGCTTATCTAGGTTAGCAGAGCATTTAGTTAGACTTAAATTACAGCCTTCTGGAACACTAGGAAGACCTCGGGGGCGGGGTGGGGGGAGAGTAACCAAGGAAACAACATAAAAACAGTGTAAAATTAGCTAGTTCTTGGAACCACCCAGATGACTTGCATCTTCCTTTGTGGTCAGGAATGTGTCTTCCTGCTTTGGGCATTCCCCACTCACAGATGGGTTCTCTTCCCTGGGGTCTAAGGAATGTTAATCCTCTGACTCAGGGATAATGTATCCTGGAGCAGTGAAGACCTAAAATAAAGAAAAGCCTGTATATATTTTATAAACTGGTCTTTATAATTTTTCACTCTACAAGTGGAGCATGCATCCTTGTTACATGTTGGAGTATCTTTTGGTTTATGCTCAGGAGTGTTATCACTGGATCCTCAGGTAATAGTATGTCTAATTTTCTGAGTAACCACCAGACTGATTTCCAGAGTGGTTGTACCAGTCTATAATCTCACCAACAATGGAGGAGTGTTCCTCTTTCTCCAGATGCTTGCCAGCATCTGCTGTCATCTGAGTTTTTAATATTAGTGACTGGTGTGAGGTGGAATCTCAGGGTTGATTTGATTTGCATTTCCCTAAGGACTGAAGAAGTTGAACATTTCTTTAGGTGCTTCTTGGCCATTCAATATTCCTCAAATGAAAATTCTTTGTTAAGTTTTGTACACCATTTTTAATAGAGTTATTTGATTTTCTGGAGTCTAATTTCTTGAGTTCTTTGTATATTTTGGATATTAGTCCCCTATCAGATGTAGAATTGGTAAAGATCTTTTCCCAGTCTGTTGGTGGCTATTTTGTCCTATTGACAGTGTCCTTTGCCTTATAGAAGTTTGCAATTTTATGAGGTCCTATTTGTCAATTCTTGATCTTAGAGCATAAACCATTGGTGTCCAGAGCCTGACATATACAGAGGCAGATGCTCACAGCTAACCATCGAACTGATCACAGGGTCCCCAATGGAGGAGTTAGAGAAAATACTGAAGGAGTTCAAGGGTCTTGTGGCTCCATGGGGAGAGTGGCAATACCAACCAACCAGAGTTCCCAGGGTCTAAACAGCTAGCCTGGGAACACGCATGGAGGGACTCGTGGCTCCAGATGTATGTGTAGTGGAGGATGGCCTTGTTGGGCATCAGCAGTAAAGGAGGGCTTTGGTCCCTTGAAGCCTGAATGCCCCAATGAGGGGAAATTTGAGGTGGGAATGGATGGATGGGTAGGGATACATCCACATAGAAATAGGAGGAGGAATGATGGAATAAGGGGTTTCTGGGAGAGATGGGGAAGGGGGATAACATCTAAAATGTAGATAAATTAAATATCCAATAATTAAAAAAAAAACAAAAAAGTAAAACAAACAAACAAACAAAAAACAGATAATGGAACTGGCTATCGTATCACAGTCGAGCATTTGAGACTTTTTGTCAGCAATTTAATATTACCCATATTACTGGGATTCCTTATAATTGTCGAGGACAAGGGACTGTGGAAGGGGACCATGGAACTTTAAAACAATATCTTCATAAAATAAAAAAGGGGGAGGTATATCCCTGTACACCACAAATTTATTTAAATCAGGTTCTTTTCATTTTAATTTTTTAAAAATTTGGATGCCAAGGAACTTTCTGCTGAGTATCTACGGCACTCTACAACTAGGCATACTTATGCCTAGGTGAAAGGGAAGGATTCACTTACTAGCATATGTCATGATCCCAATCAAGTATTTAATATGTGGAAAAGGGCATGTTTGTGTTTTTTTCTGCAAGATGCTGAAGGAGCATGGTGGCTGCCAGAGTGACAGGTGAGAAGTGCTGATGCCAGGACAAAGAAGGATGCTGACCCATGAGCTTGCTGAGTGCCCTGACAATGTTGACTGGGAAGCTGTATTAGACATATGTTCCCAACCCACCTTTGCTTACCTATACCCCTGATTGGACAAGCTGCCTTGCCTCAAGTTTTTAGACCTTGTGGAACAGAGAATCAAAAAGAGAAGTTATAATGACTCTTGTATTTTTCTTAAATGTGACCAGATATTAGGACGCAATCATGTACTGGTCTAGAAATCAATCCAATATTGGAAATAACAGCCTTCATTGAATGTCTGGTTCTGAACATTTTCAGAGACATATTTGTAAGTTAATTGCAGTTCTCTAGGGTGTTATGTAAGCAAGAGATAAAGTTGGGGTAGGATCTGGATTTTCAACAAGTGTTAGTACATGTGTTAAGGCTCTTTTAATTGCCAAGTTAAAATTACTTTTGTTCCTTCTACAGTATTTAATGTAAGTTGCATTCATTATACACTTTCTAATAGTATTAGTGTGTTGAAATCCAGTGTGTCAGTTATGGAGGTCTATCAACCAGCTTTTGTTTTATTACCCTGAGTATCACAGAACCTTGGTCTTCTGAAAAAAAGCTTGCAAGTACTGAAAGAAGTGAGTCAGGCTTTAAGCAGAAGTGAGAGGGTAGTGGGCTTGATCATTGCTGGTATAACAGCTTTAATTACATTAATTGCTAGCACCACAGCTTCTACAATTGTTTTGACACAAGATGTTAAGACATATACTTTTGTTAATCATTTAGCAAAAAATGTTACTAATGTGTTGAATATACAAGAGGATTTAGATAGGCATTTGGAACAATGAATTTATGCTTTTTATCCTATTTAAATTATTGGAAGTAGGTTCACAGTTTAAGAGTAAGGAACTATCTCGAGTGTCATGCCAAATACCATTGGATTCATATTAGTTCTAACGTTTACAGTGGTAATCATTATAATTAGGAAAAAATTTAAAGACAACTTGCAATGCATTTGGCATAATTCTAATACCTCTCTGAATGTTTTAACTTTGCATAGTGAGATTCTGAATTTAAAGAATGCTGTTCTGCTGAGTGTTGATGTGGTATATACTGCTCATATAATTACACATGGAGTGAGGTCACTATTTCTATTTTGGTCAAGCTTTAAGAATGGCATATATAGCTTGACCATGCTAGCCCTTTTTGTCCTGGAAATACTTTCATTTCTGCCCATCATGTTAAAGCTGGTCTTTAATAACAGCAACAAGTTGGCAGCCAAAGCACATGACTTGAAACCAAAAATGAACCCCTAGACAGAATTATTAAATTAACAGGCTGGCAAGCCAAGGATGGATAAGATTCTGCACAGAACCTTACACAACCTTAAGACAGAAGAAGTGCATTGCTTTTGATAATGCATATTCCTTAATGGGTAAGGAAAGCATTCTTGGCAGAATGACCTAAGACAGGCTCAGTCTTGTTTATGAATAAAAAAGGAGGGGTGGAGGCAGAAAGATTTTGGGGCTGCTCAGCAAGAATCTGATATGGGCCAAGGACAAGAAAATGAGCTGACTGGCAGGAATATGACATTGGCCAAGGACAAGGAAGTGGACTTCAGGCAGAAATCTGACATTACACTAGGACAAAGAAGTGGTCTCAGGCAGGATCTAAATCTTAGGTTAGAACAAAGAAGTAATTTCAGGTAGGAATCTAAATATTAGGCTTGAACAAAGAAGTAATTTGAGACAGGGATCTAAATTTTAGGCTAGAACAAGAAAGTAGGCTTCAGACATGATAATGACTTTGGTCTAGGACAGTGAAATTGGCTCAGATATTTTGGTTATCCCAATAAGCCCATAAAAATAGTGATCATGGAAGTGTTCATGGAATTTTGTTTATACATTGCTTATTCTTTGACTATTTGTGCTTATTGTCGTGCTTGTTCCTTGACTATTTGCATCTATTGTATTGTTAGTTCCTAAACTTAGAACTGACCTTAATACCTGCATGTAATTAAAATGGCATAAAAGTAAAAAAGAGAAGGGGGATGCAATAGGGGGTTTCTAGGGAGGGGAAATGGGGAAAGAGGAAGGCAACTAAAATGTAAATAAATAAAATATCCAATAAAAAATGAAAAAAATAATGTCAGTTGGTAATGTGTGAAGTCAAAAGAGAGTTTTTACTATGATGCCATTTAATTTGAATCTAGTAAAGCATTTAAAAATAAATATTTTAATTCTTTACATTTGAAGTGGATTTCCTTTGATGTTGTAGACATAAATTTAAACCATGACTCATCTTTTGTTCGCAACTGTTTCCAAATCTTTGGCTATCATATATTCAAAGTCCATATTTTTCCTTCCAAATAATTTTCCTTTCCAACTAACAATTTTCCTTTCTCTTCTTCCTTTTTATTTCAATGAAAATTTAACGAGTAATTGGAGGTAAAATAATAGCTAGTATATTATCATAAAATTTCTTCATGTAGAAGAGCAGTCAAACTTATTAAATCAACCACAATTGCATAATTACAGAATTTTTTTAAAAAGGCAGGAAAAATGTTATTTGGGGTTGAGAAGTGGTGATGTACACCTTTAATCCCAGAACTTGTAAGACAGAAGCAGGTAGATCTCTTTGAGTTTGAGGCCAGACTGATCTAAAGAGCTAGTTCCAGGAAAGCCAAGGGTACATAATGAAACCATGTCTTGAAAAACCAAACCAAAACAAAACAAAACAAAAGTTACTTCTCTATATAAAAAGGAATAGCAAAATTTGTAATTATGTGAAATGTGAACAATTTCAGGATTAGGATTGCTTTATAGTTTATGCTTACCTTATAAAGAAAGGAATTTTGAAGTTATTTCCAGAACAATGTCTTGCAAAGAGCAAGTTCAAAAAGGATACTCTATCCTATTAGCACTGCTCCATGAGAGAGACCTACCAGGAGAGTTGATGTTGGCTTGTACAACATTCTCCCTAATCTGTGGGCATACATCTGACCCCTTGTCTTTCCTGACCCTAAGCCATCCCTATATTCCTCATATTTAAGATCTATTATAGAACTGGATTAGTTAACTTTCACCAAAATACCTAATTGATATAACTTAATGGAGGGAAGATTTATTTTGGCTCTTAGTTAGCATAGTCCATCATACAGGGGAATACATGAAAGCTGTGGTCCCTATTCATTGAGGTGTTGCTTGTTACATTGAGCTAACCAAGAAGCAGTTATGAAGACCTGTGAGACCTGTGGCATGGCTGACTATAATAATACCTGACCAATCCATTCTCTGTGAGCCTACAGACAGGTAGGTATTATAAACACAAGAACTTATGGAAAAGCTTTGATATTCAAACCATAATATTCTGTCCTTGTCCTTACTAAGTTTGTATCCATTTTATCATACCATGTACATTTGGTCAAACTTCAAATATCCCCACATACTTAGCAATACTAACACTTCAAAAGTTAATCTTTAAGGTCTCTTCTGAGGCCTTAATTGTGAGTCCTTGACAAATCAAAACACAAAATGCATATTTCTAGTATACAATGGGATAGAATAAATATTCTTCTGATTCAAGGAATCTCATACCCATGAGATTGATCAACCTTTCTGTTGATGGGATAAAACACCCCAAGAAAATCAAATTAAAGACAAGGGAGTTAATTATAACTCATGGCTCCAGACAGACAGAGTTCATTATGGCAAGAAAGTCATAGAACACGAGAAAAACACGGGATCAGGAGCAGGAAGTTAGCTCATAGCATTTTGGTTCACACATAGAAAGCAGAGAGATAGAGAGAGATAGAGAGAAGAAAATGGGGCAAGACTACAAAGCTTTAAAGCCTATCTATAGTGAAGTATACTGTTTTGCCCCCAGCAAACCTCCATCTCCTAAAGCTTGCATAACCATTTTAAATGGCATCAGGAGCTGGGGACTGAGTGCTCAAATATTACATGAAGGTATAGGGGACATTTCTGAGTCATAATAAAGATGGAACCAAAGCAAGAGTCAAGCCTTTCTGGACAAACACTACATCCTGTAGTTCCATATCTAATATTCTCAGTTCCCAGTTGTATTATCTGGCTTCCAATGTGCTTAAACAGCCCTATCCTTCAAGCTCAGTTGATTTGCAACATATACAGCCTATTTCTAGAACTGAAACTACTTAGTGCCAGCAGCTTTTCTTGGTAGACATATTGCGTATCTACTACATCCTGGAATCTCTACAGAAACAGGCTTCACCTTCATAGTCTCACTAACAATAATTCTAGAGCTCAATATGAAAAGTGAAAATCCCATAGATGTTGGCTAGTGTGGTGATTTGAATAAATTTGGCTCCCACTGATTCATGTTTTTGAATGTTTTGCCATAGGAAGTGGCACAATTAGGAGGTGTGACCTTATTGGAGAAAGTATGACCTTGTTGGAGGAAGTAAGCACAGGAGGTGGGCTTTGAGGTCTCCTATTCTCAGGTTTTGGCCATTGCAGAAGAAAGTCTTCTCATGACTGCCTACAGAAGACAGTCTCCTTCTGTCTGCTTTCAAATTTAGATGTAGAACTCTTGGTTCTGCCAGCATCAAGTTTGCATGTATGATGTCACGCTACTCACTTTGATAATAAACTGAACCTCTGAAACTACATGCCATCCCCAAATAAATGTTTGCCTTTATAAGAGTTGCTTTGGTCATGGTATCTGTTCACAGCAATAAAACCCTAACTACGGTATCTAGTCTCCTTATCCTTTTCTCTGGAGCCTTGTTGGAAACTGAAAAAACCTCACAATTCTTACATTCTGAAGGCTTAAGGAACTAGCATTGTGTTCTGCTGCACACCAAGATGTAACATGGTCTACAGTTGTAACAGTCTCTGTGTGGCTTCACAGGTGAAGATAAAGAAATTACTCTGTTTGAATCATTGTCCTAGAACAGAACACTGCAGGCTCTATCTTTTCAGTTACATACCTTAAAAAGTATATTCTTCCAGCAGATTTCCATTAGTGTATTCCAGGGCTCTTGAAGAAGGACTGCTAGCCTCCAAAATGTCTCTCATTATACTGAAAAGTCTTGTTCAGGTTAATGACATTTTTCTCTTTAACAATTATAACAGTTTTGCCCACATACATCCTGT
>JANHMN010000001.1:148789698-148803658 GCA_030674055.1 Rhabdomys pumilio
TCCCTATCCCTATCCCTATCCCTATCCCTATCCCTATCCCTATCCCTTTACTTCTATCTCTACCTCTGCCTCTACCTCTCCCTTGTGATTTGTCATCTAGAAGAAAACACTCACATGTGTAACTGCAGTATGCGACAGAAAAAAGCTTAGGTACCAGAAATTTGGCAAGTGTCAGGGTTTTTTGTTTGAGGCACAATCAGAACTTGCACAGTTTTACTAATTGAATAATAACTGAATTCACTTGAATTCAAGAAAAGCTTGAAAACTACAAGCCAGTGGCTCCCAACAAGTATCATTTAGCTGCAAGCAGATTGGCAATGTCTGGATACTTATGTCATGTGGCATAACTGCATGACTTGTATTGAATAGGGAACTGGAATGCTGTGAGATGTCTTTCAAAAGACAAAATAGACTCCAGTCAGTAAAGAAATGTCCAGTTCTTAAAGTTGATGGTGCTGCAGTTGTAAAACCCTAATGTAGCTGAAGAGTTAAAGTTATGATGGGTAAGGGAGTAACTCAGGGTGAAGCACTAGCATAGCATGCAAAAGGCTCCAAGTTCAATCTGAAATACTTCTCCAGTAGAACAAACTATAGCAGAATATAGATAGATAGATAGATAGATAGATAGATAGATAGATAGATAGATATAGATATAGATATAGATATAGATATAGATATAGATATAGATATAGATATAGATATAGATATAGATAGATATA
Organism: Rhabdomys pumilio; assembly: GCA_030674055.1. NCBI lineage: Eukaryota > Metazoa > Chordata > Mammalia > Rodentia > Muridae > Rhabdomys > Rhabdomys pumilio. The sequence continues at coordinate 148,790,418 of JANHMN010000001.1, forward strand.
GACACCCAGTTGAACTATCAAATATAAGGTCTCTTGTAAAGAGAAAGTAAGTTCAAATATCTGAGGTTGTCAGTTAGGCTAAAAAATAATCTATTTAACAGTGTTTCAGGAAATATGGAGAGAATGTTGAAATTTTTCTTAAATGTTTTCAGTATGTCCCTGCCCAAAGGCAGTACTGAAATATAACAATGATTCAGGATTGCTATAGTATTCTTACCATTCTGAGAACAAGAGATAACATTTAACCAAATAAAGAAAACTATAAATACATGTTACTGTTCTCAATTTATTCTTGAAATCAAGTCTTTTGTTACTGCTGGTTATGACATTATCATCTTCATACATCAGTGTAATGGCTCCAGTGTCCTCACTGCAGGTGATAATATTGGGGTATTTCCAATGAAATAGCCCAATGATTGACATAAAATCAAATCTTCTGAAGATCTGCATCTGTGTTACCTTGATGTAAATAGTTACAATTCCCTTACGCTTTGAAGTTTATTTATACTCAACTTTCTTTAGTTGATTTGTGCTTTTAAACATGAGGGCAACAAATCATCATCCCTTCAATTGACAAAACTATTCTTAGCACATACGGACAAGAATGTGGTTTCATGATAATGTGAGTGCCTGTAGGCACCTTTCTATCTTTGAAAATCTGAGAGCTCATTCTAAGGGCTGTGTATTCTCTTTGTGTACTTGCTTGCTTTGATTGAAAGCAATTAAAACATTTTTAAGTAAAAAGCTCATGTAATATATGCATGGTGAAGGCAAAGACATTTTTACAATTATAAAGTACAATATTGTAAGTTATAGAATACTGTAGAATATCAAACAGTATATGGAATTCTTAGGTTATTGTAGCAATCCTTACTGGTGATTTTAACAGATACTCTCTTACCCTCACATTAGCAGCTTCTGCTTTTACCAACTAGCTTTATTTCTGGGACCTTTGCCTCTTTCTGTCTTGTAGTACTTTTGCATATGTGTACATCTCTGCTTTCCTTTTAGATAAAAAACCTTAATGAAGAAATAGGTGCCTTTTTCTAAGTTCTATCTCCTGGCCAAATATCTATAAGTTAGAAGTGCATATGTAAAATGGGAGTCTTCTAAATGTATAATAAAGTGAAACTCAGCCAATGCTCCAATAGAAAAATATAAAGTAAAATTCAGAGTTTTATAAGACTCCCTGTTGATGAGCTATGTGACCTAAGGCAATTGTATAATCTCCTCAGTCTAATAATTTATGTGTGATTTTTTTTCTACAACACATCCACCCAGATTTTAATGCGCAATGATTTCTGTCCTACTTTCTCTCAGAGGTGAGCAGAAATGAAGAGTCTGTAGTGAATCAAAACTACCTGCTGCTGGCAGCTCTAATCAGATAGGATTAACATTATGATCATCTGGAAGCTTGTAGCACAAGTAGAAGACCTAATAGGTGATAGCATCCAGCCTTGGAAACCCTGGCAGTTACAGATTAACAGGTCTTTTCACAATTTTCTTCTGTGTGTTCAATTGTAGTCTATGACTGAGGCTCACTACTAGGAAAATACATGGGTAGAAAGGAAAGTCCAGACTCTTCATTCAGCAGAATTGGATGAAGCTTTAAAAAAAAAAAAGGTATGTAGAGCTTCTGAGCAGTCAAAATGATTTTTCTGGATAAAAAAGACCCCATCTTTGCTATTTCTACAAAAACTCTTGAGATATATGTAAAGGAGTCACCAGGTACAGGAATCATCAGCTCTGCACAGTGGCTTTCATGAGAACCAGAACCACTACTATACCTAACAACTGATAAAAACATTAAGTACATTGTGTTTTCTTTTGTTTTGTTGTTTTTATGCCTTTTAGTCAAAAACTTTGGTAGCACAGCTCAATAGCCCATATATTAACATGGCCTTCAGGAGACATTGTTATGTGCTACAGTTTAAGAGCCATTAGCATTGTGCAATCAAGGACCCAGTTTCATTTTACTAGGTGACTATGTCTAAGAGTTGTTATAGATAAATAGAACTGTATGCTTTCATCATAGAAAAAAACCAAGACCAGCTTCTTGGACACCATCAAGCAACCAAGCAGTCTCTATAGCTTTTTTTTTTTTTTTAATCCATTAGATTCTAGAAGTCCAATACTTCCATCCATTCCCTATCTGTGTTCTGAAAAAAATGAGGCATATGCATAAAACAGAAAGATAAATACCATCTTTAGGAGCTAGAGTGATGGCTCATTAGTTCACTCATGAGTGAGTACTACACAGAACTAGAGTTTAGTTACCAGCTGTGATATCAGGTGGCTGACAACCACCTGTCACTCTAGCTCCAGGGCATGTAATGCCCTTTTTCTGGATCTGTTGGCAGCTGTACTCACAAGCACATTATCTTCGAACAAACTCACATGCAAACACACACTTAAAATCAAAACTACAAACTCTGTGTCTAGTTACTCAGACATGTTACTAAAAACTGAGGCAATGGACTTTCAAATTAGTAGATGACTTCTATCCTTCCTCAGCCCAAGAGTTAGCTAGATGAGGTAGGCCTTTCCCTACAGGTCTAAGTTTCTATTGTGAACAAGACGTAAATTTCTGACACAAGAGCGTTCCCAATTTATTCATCTGATATTGTAAAAAGAAAGTTCTCCCTTGTCTTCTGAGGAGCATGTTGTAAAGAAAGAGACAACAAGAATGGAAGCCTTAGGAATTTTCCCAAAGTACACTATGATCAAGTTGGTATCACAGATTTTGGATGTTCTCTGCCTAGTTCAAACTAATTTGGCACTTAATAGTTTATGAATTACATAAGGATAGAAATGGGTACAAGAAATGGAAGTAGAATGGTGACAGCTTTGTGTCAAGTTACCCATGGCCAACGCCTGTCTTTGGCAACCAAACTGTATATTTTGTTTTGTATTCAAAATTTTTTTTATTTAGTGTCTTTTAGTATTTAGAAATGAATGCACTATGGTTATATAGCCAACACAGATATTCCAGACACCTTTGTGAATCAACACATGATAGAAGTATTTTGTCAATACGTAATTAATTTGACTTTAATCATAATAGTCTTCCTGTTATCTTTCTTTTGTAGTCTGCTTTTCAAGCCCAAATACCTCCAAATAATCTCCAGGAGAAAGACCCAGTCAGGATCCTATCAAAGAAAATAAAAGGAGTTATTGTCAGGAGTCTGAACAAAGTAAATCATAAGAGTAGACTCCACGTGCAAATCCAAACAGGCTCAACATCTTTCCAAATCTTAAAATATTCATACAGATGAAAATCAATGTTAATTCAAAAATAAGCTTTTCACACTGACAATAAATCACTTGCTATTTATAGTAAAGGCAGGAACATTCAAAGCTGGAGAGAAAATTGCTCTTCCAGCAGTAAAAGATATTTATCTGGATGTGACAGGATGGGGTTAGACATTCAAATGCAACAAGATCGGGTTGTGTATTCCCAAAGAGGAAAAAAGTGTGTTCAGCAGAAATGACCTTTGCATTGGCCTTTGAACTGTTTGGGAATCAATTCTGTTTATCTTCAGTATCGGCTGTGGCTTGCAAAACTGATGGGTTTTCAGTTAAAGAAAAGAAGACTAAATTCTTTTTGATGCAATGTAATACACTATGTTTTTATTATACTCATGTTTGACCTAACTACCCCTACTACACAATGAGATTTAAAATAGAATGTGCTATATGTGCATGCACACACAAATGTCCTATATGTGTGTAGGAGTGTATATATTTGTGGGTGCATTCACTTATGCATGAGTACATGGAATCCAGAAGCCAGTGTTGGGAATAATCCTCTATCATTCTCCACATTACATCTTAAATCAAGTTCCTTAACTGAATGGAGTTCACTATTATAGTTAGACTGGCAGACCAATAAGCAACTGGGATCAGCCTGTCCCCATTCTCCCCCTCCCCCACTGGGGCTACAAGTAATGCTCAGAACTTTAGGTGGGTGTTAAGGATTTAAATAATATAATTTATGTTTAAAATTTTAGCCTCGAACACATGGGCACACGGGAAAATTTCCTAAACAGAACACCAATGGCTTATGCTCTAAGATCAACAATTGACAAATGGGATACCCATAAAATTGCAAAGCTTCTGTAAGGCAAAGGACACTGTCAATAGGACAAAATGGCAACCAATCGATTAAGAAAAGAACTTTACCCATCCTAAATCCAATAGAGGGCTAATATCCAATATATGCAAAGAACTCAAGAAGTTGGACTCCAGAGAACCAAATAACCCTATTTAAAAAATGGGATATGTCAGCTGAAAACCATCCTCTCAAACTTTTTCTCTCAAAGTAAATAGCTGGGATTGGCTATGAGACTATAAGTCTTCAACCCCCTCAGAAATCCAGAATGAATGAGTTAACTGAAATTATGAGAAGCACAAAGTATAGCTTCTAAAACTTAGCCAAATTATAGAAACTGCTGAGCACCTGGACAGTCCCTATACTACAAAACATCGGAGCATCCGATCTTCAGCCTTCTGGCCCAGGATCATCTGAGAAAGGTTTTTATTTTAACAGAAAGGGTGATATGTAGGAGGAGCTAAAGTGAGAGGAGTAAGGAGAAGAAGAGGAGGGGTAAGGAGAGGAGGAGGAGAAGAAGAGGAGGAGCTAGGTGACAAGAGGGAGGGGGTAACATGAGGCGGATGTTTGCATGTCTCTGCCAGTCAAAGATAGTTGATATATCTAGGTTGGGTATTGGGTAACACTTATAATTGTATGGGCATTTTGTTATTGAGCATTACCAAACTTATAAAGCCTTTGATTAACATTAAAAAAATAGTGTAAAAGCAAAAGGGAGAAAACGGGATGGGATAGGGGTTTTCTAGGGAGGGGAAATAGGGAAAAAGGATGGCATCTAAAATGTAAATAAAATATCCAATAAAGATTTTCACAAAAAAAAAAAAAACAAAAAAAACAAAAACAAAAACCAGTAAAAAACAATGGGATATGGCGCTAAACAAAGGGTTCTCATCTGAGGAATACCAAATGGCTGAAAAGCACCTAAAGAAATGTTCAATATTCTTAGTTATCAGGAAAAAGCAAATCAAAACAACCCTGAGATTCTATCTCACACCAGTCAGAATGGCTAAGATCTAAAACTCAGGTGAGAGCAGATATTGGCGAGAATGTGAAGAAAGAGGAACACTCTTCCATTGTTGGGATTAAAAGCTGGTACATCCACTCTGGAAATCATTCTGGCAGCTCCTTAGAAAATTGAACATAATACTACCTGGGGAATAAATATATATTTATATATATATATATATATATATATATATATATATATACCTACATATAACCTTCAAATCTGAAATGCAGTGAAAACAATGTCTCTTTTGATGGTATTTTGTTAGAAATATCTATGATATTTCTGTTGTTGCTTGCCCAATTGAGGCCAGAGGGATAGCTCTGCAGTTAAGAGCACTTGTTCTTGCAGAAGACCATAGTTCAGTTCTCAGAACCCACAAGCATCAGTAACTCAAGTTTCAGCACCTCTTATAGCTTATGCAGGCACCAGACATACACATGGTGCACATACATACATATGTGCAGGTGAAACACTCGTACACATAAACTACAATAAATTTAAACACAAGTATTTTAAAAAGAATATTAAAAATAAAGCAATGTCTGTTGGTGTTGAGTTAGAATTCCAGGCTGAGGTGAGAAGTTTTGAAGTTTAAAGCCTTCTTGGGTACAGAGTAAATTTATGGCCAGCCTTGGTGACTTAGCAACATTAGAATGTTGCTAATGTTGCCTCAACATTAGAAGAGGAGGCCTGGGGTCATAGCTCAGTGAGCTGGGCGGGGTGGGGGTGGGGGTGGGGAGGAATACAGAGGAGACAGAGAGCAAAGGGGACAGATCAAGAGAGGAGGAAGAGAGGAGAGAGAGAGAGAGAGAGAGAGAGAGAGAGAGAGAGAGAGAGAAAGAGAGAGAGAATTAAAAGCATTAGTGTTATGATAATAAAAACTATTGCTGGGATGAACCTGCCACTGCACACTGCACACTGCACTCTTAGTTCTCAATATCAGTACCTAAATCTCTTCCCCTCCCATGAGTTGTAGCACCATAGGTCTCTTTGTTTGGTGAGACATACTTTCTACTAAGACACTATCACGCTCCCTCTTTTATTCCTTATCCTTGAAGTATTATGTAAGATTAATAACCACAAATTCCTTTTTCCCATGTTGATTAGGTGTTACTTCTTATATTTTATCATTATGTTTAAAGTGTTTGTCTCTGCTTATTATCATTGTGTTTGTTAAACTTGTTGATCTCCACAGTGCACCATTTATTAAATAAGTTGGAAGACATATTACTAAAAATCTCTAGGTATGACTCTTGTTATGTGCTGTGATTAAGTGAATAAACTCATTTTATTGAAGTTGCAAAGCTATAATTTCAACATGAGTCTGTTTTGTCCAAAAGTCCATTATTTTTTCCCACTGTATTGTGGCATCTTGTAAATGAATGGATAAGCAATTGAAAAGGTGCATAAAGCAAACCATACCAAAATTTGCAAGATAAATGCTCATATATAATAGAGCATAATTCAAAAACATACTTGTTAGGATAGCCTCCAAATGGCTTTAAATTATTATAATTTATCTTCACATGTGCACAATACACATTGCTCTCAAAATGAGTCCTGTTATTGGCATCTTACTTTTTGACAAGTAGAGATGAAGACAGTTACTTCTCTCTAGTAGAAGGTAAGATATTTTTAAGTGTATCACAAATATACATATGAAAAAAGCAAGTATCCCAAAAGCTAATTCAATCTCCATTTCAACAAGGAGACCTAAGAACATATAGTTTCTAACCTGACTATCATAGTTTTTCAGATTGAGAACCTATACTTTATAAATCTCACTGTACATCAATTGTGAAATCAAAGAGATAGAAGACGTTAATAGTCCATAGACAACCTAAGATTATAAAAGTATGGAAAGTGGTGTTTGCTAAAGTTTGCTTTTTATTGTCATCATATCTGTACCTTTTGTAATCATATTATTATCATCATATGTCATCATTATTGACAAATCAGCTTGACTAATCCCTGCTTGATAGCCAACATTCTGTGAAAACATCCAGTCTCACAATCAATTTTAGGTTCTGGTTTGAATTTTTTTTTTATCTCAAATTGCTCCATCTCCAATTAAAGCTCTCTATATGGGTAATAGCACCTGCTCTGCCACATCACAAGAGTCATAAAGCAGATCCCCATGGAGAGTCTGCTGAGCAGATGACACCAACAGGATGGAGATGCTGTGAGAGAGCGGTGGGAGGCAGAGACAGAGAAAGGATTAGAAGCAGGATGCTACTGACTTGGTTCCCAACTATATTGGATCAGATGGTTCCCCCAGGGTAAATCAGCAGAATGACTGTCTGTTCATGCTGAAGACAGGAGAGAAAGAGGACAGGAAATTTCATTTTCTAAAGTAGAAATTGATAAAGTGGGAGGATTATTACCCATCTTCTTCTGAAACAGCACCAGGGGATTGAGGCTTGATTGTCCTAATCATCTTTGATTTTTCTGGCTTTGAATTTAGAAATAACACTGAGAGCGATTTGTGCATTCGTCACTTTGAATTTATCGCTCAAACTCTCTATCATCTTGTGAAAGTCTATGTTTGATTTGGATCTCTTACGGCTCCTGGTCCACAGTCTTTTCTTGCCAACGTTGGCTTCCTTGATGCTTCCTCAAGCTGCCTTCTCATTACAGCACCTGAAATTAATATCTTATTCCCAGTTCATACAAACCCACTCATTCTTCAGTGTGACAGTACATATCACTGTTGTACAGACAGTGTCTGGAACAAAGCAAGGGCACAATAATTATTTCTTGAATAAATAAATATTTGTGACTTAGCTTTCTCTTTAGAGTTTAGTTTTATTAGACTCCTTAAGTCTAAATTATGAGTAACACAGTCACAGGCATCATAGTCTTGGGAGACTTCACATGAAAAAAGCAGTATACAATATTTTATTAAAGAAATTTTATCTACGCTTTCTTATATACTAACTTTCCATACAATAATCTGTTTCTGAGTTAGGGCTTTGGAAAGATAAACTAGATGTCTTTTTTTTCCTCAAGGGAGAAAAACAAGCAAGAAAAGTATCACTGATTGGGAAGATTTTTAACTTTTAAGAAGTTCAAAGCTGTTTAATTTAGAATCTATGTACAGGAAACTCGATGACAGTGTGTGACACCTCAAAAGGATATGACACTGATGACTCAAATGTCTCTGAGCTATCTTTTTTACCTACTAGACTTAGATATTGTGTATGTCACAAGGTTCTTAGTAGCATTTAATAATGTTAGTAATTTTTTGCAGTATATTAACTAACACATAATACACATTAAGTAAACATCTGTGACTTCTATTCTCTACAGTCATAGAATAAACCATCTGACTTACACATTATATGATTGTGACATGATAATATGACATAAATATATGTAAGTTTAAAATATAAATTTTCAAAGTATTTGGGAATTAGTTGACCTAACAAATTTATTTTATACATTAAAATGACTCCAAGAATCAAAGTATCAAAAGATTAAAATCATTTATTATACTACTGTCTTTCATTCTCACTGTGTCTTTCATTTTTTTATTCAAAAAAACACACACATAGAATTTTTCCCTTGGAGTAAACCTTACTAAATTTTTAAAGAAATATAAGAATAGTAAGTTAAATGTGTCTATAGCATTTGACGTACATTTGAGCAGGTAGTTTCAGATCTTATCAGTACTGAACATGGAATGTATATACAGCTTAACATAGGAATGTAGCCTAACTGTATCTCTACCTGTCAATAAATATATGAAAGAGAGTTTAGTGGAGGTTAAAAAAAACTAAGGGCAATATAGTAGATATTGGTCAGTCTGATTGATTGCTGTCCACGGTTTTAAATTTTTTGCAGCACAACTCAGGTGTTTATGGAATGGAATTTAAAGATTGTCTTGTTAAAACTTCTGATAACAGAACTTTCTTACCACCCCTAAAAGGCCAAAGCCTTTGGGGTTATCACTAGCCCAGAGAAGATAGATCAATATGCTTTGTGGAGTCTTAAGAAATGTATTGATCTCATATAACCCTAAGCCTTAATGTAACAGGTTTTGGAAATTTTGGACAAAGGACAGATATTTTTGGAAAAGATTTTACATAAGTTAAAGATTATAGTATCGCTAATTATAGTCCCTGCAATGATTAATGTATGTTATTGATTTTTCTTATGACTAATTATCTAATTTATGCTTCACACCTGTTCTCACATCCTGTTCTCACACAGTAGGCATTATCGTTCTTGTTATAGATAAAGAACCATAGGCTTGGATCTTAAATTGTGCGAATCACATATTTAACAAAAGGTTGAAACTGAGACCTGCCTGAAGTGCTCTGATTTAAGAATGTCAGCTCAGCAATTTCACTAAAACTGAACCAAGTCATAGGTTGCTACCTTCTCTGTTACTATAGCAATTTGTGTCCCATGACAAAATCCCATAGCAGGGTGAGCTCTGCCTTTGACTGTGCTATTTGTTCCAAGAAGCATATAGTAGTCTGAAATTGAGTTATATATTATCAAAAGGTTATTCTACATAACACTTAGGAAATTGCAGATGGTCTACAGATTTGTTGTTGTTGTCTAACTTAGCTTTTCTCTCACAGGTTTCTTTGTGTAGCCCTGGCTGTCCTAGAACTCACTCTGTAGAGCAGTCTGGCCTCTATGCACTGGGATTAAAGGTGTGGGATACCATTTCCCAAAAGATCATTAACTCTTATATGAGGGTCTGACTGTGTCTTCTCTCCTCTTCCATTAAATTGTTCTGAGAATAACTTTAGAATGTTCTGGGAATATAACATCCTGAAATGAGAAAGAACTGTCAAGTATAGCTTAGACTCTCTTCTAGTTTCTCTGACAATAAAATCTCCTACAACATTTTAACCCTGAAAAGTTCTTGATGGATAAAATTAGATCAACCAATTTAGAACCCTTCTTTATCACATGGAACATTGGCAGGCAAAAGTCTATTCTCTTTGGGCATCTTTCCCTTAAACCTAGGTTTCTATTGTTCATTGAGACTGATCTGGAAGTGAAAACATTACTTTTCTTTTCTTGGCGAGTAGTATGAGACTCACGTGAGTTTACTGACGCTATTGCCTGATACTGGTAATGTTCAGAGTCCTACCTTATGATTGACACCAATCCATAGTGAACCTCTATACAAACAAGTAGAACAAGTCATCAAAGAGCCTTCTTTATAATTGGTGATCCCATTGATGTAACTCTAATCCCAGCTAAAATCTACGTTTGGTGTGAGGACAGTAAGTGTTTATAAACAATAGCATAAACATGTTTAAGACAGGAAAGATAGACCTGGGAAGATAGTGTCCCATGAGTAAAAAGGATGTCATTTTCTAAACATGTAATAGGATAGATGCCATCAATCTGTCAGAAAAGTACATATATAGAAAAAAGAGAAGACCTTGTAGGCACTCAGCTAATACATTGTTAATATGTTTCAAAGAAATAGATTGGTTCAGTCTTAGATTTCTGGCATTATATGCAACTATATGTGGTAGTGTTGAGGGAAGAACTAAGAGCTTATAGACAGGACTGATGAATGACATTACTTCATGGTACGTAGTAGATGGCAAGAACAACTAGGTAGTCCATAATAGACCTTCCAAAGGCAAAAGTTATTTTTCTGTGGTATATGAAGACATTATCATGAATGCATAGAAATTCCCTATATGATGTCATATTGAATTATTCTATGTTCCAAGCAACAGGTTATTAATCTACTATGGGTCTGAGCTATTATAGATTTTCCACCTATAGTCAACATACAGTCAAAATTAAGAAATATGGGGAATAGAAAACAAAAGCCAGGGACTGCATTCATTTACAAAGGAATTTGTATAGTATATAATTTATAGATATACCTTCCTCATGTTTAACAGGATGAGCCATATACATTATAAAATAATAGCTAATTGGCCAGTATCTGGGATAAGATATTATACATTCCAATTAACCATTAGTGTTTTCCCTCATTTACAGAACATAGGTAATTGTGGTATATATCTCAGGTTATTGTAAGGGTTGTATAAATGATTACATATGAAGTGATCAAAACTATTTATTCTATGAATAATATAAAATATGATTATTACTATCATTCATTCTGATTCAGTTCAACCTTTTTATATACAGATGGAAGAAAGATTATAATCCTCTGGGCACACACTTGGCATTTTGGAATACTATCACTTAGGTGATGAGACAAGTCTGAGTTCCCTTATCACAATTAAGACAAACATGAGATGTTCCTTTCTGCCACACAACCTTTTTGGATAGTAGAAGTCATAACTGGAGCTAAGACTTCTACTATCATTTTTCCTTCCCAATATGTTCTCCCCAATTGCAGGTTTGAATCCTTTCAGACTCATATGATCACATTAGCTTTTGATGCCATGCTATTGGATTATTATAATAATGATCAAAAGCACAAAATTGTCCATCAGTAGGTGTCTTAATTAAGGTTTCTATTGCTTGAAGAGATACCATGAAAACAGCAACTTTCTTATAAAAAAAACAATTGGGTCAGCCTTACAGTTCAGAGGTTTAGTTCATCATCATCATGACAGGAAGCATGGCAACATACAGGCAGACATGGTGCTGGAGAGGTAGTTTAGCATTCTACATCCAGATAAGCAGGCATGAGGACTGGGCCTGGCTTGAGCATGTGAAACTCCAAAGCCTACTTGCCCCCACCTCCCAGTGATACACTTCCTTCAACAAAGCCACTCCTACTCCAACAAAGTCACAGCTCTTAACAGTATCTCTCCCAATGAGCATAAGGTGCCAATTTCATTCAAACCACTATAGTAGGTGACCATATAATTGATCATTCAAACCAAAGTACTTTATAAATAAGTGGGCAGTATTCACTTACTACAAAATAGCTATAATGCAGGACAGTACAGAGCAAAGTGAGTCATCTGTTCTCTGTATCTATTAATCCCTGTGAAGTTATAGGACATGCTCTTAACTTCTTGTGCCAGCCCCATCTCATGCCATTTCCTTTATGAGCCTTTAGTGTCAGCTATACAGTTTATCTTTTTTTCCCTCAGCATATTCTTCCTGCCACCATGCCTTTGCACACAGTGATCTATCTAGTCTAACTCTACCCTGCCACTTGGTGAATTTGTCTCTTTTCAAAATCTGCCTTACCTTCCTTTCTTAGACAACTTTCCTAAACTAATTCAATATTCATGACCAATGCTTTCTTTATTTCTTTTTCTTATTACTACAGAAAAATTTAAGAACATATTTACACTTTGGGTAGTTGTTTCCCAGCTATGCTTTGAGCAGTCTGAGGATGGGGACTCGTGTCTAATTTGTTCACTCTGCTTTACCCCTGGTAAAGCAGTCTGGTGTCTAGCATGACATATGTGACTAGTAGAAGTATGTCATATTTGCCTCCTTAACTAAAGTAATTAAAGTATTCCAAAACGAGAATATGATTCAACATTACCTGCTACTCTATAGACCAAGATAAACAGCATCAATAATGACTAAAGTAAGTACTACTGCCAACTGTAAAGTGAAGATAACAGCAACTGTTTCTCTTGTTAAAACATGGTGGGAGCTGATGGTCATGGGACAAGACATGACAGGATTAAATAAAGAGTATATAAATGGTTTTAGGAAATTGCAACTAGCCAGCATAAGATTTAAGTTATTTAGAAATTTTCAGTCTCTATTTTTTTCAGGTGCAAAATAATGACAATACTTTGTAATATCTTTGTGAAAATTATATGGATTTTTCTGCACAGTGAACATATAAAAATGGCCCAAGCACTCAAGGAGTCATAATTATTTTAACTAGTCATCACAATAACGATGGTGGTCATGGTGGTGGTATTAACAGTGTTTATCTAAATTTAAGGACAATGATTTTTTTCTTGTCCTTCTGCCAACATAAAATGAAATCAAGAAAAGGTTTAGGTGTTCTTTTTCTTTCAATGTTCTATAAAGACATTTTAAAATATATAGCATACAAGTCTGTTGCATATACATTAAATATTTCAGATTTGTGTTTCTGTTGATGCCTGTGTCTGACCATGTGTCTATATGTATTGTTCTTGCTTTTTATTCTCTCTATTTTTCTGTTTGCTTTGTCCCTTTCTACCT
>JANHMN010000001.1:148804058-148840972 GCA_030674055.1 Rhabdomys pumilio
AGGAGAAGGAGAAGGAGAAGGAGAAGGAGAAGGAGAAGGAGAAGGAGGAGAAGGAGAAGGAGAAGGAGGAGAAGGAGAAGGAGGAGGAAACCCATCATTTTGGGAAGGTCAGATACTCATTGCATTTATGCCTAGCTACCTACCCCTGGAGGACGAGGATGATCATCAGCTGAGCCTCCAGTTGCTGGTATGATCAATCTTTGTTTCTTATAGATTTAACTGTATTATCTCAGTACAGCTTCATCATTTTCTAGAGCTACCTCTCAGATAAACTAATCTGATTTCAAGTAATGGCTGTCATTTTATGACAGACATCTTAAACCCTTGTAAACATTCCGATATGGATTTCACTTTTAAAATATAGCTGAATCTTTCAGGATCTTAGAAGCACACACCTCTACCGTAGGGTCTAAATTAGTCAGGCATGTTAGTCAGGTACAAACAAACAAAGCAGTAGTAAGGTAATAAACGCATAAAGTGAAAAGAGTTGATTATGGCTCATGATTTTAGAAGTTCTGGTCTACAGCGAGGAAGATATATGACTGATATCTGTGTTGGAATGACAGGTGGCAATTCTGAGGAGTGCGTGTTGAGAAAACTGCTTTCTGGGTGGTCAGGAAGCAAGAAAAAGAAGGGGGAGGACTGAATGTCCACGGTCCCTATAAAGTTACGACCTAAGGACCTTCTTAAATTTCACCTGCCAAGGTTCCTACTACTTAGTGTAGGGGGAGGTATTGATCCTCTAATTGGTTCTTGATTGTGTCAATGAAGACAGCAAGAGTCAATTGCTGGACGAAAGAAAAAACGAGTGGGATTTCTGGGTCCCAGGCGGAAGAGGAGTGAGTGAGAGAAGAGCATGGATGCTAAGTAAGGCTTGGGGACAACCAGAAACAGTGGTGGCCTCTACTACTGGCTGAATTTTGATAGATTCTTCTTTTAGCAGTTGTGTTATCTGTCTGGTCTTAAAGTGTTAGAACTGTCTGGTGTTTTCCATCCGCTGAACAAAGGTGGGCAGAGAAAGGGCACACCCGGAGTGGTCATTGGTGGCTTGGCCGAGCTAGCTGCAGGGTAATTGACCTGTGGAAAGCGAGGATCATAGCTCTTATCATCTTAGCTCCTTAGCATTCATGGGGAAAGTATCAGGGCAGGCTGCTTGGCGGAGCTAGCTGCCAGGAGCACAGTTTCCCAGTTATGGAACCAGCTGCTGATTGGCGGATCTATGTCAGGTGTGGGACCAGCTGCGGCCCGTTCAAGAAACCTAGACTGCGGCTATGGGAAGTGTGGGTTTCAAAATTACATGCAGCAAATTAACAACACTCACTCAGTGCCCTTCCCAGGAGACTCAACATGTCTTAGTTCATCACTGTAAACTGTTCTTAGGGACGTGATTCAGTTTGTCCTTCCTTCCTCCTTGATTGCTAGTCACAGTTCATTAGGGACAACACTACCAACAACTCTATCACCCTTGTGATTATGAAATACTTTATCCTATTTACATAAATTTCAGATCTCTAATAAAACACTCTACCCGTTCTCTTATATGTTTCTAGAGCCCCCTCTACCATTATCATCATCATCATTATTAATTATATCTTTCAAATACAGAGTTTGCCATTCTATTTCCTCATTAAAATACCAGTTTATTGAAATGCCATGTCACTTTATAAAGCTGTAGATCTGTCCATATCAAACTAGATGACAGGTTCTCAACTTGTGAGTTGCAACATGTTAGCGGATATAAAATGGCCTTCCTGCATATCAGATATTTATTTACATTGTGATTTATAAAAGTCAAGATTATAGACATAAAGTAGCAACAAAAGTAAATTTATGGTTGAGGGTCACCACAACATGAGGAGCTTTATTAAAGGGTCAAAGCATCATAAAGGCTGAGAGTCACGAACTATACTAAGGAAAGAAACTAGCAGAGTCTTCTCTAAGTCCCTAAAGAAACATTCAATGAAACCCCATGGAAGCTGCAAGGATCACTCTGGCATACCACAAATGTTCACAATCTTTAATATTCATAAGCCTCAATTTTTCTTATACTACAGGCTTCTGGGCCTTATACCAGAAATTCTCATTCACCAACTATATTAGGGTTTCTACTGCTGTGAAAAGACACCATAACCATGGCAACTCTTATAAAGGAAAATGTTTAGTTGGGGCTGACTTATAGTTCAGAGGTTTTGTCCATTATCGCGGCAAGAAGCATGTTAGCACTCGGATAGACATAGTGCTGAAGAAGAAGCTAAGAGTTCTATGTCCAGATCTGCAGGCAACAGGAAGAGCCATTGTCACACTGGGCCTGGTTTGAGCATCTGGAGAGCTCAAAGCCAGGTCTCAGTGACACACTTCCTCCAGCAATACCACAGCTACTTCAACAAGGCCACAACTCTCAATAGTGCCAGTCCCTATGAGCTTATGGGGCCATTTATAGTCAAACTACCATACTAGTATGGAAATGAATCCATAGTATACATATTTCAAGTATCTCTTCAGTTTTTGCTATTCATATACTCCTGAATCTTACTTAAAGTCTTATAAATTAACCATGTGACATTAAACAAAATTTTCAGTCTATTTGTGGTTTGGTGTCACAGATAATTGACTTTTCAGTGTCAATTGTGGCTCCATTATTTTGTGATTGTATAAATATCTAATCACTCAACATAAACTGAACACAAAATGAAAGTGTTTTACATTAGAGAGCAAACAAGAAAAAAAGATGGAGGAATATAGAATCTTTCTTATTCATTACCTAAGCATTAGGGATCAGCATGGTTTGTGGGAATATGTCTTAGTCACTGTTGTATTGTTGTGAAGAGACATCATGACCAAGGCAATTTATAAAATAAAGCATTTAATTCAGTGCTTGCTTACTTTTAGGGTGAGTTCACAACCCTCATGGAGTATGGCAGTAGGCAGGCAAGCAGGCAAGGTTGTGAAGCAATAGCTTAGAGCTTACATCGTATCCATATGCAGCAGGCAGAGAACGTGAAACCAGGACTAGTGTAGGCTTTTGAAACCTCAAAGCACACGCCCAGTGACATGCCTCCTCTAATAAGGTTACACCTCCTTCAACAAGGTCACACTTCCTCCAATAAAGGCACACCTTCTTATTCTTCCTAAACAGTATACCAACTGGGAAACAAATATCCACATCTATGAGTCTATTCAGGCCACTCTCGTTCAAATTATGCCAGAAAAATATCCTGAAGCACAATGGTAGGGTTAGGCCTTCCAAAGCAGGTAAAGGTTAGGGCTGCTGATCCAGGGTGTCAGATTTCTTTGTGAAAATGGGTCAAGCTTGCCTGCTTTTTTTTTTTTTGAAAGAACAAAAACAGAACACTGTCTTCATTGAAACTTCTTTCTAGATAACTTTCACGGCATGTAGATATCTCCTCTGAATTATGACGATGAGTTTATGACCTCTTACCCCAAATCACTCGCACACAGTGATTGTCTTGTCTTCAGTGCAGCTGAACAGTAGAAATGAGGAAACTTTATGAAATAATTATCTTCAGAATAACTTTGAAATTTTATGAATTTAAATGCTATTTATTCATTAACATTTGAAAAAGCAGAACTATCTTTCCATCTGCCTTTGATGTGATCAGCCTTTATTCAGTTCTGTATTACCACAAATTGGCCCTCTTCCTTTCCCAGCTCTTTCAAGATTTCTGTTTCCTTTAACTCTTAAAAGTGACGTGTGTTATAGCCTAAAGACAATGGTCTGCTCTGAAACAGCCACAGAACTATGGATAGGCAACTCCGGATCCTTTAATAAGATGAATAGAGTTATTTACAATACGCAACTATGCATGGCTGTCTGAACACTTTTGCTTACATTTCCTATTTCCTTTCTATGGATGATTTGACGGAAATCTTAAGAGAATAATACCATCCTGTAGCTTGCCCTGATTACTATTGTACTCAGTTATAAATCGCATATTATTCATTTAGATATGCTAAACAGTTTTTTTTCTTTTCTAATAATGTGGAAAATATCTTCTTATACAATATTCAGAATGAAAATTAATATTAATATTGTTCTCCTCTCAGTTAGTAAAATGAATTTCAGTAACTTCAGCCAACTGTGAAGGAGAAAAGCTGTTGAAATAAATGGACAAGCCTGGGTTGTGGATTCTGAGAGTGGTTAGCTGATAATGATCTGCGGCAAATGGTGTTGTCCTTAATCTGCAAACATAAAGGGCTTTCATAAGAAATCCAAATGTGTAAGGTAAGTGAATTCAGATGGTTAGATTCAAATAGGCACTACCGGCATAATTCTGAAGCCCATTTTGAAATAGAAAGAACCTTTAGACAGGCAGCTCTCCAGGAGACATAATGTGATTTCATTTCCCAACATTTGTTTCTCTCTTTTTCAACAAATTAATATCACAACTACTACAGCTACAGATGTGCCTTTTATAATTTGCTTCTTTCTTCTCCTCTATTCGCTGGTATTCAGATATTTTCTGGCACATCCCCAGTTCATTGTGAGCCCTTAACATAATGGATGATAGCTTTCTGTCGTCCCTAAAGGACAGGAGTGATAAAAGCAACAACTATCCTAGAATTATGATTTTTTTTCTGTCCGAGATTTTCAACGTCTATAGTGACAAATGTCATTGTCATTATGCTAAAAATATTTACTATATATCTATATTTACACAAGCTTTGTCTTATGTGTGTTCAATCATAAAAATTCTAAACAACAAAAATGAATGTCATATAATCTCTAAGAATGCATGTTGCATGTAGTTTTAAAGTCGCACATTTCCCCAGGACCAGGGCCGCACTACCAGCCCACTCCTGGCTCCCTTTTGTTCCACCTGGTTCAGCTGGATCTACACTGGCAGCACTGACCCAGCTTCTATTCTTACCCACCTTTGCTCTAGGAGTCGACTTCTCCACCAGTCCACTCACGAGATGCTTGAATCTGCGGATAAAGAGACACACTCAGTTTGTCATTTTACAGCTTGCCTTTCATGGCATAGTTGCTGGGCGCAGATACCTCCCACCTGGAAATATGTGTCCTTACCAAATCACAGACTACATCTCTCCTTCCGGCCCCAAACTCAATGATCTGTTGCAATCAGCCCCTGCCAAACATCCCTGGCAACCCACCTGCAGCAGAGTTGCAGGCCCTGGCTGCCCCAAGATCTTGATTGCTGTGTGCCTCTCGTTTCAAAGCCTGGCAGAAAAGCTCCTCTCTCTTTCCCTGTATTTCCATTTCCTTTTGGGACCCGGAAGTCCCACCTGTACTTTCCACACTCGGCCTTCTTTATTGACAAATCAAGAACCAATTAGGGAACTAGACCTTAGTATCAGCACCTCCCCTTACAAATATGGGCCAATAACCAGACTGACAAAACATTATGGATTAACAAATGAAATCTGAAGGAAAATCAGATCCCATATTTCAATGTAATTTGGTGTATTTATTTCCTGTCTCAACAGCTGAGATCTTGGTTAGTATTTCATTGCTTTAGGTATGTGATTAGTTAGGTACATTGTCAGAGAAATGATAATATTCTCAAGATAGTATTAATAGAATCTTCATCATTGATCTATTTGTCGACCTAATCTCTGATTTGGATTGAATATGAACTAAAATGTATCATATATCCTTTGAGGGTTTTTTTTTTTTTTTTTTTTAGCAAAATTTATATAAACTACTATAGGCTGAATTGCAAAAATATACGTAGCTTATGAAACCACAAGGAAAGTACAAAACTGAAAAATTTAATTCCAGATTCTGGGAGAAATTATTTATAGATTTAAAGTAGATGGGGGGAGGGGGTTTCTGTACCTACCTACTAGAGGTTAACAGTAGAATCACAGAGTAAAAGTTTGCTCATAAGCCCTTCTTTGCCATTGAGATCTGGAGCAGGTAGGCCTCTCACTTTCAGTAAAACAGAAATCACTGGTGGTGCCTGCTTTGTTGTAATTTGTAGCATTTTTACATTTCTCAAGTTCCATTTTCAGACTCTTGAGAATCCATCCCCTCCTGGTTTTAGTTCACCATAAAGACAAGATGTAGTAGAGTCAGGCTGTTCAGCTTAGCACAGAGCAGCCACAGAAGAAACCACAATAAGACAGGCCCAGAGACCTACATGCTCCCATCAAGCCCCACCTTCCGAAGTTCTAACACCTTGCAATAGTCTTTCCAGGTTTTGAATTCATCAATGAATTAAGCCATCAATTACATAAATGCTTTCAAGAGCTACCCAGGGTAATTTTTACTAACCTACCAGATATTTATCAACACATTTAATTTGTAAATCAAGAATTACTATCAAAATAAGCAGTTAGTGCCAGAAAAAAAAAAGGATTTTAGCCATTTGTGAAACCATACAACAGTTGAATGCTAAGTATTATTTCATGAAAGACAGAAATATATTTCTTCAGTTTGAAATCCCAAGGCATTATTATAAGAAAGAAAATTGAAGTCCTTTTTAGTCCATTAGATAGAATTACATAAGAACACAGCATAAGCCTACCACATGACTTTTGACTAGATGATATTTGAGGAACTATTGTTTCAAACACTATTATACCAAGCTCAAATTGCATGTTTATACATTTGAAAAACATAGAAGGGTAAGTTAGTGTTTCTATATCTCACTATCATTGACATTTTAAACCAGAGAATTCTTTGTTATGAGTTAAGAATTGTATAAGATTTCAAAATACCTATGACCCATTCCCATTGGCTGCCAAAAGTGCCCTATGGCTCCAGTTACCACATCCAAAATGGTCTCAGTCATTGTCAAACACTGACATGAGGGAACGTGCCAAAATTTCTCCTACTGACTTAAGAGGACATCAACTATCTATTTAGGTGAAACTTGAAGAAAAAAACTGAAATATAGTGTTTTTCTTAAAAATGAAAGATTGTAAAATTTAGCAAAGCAACAAAAAACCCTGTTGGTTATTCAATCTGCCAAATCACAAAGAAGCAAAGAAGGGCCTGGGACAATGACTCAGCAGTTAAGAGTGCTGGCTGATCTTCCAGAGAACCTGGTTTCAATTGTCAGCACCCACATGCCAACTCACAACTATCTTCATATCTGGTTCCAGGATCTCTGATGCCATCCTCTGGCCTCTGTAGGCAGCAGGTATACATGTAAGTATAACTTCTCCCACACTTACAAAATTCTTTTTTAAAAAATGCAAGAGAAGGAAAAAATTAACAGGATAGAAAAAATATTTTTTAAAGTGTATGTTTCCAAATAGGCATTCATGCCAGGCATAATTCACAGAAAGTACAAATAAAATATCACCCTTTAGTGAGTCAGAATTTGCATTAAATGGTAACAAGTTTACATTATTTTTACCATTTTTGAATTAAATTTTATTTTTACTTATTCACTTTACATCCCAGTCACTGCCCCCTCCTGGCCACTCCCCCTTCACACACAATCCTTCCCCCATGCCCCTCTCCTTATTCTCTGAGTAGGTAAGGTGCCTCCTGGGTATTCCTCCACCCTGGTACTTCAAATGTCTCCAAGGCTAGGCACTTCTCCTACTGAGGCCCAGATAAGGCAGCCCAGCTACATATCCCATGTATAGGCAACAGCTTTTGGGTTAGCTCTTGTTCCAGTTGTTCAGGACCCGTATAAAAACCAAGCTGCACATCTCCTACATATGAACAGGGAGGCCTAGGTCCAACCTGTGCCTGTTCTTTGCTTAGTGGTTCAGACTCTGAGAGCCCCTAAGGGTCCAGGTTAATTGATTCTGTTGGTCTTCCCGTGGAATTCCTATCCTCTTGGGGTCAGGACTCTTCCTCCTATTGTTCTATTATAGTCCTCAAACTCTATCCACTGTTTGGCTCTGAGTGTCTGTATCTGTCTCAGTCAGTCCTATGAAATAATTATTAAATATTTCATGCATACTCTAAAATGAATAAGGAAATATATACTACGCATGTACTACCCAGTCAAATATAACAATATTTAGCCCTATTTGTTTCAGTGTATCTTTCTTGTTGTCCTTCAATACTTCTTTCCTTTCTCCCTTCCTCATTCTCTTAATCTTTTGTTTCCTTCATCCTTTCTTTCCTTCCCTCCTGTCTTTTAAAAATATTATAGTTACTCTTTGACTATTATCTTGCCCAGTTCTTCTATTAGTCTTTCCCACAAAAAGATAAAATTACTTCTATTCCATCTGTATGTTTCCTTTCTTTCTTTCTTTCTTTCTTTCTTTCTTTCTTTCTTTCTTTCTTTCTTTCTTTTTGTCTTACATCCTAAAATGACCTATGGTCACTACTTAGCCAAGACTGGCCTGGAACTTGTTGCAAGTTCTTTGCTTTTGTTTCCCAAATCCAGACCTTATATGCACAGAGAACCACATCTAAATCCTGTTCATATTTTTTCACATTTGACTGTGTACTAAACCCAAGTTAGAGGGTTGAATTCCTGCTGTTTTGTGTGTGTGTTTGCATAAATTACATCTCTCTGTGAGTATCATTCTGGTTTTTTTTTTTTTGTTTTTCATTTGATTTTAAATTTGCTAGATTTATCCATCTTAACACATAGAGATATTTGCTCAGCAGGTATAAAGAAGTACTGTGAAGCAATTAGAATGAATGAGCTAGTTTAATCACTTATATATATTATAGCTACAGATGAAATAAGGAAAAGGTAAAGGGCTCTGCAGTATATTTCTATCCTGAACTTGGCAGCTACATTAAGGCATGGGTATTTCAGTGATGAAAACATTTGGTTGGTTTGGCCATGACATGAAAGAAAAAGAACTAAAATAGAAAAATATCTGTCTTGTTGTTATATTTTTTTATTCTAGGAGAATTACATTAGCTTAGCAGACCTACAGGCAAAACAACAGACAGGCATAGGGCCTGGGTTGACACAAAAACCTACCTTCTTTGGGGGAAAGGCCAGAGTGCTTATACAATGATCTCACTGGGTTTGAAACAGAAACACATGGAAGAGACCTTGGGGGAAAAGAAACCCAAAACACAGTAACAACCTGAGTATCTGCCCAGTCCTCAGTTGGCCTGTCTTGGTTGTTCAGAGCCTCAGTACGAAGCCCAAAATCTGGAGGTTTTACAAGATCTGGAGGTTGAAAAGGCAGTTTCCAGACCTTGGCCTTGTTCCAAGAGGGACTGAGCTTGGGGTAACAACAACTCTAGCGACAGTGGACATGGCAAGAGATTGCAAGGTTGCAATAACCTTGAGATATGTGGGGTGCAGGGGAACAGGGCATATTACCATGAATGACAGCTAAGCTAACTTAGATCAGGGTTCAGACACTGGAAATGGTTGAGGGTACATGCCAATTGACACCTAAAGGAGGTAAAGGAGCCCTGCATCCACCAGTATAAGGGTGTAATTTTGTTTCTTTTATTTTTCAGTTGTAAACATATATGTAGGAGGGTGTGTGTGTGTGTGTGTGTGTGTGTGTGTGTGTGTGTGTGTGAGAGAGAGAGAGAGAGAGAGAGAGAGAGAGAGAGAGAGAGAGAGATCTCCTGTGTGAGTATACACATGTGCAAGTATATGACAAGACTAAGGAATCATGCTCAATAGTCATTGGTCAGGAGCCATTTTCCCTATGCACACTATTGGCCTGAGCTTTACCAATTATGCTAGGCTGACCTGTTAGGGAGCCCCAGTGACCAGCCGGCCTCTGCCCCTTCCCCCCAGCACTGTGATTATAGCTACACAGCACCATACCTTGGTGTTTTGTTTATTGTTTTATTGTGGTGTGTTTGTGTTTCATGAGTTTTCAGAATTGAATTCAGATCCTTGAACTTTTGAGACAGGTACTGTACTGTATAAACATCTCCCCAGCTTCTGTTCTTTTTTTTTTTTTTAAATTAAATTATTTTTTTACATTCAAATTTTTGCCCTCTTCCAGGTACCCCATCCAAGAGTTCTTCACTCCTTCCTCTTCTCTTTGCTTCTGAGAGGGTGCTTACCCATCTCCCACCCTAACCCCAACCCCTCTATCCCCCATCCCCAGCCCCTTACACATCTACCCACCCTACCTCATCATGCTCAGCATCCCCCTTCCCTGGGGCATCAAGTTTCTATAGATTATGTGAATCATCTCCCACTGAGACCCAGTCACGGCAGTTCTCTACACAGTCCAGCCCATGTGTGCTCTTTGGTTAGTGGCTTAGCCTTTGGGAGCTCTGAGGGATCTGGATTAGTTGATGCTGTTGGTCTTCCTATGGGGTTTCCATCCCTTTCAGCTCCTTCAATTCTTCCTCTAACTCTTCCATAGGAGTCCCCAGCCTCAGTCCAATGATTGGCTGTAAGTATCTACATCTGTCTCAGTCAGCTGCTGGTAGAGCCTCTTGGAAGACAGCCATGCCAGGCTCCTGTCTACAAGCATAACATGGCATCAGTAATAGTGTCAGGGTTTGGTACCTGCGCATGGTATAGATCCCAATTGGGGCCAATTGCAGGATGCCTTTTCTTCAGTCTTTGCTCCATTTTTGCCCCTACATTTCCTTTAGACAGGAACAATTCTGGGTCAAAAATTTGAAGATGGGTTGGTGGCCCTATCTTTTCTCTGGGGATCCAATCTACTGGAGATGATCTCTTACGTTCCATCTCCCTGGTCATCTCCTTTGAGTCCTGGGTCTCTCACATCCCAGGTCTCTGGGATTTTATAGAGTACCCCATCCCCTGAAGCTGCATATTTTCTTTCATTCCCTTGGCCCTCTGGGCTTCTCTTCTACCTCCCCCATGCCTGATCCTGTTCCCCTTTTCCCCTTCCCCTCCCCTCTCCCACTCAGGTCCCTTCCTCACTCTGCCTCCCATGATTATTTGTTCACCCTTCTAAATGGAATTGAAGCATCCTCACTTGGGCCTCCCTTGTTGTTAAATTTCATATAGTCTGTGAGTTGTATTATGAGAATTCTGAAGTTTGGGCTAATATCTACTTATCAGCGAGTATATACTGTACATGTCCTTTTGGGTCTGGGTTACCTCATCCAGTATGATATGTTTTAGTTCCATCCATTGCCTACAACATTCATGATGTCCTCAGTTTTAATAGCTGAATAATATTCCATTGTGTGAATGAGCCACATTTTCTGTATCCATTTTTTGGTTGAAAGACATCTGGGCTGCTTCTAGTTTCTGGCTATTATGAATAAGGCTGCTATGAACATGGTGGAGCACTTGTCCTTGTGGTATGGTGGGATATCTTTTGGAAATGGTATAACTGGATCTTCAGGTACACATATCTCAAATTTTCTGAGAAATCTTTAGATTGATTTCCAGAGTGGTTGTACCAGTTTGTAATCCCACCAGCAATGGAGTATTCCTCTTTCTCAACATCCTTGAGAACGTGTACCATCACTTGCATTATTAATCTTAGCCATCTGATTGATATAAGGTGGACTCTCAGGGTCGTTTTGGTTTGCATTTCCCTGAAGACCAAGGATGTTGAACATTTTGTTAAATGCTTCTCTGCCATTCAAGATTCCTCTGTTGAGAATTTTCTATTTTGCTCTGTACATTAACCTATAATGTAGTGAGTTTTATTTTGACATTTTCATGCATATGATGTGCCATTTTTTTGTTCTAATTCTCCCCACACAGACTGCCTTCCTTTGTTCTCCTGAAACAAACTTACTGGTTTGTTCCCTTTTCTGAAATAGTACTCTCTTCTGCTTCCGTATGAATTCCCCTTTACCGCTTTCCTTAAGATCTCCTCTGTTCTCATGATCTTTTCAGCATTCACTCATCATACACACAGACACACACACACACAGACACACACACACACACACACACACACACACACACACACACACACACGTGCATAGACAGTGTTTGTTTTTCTGAGTATTTTTAGGCTCTTGCATTGTTTGAACTACTTTGATTCATGCACTCCATTTAAAGCCTTCTAGCTCATAGAGCCATAGAGAACATGAAGATTCTCTAAAACAAAAAGCACTATTTTAAGATTGAGGAGCCATTTTTTTTTAAGACTGGTAATTTTAGAATTCTAACGTTTATCATTACTTTTTTTCAAAATAAACTTTTGATTTTTGACTTTCAGCTCAGTATAACTGATGTACCTAAGTATATTCCAATTGTAATTTCTCTGTATTGATTATATAATCCTTTCTAAATATTTCAGTAGCAAGAAGAAATGTAATCTCTTAACTATCAAATTTAAGACCTGTCTTTGATTTCTAAAGTGAAATTGGGAAGCTGCTTTCATTTGGGTTCACCACAGAAGAGTTGGAAACAATAGCTTTCATTCTGATAAGATTTTATTAAAAAGGATGGCCTGGTGGATGGAAACTGGAAGAGGAATTCAAAACACACATGTTATAAAGTTGAACAGGCCTCAGTTTTGCCAGGCTCCCACCTTGTCATTCCTCCACAACCCAGAAACCTGTGCTACAGTACTGACCCTGGAAGAGATGAACATTCCTCAGGAATGAAGGAAGCTGAGTCCTACTTGTGTATGCTTGAGCACTGAGCAGGTTACTACAACCACCCCAAATGTCAAGGAAGATACAGGGAGGAAGCTGAAGATCTCAGGCACATTGAAGTAAGCATTCAAGAAGCCCAGCCAACAAGCCTGAAGCCACGGCTGTGACAGATGTAAACATCAGAATGATGGGAGGAGAGGCAGCAAGGGGCATTGTGATATAGATCTGCCCCTTTTCAAACTCAGGTTTGTAGACCAACTCCAAGTTATTAAAATGTGATAATTTCAGTCAAAGATCAGAAATGGATGTGTCTCGTGAAATCTTCAATTGGAAAAGAAATTTATCTTGGAGATAGATAGCCTGTGTTTATCTTATTTAGTTCTATGCGAAGGAGATAGGCAGTAGATAAATTTGGCTGAGACACATTCTTAAGTTGCAACAATTTAGGTTTTGGACAAAGCATTGGGTTGTATTTATAATAAGTTAACCGAAAAAAAAAAAAAAAAGGACCTTACAGAACAGCATTTTATAGGAAAGTTTTGAAAAAGCTTATCAGTAATGATTTTTGCATGGTTGGCAATCAGATTCCAGAGGAAAAGTGAAGGTTTTATCTTGAACCAAGGGCATTTACAGATGGAAAGGTATCAAATTGTCATCAGGAGTGCTACCAGTGAGGTGGAAGCCTGCAACTAAGCAAACAAAACCTTACAGTTCTGTTCTGAACACTCAACTTTCAACAGGCCAAGTGACAGAATCTTCATTGAATTTTTCTTTCCACTAGCTACTTATGATTTGATGAACAGCTACGTGGATCACAAAATGCACAAGGTAACCCAGTACCCCACTGGCATTCTTAAAAGTTTTTGAATAGAATTAGATGGGAAAAGAAAGACAAAACAAGAAAATAAGTAAAATGAACTCCTTCAGCTCCATTTAAATAGTGCTGAATAACGAGCCCTGGGTTCTCTTGCTAACACAGCAAGTGCTCTGATCAATATGGCACAAAGAAAAAAAAACAGAGGTGGTAAACTGCAAGTTAAATGGTATTTTAGGATATTTCATCATTTTTGCAAACGTTGTGCATTGCTCAAGATCAGAAATGTTTCAAAGGGTCTGAGCTGTGGCAAACTTTTTGAACCTTAAGTATCACTAAGAGCTCCAAGATAAATTGTCAAAAAGCCTGGGAAATCCCTCCTAAATTTAGCATTATAAAAGGCACAAGTGAATATTTAGGTTTTGTGGAACTCCTGTATTTCCAGCAAGACATAAATTAAACTAGTGTTTCTATTACTTTTACCTTTTGGTTGGTTTTAAAAGAAATCACCATGTACAGTTAAGTTAGCATTAAAGCTTCAGTTGATGACCTTGAGAAAGGGCCTAGTGATTAGGAGCAATTGCTGCTTTTCCAGAGTTCCCTGGACTCACAAAGGGCAGCTCACTCTGCCTGTAAGGCCATCTCCAGGGAATTCAATGTCTTATTCTCCCTCAGTAGAAACCTGTACATATATACATAAGTTCTTATAAAAATAAATCTTAAGTTTAAAGAAAAGGCTCAGTGGATAAGGACATTGACTGCTCTTCCTGAAGGCCTAAGTTTAAGTCAGAGCATACATCTTATAAGTTATAACTATTTATAACTCCAGTTGCCAAGGATCTAGCCTCCATAGGCACCTGAAATACATCTGATACACAGACATAAGTGCAGACAAAACATTCATAAACCGTAAAATAAAAATAAGTAAGTAAATGAATAAAACAAATCTTCAAAATTATGTCCATTGAAAATATTATTATAAACCAGAATCAACCATTAGCATTTAAATGGACTTTCAACTCTACTTGTTACGTCCTTTGTAATCAAAGCAAGAGTAAATTGGTAGATAGATGATAGAGGGTTAGACATGTACTAATCTCTAGATATTATAGATATTATGTAGCAACCGATTGAGGTTAAATTATATAATGACATCTAATGTATCATTTCTGGCCTACATCATTCTGCAGAGAAGAAATGGTGCCAACCAAATATAAAAACAGTGACTCTAATCTGTAACAATTCTCCCATTTCCATTACTACTTCTCAAACACCAAACTCCTATGAGGCACCAAGACCCAAGACCCAATTCTAAAAGTACATAAAGAGTTTGGGATTAGAGAACATTTTATATTTCAAACTTATCATCTCTGATGAGTTCCAGAAATACTCATCACTGATATTTGATAGAATTAATGTTATATTTTCTTAATATATGATAATTCTGAGTAGTGTAAAAGCAACATGTCAAGCAATTGGAAAGCATGCTCTATGTCAAAGAGGACTGGTCTGGTATATAATCAAAACCTTCTGAATCATGAGATGCAAAGTCCTGGAGAAATAACCAAAGTATAACAAACCATCCATTTAGATTACCATTGTAAAATATTTTCAAATTAATGCCAACTCGACATCCAGGTATAGGACTAGTAAAGCTGTAAATTGGTATTCCATGATCCCACACCACCCCCCCCCCCCCATAAAAGATTTACAGGACAAATATGATATTACAAAAACACTTGACTTTCTTAGAAAAACTGTCATCTCTATGAGATTAACAAAAGAAAAACATTTGTGTAATATTCTATACTACAATCAATAATGACACAATTCATGAGTTCTAAAGGTCCACAGAGAGAGAAAAAATGAGCATTGTCATTGTGAGTATTTGCAAACACAGAAGGAGACCTAGAAGCTCTGTGTGTTTGCAAAATCCATTTCCTGGATAGGAGTTTCTGACTTGTGTTGCCTACGCCGCCAACTTGGCAGTTCGACCTGCACGGTAGGTAGTACTAAATGCTACTGTTAAAAGGCAAGAGAGAAATCTTTCCTGACTCTCTTCTCTTTGAAGTCAACTCAAACTGTTTTAAAAATGTAAGCTATCAAACACTCTGATTTTAAAAACCTTCCCCACTTTATGTGCAGTGCCTAGTAGAGGACAAACTAGTAGTCCTGTTCAAATAGAACAACTAGCATCCCTCAAGTGCCAATTTGATTCTAATGTAGCTAAAACATTTATTTGATTGTTCTCTATTCTTTTGTCCAACTGACAGGTCTTTCAGGTTTGTTCATTTAAATAACTTGAACATACACAATGAATTATTATGCTCTAAATGTATATATTATTTTTTTACGACCCTGAGTTTTATATTTAACTGTAGCTAATTGTTTTGCCTGCAAATGCTTGTAGATGGTGCAATTTGTTCTGAATGCCTTAGCTTTCCTCTCCACTCACACAGCTGGAGTGGAACATGTAGACTCTGTGGAGCACGTCTCTCTGGGTGAACATTTAAAAAAAAAATCACAACTAGTAGGCAAAAAGCCATTTCCTCTAGTCAGGCTGTGGTTATCTTGATCTAGCATGACAAATTGGTGTTCCCAGAGTGGCTGCAAAGTAATCAGACTGTGACAAATGCTTTACTTATAGCAATTTGTTTCCATTTTACTGAAAATTTCCACAGTGTTAAAAAAAAAATAAAAAAGGCTTTTTTAAATGGTGTTTGAACATGGGTGAGACTGAACTACTTGAAACAGTTAAAGCTGCAATCTAGAATCTCCTCTTGTGAGATATGGCCAGAAATGTGACATCCCTAGTCAGGAATTACCAGAAGGCAGCTGAACCTAAGCCCATCAATGATAAGACTGAGGTGCCCTGAAAGATGCCTCTTCCCAGATCCATCGAGAAAACATGTGGACATTTCAAGATTTTGTTTAAGTTCTGGAGGGTCAATGACCATTTAGTTTGATATAATTTGTCTTCTCTAACATATGCCTGAAATCTTCAAGACCCAGTCCGGCTGCAATAAAGGACCATCCATGTGAGACAGGATTTCTAGCACCCAGCCCCCATATTCCAGAATCATCGATGCCACTTGTTGGTCTTTGAGTAAACCCTGCTCTTTTCCTCCAAATTTACTCACAAACTGGTATTTTCTCTGTTCTGATATGCTGCTGTCCACCCCCCAGTCAATGCTGGTTTTTCTCTCACTGCAGAGAGTCTGAGCACCATCTTCAAGTTTCTGGAGAAGAACTTACCTCTTCTACCCACTTCCACACAGAAATTTAGAGGTAGGGTATGTGGAAGACAATGTGTGGTGTGCCTACTGTCTCTGCAATAGGTAGAAAAGTACATTGATGGGACAAAGTTGGGCTATCATATGCTGTGAAGTTAGTCCCTTCCCCCTTCCTTTCATAAATGAAATGGTCTGGAAAACTGGAACAGTCATCATGTGCAATACGTACAAGGTCTTCTCTCTAGTTCCTCAGTGTTAACCTCTAAGTCCAGAGGTAGCATCCGACAGTTGTCCCTTTGTATTAGTCTGTGTTGTGAGTCACTCCAGTTAACACATGCCAAAGTGTGAGAAAAATATCCACACATTAGGATAAAAATATGAAATAATTCAGATATTAAGTAAGTAAGAAAGGAAACAAATTCTTTAAGCCCTATACTATTTCATCTCATGCCCATCCTTTATAAATGCACTTTTCAAACTCTGTATCACTTGTGACTTTCACATTACATTATCCCTTTAATTTTAAGTTATGAAAACAAGGAACATCTAAATGAGAAATGTAATTTTTATTCTTCATAGTGTATCCTCATGGGCCTATTTGTAATGTTTATATGGTAATTTTTATGTCGGTAGTTTTTCCTAATAAATTATTTCAAAATCTTTGCACTATCATAGGATTGCAAGTAACTGAAAAATAACTGAGTTACAATTCATGATTGCTTTTAGATATTATACTTCATTTTTGTCTTGTTTGTCAAATTTTTATTTTTTATTGTTCATTATCTGATTAGAAGTAACACACATGAATCATTTTAGAATTGTTTTCCCTTTAAGTTTTAAGAAAGGGCCCTGGGATACAAAACAAACTGGAACAAAATGTCAGCAACAACAAAAACCAGGAGTCTTTGGTCTTATTTAAGCAGCAAAGATATTTTATATTTCTGTTTTTCTCATGTGAAGTAAGAATCAAAATGAATGATTCACAAAGATATGATGGTCTGTTTAGTCATAAATTTCATAACTTACTGGATTAAAACTGTATTCTTGATAGATATAAAGATAGTTCTCCTAATGTAAAATACAAAGCATGTATTTTCATTTAAAAAAAAAACATAGCAGAAGTACACTGAGGAGGGAGAGCAGGGACAGCCTGGTCTATACGGCAAGTTTCAGGCTAGATAGGCACCATAAAGAAGACAAACAAACAAAATTGAAAGAGATGAAATTAGGAGAAAGAATCATAGATCACAGGTGCAAATTAGCCACACTACATAAAGTGCATAAAACCTAATGAGTGCAGTGAGTTCAATATTGACTGATGGACTGCAGTAACTGACTGTTTCCAAACTGTAATGTTGCTAGCAGATATAGCATTTGTATTTATCACCAGGGTGCACATGTATAGTACGCTTTTCCTTTCATTTATACCTCTCAATCAAATGGCATTTGTATTGTATTACATGCTTTTATTTTGAGGAATTTTTTTTTCTAGTTGTTCAAAAGTTAGGAAACTTCTGCTTTGTGGACTTCTGTTCTTTACCGATTTGATGTGTGCTTAACTGTTTGTTCTGTCCAGAACTCTTGTTAAAAATTAATTACCACAGGAAGATACTATAGATTAGACCTTCAGAATCTCAGGCTACAATAAAGTTTGGAGTTCATTATTACTGCTCAGTCTACTCATTGGATGCTTTACAGAGTATGCCTCACCCTGCATTAGTCATGTACAATGTATAATTTTCTGGTTTAAAGCATAAAGAATTCACTGTACTACAAGTTTATTAATTTTGATAATGCAGTCTAAGATCCTAGACTCAGTGGTCAAAACTAAAGTGCCTCTTTTCCCACCTCTTCTAGTAGCACATGTATTGAACCAAATTTATGCAATGAAAAAAAAGATAACAGCATACAGCATAGCTTGATTTTTCCCAACTTTACTGTGGCCACAAACCACAAATCCAGTTGTGTTTTTTTGTTTTCCATCTTAACAGAATACCAATGACTAGGTAATTTGGGATGATGAGAAATTTAGTGATTCCTAGCTTGAAAAGTCCAATACCTTTATGACTGTAGTAACTGTGATGATAATACATTTAAATATGTTTCTTTCCTCTCATGGTTTGCTACCAACACAGATTCAAGGTCCTTTGGTCAATTACCTTCTAGCTTAGAAACACATTATGTAATTATCCTCTCTGGTCCTCTTCTCCCTCTCACAATTGGCTTTCCCTTTTTTACAGCTGGAAAGCATATGCTTTCCCCGTACTGCTGTGCATCCTTAGTCATTTTACTGAAAAAAAAAAAATACCTTTCCACCTATTTATTTACTTGAAAGCTGGGTTTTCTCTGAAAAATACTTCTTTCCATCAACCCCACATGACTGATGCTTTTTATTCTTCTGGTTCTGGGAAGATGGCTTAGAGAAGGATGCTGGCAATTTCTGTCTCCAAAATATTTTTTAATCCTAAAGCAAAAACATGCTTTCATTATCTTTCGTGGTCCAGGGGTACGCTGTCTTTTGCTGGTCTTTATGGATGTGAGCCTGTTACCTTGACCACCTTTATTCACTCACTGTGGACTTGGAGATGAGGCTTTCAGCCTTCTTTGCTTTTACAGTAAAATCAGGCACCATCAACTGGGCAATTTCAGCATGTAGATGACCCTTCCCACAAATTACGTGACAATAATAATGTCACCATCTTCACACCCATTTCCTATTTTTTAAACCACAGCCACAGAAATATTGTGAGCCTTATCACTTGAACTACTTTAAAATTAAAAATATTCAAATATTAAAATTAAAAATATAAGTGTCCTACTATAATTGCTCCCTAGAGATTAGGACATACCATGCTGAGAGTGAAAAGGGAAATCTCAAGAGCTTTGGCCTCTGGCAATAGGGGAAAGATCTATCTCCCAGTTCTAGTAACTTGAACGATCTGCTAAATCAACCTGCACCTATTTTCCTATCTTTATTTCATCTTTCCCATCAATTATAACACTGCTGTAGGCAAAGTGGCGACAGACACAGAATTTCCTTCTTCACACTTCCAACACAAATTGCAATTAAATCCAATTGTCCTCCAACAACATCCATCAGGAGAGCACCATGTGTCCTGCACTTAAATTCAAGGAATACCATCCAGCCCCTACTCTTTCTGGTCTTTTTACCCCTGTTTTTTCATTCCTCGAAAACTGCGGGTCACTTTTTCTTCCTCTTTTTCACAGTCGCAGGTCCATCACCCTCATGATTACATTTTATTCCCTTCCTTTGCTTGACCTCAATTGAGCATTTTGGTTAGTATTCCAAAGCTCTCACTCCCACCTCTCACGATCACCAACACTTTTGCATTTTTGGATCATCTGTTCTCTCCCTAAACATCCATCTTCTTAGATGTATTTGGAATTCTTAATTTTGTTAGAGCCAATAAAGCAATTTTATGAATCAGTGACAACTAAGCAGTTGGCCTCCCTATGATTGTCATCAGAGATCAAAAAATCTTTTTCAAGGCCCTGGTTCTGTTCTTTCTCCATTTTACTCTGCCATTTATAAATATACTAATAACTTAGTGCTTCTTATAACACCACTATGTCTCCTGCTAGCAAGCCGATAACTTGTTTCTCACTTGGATCATCTGGACATATTCTGTATGGTATTTTCTTTGTACACCCATCGTCACAAACCAATGATATCACAGCCTATGATAAATGAACTTGTTCTTTCTGTCTTTTATTTCTTCAACACGTTCCATTATGGCAATGATCTCTTCAAAGTTTCAACTGAAGAATGATTCTATTTGGAGGGGCTCTTTGTTGATATTGTCTGATTTTTAAAATTGAGACAAAGAGATTGTTGTAAATGTTTTTAAACACAATAATGTCTCTTAGACAATCAAAACTGATCTATTCCTAGCAAAGATATCTTTCAAAGTAAAGAGTAAATAAGATGAAGACATTTTCTAGAAAAAAATAAAAACTGAGATAATTTATCATCAGAACATTTATTGTCCCATAAATGGTAAAGGTTATAAGAAATGAACCTAGGAGAAGCACAATTCTGAAAGGAGGGATGAAGAACTTAAGAAATGACAAAAATCACCATTAAATAGAGCTAACTAACTGCTGCTTTAAATGATTACCATAATACAACTGCCTTGTGGGATTGCTGTATAGTT
This sequence comes from Rhabdomys pumilio, assembly GCA_030674055.1. Taxonomy (NCBI): domain Eukaryota; kingdom Metazoa; phylum Chordata; class Mammalia; order Rodentia; family Muridae; genus Rhabdomys; species Rhabdomys pumilio. Next base: position 148,824,708 of record JANHMN010000001.1, read on the forward strand.
GTAAATCTATTAAACCACTATAAAATTGCTGAAATAGATTACTAAATGCTCTAATTCCTGTGGAAAAATATCAAGGAAAGGTAGAAACTTTCATTCTTGACTAAAAATGGATAAGAATAATATAAATAATAATAAATGAACATGAGCAAATCAGTGATGAGTAAAAAGAAGACAAAGAAAAAATAATTTTTACTTTTATATTATCTTCAAATTATCTTTAATTATCTTACCTTTATATTCAAATAAATAAAAAATAACATTGCATAGACCTGATTCCAATGAAAAAAATATATATAAAGTAAATCAATACAGCTAGAAGGACCTCAATATGTGTTACCCAAATGTTTCTATTTTGACATGAAACCTTTGAAGCTGCCAGCAATTGAGAAGCTGGCATGAGCAAAACATGCCATTGGAGCATTCAACCAAAAAAGCAGATAAATTTGCAAAAGGATCTCTCAGGCACACACTACAGGACAAAAGTTAATCACCAGAAATGTTTGCCAGCATGGAGGACTATAACTCACTTTATTAATTAGTTCTTATTTAACATTAGTTCTTCACATATTTGTGCTTTTATAATTGACTGACCCCAGAAACATACTCATGGTCATTTTTCTTCCTTCCTTATTTCCTTCCTTCCTATCTTCCTTCCTATCTTCCTTCCTTCCTTCCTTCCTTCCTTCCTTCCTTCCTTCCTTCCTTCCTTATTTCCTTCCTTCCTTTCTTCCTTCCTTATTTATTTCCTTCCTTCCTTCCTTATTTCCTTCCTTCCTTCCTTCCTTATTTATTTCCTTCCTTCCTTATTTATTTCCTTCCTTCCTTCCTTCCTTCCTTCCTTCCTTCCTTCCTTCCTTCCTTCCTGCTTTCCTTTCTCCCTCCCTCCCTCTCTCTCTCCCTCCCTCCCTCCCTCCCTCCCTCCCTCCCTCCCTCCCTCCCCCTCTCCCCTGCTTCCTCCCTTCTTTCCTCCTTTTTTTTGTTTTACTTTGTTTTCTTGGAGACAGAACTTCACAGTGTAATAGCCATGACTATCCTCAAACTCATTTTGTAAAGCAGGTTGGCCTCCAGCTCACTGAGATCTGCCTGCCTCTGCCCCCAGAGTGCTAGGATTAGACATTCTGTTGCTTCTTTATAAATGTGTTGCTCTTAGAGATGCTATACAATCCAGAGCATTAAACCAGTTACGTGTGATTCACCCATTTCTCTGGGTATCTTTCATGTTTGCTACTGTAACTCTGGACAAGAATCCATAATTTGGGAACATGTATGCCTCAGAAAAAAGAACCTACTGATATTCTGCAGAATAGACATAGTATCAAACTGTTCTTTCCATTTATATCTATCTATAGATAGGTGAAGCTCTCAGAATTTTCCTATGTGTGGTGAAAGGCAGTTAACACAGAAACTTATGACAAGCCAAAACACAGAGAATCATTGCTATTAGAGTGCCTATCCACAAATTAGACAACTGTATTACATGCCTTCAAGGCTCAGGGACCATCACTGAAGAGGATACAGAAAGATTATAAAGAGACAGAAATGAGGGAGGAGCAGACTGGTTGTATCTTCAGGGTAAGACAGAAAGACCACAGCTGTAGTTACACACATAGAAAGCCTAAAGAAGACCAATTCAGTCAACTTTGTAGCATGGAGAAGAAAGGAGTTTGTGAGCTTTCACCTTCAAGGAGTGAGGACCAATTGGTGGCTTCTGAAAAATAGTCAGTTTTCTTTAAGGGCATGGCCCATGCTCCAGTGGATGCACTCACACCCAGGAGTTTATGAACAGTACGAATTGGACTTGATGGGGTGACCAAACCGACCCAGTCTCAGTCAGTCAATAGGTTCTCCAAGGCAGGAGCAAGGATTAAAAAGAAAAAAGATAATTAGACAATATTGTAGCATGACCCCAGCCAGTTCTGAGGCTGAGGCAGTTTTATATTTTCCCAACCTGCTTTTATACCATGCAGATTACATTTAATTTCATGCATGTAATAAGGTCAGTTCTAGGAACAAGCAATACAATAAACACAAATAGGCAAGGAACAAGCAGGGCAATAAACAAAATCCCTTGATCACTCCTGCTATCACTGTTTCTAAGGGCTTATCAGGATGACTAAGATATCTGAGCCTACTTCCTTGTCCTAGCCCAAAGTTATATTCATGTCTGAAGCCTACTTCTTTGTTCTAGCCTAAAATTAGATTTGTGCCTGAGCTTACTTCCCTGTTCTAACCTAAAATTAGATTCCTGCTTGAGCTTACTTTCTTGTCCTGGGCCAATGTCAGATTCCTGCTAAGCATTCTCTCCACAATGGGGTATTTTGTTAAAAAGGACACAAGGAAGGATAGGTAGGTCTGGGTAAATCTGAAGGAACTGTAGAAGGAATTGAAGTAAATATGATAAAAATACATTATATGAAGTTTTCAAAAAATTTTAAAAAAATTAAAGAAGATAGCTGAAAGGATAATGGAGGGAAAAGAGGAGATTGATGTATGCTTTACGTGGCAATATCGTTAGGTAGACTTTAGTTACTTAACTATATTAAGTATAGTTAACATAGTGCCTGTGTTATAGTATGTGTCAGGGTAGAGACTGAGAGCAAGGGAGAAGGGGGGAAGAGGGAGAGGGAGAGATCTTTCAGGTTCAGATCTTTGTGGCTGTCCAGTCTAAGAAATTTTAGAGTATTTTCTTGTCTACTACAGCCTTAGAGAATCTCAGCTACACACAAATAAATATTTAGGGGTATCTCAGGAAGAAGAAAGCAACTCTCTCTTTCATTTTTTCAGCATAATAAATTGAACTCTCTTCCACTTAACAAAATATCTTGCTTTTCCAATTTAATATCAACCAAACTGAAAGAAATTTAAAATAGCCCCACAGTCCTGGCTAGCCTCAATACAAACACCAAATAGGAATTGAACAGCTATAGAAATGGTCCTGCCATCTGTAGTTTGATGAGTCAATATCTTGACTAGCATTTTTTTTTAAAGGCATTGTTAACTTTTACTTCAAGAAAGTACAAGAATGATCAGCAGGAAATTGTAAGTGTTCAGAAATCTTCAAACTGTGTACAGTAGTCCGCCATACTAACATTTAATCTTGTTCATTGCTGACCTCTAGGCCATATTTTGAGCTTCCAAGTATTCTAAAGATAGCTCTAACTCCACAAAGCATTTGAAGGAAAAAAAAATTTAACTATAAACTGGAAACCAGAGGACAACAACATAGAATATTGCACATAATAAAGTTAATCAAATTTCCTATAAACATTTCCATTTTCATCAAAAATGTTCTCCTCCCTCTGATTTTCTCATCTTTCCTTTTATTTTAATTTGTTTTCTTACACAAATTAAACCTTAGCATATCAGTTTGTTTGAACCTAGAGCTGTTACAAGAATACCTAAAATACATTATTCATGTGACTATGGTTTGAGTCTTCATGCTTTTTTTGTTTTGGTTTGTTTTGGTTTTGGTTTTGGTTTTGGTTTTGGTTTTGGTTTTGGATTTGGTTTTGGTTTGGGGTTTTTTTGTTTGTTTGTTTGTTTGTTTTGTTTTTTGATACAGGGTTCCTCTGTGTATCCCTGGCTGTCCTGGAACTCACTCTGTAGTCCAGGCTAGCCTCAAACTCAAAAATCCTCTGCCTCTCAAGTACTGAGACTAAAGGCATGTACCACCACTGCCCAACGAGTCTTTGTGGGTAAAAAAATGGCTGGGGAACCGCAGGGTCTCTCACGCCATACTGTGTGTAGTTGGCTGAGAATGCCCTGGGTTCCTCCAGCTGGAAGTTAGGCCCGGCTGTTCACTAAAGGCCTGTCCACGCTTCCTCATGGCTTGGCTTCAACACCTGGGGAAGTCCTTGGGTTTCTAAAACCAGTTTATTGGCATGGCGGATGGTGGATGGATCTGGATGTGCACCCCCCAAAACCCAGGGCAGACTTGAATTAAATAAAGAGGGGAAGAGGGGGGAGGGGCTGGGGAGGAATGCTTAATTGGCTCCACCCTCTGGCCTTCAGGTACCTTATTAGTATGTAAATATCTCTAGGGCCTAGGGCCTGTTTATTATGCCCATCTTTGTACTGACTGAAGGGTGAAGGTGGAATGAAGATTAGACCTCATGTCAGGCCTGACAAGTCTTCACGTTTTTTTAAACAGAGAACAAAGCCATCAAGATGTGAAATGACTTTGCCTAAGTCTACATGAAATAATTAGGTTTAAAATTGAATATTTGATCAATTTCTCTGAATTTACCTTTTTTTGTCACTCACTGGGTTCTTTATATAAAGGAGTGTGCTCAATGTCAAGATGAAAGCAAAAGACTAACCATTTACTATCTCATTTATGCCTGTAGAAAGGAGAATCATGGTTGTCAGAGATGAAGGAATGAGAGAATAGGCAGTTACTGGTCAAAAGAAACAAAATTTCAGACAGGACTGATATATTTTAAAATCTATTGCATAATATCATATATTCACCAAATTATGTATGCATCTGACAAAATAAACAAGAGAGTCAATATCAAATAATGTCTTATTACAAAAAAGATATGTAATCAAGATGCTATGTTAATTAGCTTGGCCTACTCATTTTTATCTTCCATACACACATGAAAACAGGACATTACACTCCATAAAAACATTAAATTATGATCTGTCAATTTTAAATAATTATAATGTAAAATTGAATTAATAAAATAATTTTTTTTATTTCCAAGTAGTTTTAAAATCTTGAGAAAACAAAGACAAATGTAAAAATGACTATAATCTAGTGGAATAGTTGGAATCTTATGTAATAGAGATGAAATATCATTGAAAAGTAGGAAAAGAAAGAAGAATAAAAAGATAGGTGAGAAGGAGACAATACTTTATGTAATTTTAATGCCTTGTGTTATACAATGGTCAACAATTAATATTGATTTATAAAATAATATTAGTCATTATTTCATAATATATACATTCTAATTTTATTTTAATAATTAAGTCATAGAAAATTTCTCTAAATTTTTTATTTCATTCAGTATCTAAAAAGCAAACAAACCTGTCATTCTTCTTAGCCACATTGTTTCAAGAACATGTAATAACATACAGCTTTCTGGAAAGTTGTGTGTGTTGTGTGTGTGTGTGTGTGTGTGTGTATGTGTTGCTCTGAAAACTACCTACGTGAATCTGTCATCAGTCCAGTGAAGAAGTATTAATGCTAATACTCAGAAATATAGGTTACTAACCATATATATATATATATATGATGTTTTCATTTTTTATTTTTGAGCTCTAATATTCACATTTTTATGAATGAGATATAATAGTCAAATTTTATTTTACAGACTATATTGGTATTTAGCTTTCTGTAATTGTAATCTATAAAGTATCAGAAAATATTTAAAGAAAAAAACATGATCAATCTAAAATAAACTCTTTGTTAATGCTTTCCTTCTGTGTGCTAAAGACTAAGTCTTTTTATTTGTTATGTTATAGTTATACAAATGTTATTATTTCCCACTTGCTATATGTATTAGCTTCCAGCTACTACTATAGCAACTCACCTCATACTTTTAACCCAGAACATATCTATTCTTTGTAGTTCTAGAGGTCAGAATTGCAACAAGAATCTCATTGAACTGAAGTCTAGGTATAAATGTCACTTATATTTATTCATTTAATGGGATGAGACATGAGAGTTACACCCAAGCTGTGTGAATATATGGCTTGGGCTGAGCTCAGAGCACTTCCTTCTCTATTCTGATTATGCCTAGACGTAGTTCTGGAAGCTTCTAGATTCTGTAAAATCTTCCAAGTTGACTAATTCAATCCAGTTTTTCTTGATTTTGACTGAATTGTTCTGCTTTGAGCTCATACTAACTTTGATAATGTGCTCTAATCTTCTGGTTTCTACTAATTCTCTGGCTCATTCTTTCTTCACCCATTTCTAGCTTGTTTTCTCTACAACCCATCTCTCTAAACCTGTCCTAGTAAATCCACCACACAGACACACAGACACAGACACAGACACACACACACACACACACACACACACACACACACACACACCACTACCATCCCTAACTAAACTGTTGTCTCTCCCTGCACTAATCTTAAGTAGCCTCTCTTTTCTATGTTGTTCTTGTGAGTGTTGGACAATCCTATCTCTGACTCATTCTGTCAAATCTTTCTCTGAGTCATCACTTTGTCTGCCTTTCAATTAGAAATCATTTTCTATCATTGCTGCTTCCATCTACAAACTAACCTGACCTTTATTGTTAGGGAATAAAGGTATATACTAAGAGTGTGTCTGTATTCCAGTCAGATCATACTGTAATTCAGTGTGTTTGCAGTCCAGCCAGATCACGTATACCTGAAAGGTCTATAGATGTGATTCCATGCCAGAACAGCTATGTTGCTGGATTAAAATTTCTCTACACTCAGGTCTCTACATGGCTATGTTCCTTTTGGATTGTTAGAAATGTACATATGCTTTGCCTTTGCCAGCTTCTAGAGCAGCAATTTTAAACCTGTGGGTCACGATCCTTTTGGGGGTTGAATGACCCATTCATAGTGGTCACATATTAGTTATCCTGGACATCATAAATTTACATTATGATTCACAACAGTAGCAGAATTATAGTTATGAAGTAGCAATAAAAATAATTTTATGGTTGGAGGTCACCACAACATGAGGATCTATTTTCTATTAAAGGGTTGCAGCATTAGGAAAATTGAGAACCATTGTGTAAAGGTTTCCAGCATCCCTTAGCTCGTACCTTCATTTTCAAAATGAGCAGTACAGAATCTTCAAGTCCAATTTGGATTTCCTCTTCTACTTTTCTCAGTTTAATTGTTCCTGTTGATTACAATGAACCCCACCAAGACAATACAGAATAATTAGCTAATTAGGAATCTTAAATCTGTGTGCACCTGAAGTTTTATTTGCCACATACCTTAGTACGTTTGCTTATTTTAATAATACAATATTTTATTTTTTTAAAAAAAGAAAATGAATTTATATCAACTAACATTTCTGGTTCAATGTTGAGAACATGAGTCTAGTGACAGGGTGAGAGGCAGAGGCAATGTAGGGCATCATAAATAGCAAGAGTAGACAGGGAGAAAATTTTTTCTCTTCCAATATTTCTGTCTCCTAAATTCACTAGGATTCATTCACTGGGGCCACATCTAGTGATTGTATCTCATTCAACTTACTTCCCAAAGGTTTTGCATCTACATGTCATAATTAGATGAAATTGACATCTTCATAGTTTTGAAGTGGAAAACCATAGTCACACCATAGAACAATGTAACATATTGTGGTTTTGTGTACATTTGGGGTAGAGATCATTTTCTGCACTTCAAATATATTTATACTTCTGACAACTACCAAGGCTGCTTTAGATCTCTGGAATATTTGTAACTAGTCTCCCCCCTGGTATTCCACAAGGAATTCTTTTAATACACTCCATCTGTATAATCTTTCAATAGTGATAATGATGATGATGGTGTCCATATTATTAAAATAAAATTCAAATTCTATATCTTGACTATCATTTTCAAAAAAAAAAAAAGAGGAACTGGGAAGGTTATTGAAAAGTAAGATAAAGGAGAAGATGAAGTGAGTCCTGAAAAAACTACAATAATCTCATGGACAAAATTTCTCCATAAAAGCTTTGATGTGTAAATATGGTCGTATCAAGAGAACAAGTGACAGAATCCTCTATTCTAATCTTCTATTTATTATGTTAATGAACACTGAGTAAATTGAATTATGTTTATACAGACACTGGGTTCCTTACATATTATTTTAAAATAAGAATTAAAACCCATATTGTGAGACATTCTTTACATAATGTACAAGTAACAGACAATGAATTAAGACTGTATTGTTTGAGTAAGTATCTTTATTGGTAAAACCTTAGAAACAGTTGAGTTGTTCAGTGAGGTTTGACTATGCCTGAGAGTGTTCTAATAATCATACTTCCACAGGGACTGAGTGGGAAAGTGTGACCAACTTTTGTCACAGTTGGGACTGAAACATACAATGGCCTTTCCTGTGGATAGCTAGACCAGAACGACATGAAAAGAGCTATATAAATTAATCAGGTCCTCAGAAGACTGGTAGAGAGGGCAGGCCAGGCGGTAGAAGCAGATGCATTAAAGAGAGCAGTGATTCCATACACTGGTGAGGTTCTTTCTCTCTGTGTCCTCTGCTCCCCTCTGTCCACCCACCAGCTTCTCAGGCACAAAAGATGTGTCATTTAGAGTGTGGCATTTGGGGTAGGCTGGCCATAAAAAGTATTCCCTGCTAATCAAGCAAGAACTCAACTTCAGAGACGAGAGTCTGACAGTGTCAGCATTGATTGCTGACAGACACCCACAGGCATTATAGAGGTCAGTGGTTTGGAGGTTGACAATGGAGCAAAAGGCAACCTGGTAGGAAAATAAATCTCAAAAGATCAAAAAGAAAGTGACATATAAGACAGTGGTAGGTCAGGACGATCACAGCCCCTCATAGGGCTGTGAATGTGGGAGTCATATTAACCTTCTCCTTTCTCTTCTGATTTTGCCCCCTATATAAAGTGTTCAAGGAGCCAGGGATTTCTAAAGGAATCCCCAGGAAAGCAACAGTAATAATAACAATGTTAACTAATGACCTCTATGCAGCTGCAGCGCTTCAAAATACTCTCTCATGAACTTTTTGCAGAAATTTCATAAGTCTGAAACTAATGCTATGATGCTCATTTTCATGAGGCAAATGATAGACTGTGAAACCACCTCAAAGTAAGCAGAGACACAAAGAACTGAGTCAGAGTCAAGATTTGGCTCTCATTCATGGATATGTACCAGCAATGAAAAGTAAATGAATAGGATTTTTCCACTTCATGACTCATGAGTGAGTTCACTTACTATGTTTGTGCATGTACAAACATGTAAATAATCTGACAGATATAGAACAGGGGCTGCTCCTATAGTATTATATTTTGGCTTTAGCCTTTTAGCCATCCAAAATCAAGAGTCACAAAAGTCACTCACAAGTGTACACGTGTACACTTTATTCTCATGCTTGGAGAAATGAAATCTTCAGTGAGAATTTCCCTTGGACTCTTGAACAGTAGTCAGTGTGTCCAAGGGGTCCATCAAATTGAGTCCTAACCCTTCCTTTCATTGCAGAGAATTCTGCTGCTCAGAATCCTCTAATGAGCAGTCACACAGGGCCTTCTCACAACATGTACTGACTCTTGATGTACCCAGGAGATCCATACATGTCAGTTCTCCAATTGAGAGTCCCATGGACTTCAGCCGTAACAAAGACATTATTCCTCTCCTAGGACTCTGAAGTTACTCTCCCAATGTGGAAAGACTGAGATCTCTAGGCTAGCTCATTTCTCATGTCATTTGTACATTTCCGAAGTAGCCATAGGTCTAGCACAGCCTTGAAGCTGAATTTTCTTTCTTTGGGAACTGCCTTGGTTTTTGCCTTTGAAGTGGAAACCTGGGAGTGGTTATCTGCCAGGCAAGATGAGCACTTTCAGGGCTTTCCCAGGAGGCCAGTCCTAACAAAGGAGGGATCAGACCTCTGAGTGTGCTTTGCCATCCACCAACACAGAGTGGAGAAGAGAGTAATCAGGGCTCTTTCCACAGAGTGCTCCAAGAGTGAATCCAATCAAACTAAAAGAAAGTCAAAGGAAAAAAAAAAAGAAAAAGAAATAGCTTCAAAAGAGAACCCACAGCTGTAGACTTGCCTGTCAATCAGCAGGAGCCACAAGCCAATCAGAGGTAAAGTAAAAAAACAACCAAGCATCTCAAAGAAAATGCATTTGAATCAGTTGCATTCCCTGGGAGTAGAGTGAAGAAGAGAAAACTGGCCAATTGGCTCAGGCTGCTGAAGGAGGCCAGTAATCAACTGGCACCTCTAAGCATGCCAGTGAAGACTGCATGCTCCTATCTGAATCGCAGGGTTTCTGAGCCTTCTCATAGTTCATGATTTCACAAATGTAACTAAGATATTATATGTGTGAGCTTGTGGTAGGGACATTAAACTTAGTTATTTGAGTTTTCCCCCTAATTGATATAGGAACATATTTTCCCATCTAAAGCAGGTAGTTAAATAACCATATTTCGAACTATGAGGAGGTTTTATGTGCATTTCAAAAAAAAAAAAAAAAGAAAGAAAAAGAAAAAGAAAAATAAATCAGAAACCCCAATAGACTTCACAAACAATGCGAGACATTGCTGTGTAGTCTGTGTTCAAAGAACTGGGTTCATTTGGAGAAAAGGGGAGGGTAACCTGTAGTCAGGAGGGAACATCATAGCATTAGTTTCAGCCTTATGAAATTTTTGCAAGGCGTTTATGAGAGAGTATTTTGAAGCATTGCATAGAGGTCAATAGTTAGCACTGCTGTTATTACTGTTGTTTCCCTGGAGATTCCTTTAGAAGTCCCTGGCTTCTTGAGCACTTTATGTGATAGTCAAAATCAGAAGACAAGGGAGAAAGTTAATATGATTCCCACATTCTCAGCCCTGTGAGAAGCTGTGATCGTCCTGACCTACCACTGTCTTATATGTCACTTTCCTTTTGATCTTTTGAGGGCTTTTTTTTTTTCTGAAATGGAATCTTGATGAAATTTGCAACATTCATATGGTGGGAATAGTGACCTCCTGGTTACAACATCACTTGTGAGAGGACCTAGTGGGAAGGACACTTAGGAAAAGAGTAGAGACCTGAACAGTACTTCAAGGAGTTGCTGACTGGCCACAGTAAATGGAGTGTTCTTTTTAAGATTCTGCATGTGAACACTGAAGGTTCTCTTCCCAAGTTGGTTCTTGATCGATCAATAAAGATGCTAGGAGCCAATGACCTGGACAGAATAGGCAGGACTACCAATTTTCCCACAGGGAGGCTAGCAGCTTTGAAAGAGGAGTAAAAGATTCACCATGCTTCAGAGGGAGAAAGAGCCATCAGCCATGTGAGATCTAGGGTGGAGTGGCCATTGGCTGCTTCCTCAACTGGGCCTGTGGTGGCAGATGGGATGTTAGAAACACAACTAAACTAAGAGCAGATTTAGGGTGCTGAGCTAGAACTAAAGGTAACTGAGCAACTGAGCTGAGGGCAGTTAGAGGTGTTGAGCTGGGAGTGAAGAGAAGGGCAGGCTAGCTGAGAGAGGCTTAGGAGAGCCAGGTCATTGAGCTAAAGCATATTAAAAATAAGTTAATGTGTGTGTGTGTGTGTGTGTGTGTGTGTGTGTGTGTGTGTGTGTTTGTGTGTTTCATTCATGGATCCAGGGTGGCTCCTGGGTGGGGGCTGTAGAACGGTTCACCCAAAGTTTAAAGGGGGGGGGGGTAGTAGGAACTACACCCTACAGTATTGTCTAGTAGGTCAGGTATGAAAATCATCCTGTTTATTTTTTTGGCATTTTAGCAAGGCTTGAAAAACAGCCTTTGATGAATACCCACATCCTAAGCTCCAGAATTTGTGACTGTTGTGTTTATGAAAATGTGACTTTAAAAGGTTGACTCAGTGAAAAGTCTTGAAATGAAGTCCCTATCCTGGATTGAGGGAGATATGTGTGTCAGAAGTAGAAATGGAACTGACAGATCCAAGCAGAGATAGGGAGAAGGCAGAGAGAGAGAGAGAGAGAGAGAGAGAGAGAGAGAGAAACAAAATCAGTCATGCCAACTTAAAAAAATAGAAGAAGAGAAGTAGGAGGAAGAGTAAGAAAAAACACAGGCCAAAGAATGCAATTGGCTTCTAGAAAATGTGAAGGGAATGATTCTGCTGACTTTGGAATTTTGAAGTCTAAAAATGTAGAAGAAAATGGGTGCTATATGTAAGCAAAGAGCTTGGTGGCTCTTTGATACAACACAATAGAAACTAATATAGATAACTCTTAAAATAGTAAATCATAGATAAGTCGAGGTCTCGTGTACATCATAAACTCACTGATATTAATCATTTCAAAAATATAGTTTGGAAAATTAGAGAATATTTGCTTTTATACAGATAGCATACTCTATGTGCCTAGATAAGAGCACAATTAGTACTAGAGATATCATTATTTAATTCAGAAATAACAGGCCACTTTGTACTGATTTCAATAGGTACTCTACACTTCCATGAGTAAGAAAACATGAATTCATCCAAACAATATTCGAAAAAAGATTATCAGCAAGGTGTGGCGATAAGTACCTGTAGTCACTGTCCTGGAAAATAGACAACTTTTATCATGAGTATTGTTATCTAATGCATAAGAATATATATGATATTACAAAACTCCATTTCTTTTATAAGTAACAGACTGAGCATGCACTGAGAGCCCTGACCTTAAACAACCGAGACGGATAATATAGCAAAAACAAGCCCAGAACACCACGTCTATTACAAAATTGCACTACATGTTCTAAATATATGTAGATGTAAAATGCCAGTGGGCTTACTGCAGGCCTAGTAGTACAGAAATGGGAATAAGCAGGAAATTGATTAATCATGAATGCAATTATCTCCACTTTCTCTGTCTTGGTTTCAAAATTATTTAAAAACAAAGAGAATGAGGGCAGAAAAGCATACAACTGGCCCACTGTATTTTAAGGTAGGACTTAAAATGAGTTTTGCAGTCTGGAAAAAGACCTTCAGCCAAATGTAATTATCCCCACTTTCTCTGTTTTGGTTTAAAATTCCTTTAAAAACAAAGAAAAAAGTAGCAGAAAAAACATACAACGAGACCACTGTATTTTAAGATGGGACTTAAACTGTTTTCACAGTACTGGACAGAAACTTCAAGTCAAATTCAAAACCAAGAAGAAATTATGATCAACACTGGTGAGCAGACTTCCCAGGGGGAAACAAGCACATCTCCAGGTGAGCAGCTGTCAAGTTGCCACATGAGGTGGTTGCTCATTGGTGGTTGTCTAGCAGTCATCATTGGGTATGCCACTGTTGGCATGATTGTCCTACTTTCTACTGATTCATAGACTCTGCTTTCTAGAAATGAAATTGTAACAAGTAAGTTACTTAAGAAGGTGGTCAATCCCTGGTCTGTTTCTGAACTGCACAGCAGCCTGATGACAATTAGTAGGTATTTTCTAAGTAGTATTACAGGTAAGACCTGCAATGTTCCTAAGAGAAAAAGAGAGGAAGAAGAGGTGAAGGGAGAGGGAGAGAGAAAGAGGAAGAGGGAAAGAGGAGAGAGAGAGAAAGGGAGGGAGAGAAAAAAAAGGAGTGAGAGAGACAGTTAAATCAAGAACATTTTTGAAATGTCACAGGACTAATCATAGTGATAAAGTATTTCCCAAATCATAAACAACTTGTAATTGTTAAATAGAAAACCTAAAATATGTTTAAATTATTTGCAGGGGAGGGATGAACATCTCCAAGATTTTGAAAATCTTTTCTTTAAATAGCAATTTCAATCTTATAAAAAGGTCTGCCAGATCGAATTCTGAATATCAGAATGTGAGAGTTATTAATTTCCTGTTTATTTTATTTGATTTATATGGGAATGTTTATGTTTGTATCTATGTGGTCATATCTATTTTTGCTAGCTACAAAAGAATCATTAAAGGAACTATTTTTAGATTTGCAAAACAAATGCCTCCTTCATTCAGATGTAGCGCGAACATTGTAGATGGTGCCAGTAAATTTTCAGAAATTGTTTGTGCAATTGTCCTGGAAAGATACACCAGCTACAGATTGCTTGTTGGTCGTTAGGTCATTTTAAATATAAAATGGGTGTGTATATTGGTCTCACTAGTTAAGGAGTAAAAGGGGTGGTGCTGGTGTTTCAACTTCTGTAGCTGAGATCTCCTACATCCCAAAAGTATCAAATATTTACCCATGAGAGACTCTGAACATACAGAGACTACACTGTTTCTGCACTGAAGAACAACTCCTGAGACTGAGTGGAGATTTCTATGCAGGAAAAGAAATATAGAGTATTGTCATTTCAGAAGTTCCCTAAGCGTGTATATCACAGTTTTATAGTGTTGGTTAGGACTGAAAGAAGATAACTCCAGGGAGGGCAATAGGTTTATTATATTTAAGCTTGGGACTTTGATTATTGGAAGTATACTAATTCCTTCTAGCTTTTCATAGAATCTAACTGCTTTCTAGAAAAGCAAACTCATGGACACAACTCGGGTTTGTTCTCTAGTGAAAATTACTCTCCTCACAAAAAAGATTAAAATTGCTCAAAGTCTCTCAAAAACTCCACACAAACCATCCCACTAAGAAGAAAGGTGAGATGAAAATATTACTGGACCCTCCTCTTTCCAAAGAAATAAACCCAAGTATGACTAAGTGTAGCCCGCCGATCCCGATCCGGCATTACTACATGGCGCTGGTTTCCTGTTGCACCACTTGCAAACAAGTCTACTGCGCATGCGTCAGCAGATTCTGCCGCAAACCCCTCCCAAGTGGGCATATGCAAATGAGGTATTGGTGCCTTAGCCAATCCCTGCACGGCAACCCCTCCCTGGGCGGGGACTATGCAAATAGGTCCATGCTAATTAGCTCCAGGTAGAGCGACCAATCAGAGAGGGTATGCAAATTAGGTCACAGGGTGACTAAACAGAGGGAACATGCAAATTAGGTCCAACAGGGTGACCAATCAGAGAAAGCCACACCCCCTCTCCCCTCTATATAAGCAGCACTCTCTGGCTGCTCTGGGTCCCGGCTTCATGATGGGGTGCTCCTGCAATAAAGTGTATTGAGAAGATCCTGGTCTTCACGTCTTTCTTCCTGGTCGAGTGAACATAGATCATAGCGCGTCTTCCTGGTCGAGCGGTCGTGACAACTAAGAACAATCTAAAAGAGAAAATTCTTTGACATTTTTATATTATTTTATAAAAAAAAAAGTTAATAGTCTGCTTTCTTTGTTGGACTATATTCCAAATGAGTATGTTTTTCTGCTATACCAAGTCTATTTTTGAAGTCGTCTCTCAAAAGCAACCTTTTTCAATAGAGAATCCACACACAATGGTGTTTATCTACAGTTGACATTTTCCAGACTATAACTGAATGAGGACATTGATTGAATGGGGGCTTCTTATATATTTAGAACTCTTTTAGTTTGCTGGTTATAGTAAATTTGTATCTTTCAACTGTTTAAAATTACTGCACTGTGGGTGAGTGTGTGTGTGTGTGTGTGTGTGTAAACACATAGGTAAGAGGACAGCGTTTCAGAGTCTGTTCTGTTCTTCCACCATGTGGGTTCCAGGGATCAAACCCAGGTTGTCAGGCATGGCACAAAGTTCCTTCGCTGCTCAGGCATCTCACCAACCCTCATACTTTAATTATTGAACATATCCTGACTTATGCTAGGGGAATTTACTATACATATACAATGGTCAACAACATAGCTGGAGATTTGAGAATCGTTAAGGCATTTTACGCTACACAGGGCGAAGCTGGAGAAGGGAGAGAAAGCTAAAGTTTAAAATAAAACAGAAGTTATAACTTTGATTACATTTGAAGTTTGAAAACATGTTTGTTCATCAATAATGGGTTGTATGCTTTGAAGTCTTCTGACATAAATACAACTTGAAAAGCTGAGAGTCCCATCATGTTGGTCAGTCAAGGGCAGAGAGAAACATCGAGCAACAATTGATTTAAATAGACAACAAGAGATCAAAATATTGATGCTTCCTGACTGTCTGTACAATTATACAGACCTTTACGGTTGGTAAGGTTATAAGTTATTATCCTTTGCTTATTGTCTTTGATCCAGTTAACCCAAGTGAATGACCAAACAACAGATATGGTGCCTTTGCCCCATTCCCTGGGTCTAATTCATCAGCAGATGTAGAGCATGTAAAATCAGTAAAAGAATCCTATCACTTTAATCATACACATTGTTAAAATCTGACGCCTTACCAAGCCACAACTATCATTTGGAAAAAAAAAAAAAACATTAAAACCCTCTTTTACATTTTGCATATTTGAGATTGTGGCCATTTGCTTTTTGCCTGCATTTTTTTTCTATTACAAATATTTTTTTCTGTTTCCTTCAAATAGGATTACTGGACTTTACAAAGTCTGAACACTGTGTTTGCTGGCTTTGTTCTGCTTTGTTTCTGTTTCCATTTGTTCCAGGTGTTATTTGTCTTTTAAAGAATGTGTTGTATAGAACACAAGTTCCTCCAGAGGATATGTCCTCAACATTTGGCTAGTCTCTCATTATCTTTTAACTTGGTATTATTTGTCCAAATCCATATACTTCCTCCTTGATTCATTTGAAAATATCTCCCTCTCCCTCTCCCTCTCCCTCTCCCTCTCCCTCTCCCTCTCC
>JANHMN010000001.1:148846030-148915947 GCA_030674055.1 Rhabdomys pumilio
TGTTTTCTTCTGGCCTCCAATGGCACATACAAAGATGTGTTTACTTGGATAATACACATATATAGGAAATAAAATAAAGCAGAAATACTAAAAACTTTAGCTGAAAGTAAATTATTTAGCTTTCAACTTAGTTGGAAGAGAAACTCCTTGTTCTAAAATATGTAGATACCCATCTCAGTCATCTAAAATCCTGCATTTCAAAGAAATTTACTGAGATGATAGCAGAAGAGTTCTCAGCCATAAACAAGAATGGATTCTCCAGTGTCTAGAAGTCTTACTTCCAACACTCATGTTTCCAATATTTGCCTCCAATACTTGTTCTAGTCTGTCTTGTGTCAAAGCTTGTATTGAGATTCCCTACACTGGGACAACAAGCACTCCCATTGGTGCCAGATAAGGCTCCTTCAGTCCTTCCCCTAACTCATCCATTGGAGTCCCTGTGCGCAGTCCAATGATTGGCTGGGAGCATCCCCATCTGTATTGATCAGGATCTGGCAGGGCCTCTCAGGAGACAGCTATATCAGGCTCCTGTCAGCAAGTACTTCTTGGCATCCACAACAGTGTCTGGGTTTGGTGTTTGCATGTGGGATGGATCTGCAGGTGGGGCAGTCTCTGAATGGCCTTTTTTTCAGTCTCTGCTCCACTCTTTGTCCCTGTATTTCCTTTAGACAGGAACAATTCTAGGTTAAAATTTTGGAGATGGGTGGGTGGCCTCATCCCTCAACCAGGGGGCCATGACTTACCTCTGGATATGGTCTCAAATAATAAAAAAAATATAGGTAGTATTACTGCTCCTGATTTCAATTTGTAGTCCAGAGCTATAATAATAAAAACAGCATGGTATTGGGACAAAACCAGAGATACTGATCAATTGAATGGAACTGAAGACCAAGACATAAACCCAACATCTGTGGCGACTTATTATCTTTTTTTGTGTGTGTGAAGAAGCATGAAATGTACACTGGAAAAAGACAGTATTTCTACAAATGTTGCTGGTCAAACTAGATGTCCAAATGTAGGAGAATAAAAATAGATACATACTTCCTACCCTGCACAAAATTCAACTATAATTGGATTAAAGACCTCAACATAAAACAAGATATACTAAACCTGATAGAGAAAAAAAATAGGAAATAGTCTTTAATTCATTGGCACAAAAAGAGGTTCTCTGAACAAAAGACCATTAGCACAAGTGCTAAGATCAACAATAAATGGGACCTCAGGAAACTGAAAAGCTTCTATCTCACAAAGTACACCATCATTTGGACTGTCTGGCAGACTGCAGAATTGAAAAAGATTTTTATCTACCACAAATCCTACAGAGGGCTAATAGTCAAAATATATAAAGAACTCAAGAAAATAGATATCTAGAAAAATGAAGAACCCAATTGAAAAATGGAGTATAGATCTAAACAGAAAAGTCTCAAAAATGGGAATCTCAAACGACTGAGAAACATTTAAAGAAATGTTCAACATCCTATGTTCAACACCTATCAGAATGGCTAAGATCACTAAAACAAATGACAGCTCATGCTAGTAAGATGTGCAGAGAACACTCACACATTGGAGATGGGAGTGCACATTCTTATAGCCACTATGGAAACCAGTGTGGTAGTTCCTCAGGAAGAGGAGCATCGACTCACCTCAAGATTCAGCTACATCACTCTTAGACTTATACCCAAAGGACCTTTTGTCCTACCACAAAGACATTTGCTGAACCATTTTCATTGCTGCTCTATTGATAATAACCAGGAACTATAAACAAACAACGTGTTAAAACAACGTGTTCCTCAATAGAAAACTGGTTACAGAAAATGATACATTTTATACAGTGAAATATTACTCAGCTGTTTCCTCATTCATATACTTGGCTATATAGTATTTCTCTGTATCAATGGGTAGACACAAGAACTCTAGAATTTTTCACAAAACATTATACAGCTAACAAGTGGTTAAAATTATTTCAACTCAGTTCTTTATTTGTAGACTTATAGCTTGCTTCTGGTTTTTCATGCTACCTATAATACATAAATACACAGCCTCATAGTGGTCTTGGGTGTATATTGTATATACAAGCATCTTTATGGGAAGATACTGAAAGATCAGATGTTCCATACAACAGGATGCACAAGTAACATTTGCTGTACATACTAACAATTTGTACCCACTTGCATGACCACCTATAAGCAAGAGAGTGCTAGTCTAAATATTGTCTTGCTAGCAAAATTATCAGACACTTTAGTCTTTGAAAATGTGGATGACTGTAAATGCCACTGACATGTTATTCCATTATAAAACTACTTGATTCTGAGTGACACTGAACAAACTTCAGGATCTTTAATTCTATTGTCTTTTCTCATCTATTTGTTTCATGCTCTTGTTTTATAAGCATGACTACATATGCTTTAAATTTACCTGAGAATATAACTTTTCATCTGATTTGTCTAACGTATAGCAACACTTTTCTATTGCCGGTTCTTCAGCTGACATTGTTACCCACTTATTTTCATAATTTTCTTTTTTGGTTTTTCAAGACAGGGTTTCTCTGTGTAGCCCTGACTGTCCTGGAACTCACTCTGTAGACCAGGCTGGCCTCAAACTCAGAAATCTGCCTGCCTCTGCCTCCCAAGTGCTGGGATTAAAGGTGTGCACCACCACTGCCCAGCCATTGTATTTTACTAGCCCCTTGTGGATTCCTTGGTAATAATTTATACACCTAAGGTAAATTTTCCTGCTGAAAGTTGTAAAAAATAACTAGAATTGATGTTTTGGCTAACAAGAATTTCCTTTCGTAATATATTGGTTTCATCTTGACTGGTAAAACACTGTTAACCCAGTAATATTGTTTCTCCTTTCCCTGACCTCAAACATAGGCACAGTAACCATCTAAAGATTTCACTTATTTGTATGTGTGTGTGCATATATGTGTGAGTGTGTGAGTGTGTGTGTGTGTGTGTGTGTGTGCGTGTGAGTGTATGTGTGAGTGTGTTTGTATGTAAGTATGTGTGTGAGTGTGCATGTGTGTGTTTGGATAAGTGTGATTGTGTGTGTGAGTATATATGTTTATTTGTGTGAGTGTGTTTGTGTATGAGTGTGTATGTGAGGGTTTGTGTGTGAGTTTGTGTGTGTATGTGTGCTTAATTCTGTGTTCTACTTAGCTCTCCTGCTTTCCAGAGCCTACCTGAATAAAACCAGGCCTAAACATTCAGTTCCTGGTTTTGCAAGCAAGGCATTGTTTCTCACGGTAGGGTGTGTGCTCCAGTTCTTTGAACTGAAGTTTCCAAGCTTCTTTCATGACTGGTATCTACAGCTAGTTTCTTATTGTCCAGGACATTGCTATTCCTTTATATTGTATGAATAGGTAGTGCCTTAGGTTTTCTACCTACTATCAGCAGTGATGGGATTCATTTTTGTTTTCATTATCCCTGCTGTGATATTTATTTTTTAATAACAAAATAAAATAAAAGAAAGAAAGCAAAGCAAAAACTCATGCTAGGACGTGTCATTGAAATAGCAGTTGTTCTTTGATATTATCTATTTCTTAAATATTGATATTGTATAATAGAGGAGAGATAGGCAATAGTAGTTGATTTTTGGTTTCTCTTAGCTATTATTGGGAAATTCAGTCTAACAGTGCTATGGCTGTTAACACAGCCATCGAGACTCTCAGATTAAATCACATTTGCAATTCCTGAGCACTATTACTAGTTTTAAACTCTGTTTAAGTCCTGTGATAGTCTGAATGAGAATGGCTACTATAGGTTCATATATCTGCATCATTTGTCTCCAGTTGATATAACTGTTTGAGAAGAGTTAGGACATACGGCTTTTTTGAAGGAGATGTATCCCTGGGAATGGGTATGGTAATTTGAACAGGAATGCTTCCATAGGCGAATATATTTGAATGCTTGGTCATTAGGGAGTGGCGCTACTTGAGGGGGATTAGCGGTAGCGGTATGACCTTGCTGAAGGAAGTATGATGCTGCAGGTGTGCTTTGGGATTTCAAAAGCTCAGACCAGCTCCAGTGTTCTTTTCTCTTTCTGGTGTATTAGGCTCCAGATGTAGACCTTTCAGCTCCTTCTTCAACACACGTGTACTTGTATACCGCCATGCTTCTGGCCATGCTAATAATGGACTGGTCATCTGAAACTGTAAGGAAGCCCCAATTAAGTGTTTTGTTTTATGAGAGTTTACTTTGTCATGGTATCTCTTCACAGCAATAGAACACTGACTACAACAATGTGCTTAGAGGTTTTAAAAGCTTATATCATTACTACTTAGGTTTCTCTCTAGGTCTTGTGGTTGTTGCTTCAACATGTAAGATTTTTGCTACTGTCCCAGTACCATGCCTGCCTGTTGCTATGTTTCCTACCATGATAGTCATAGACTCACCTCCTAAAATTTCAAGCCCCTAGTTGAATGCTTTCTTTTAAAAGTTGCCTGATTCTGGTGTCTCTTAGTAACAGTAGAACAAATCCCAGTAATATAACAACTATTGAGTAATTATTCAATACAAATATAGTTATTAAGGATGTGAGATTTGTAAATAATCTTGCAGAGATTCTTAGCAACAAAGAAAAAACATGAAGAAAATTACTAAGAATGATTTAATAATACTAAAAACAAATGTGCATGAGAAAATGTAAACAGAAAAGAAAAAGTTGGAAATTCTGATTTGTAATATTTGTGATAGAGTAAACCTAAATAATTTATTACATAAAGTTCTAAAATTCAATATGAGAAAGACCAATTCAGCATAAAGATATCAAATCAATATTTTTCAATCATACTCATCATGAAAAATTATGTGTTAAGCCCAATAGATTTACTTGACTCCTGATTTCAGGACATGGTTATTTGGGGAGGCTCAACATCTGTGGGAAGGTGAACCATAGAAAGAAAGAGGCAGGAAGGAACAGGAGCGGAGGTTTGACCTTCAAACTCACTGTCCAGTGGCCTGCCTTTTTCATCCAGCACTGCCTTCTAACATTTCTATCTCTCTGCAAAATAGTATCCTCAGTTGGAGACCATGCAACCTGTAAGCCTGTGGGGACATATCAATTTAAGATATAAGAGCTAATAAACATGGACATATTCAAGTTCACTGTAGCAACAGAGATAGTTAAGCAATAAAATATGTGGTTTTCTACTTAGAAGGAGGAACAAAATAGTCATGAGAGGTAGAGGGTAGGAGCGACTTGGGAGGAAGAAAAGTGGGAAAGAGGGAAAAATGGGTTCAGGATCAGGTGTGGGAGGAGACAGAGGAGAGGTACAGAGGATCAGGACATTGAACAGAGATGTGCAGCAATGGGGGATGGGGAACTGGGGTAGCCCACAGAAAGTTCCAGATGCCAGGAAAGCAAGTGGCTCCCAGGACCCAATGGGGATGACATTAGCTGAACTACCTCACAAAGGAGAGAGAGAACCTTTAGAGAACATATCCAGAGGTTAGTCACAGCCCCTTGCTGAGTGATGGGGCTGCCCACCTTTCTCAAAACTTTTAATCCCAAATTGCTCCTGTCCAGAAAAAATTTAGGGACAAAGAGTGTTGCAGAGACTGAAGGAAAGGCTATCCAGAGACTGCCCCACCTGGGGATCCATCCTATATGCAACCACCAAAACAAGACACGAGTGCTGATGCCAAAAAGTACTTGCTGAAAGGAGTGTGATATAGCTGTCTCCTGAGAGGCTTGACAAATACAGAGGAGAATGCTTGCAGCCAACCACCATTGGATTGAGCACAAGGACTCAAATGGAAAAGTTAGGGGACAGACTCAAGGAGCTGAAAGGTTTTGCAACCTCATAGGATAAATAACAATATCAACCAACCACACACCCCCCAAAGCTCCTAGGGACTAAACCAACAACCAAAGAGTACACATGGAAGGACCCATGGCTCTAGCTTCATATGTAGCAGAGGATGGCCTTATTTGGCATCAATGGGAGGGGAGGCCCTTGGTCCTGTGAAGGCTTGATGCCCCAGCATAGGGCAATGCCAGGGTGGGGCAGTGGGAGTTGATGGGTAGGTGGGGAGGCACCTTCATAGAAGAAAGGGGAAGAGGATGGGATAGGGAGATTGTTGGGGGGGGAATAACATTTGAAATGTATATAAATAAAATAACCAGTTTAAAAATTTTAAAAATATGTGGTTTTGTATTATATTGATGATGATATAGATGCAGGCAATTATCAACTCAAAAAAAAAAGATTTTCTCATGAGATATAATTGGGAATGTAAGTCGTTATAACCGTCAACATTTGAAAATATTGAAATAATTTCAACAATTTCAATTCAGAAATTAAATTCATGTAAATTAACCTTGAGAAAATTGTGTACTAAAATGTTATTCACAGTATAGCTTATTTCACTGAAAATAAAAATAACCTAATTATCCAATAATCAAGAATAATTACATAAATAGGGGCTATTAGTACAGTTGAATATTCACTAATTAAAAATAAATGATAGACAAAAAATGAACAAGCAATAATCCAATACAGAACTCTTTTAAATATATATATTTCAAGCATGTACAAATAGAGCATGCTTCGATTAGCTTGTGACTCAAATGTCTGCAATCTTAATATGTCAAAAAAAAATACCCTAAGATCATGTTCTTTAAGGTTATGTGAATTTCCTTGAGTCCATCCCAAATTATATGGATAATCCCGTTCTCTGTTCAGTGTCTCAAGGATTATCAAGTGGTTGACATTTTCTCCTTTTATAAGCTTTCAATGTTTGGTCTTACATTCTGGAACAGATCATTTTTCTATCTTCATTGTCTAAAAAAAACCTATAAATATAGTTCTTGTAAAAATCCACTGAAAAATAGATAAAGAAGATTTCAACATGGCCAAAACATTAACTATTAGATTTTTCAATTTTAAACCTTCAGGTCACACACATCATCTCCAGGTAGCCTCACTTAAAGATTAGTTACTCTCTTCACAGGTTTCTCTTTTCTCTGCCCAGACAGTTCCGCTCTAGACACTACTTTCTGCTCTAGACTATCCTATAAGTTTCTGGTACTGCTCTGGCTAGTTGTATGTTACCTTGAAACAAGTTAACTTCATTTTACAAGAGAAAACTTCATATGAGAAAATTTCCTACAATATTGGACTTGAGCAAGCCTGTAGCACATTTTCCCAGTATGTTGTATCTGTGGCAGGGCCCAGACCATTGTGGGAGGTCAAATACTTGGACCAATGTTCCTGGATGCTGTGGACTAGTGTTCCTGGATGCTATGCTGAGTAAGCCAGTAAGCCATGCTCCTCCATAACCTCTGCATCAGTTCCTGCCTCTGGTTCTTGCCTTGAGTTCTTACCCTGACTTCCTTCACTCATGGAGTAGGATGTGAAACTAAGCTAAAATAAACTCTTCTTGCATCTACTTTCTTTTGTTCACAGCAATTCTTTTATCACAGCAATAAAAACCCTGAGTAATAACCATGCTACAATCCACAGACACAGAAAAATGCTCAATAACGGAGAGCCCAAAGGGGGACACTCAAATCTCACTGAGAAATGGACATAGAATAGACATTATCTGGGGTAGACAGAGAGAGAGGACTGAGTGGAGGAGGTATGGGGATGGGAACAGGAAGAAATCAAGTCAGAGGAGGACTGCTGGAGAGAGTACTGCCAGAGACTACTGGAATAGGGAGCATCTTTGGGACAAACTAGAAACATACAGACATGGAAATACAGAGGAATCTATGAGCATAACTCTTGCTAAAGCTCATAGCAATAGGGGATATATCTTGTAATCAGGCAAGACTTACAAAAGAGAGATTGGGACACCAACCCAGCCACAAAACCCACAATTTATCCTTCCTACAAGATATGCACAAGTAAAGATGGAGCAGAATTGAAGGAATTTCAAACCAATGATTGGTCCAGCTTGAGACCTATGCCATGATAGAGAGCCCACCCTTGACACAGTTAAAGATATTCTGTTGTACTTGCGTACAGGAAGCCTGGTGTAAGTGTCATAGAAAGGCTTCGTCCAGCAACTGAAAAAAAATAGTGTTTCATTAAAAGAGCTATTTTCTTCCTAAAAGAACTTATCACTGAACTCACTGGACACCCAACACAAAATACAGCAAAAATTAGGTAGAACTTGAGGAATGATGCAGAAAATGGGGGTGGGGTGGGTAGAATACCACAAGAAAACCTACAAAGCTCACTAATTAACCTGGGACCATAAGGGCTCACAGAGACAACTGCCATCAGGGGATATACATGGGATGGACCTAGGCTCTCTGCACACATGAAACAGTGATACAGGTTGGCCTTCATGTGGGAGTCCTAACAGCAGGAGCAGGGGCTGTCTCTGACTCTGTTGCCTACCTAACTGCTTTGTCTAGCCTAAACAGGACATGCTCCTAGTCTCACTGCAACTTAATATGCCAAGGCTGGTTGATATCTGTGGGAGGTCTTACCTTTTCTGAGGTGAAAGGTGTAGGGTGGAAGGTGTAGGGGTGGAAGGGAGGGATAAATGGAAGGGACAAGGAAAGAGGGGGGCAAGTTGTGATTAGTATGTAAAATAAAATAATACAATAAATAATAATAATAATAATAATAATAATAATTAAGAAAGATACAATGCCAGTGACAAAAAGAACTCAAAAAAGGTAAGTAACCCTCTCTTGTATTATACATCAACTTAAATTTTTTGTGATAACCCTATCTTTCCAGACTATATCTAGAAGTCTAACCTTTTGCCATTAAAACGTGTTTCATTAGAAGAAACATTCTCTCCCTAAAAGAAACTACCACTGTACTCACAGAAGAGCCAACACAATATACAGTGAACTTTTCAAAGCTGCTTTTAATCTTCTCTAAGACAACATAGATATTCAAAGAAATATATAAACAATTCTCTGTGTATTTGTGTGCGAATTGAAAGGATGCATTGTAAAATGCTGGAAACTTCTCTGGTAGAGGAGTTGGGATGCTGGATGACCTAGCCATGTGATACTATGTTTTAAAGGCTGCACATTTGTCTGTATGTATGTTAACAATTAAGAAGCATGGACTAATTTTTAGGAAATTTAAGTATGTATAACTCAACATTAAATGTAGTGACATCTCAGATAAACTGAAATGGATTTAAAGACTTCCTAAGATATGTGTGTTCAGAGGTAAAACAGAATCTCAGTTCTGTTTCTAGCCATCTTTTGATTTCCAGTGGAGAACATGGAAAGGGATTGATGTCAGTTCCACAGAGATCTTTCTTGTGTGTAAAGGGAAGACATCAGTCTCATCCTTTAGTACTCCATAATGTCTTTGCCCAACTGGGGCATGCTGAGGTACAGTAGAGCCCTAGAGCTTTACATCCAGTAGAGTCAAAATACCACCTAGCTGCAGAAGACCTCAAACATGGCTGTCTCAGCTGAGATGTTGAGTGCTTTATAGGACTTGATTTTGAATTTTTTTTTCAGTTTTACTTTCAAAACTAGTTTTTAATTTAGTCAGTGAAAAGATCTTAGAGGTTTTGAGGATGTATAAATTTAATTTTTCAACTATAAAGTTTGTGCAATTTAAATTTAAATTCAGGGCAAGCATTTTATATGAAAAAAATCTCCCAATTAATAGGTATTTATATATGTAAAATACATACTTAAAGAATGTAGTATGAAAAAATGGTATTAAACACTTAATAAATAATTTTGTATTGATTTTAGATTGACAGTACATTTTGGATTAATTGAATAAAGAGAATACACAAGTTATATTTAGTTTTCTCCTTCTGACTTTACTAAATAGAAAATAAATATGACCTCTAGAAATCTTAAAATTACCTTTGTGGATCACATCCAACTTCTATGGACAAAGCCACACTAAAGGTAGAAAATTCATAAACACACTGAAACTATGAATTAAAGGAAAATACACTATTGTTTTTTAATTGTGGAAAGTTTTGTAATTATGTGTAATAATTGCAGTAATTTACACTGAGAATGTTACATTTAATTTCAGAGAAGTCTTAATTTCTAGCTTCCCCCAAACACTTAGAAAACTGGGCAAAACTACTGATTCTTTGCACGGCAACAATTTTGTGAACTAGACAGGGCCTGTCTCGACCACTTAGCACAAAACTCTTTCTTTTTCACAGTTACCCAGTCAACAACAAAACAAAACAAAATAAAAAACAAGCAAACAAACAAATCATGACTGTAGAAAGCCCTCCAAAGACACTTGAGTTACCAAGAGGCAGGATGATATAGAAGTAGGCTTTTCAACCACTAACTTTGTTCTAGCAGGAATTCTGTCTTGGGCGGTTTTCTATTTACGTTTTTCAGCCACAAAAATTGATCATCATTTTACAAAGTGAAAATCCCACTGAGCATTTTAACAGCTGCCCATAAATCAAGTAACAAAATCGGAGTGAAGCAATGTCTTGCATTGTGGTGCATAAAACCCTAGTTGTAATTAACTCAGAGTCTGTTGCTTTAAGTCCTAAGAAGCTCCTAGGTCCTCTCTGCACTGTTGGCCTATATGACAGGCTTTAATTAGCACAGATTTTTCACGTTCATGGATAGATTAGAAATTTGGAAATGCTTAATGAAAAAGGTCTTTTACCTTGACCAGGCTGAAATTGCAGTTAGAGGACATTCACAGCCACCAAAGGCTGACTGCATACAAATACATGAATATTTACTCCGTGAGCATAAAAGTGAAGTTTCTAGATTTTTCACTAAGACAATATTCATTTTGACTTACCGTTAATACCTTGAAAAGGTAATATATACCTTTAATAACTTTGAGCTAGTTATAACTAGACTTTCTGTGACCATTCAAGCAACTTAACTTTTCCTTTGCCCATTGAACTAAAGTAGAGTTCTAGTCATGTTTTAATACTGCTCAGTGTCCATGGGACTTTACAGTCTAATAAGATACAGAACTAACAATAGACAGTATATGTAGGAAAAAACATACATGTATATGATGCTACTACATAAAATAAGCACAACTAATTTTAAGTACAATAACCATATAGGAAGTGAGGTAGACCAATACCAGGGGATTATGTTGACAGTCAGTATTACTGAAACTGGAATTCCCGAGAAGACAAGTCTACAGGCACAAAACAGAGACTATTTATATTATGTTATCCTCTGGACATAGCAGTGAAGGATTATTTTATTTGAGTGAATTAATATAGCCTGACATACCCTAAAGAAGACTGGCATCATTCCCCGGTTTGGTCCTAGACGGAATATAAAGAGCTAGCTGAGCCTGAGCCATCGTCGTTCTTTTATTACTGACTGTGAAGGCAACGTGACTAGTGTGGAGCACAGGTGATGAGAGAAACTTCAACTTGTAAGCTGACTCCATCTTGAGCCGGCTTGTCCCTGCTTTGAACTCTGGTTAATAGGAATTCCATAAACAATTCCAGAAAGAAACTGCCCTAGGCCTGAGACAATCATGGAATAGAGGGAAAGTGCCTAATATTCCAGAGGTTATAGATAAATTGCTCAAGCTGGCTCAAGTCACCACTGGTCAATACTTGTATGTCAAGATACCCCTTGTCAAATAAGGCAACTGCCAGGCTGGAGAACCCTGTGGTATCAAAACCCTGCCTAATTGAGGCTTGGGCTCTCAGCTCTAATCTGGTACATCAGAGGAGTCTGAGTGTCCAAGTTTAAGCTTGAATAGAGGTTTTTGCTTTTGCATACAGATTCGGATTCCTAGTGGTCTTAGGGGACCCCAATACCTGGGAACAACCACCAGCTATATCTGGACCTACTGTCACGATTTCCCTACCAATACAGATGTTACTTAGAACTGTGGGTCAAAATAAAACCCTTCTTTCCTTAAGCTGCTTTGTGGCAGGATATTTTATTATAACAACAGGTGAAGTATATGTGGCAGAGGTGGTTAAAGAAGATGCTTCTGAAGCACTGAATTCTATGTAAAATCTAGAAGTAAAGAGCTGTTGGAAGAAGGAAAGGCTGTTCCAGGTGGAGGGAGGAACATGTGTAAAGTCTTAAGCACACTTGTGCAACTGAAAGACACCTGGTATAAGGAGCTGTGGGCTGTGCAGCATGCCCAGCTGACCACCAACTTGATTCTAGCAAGGCAGCCTCGTAACTGATCATAACCAGGCACCACCTTCTAGATGAGCCTTCTCCATGCTCAGGATAAACTATGTCAGGACTAACTAGCATTCACCTAAGCCCAGGAGCCAAGTTTTCTCCACCCATGCTAGTACTGCTCTTGGTTTCCTTTAGAGGACTGTGTGTGCCTTTGAGAAAACTCCTTCTACCCCTCTTGGCTACTTTTCTCACCTAGAGCCAATATTCAGTGCTAAACTGTGCTCTTTGCAGGAAATGGAAATTTTGGAATATTAGGATCCCTCTGCTCATTGAGCCTTTCTTTTTCTCTTTACTATTTGAATAGAAGAATGTAGGGGGCGGAGGTACAGTCCGTGAATTGTCAGGCAGAAGCTAGAGAAGAGGAAAAAATGATTTTGCCCACCCCGATAAGTTCTTGGTCACAATCAACACTGTTGCAAGTCTAATCAGTGAATGCAAGATAAGGAAGTAAAGATTAAAAGCAAGAATATTTCCTGCATGTGTAGAAAGTAGAGAACAGTAATACACAGATTGCTTTGGATTCCAGCTGATAGCACAGCCTCAACAAAGCAGGGCAAATCAGTGGAGAAGTGACAAAGCAGATTCTGAGTGAGAAGACCAATAACAGTAAGTAGAGGCCAGTTAGTGTAAATGGAGATTCTCCCGCCTCCATCTTCAGGCCAAAAGGGGCCTAGGATGATCTTCAGTAGAGGGCAGGAAGTCGGATAAGGATGACTTTCGTCTTACACATCTATGTCCTGATTTTAAGCAAATAAAGAAAAAGTAGAGAGTTCCTTGTGCCTACTCCTAAATTCCCTTCATCTCACCAGTTATTACAGCAAGGAGAACTATTGGAAGTTGGCTGTCAGGTCCAAATCTTCCAACCTCAAATGGTGGTGCTAGTGTCATTGTTCTAAACAGGATTTTGGTTGAGTGAACAGAAGGGTACTTATCAAATAAACAAGCCTAAAGGCAAATAGCTAGAAACCATCTTTCACTCTCCAATAACCTTCCCTGAAGTCAACTACTTTGCAAGGGTTCTTATTTCTTAAGCAACCCCACTGCCTATATCAGCTCAGATCCCATCCTGCTGAGTGTCATTTAAGATCTGCTGATTTTTCCACTACCATTTTGCTCTTCTCTCTGCTCCCAATCCCAAGAAATGGCCTTGGCAATTTGATCCCCAATAAATCTTTTTGTCTGCACACGAAGAATTATAGTTGGTCTGCATCATCACTGTAGTAGTACAATATAGTCTTGCAGAGGTATCAAAACATTAGCCTTGGCACTGGAGAGATTGCTCAGTGGTTAAGAGTTTTTACTGTTCAATCAGGCATGGTAGTGCATGCCTTAATCCCAGAACTAGGGTGGCTAAAGGAGGTGGATTGCTTTGAGTTTGACCCCAGCCTGCCCTGGTCTATAGAATTAGTTTCAGGCCAGCCAGAGGTCCAGAGTAAAAACCCTATCTCAGTAACAAACAAAAGAAACAAACAAGAACAACAAAAAATATGAATGCTTACTGTACAATAATCAGGACCAGAGTTTATATCCTAACACCCTCACTGGACAGCCTGAGCATGCCTGTAATCTTATCCTCAATGGATTAAGAAATGAGTCAACAGTAGGAGATATTGAATGTTTTCTTCTGCCTGGGAACTGTCACAGACAAGGGTAAATTACCCACCTTGTCCCATATGCTCATACAACCCCATGCTTATACACATCTATGCTCTCTCTCTCTCTCTCTCTCTCTCTCTCTCTCTCTCTCTCTCTCTCTCTCTCTCATACACACACACACACACACACACACACTAATAATTCATTAATTTAAAAATAATTTGGTTTTAAATGTCAACTCAGGTGCTCGAGGGATAATAAGAAAAAGTGTAATAAATCCTGCTTACCTTGTTCTCACTAAAACACAAATGAAATGCCTAAAGATGGGAAGAGGAGGCACAGGGATCAGAAAGGAAAGGAGGGTTGTAGGTCTGATGTAAGGAGTTAGCTGAGTAAAGCAAGATCAACATGTCAAATTCGTGAATTTATGCTAACAACAAATGTTAGCAATTTCAACAATTGATGACAAGAGAAAAATCAATATTTATTGAGTGCAAGCTGCTTTATATGTCTCCTACCTCGAACCTTATCTCAAGCTTATGCTTATGTGTTTGATTGAGCTTATTTTTCACAGTTAAGAAACTTTGCCCTGGAACACTGCCTAAACTCATACAGCAAGTTGTTGAGATCAAACCTGACTTTTGCATCACTGAGCTTATTCTTACATGTATAAACTCAATTAACAAAAACTGTTGAGAGTCTATTGTTTGTACAGTAATGCACTGTTACTAATGAAAATGAAAAAGGCATAACAGCTTTTGTTTGCCGTTGTTCAATGAAAACATGAATAAGATTTATTTTTTGTGAAAATAAAAGAACAGAAATTTATAATTCAAATGCTCCTGTTTTATTTTCTCTTATTATCCACGATACACAGCCACCTTATATATGAATGATATCTTCAAAATTCTATGTGATGATAATTAAGGAAGCCACACAAATCCAGTCTGCATCACCTATGAGAAACTCTACCTAGGAGATTCAAGCCTCTCTAAAGGCTAGGGATGGACAAGAGATAATGGGAGAAATCAAGAAGTGATCTAAATAAAGTGCTATTGATTAGTAGTTCTGCCTAAACTTGTCTTGTTGGGTGACTAAACATCCCAAGCACTAGTCAGGAAGACAAATTACCATCTTTGTGTTTACACAAACAAGGCACCTTTTGGTCCACATCAGAAACATGCACTTGGTCCCAACCCCTTTGTTGTTCAGTGATGTTCACCATCTGGTCTAGTGTGAATGAGATAGGATTCATTCATACTGCTAGGTACCTAGTCACACACCAGCTGTAGACTTGGAGCTCATCAAGGATAGACCCTACCTTGTAACCAGCTTTGAGCTCAATGCCTATGTTCTTAGTAGCACATTAGTTTTAAGTAAGAGGAGAATATCACAAATACCCCTCAGCAGAACTTGAAATACTGTGAGAATGAGGAAAGATGCTTCTCAATTCTTCCTCCCTAGGTCTTAAAATAATATATGAAAAGAAGGAAGGAATGGGCAATATGGTTTTGTTGATGCTTTAGAGGAAAGATACTTTTCCATGGCAATTTTATAGATGTGTGGGTTTTTTTAACTTCTTTCTAATCTCTTTTACATAGTATTTAATCAAAAGCATGGTGGGACCTGAGTTCTCTGGCCCTGGGTAAAGACATGACGTTCTAAACTTCTTCAATTATTGTAAGGGTATAAAGATATTCAATTTCTGCTCCTGTAAGAAATAAGACGAATAGGCCTGTCAATCACCTGGTCAAAAAACAAAACAAAACAAAACAAAACAAAACAAAACACACCTCTCATTAAATTGTACATCCCAGAAAGAAAAAAGACAAAAACAAAACAAAACAAAACAAAACAAAAAAAACCTTGATGGCATGTTACAAATACAGTAAGAGTGACTATTCTTTTAATGGAATATCAATGTCCTTTACACACCAAGAAGCCCCTTCCTCCATGCTTACAGAACCTCAGTGATGAATTTGATCTTTTTTCTCCAACCTTGTTTTCTCTCTCCTCTTTTTAGATACTGGTCCAAATGCGAGTCTGACACTCTGGACATCCCCACTACCACCAGGCAGCTTGCTCACTTCTGTTGATGCACTTAGCCTATTTTCTTGGTTTTTTACTCAAAGTATGCATAACTTTTCATCATTTTAGCCATCTCCTCTCTCCTGCCAGATTCATGGTCTTTATATACCTTGCTGTTGTCTTTTTCTCTTTTAAACTGCAATAAACTCTGTCTTAGGGTTTCCATTGCTGTGGAGAGACACCATGACCAAGGCAACTCTTATAAAGGACAACACTTAATTGAGGCTAGCTTACAGGTTCAGAGCTTCAGTCCTTTATCATCATTGCAGAAAGCATAGAAACATCTAGACAGTCATGGTGATGGAGGGGCTGAGAATTCTACATCTCCATCCAAAAGAAGGCAGGAGCAAGCTGTCTTCCAAGAAGCTAGAAGGAAGGTCTCAAAGTCCATCTCCACAGTGACACAGTTCTTCCAACAAGGCCACACCAACTCCAACAAAGCCACACCTCCTAATAGAGCCAATCCCTGAGCCAAGCATATTCAAACTAACAAACTCACTCTCTCTTCTGAGTTACTTTTAAATTATTTTATCTGTGAAACTAAGAACCTGATAAAATGGCTTCATCCTTCCCAGTGAACAAGATCCCTTGCTATGGGATGGGATCTCAAACTTCTCTGTGGTTTGATTGATTTGATGTCCAGATTTCTTTTTTTTAGTTTATTTGTCTGTTTGTTTGTTTGTTTTTTTATTTTGTTTTGTTTTTGGTGGGTTTTGGCAAATAATTGAGCAAGACAGAAAAGCAGAAGTGAAAGCAACGATTTACTAAGAAGGAGAGAAGCATAAAGCATACTCCACAGAATGGAACCTGCTCTAATAAGCTATGACTCTTTACCCTAATTGACACATAGCCTTTTCCTAATTGACAGATACCCTTTTATTTAACTTTGGACAATCTAGGCATGTTCCTGCCACACATCTCATAATGTTAAACATAGGTCTTCTCTGTCATGCATATGAATAGAGTAGCAAATGGAAGTTGATTTTTTTTTATCCTCCCAACAAGTCAGTGGAGTACCCAGCACAAGTTTAAACTAGCTTTTTAAACCTTCTCTTCATCCAGGATGTGCCTACAAGAGAGGAGGCGATGAAAAGGGCAGAAAAGACTATTTTTTTTATAAGAAACGGAGTATGGGTGACAGTGTTGTCCCTATGCTCATATGCTTTACCCTCAAAGGAACCCCTTTGTTCTAGGCATCCAGTTTGCTTGCTTAATTAATTTTAATCGCAAGCCACAGATTTGATCTGTACAATTGTAGTGCATTTCCTAAAGCAAACATTTGTGACTGCTGGAACAGAGATGTGAAAAAGTAGCTTTTACTCACCAGATGCAATTGTCGTCTTGGAGGCTTACCACTGAATAAGCTCACCCTTTGTAGCTCTTTCTGAACTCTGGCTGGCTGGTTCCACTCAGCCGTTCTTGTCCAAACTCTTCTCCAAGCTGACTGATGCAAAGCATATTCTCTCAGGTTCTCAATGAATTGCTCTGGTTGTATTCAAATTAACCCAGGCAATCTGTTATAATTATCTGGCTCTTTCTTATTATCTAGCTTTTTCTGTCCTTTCCTGTAACCCTTCTCTGAAAAACTGTTCCAGTAAAACTGCCTCCTCTCTGTTTCTGTCTCTCTTTCTGTCCCTCTCACTCTCTGCTGCTCTCTTAAGTCTCTTCTCTTTTGTGCTGTTCTTGTGAGAGCTGGCCCCATCTCTGATTCAGTCTGTCAAATCATTCTCTGATACCTCACTACATCTGCTCCTCAATTAGACATGACTTTCAAACATGGCTGTTTCTTCTTATAAGCTAACTTTACTTTCATTGTTTGGGATTAAAGGTGTGTACTAAGGACATGTCATATTCCAGCCAGATCATATTATAGTCCAGGGTGTGTCTGTATTCCAGCCAGATCACATAGCCCTAGAAGGTCTTTGGATATGATCCCTTGTCAGAA
This sequence comes from Rhabdomys pumilio, assembly GCA_030674055.1. Lineage (NCBI taxonomy): Eukaryota > Metazoa > Chordata > Mammalia > Rodentia > Muridae > Rhabdomys > Rhabdomys pumilio. Next base: position 148,863,762 of record JANHMN010000001.1, read on the forward strand.
GAGTCACGTTGCTGTATTAAAATTCCTTTACAGAGATATAAGTGTATTTTTTCTTCTAAGATCTTCCAGGGGATAATAATATCATTTCTGGATTGGCTATAATGTCATCCATGCTTTGGGCTCTTGGCTGTAAAAGTGCTACTGTCTCAGACGGTATGTTGATAAACACAATCTCTCTTATAAAACCACAGTTTTCAGGAACATTGGAGTTCCTCCTCAACTTCTGTGACAGCTTCTTAGCCTATCCTGGAAAACAGGCCCAGTGGATATGCTTCCTTTCTGCCTCAACCCCAATATCCATGAAAATTAATTAAATGATGTCATGCTTCATTTTATCTGATTTGGAAGCAATTCATACCCCTTTTGCACGTCGTATTAGTCCAAGCGAACAGCATATTAATTCATTTGTGAGAATAAGCTCAAGGGTAATTATAGTGAGGAGGTTTAATGCCTAAATGTGTTAATGTCTGCAATCAGAAGTATATTCTCAGTGTGAACAATTGTTAGACAATTACTGTTGGATATGATTGCCCAGTAGACAGCAGACACGTGTCAAGAGGGAAATAACAAGACTTTGTTTTGCAAATTCTATATTATCAGCAAGTTCTCTTCCCTCCCACCCCCTGCAATACTTTCTAAGATATTCAACTACAGACCCATCTTTCACTTACTCTTCACATTGTGGATTAAGTAAAAAGCAAGTTGTATTTCTTATGTAAAAGTCATAAGCAACAATCTTGCACTTCTTGAAAATCTAAACCTTTTTTATCCTTTCTCAATGCATTGATTTGTTTATTGTCAAAAAATTACCAACGTAATTGTGTCCCTTTATTTCCCAATCTCTATTACCTGATATTTTCTTTTCCTATAATGAAAAGATTTTTAGGTCTCATTACAACATGCAAAATGTCTTAAGAAAGGTCCATCTCAACAAACACATTGCAACGAAATGAGTGAACAGTGGAAAAGTGAATGTTGACTGTTTCTCTATTCCCCGAAATAGTGATTTGGAATAAGAGTTAAATTTAATCTCCGTTATCTGAGCTAGCTTAAACAGGTTTCCATCAGTTCTATTTGCAGATTAATTTTACCTATAATTCTTAGCACTTGAACATTATTGATACCTTTTTCATCAGACTGTTTTACCATCTGCACTCAAATGACCATAACATCTCTGTCCCTCTGACTTGCATTGCTGTCTTTCAAACTATGTGCTTTTCAAATATCAAACCCAGATCAAGAATCATCATTAGAAATTTGGAGGAATCACCTGGTGTACCACATGCTACCAGGGAAATCTGGTTGTTTCTTGGGATTTGTAGGGTTTTTGTTATTGGATTTTTTTTTCTTAACATGAGGAATTTAAGAAAAGTCTCAGAAAGGAACTAAAGAATGGATTTATGAAAACTTGAAAAACAGCAACAAAACAGAGCAAATAAGTTATAAATCTCATTATCTTCCTGGAGGAGGGGGATGTGGGAGAAGAAGAAAGCCATGATATTAGGATTAGGCCAGCTTAGTCAATAGTGGAGTTTAGCAAGCAGCATCATGGCTGGCTAGCAACTGAATCACCAAAAGAAGGTGAATCACTTTAGAGAAAAAGTTAGGATGCTCACAGTGTTAGAGGAAGGCTCTGTAGAAAAGAACTAGAACTAGGAAAATGGTAGTTTTTGCTAAGTACTTCTCAAAGGAGCAGGTGGACATAAAGCTGCTTGGCTGAGGCTCTATAAGCAACACATAGGAATTATAGAGGACACTGTGTCAACTGTTCCTCTTTTCATCTGTTTAGAATGCTACTAGGTGAAGCATTCTAAAGGGTAAAACCTTAGCCAGGGAATTAATTACCCCAGCTGAGTTAACTGTTTTAGGTAGCTTCCAATCTATAATTTCCATTCAAGCCATGGAGATCCCACTTTTTTGACAAGAGGGAAATAGTTTTCTTTCAGTGTCCTTATGTCTTAGGGTTTCTATTTGCTGTCAAGAGACACTATGACCATGGTAACTCTTATAAAGCAAAGCATTTAACTGGGGACTGGCTTACAGTTCAGAGACTTAGTCCATTGTCATCATGGCAGAAACCACAGGGGCATGCAAGCAGACATGGTATGGGAGAAGTAGAGAGTTTTACATGCAAATCAGCAGGCAGCAGGAAGAGAATGTAAGACCTGGACTTGCTTGAGTATCTGAGACTTCAAAGACCACTTTTAGTGACATATTTCCTACAAGGTCACACCTACTCCAATAAGGCCACACTTTTTAATAGAACCAGTCCCTATTGTACTATGGTGGCCATTTTCTTTCAAACCACCATACCTTCCTATAGTAGTTTATGTTACTTAGATACGTAATCTATATTTTTCAATAAGATTTTACTATCTTTCTCATAAATATGAGTTCAAACAACAAATAGAGCCAATGATAGGAAAATTACTTTTATTCTCATTTTTCTCAATATTTTGGGTTCTAGACTGTTTGGTCTGTTATTACTGTTATTATTACTAACAATGCTGCTGTGAACCTTTAAAGTATGTTATATTGCTATATTACTGAACAGGGAAAATATGGCAATATTTTTCTTCTGTAATTATATTATTACAGTAACATCTCAACTTTGCAAATATCCCACTTGAAGCAGTTTTATTATGACATCATGTGTGGATTATAGGACTGAAGCAGATATCTCTCTTTATCAAAGACTGAGAGATTCCTCTACTGTTTCTTCACATCTGTATATGTCCTACAGCAAAGGTTTTAACAATGGCAAATGTGTTTCTTCTGCAAATACAAGGCAGTCTTCTTATAGTCAGCTGCTTCAAGATCCCTGGGTTCTTTTTCTACATTGTCTTACTTAAGAGTCTTCTTAGGGGAAGAAACTGATTTTCAGGAGTGAAGAGGGGAAAGACCCTGGAGCTGGGACATGATCTGTGTGCATTGTGTATTCAAATGATGATTTCTGTACCCAGAGAAGTCTGAACTTTGGTATTGTCATTATTAGGAAGCGTCTCCAGACTCAGTATTTTGTAAAACATTGTTCTCCACCCTCTGAGCCTTCCCACATATTCTGCCTTGCTTTCTTTTAATTCGTGGATTTCTTTTCTTTAATTATGATATATACTTATAAGTATTATACATATAAAACACATATCATACATAAAGTTAGATACATACATATACATCATATGTTACATATACATATATATATAATACATATCATATATGAAGTTAGAAACATATATCATATGCTATATATGATATATGTATATATGTATGAATTTGTATGATTGCTTGTGTTTTGAGGAGCTAGAACTGAGCTTAGGTCCTCATATATGCTTAGAAATCACTTTACTCCTGAGTTTTCCATTAGTTTTATTTCCAAAACTTTCTGTTAAATATCCACTTAGTGACCTATAATCTTGCTTTCAATAGTCATGATTTCTTCAAAGTACAGATTAAAGTGTGCACTCAGCAACTGCCTATATGATCTACTGTGCCTCATTTCCCACCAGTCATGAGGCCATTGCTGCTTGTATGTTTAATCAAATCTGACATTGAAGGAATAATTCTTGAAATCTCTACTTTCTAGACCTATCTAGTGGCTCAGCAATAATTCAGTATGAAACACGGGGTTTATTCTTGAAATGTGATGTGTTTTAATAGGAGCTGCTCCTAACTGTGAGAGATCTGTGGGCAAAGGACAGCAAAGCACAAAAGCTGTCTCATTCTGAATCTCTAAACTAGTCATTCTCAAAGGCTCTCTGTGATTCTCACATTACCTGTCCTTTGAGTAATGACTGCCCCTGGAGAAAGACTTTCTTTCTCTTCTACCTTCAGAGTATCACTTTTCCTCTAAGTAGTAAATTAGTATGAGGCATCTCCTTGTGGCACTTTATATGGAAATGATGGTAATAAAAATGATACAAATGATTCAGAACCAAAAGAAATGAATGCACAGTTTTGATAGCATCCATTCCTTTATCATTTATGCCCAATGTTATCCAAGCATTATAGCTGTGAAAGCTAATCTTGGTTGTCACCTTGACTACATCTGGAATTAACTGAAACCCCAAACCTGGGCACACCTCTGAGACGTTTTCTTTGGTTGGATTATTTGAGATGGAAAATCCACCCAGAAGATCTATCCTAAATCAGGGTCATAACTTCTGGTGGCAGCCAAATAAAAAGACATGGAGGAAGGATGAGTTTGCTTTTTGTCTGCTAGCCACACACTCACAGGCATGTCGACATATTCTGTTCCTAGTGGTATCTGAGCCCACATCTGGATTCAAAAGTAGACTGAAAACATACAGCTCTCTATGACTCCAACACCACAATGGGACTGCTGAGACATCCAGTCTCATGGACTAAACAACTAACTACCACACATCTCTGTATGTTTGCCTCGAAGTATTTATCTTTCAACTTTACTATTTAATCCTGTTACTTCCCACTTCCCAGACCTGAGCAATCCATCATCTCTCTTTCTCTACATTTAATCTAGACATTTTATCTTAATGAAGTCGTTACATTAATGTGGTTTTCTGTGAGCAGGATCTTTCATTTACAATGTGCTCTTCAGTTTTATTCATGCCGTGGTGTGTATTTTTTCATTCATGCTATGGGACTTATTTTTATGTTTTTTTTTTTTTTTTTTTTGAAACCATCTCATTTCACAGCTGTAACATTTGTGGCAATTATTTATAGTATCCTTTTTGGTTTGCTTTTTTGAGACAAGGTCTCACTATGTAGCTTTGTCTGTCCTGGAACTCTCTACATAGACCAGGCTGGCCTCGAATTCACACAGATCTGCTTGTTCCTGCTCCCTAGAATTCTTCCTGATTGCATCAAAGTTTTAAGTTCTTAGCCTCTGTTTTACTGAAGTCACTTTTCTGGGTTGTTTAAAGAGCTGTCTTGCTTTCCTATTTGCTATAAAATCAGGGGATTCCCTCAACCCCTGAGTTCTATCAGCTGAAACACAGATGAACTGTGTCTGTTGTAAACATGGGTAGGACATGGAAACTCTTGGGGTTTTGTTTTGTTGTTTTGTTTTGTTTGTTTTGTTTTTTATTGGATATTCTATTTATTTACATTTCAGATGTTACCCCCTTTCCCCATCCCCCCCAAATCCCTATCCCATCACCCTTCCCTTTGCTTCTATGAGGGTGTGCCCCAACCATGCACTCACTCCCTGCTCCCCGCCCTCGAATTCCCCCACACTGGGGCATCCATCCTTCACAGTACCAAGGACCTCTACTCCCACCAATGCCTGACAAGGCCATCCTCCACTGCATATACAGCTGAAGCCATGGGTACCTCCATGTGTGTTCCCAGGCTGGGGGTTTTGACCCTGGGAGTGCTGGTTGGTTAGTATTGTTGCTCTTCCCATGGGACCGAAAGCCACTTGAGCTTCTTCAGTCTTCTCTCTACCTCCTCCATTGGGTACTCCATGATCAGTTCAATGGTTCGCTGCGAGCATCTGCCTCTGTATATGTCAGATTCTGGCAGAGCCTTTCAGGAGACAGCTATATCAGGCTCTTGTCAGCAAGCACTTTCTGGCATCCACAATAGTGTCTGCATTTGTTGACTGCACATGGGATGGATCCTCATGTAGGACAATCTCCAGACAGGCCCTCCTCCAGTCTCTGCTCCACAATTTGTCTCTGCATTTGTTCCTTTGAGTATTTTGTTACTCCTAAGAAGGACCAAGAGTACCCATACTTTGGTCTTCCTTCTTCTGGCTAGGAAGTGAAGAAAAAGGAACACTCTTCCATTGTTGGTAGGATTGTAAGCTGGTACAACCACTCTGAAAATCAGTCTGACAGATCCTCAGAAAATTGGACATAGCACTACTTGAGGACCCAGTTATGCCAATCCTGGACATATACCCAAAGGATGCTCCAATATATGACAAGGACACATGCTCCACCCTCTTCTAGCAGCCTTATTTATAATAGCTAGAACCTGGAAAGAACCCAGATGTCCTTCAACAGAGGAATGGATAAAGGAAATGTGGTACACTTCCACAATTGTGTACTACTCAGCTATTAAAAACAATGACTTCTTAGGCAAATGGATGGAACTAGAAAATATCATCCAGAGTAAGGTTACCCAGTCACAAAAGAACACACATGGTATGTTCTCACTGATAAGTGGGTATTAGCCCCAAAGCTCAGAATATCCAAAATACACCTCACAGAAAACAAGAAACTCTTGTTAAGTCTGCTGATACACGCAGTTTGCAATGCTTGGAGTTGACAAACATTGTGGTCTGAGCTGTTACTCCTACTGTCTAATTTCAATGCTTGTGGAAAGTGGCATGTTCACTATGTGTCACACTTTATTGGGTTATAGACATTAAAAATGTCATATAAAACTTATCTAAAAATCTCAAAGGAAGTCTCTAAGACAGAGCAGTGTGCGGTATGGAAGTCAGGTCACTTGCCTTTGGTCACAAAACTAATTAGGTTACAAACTAATTACAGATAATGGTTCCCCCCTCCCCAGCACCTAGTGCCTCTTTCATGCTTTCCTTAATTAGAAGAAGGTAAGAACCACAGAAAAGTAGGTCCCAAGTAGCAGGACTAAAGACTCTCTTTTACCTAACCAAGAGGCAAAGAAGACCCGAGAAGACAAAAATTCACCTCAAAACTAGGGCATCTTTTCTTGATGTTTTGTTACATCAGTTAATTCCTGGGTTTCCAAACTCTCTCTGTGTATTTTCTACTTCTCAGTGAATGTCAACATTGTGACTGGCCTATTTGTGGGCAGAGTTAATATATGAGCCCCTGGACTTTGCCTAGATCTCCTGACTACTATACTATACACTTTTAATTGCCCCTGAACCACACCAACCCTTTCTGACCCAAACAAACATGGTCCTGAAGCAGAGTTGATTACCTGACTCGTAAACACTGATACTGAGCATGCTCCTGCGGGTGCACCAAGGCCTTTTAGCTAAACAGAAATTTTTATATGAAAAGAGTATTAACTGAAAAGTCTTCTTATTTGATACTGAATTCTGGAAACCTTTAGGATTTGCGTTACTTGCTGTCTATCTCAGTTGGCTGAATGGCAATGTTCTGGACCTTTTTTGATACAATCAGCTAGCTCTGATTTAGAGCTACTAATGTGAAAAACATTTGCACAGAAGGACATGATATGTACGAAACAAACAAACAAAGAGTTTAATGCCCTCTTGTTTAGAATTGGAAGTCCTAAATGGTTCCTGCTCAGATTCCTGGAAAATAATAAAATTTTCTGGAGTTCTAAGAACATACATCTGTAACTAAAGTGTGTTCTGTGCTACAGTGAGCTTTTACAAAAGTACCAGAAGCTCATTGTTCCTTCTTTTACACATTCATTGGCCTTCAGTGAATCATTTCATCTATCCTACAGGTTTAGTTTCCTAATCCATCAACTAAGGGCTCACTAGTTTTTTCAGTACATGTCTATTCAGATTGATAAGGGTAGGCTGTGTTGAGTTGAAGATGATCACAGCATACATGTTAAAGTTTGGCTTAATTTCTTTCCCCCACTTAATTCATGAATAATTTTTATGCAGAACTGCTTTTTTTCCAAAATTTATCTATTTTTCTTAACTTTACATACCAATCATTGCCCTCTCCTTCCTTTCTTCTCAGCCTGAGCCTTACAAATTCCTCCTTCCACTTACCACTCTGCCTTAGGGTACCAACCCACTCTGGGATATCTAGTCCCAGCAGGACGAGGCACATTCTCTCCCTTTGCACTCCCACAGGCAGTCAAGGTTGGGGGAAGGGGATCCAATGACAGAGAACAGAAACAGAGATATCCCCCACTTTACTTCTTTGGTAGCCCGCATGAAGACCAAGCTCCACATTTGCTACAAAGGTGTAGTGGGTCTAGGTTCAGCTCCTGCATGCTCCCTAGTTGGTGACTCAGGCTCTGTGGGCCTCCTCAGTTGCAGATTATTTGACTCTGTAGATCTTCTTGTGGTATCCTTGACCCTTCCTGCTTGCTCACTTCCACTCTTCCCCTAAGACTTCCTGAGTTCTGCTTGATGTTTGGCTGTGGGTCTCTGCATCTGCCTTCATCTGCTCCAGAATGAAGCCTCTCAGGAGACAGTTATACTAGGTATAACTGTCCGTAAGCATAGCAAACTATTATCGATAGTGTCAGTGGTTGGATTTCTCACATGAGATGAGTCTCAAGTTAGAGTAGTCGTTGGCTGGTTGTTCCCTTAGTTTTTAGTCCTTCTTGATCCCTGAACATCTTGTAAGCAAGATAAATTTTGGGTTAAAAGTTTTGTGGATGGATTGATGTCCCCCTTGCCCCTCTGGAAGTTCTGCTTGGATACTGTCTCTATATCTCCATCTGGTAGGAATCTCAGCTAGGGTCACCTGCATAGACTCCTTGTATCCTCTGGTCTGTCTGTTCCTCGAGCTAGTCAACAGACATCTCTGATGCCCTCTGAGGTTTTCCATCCTCATTCCCAGTCCTCTCCTGCTGAGCACTGCTGACCCCTCTCCCCACACCTGATCATCATTCTGTTCATCTCCTCACCCCCTCTCCTACTCAGTTTTCCCTCTTCATATGACTATTTAGTTTAATGACTTTTTCAGTTTAATGACTTTAATGACTATTTAGTTTCCCTTTCTGAGTGACATTGTGAATCTTCCCTTGGGACCTCCTTATTTCCCAGTTTCTTTGGGTCTGTGGATTACAGCATGGTTGTCCTGTAGAAAGTGCTATAAATAAACATTTTAATCCACCCCAATAAGAGGAATTAGTGCATAGAAAACCATGTAATGTGAATAAAAGTGAGACAAGAAAATACTCAAGATAGCAAAGAAAAGCTTGGTTTCAAATTCAGGAGAAGAAAACATGAACTGTGAAATTGAAATAGCCAACAAATATGTTAATGTTCTCAGAATTTTTAAATTTAAACAAATTAACACAAACAAGACAATTATCTGTGAATACTGATTAGGTCTGAATATGTTTTATGCTGGGGAAGTGATTTAGTAAATAAAGCACTTGCTATGAAACATGAAACAGGAGTTCGGATTCCTTGAATCCAAGTAACAGCTGGGTCGGTGTTGGGGGCCCACCTGGAATTCCAAATTTTGGGAAGCAGAGACAGGGATATCTAGGGTAAGCTGGCTAATTAGAATAGCTGGAGACATGCCTAGGGTTTAAGAGACCATGTTCAATAAATAAAGTATTGAGCAACTGAGAAAGAGATCTGATATAAACTTCAAGCCTCTCTACACAAAACTACACATAAGTTGCATGTACCTCCACACATGTGTGTACCCACATGCATGTGAACATGCATGCATACACCAAACACACACATATGCACATAAACACAGTAAAAATGTATAATTTGCAACTTTATCATTATTTTTCCACATGGGCTTCTAGATTGAGTCATTCCATACTCAGGGGTTTTGACATAATTACTTAAATTATTTAAATAAATAATTAATAAACTTGAATATTGATTGAGCTCTTAATCATGTTCTAGGGATATTTGAGGCTGAGGTTTAACTCAATTTTTTTTTTAATTTATTTTCAGTCAGTTATGGGGGAGCGGTTATGCACATAAATTTAACTTCCCAAGGAGACTAGAGGCAAAAGATTCCCTGGAGTTGGATCTACAGGTAGTTATGAGACAACATAGATACTGGAAACACAATTTGAGTAGTTTGAAGGGGCAGCATGTGATGTTAACCACTGAGCAATCTCTCTGGCATAGGAACAATTTTTTCTGTGCATATTCTAACAGGTAAGGCAAATCATATAAATAAACACAAAAATGCTAAGAACTAAGAAGATAATAAATCGGGCAAAGTTAATATAGTATGTCTTATGAATAAAGAAGAAATTTTGCTGTGGGTCAAATCATCATCTCATAAAATGTTGTTAGAGATAAGATTCCAGTGAAGTAAAGTAGTTGACAAACTAAATGGTTTTTAAAAGGTGCTGCTTCAGCAATTTTGATTCTTCAGTGTTTGTCACCACCTGTAATTGTTTGTCTCTATTGCACCATAGTGTCAAGGTTCTAACCTTCAGTTATTCTAGTAATTGGGGCTCATTCTTAATCAGAATTAGAGAATATTCCAAGAGTATGGGTCTTCCCCCACCAGTTCAGTCTTCTGTTCATCTAGGGTCTAGACTCTAGCAGCAACCATTCTAATGTCTATAGTCAGATTCTCCAATCTTTCATAGCTGCCCCAAGTCTTCTCTACATTGAATTATATGCTGAGATCATGTTCTTCGTCTTCTTCCGCTTGCATAGTGAGCTAGAGGGGAGGTACTATAGAGAATACCTAAGGTGGTAACACTTATACATTCCTGTCAAATTCCAATAAAATGCTACTGTATACAACATAACTTTCCTGATTGTCATCGTTTTCTAATAGAAAATACATTTCCAGTCTGATAGTGGCACATACCTTTACTCCCAGCAATGAGGAGGCAGAGGTAGGTAGATCTCTGTGAGCTTAAGACCAGCCTGACCTACACAGTGGTTTCCCCATCAGCCAGCACTACATAGTGAGACCATGTAACAAACCGCAATAACCATAAACAATGCATTTCTTCTTCAGTCTCTGCTCTCTCCTTCGTGTTGGTTGGTTTTGTTTAGTTTTAATGAGAAGGCTCACACTCAGTCCTGCCACTTTCTTCTCTTTATGGCCTTATTTAAACAAGTTTCAAGTTTTCTATGTTAAAACCTGTCTCCTCTGCTTTATACTTTTTGTCTAGCCCCTTATTTGTCATTAAGGTTAACTTAATTAAATAATTCAGTTTACGTAATTTTACCAGGCTCTCTGGAGCTATATTAGTATGATAATACAAAATAAAGTACTTGTGATTATACACTAATAACTGAAGGATTTCTAAAATAGCAACACACTTTAAAATGATGAAGACAGAGGCACTGATTTTCAGAAAGATGGATTAACATGTGCAAATCACATCATCTAGAAAATCCTCCCACAATGCTGCTGAGATGGAGCTGGAAAAGAGATGCAAGTGCCAGAAGAGCTTGAAGGATGTGGGTGCCTGTACCACACACAGTGCCTTCCCTTTCCTTACTGGCAAGAAGTCCTCCAGAGATTCCTAAATCATGGTGCTGTTTGGAAAAAGCAAATATGAAGAATATACATTTCATTTCTAAGTTACACTTTCATATTATAATGTACTATAGATAGTTGAACTATTCTCTGCTCATGACTGCTTAAAAATATGTTTTATTAACTTATTTATTAACTTAACATACCAATATCAGTCCCACTCCTTCTAGACCCCCTTCACACTTATGGTCTCCCTTCCCTTCTCTTCTGAGAATGGGTGGGCCCTCCCTGGGTATCACCCCACCCTTGCACATCAACTCACTGCAGGACTGGGTACATCTTCTTCCACTGAAGCCAGGAAAAGCTGCCCAGTTAAGAGAACAGAATCCAGAGTTGGGCAACCAATTCAGGGATAGTGCCCATTCCAGTTGTTGGGAGACATATAAGAAGACCAAGCTGCATTTCTGCTACATACACGAGGGGGGTGAGGCTGGGTCCAACTCACACATGCTCTTTGGTTGATGCTTCAGTCTCTGGAATCACCCAAGGGCCCAGGTTAACTGATTCCATTGGTGTTCCTGTGGAGTCTCTGTCTTCTTCAGGTCCCTTAATCCTTCTTGCAACACTTCCACAAAGATTTCCTGAGTGCCACCTAATGTTTGGCCATGGGTCTCTGCATCTGTGTCTATGGATTGCTGGATGGAGCTTCTCAGACAACAGTTATGCTAAAATCCTGTCTGCAAGAATAACAAAGTATCATTAATAGTATCAAGTATTGGTTCTTGCCCATGGGATGGGTCTCAATTTGGGAGAGTCATTGGTTGATCATTCCCTCCATCTCTGCTTCATTTTTGTTCCTGCACATCTTATAGGCAGGACACATTTTGGTTGGAAGGTTTAGTAGCTGTCCTTATCCCTCCACTAGGATTCCTGCCTGGCTATAGGAGGCTCCTACGTCCAGATCCAGCTGCTTCACTGCTAGATGTCTCAGCTAAAGTCACTTACATAGACTCCCTGAGGCTTCTCCCCATCCCAGGTCTCTGGCACATCCTAAAGATGACTACCTCTTCTGCCAGCCAATGTCGATTTCTGTTCTCTCTCTTTTGTTCTTCTTACACCTGACTCTCCCACTCTTTCCCCTCCCCATTCCCTCTCCCACTCAGTTCCCTTCCTCCATCCACCTCTGACATCTATTTTATTTCCCCATCAAGATGACTCTGAGATTCCACCTTACACAGATCGAAAGGGCTGATGTCAAAAACCCAAGGGGCAGGGCATGCCAGAGAGGATGTAGAGCAAGAGGAACATTCCTCCATTGCTGGTGGGAATGCAAATTGTATAACCAGTTTTGTATTCAGTTTTGCAGTTCTCAGAAAATTAGAAACAGTTCTACCTCAAGACCCAGTGATACCACTCCTGGGCATATATTCAAAAGATGCTACACCATCTTACAAGGACACTTGTGATTATATTCAATTATATTCATAGCATGTTTATTCTTGACAGCCAAAAACTGGAAACAATTCAGACACCACTCAACTGAAAAATAGATAAAGACACTGTGCTTAATTTGCACAATGGAATACTACTCAGCTATTAAAAACAAGGACATCATGAATTTTGCAGGCAAATAGATTGAACTAGAAAATAACCTGAATGAGTTAACCAGACTCAGAAAGATATGCATGGTATGTACTCACTTATAAGTTGTTATTATCTATAAGGTATAGAACAACCACACTACAATCCTCAGACCCAAAGAAGTAAGCAATATGTTTTAAACAAATTTTCAAAATCAGGTTTTGCCATTTTGTTTTTTTTTCTTTTGTCTTTCCTAAACAATTGTGTTGCATGTTGATTGTGTATGATGAGATTAAGAGGTCCCCTTGGTCAGTTTCTTCTTGCTCTATTACATTTATTGTGATTTTTGTTTTGTTTTGTTTTCAGCCCTCATGTCTTGGCTTTGTGAAAGAAATAATAAAATAACTCCAATAGCTTTCAAGTTAGTTATTGATTTAAAATTCCTTGATTTTTAAAACAGGATATTTAGTGCCCTATAGAGAGAAAGAAAAAATGTTATCAAGAAGAGAATTCAGAGGTTACTGGGGAATTCTGGTTTCCATGGTAACAACTACACCTCCATTACTTCTTTAAAGAAGTGCATTTTGATTTAAAACTTAAAAATATTTCTAGCATGATATGTGAAGTAGCTAAAGAAATGTTCCATTTCCATTCCCTGAAAATAATCAAACAAACCTTTTGTAAGTTTCTGACTTGATATGTTTTAATCCATTTGGCTGTAACTTGCATTATGAAAAGAAAATTTAACTGGACTATTTTATAAAATAATCAGATTTCATACAGTCCAGGCCATTGGGGCACTTTGAATTTTCTTTATACTCAAATTTCATTGTCATTGTAACAGAGGTGGAAGGTGGTTGGACTCTTGGTTGGTAGGACATGTCAGAGGGAATGGGGTGCTAGAGGAATGGCTCAGTGGCTAACAGTACTGACTGCTCATGCAAAGGACCCTATAGCATATACATTGTAGCTCAGAACTTTCTGCAACTTTAATTTCCACGATCCTACCCCTCTTCTAGCCTCCCTGGTCTCTGTAAAGAGTGCTCATGCATGTACTCAAGCACATAAAAATAAATAGTAAAACAGATACATTTTGAAAAGTGGGGTTGGGTCATAAGAGCCTCTCCTTTCTGAGTAGGTTTTTAGTAAAGACAGAATTTAAAACTGTCTGTGTCTGTCTCTCTCTGTCTCTGTCTCTGTCTCTCTGTCTCTACCTCTCTGTCTCTACCTCTCTGTCTCTCTGTCTCTCTCTGTCTCTCTCTGTCTCTCTCTGTCTCTCTCTCTCTCTCTCTCTCTCTCTCTCTCTGTCTCTCTCTCTCTCTCTCTCTCTTTCTCTATCCCATTCACTGCCTCGACCATAAAGTGATTCATAAAAAAGATCTTTGTCAAACACCAGCATGGAATTGAAACTTGACCTATCTACCATAGGTAGCTATAGTGTATATAAATCATGTAAGAGCTATCCTGAACCCAGCTGGACTCACCAGTCTCTTTTACTGCAAACCAAACAACCTCTGCCCATGATATCACTCATCCTGTGCTATTATGTTGTTGCAGCATGAAGTGGAAAACAGAAGAGTCATAAAAATATAACTTGCCTTCTTATATAAACATTTACTTTGAAACAATTTTCTAAATAATGATAAATTTATACATTTGATCTAAATTATTTCTCTGAATTTTATTTTTCTCATAATACATAATATTATTTAGGTCAGCCTATGATTTACTAGACAGACTGAAAATGCACTTTGTGAGAGAGTACTTTTCTAGCATGTGCAAGGCTGTGAGTCAAACCCCTAGTAATAAAAAAATTCTTTTTTAATTAAAAATGCACAAAAATAATCTTAAAAGAAATGCTTTTTACAGAAAATGTGGCTTATTTACACAATGGAATAGTATTCACCTATTAAGAAGGAGTACATCCTGAGTTTTACAGGCAAATGAACGGAACTAGAAAATATTATTTTGAGTGAGATAACTCAGATCCAAAAGGACATAAATCGTATGACACTAATTAGTGGATAGTCACCCAAGAAAGTATACCCAGGGTACAACCACAGATCTCAAAAAAAAGTTAACAATCAGAAGGTTCCAAGTGAGGACACCTCAATTTCACTTGGGAGTAAGAAGGAAGCAGTCACAGGAGGGGGAAGGAAGGGAGTGACCTGGATGGGAAAGGGAATAGGGAGGGGAAGAGGGGAACATGGTCAGGTATTGGGTTAGGGGAACCAGATTGAAGCCCTGAGGGTCAACAGATAGAATGGGGACAGGCAACCGCAGGAGTGGGAAATGTGAAGGGTAGGAGGTGGAGGGACACTCCAGACTGCGCCAGAGACCTGGGAGGTGAGAGACTCTCAGGACTCTAAGGGAGGGACATTAGATGAAATGCCCTACAGTGGGCACAGGAAACTTGTAGGGCCCACTGACAGCTGAACGACAAGTGAGGAATAGGGTTATCATCCCACAGTCAAAAACTCTGACCCATAATTGTTCCTGTTTGAAAGAGCTGCAGGAACAAAAATGGAGACAAGTCTGAGGAAAAGGAGGCTCAAAGTGGCATCCAGCTCAAGATCCAGGCCTGTCACTATTACTAAAGCTATGGTGTGCTCACAAAAGAAAAAGAAACAGAAGTGGGGGCTATCATGACTGCCCCCTAAAAGACCCAATAAGCAGCTGCAAGAGTCAGATGCAGGTATTTACACTTAACCAATGGATAGAAGCTGCTGAGCCCTGTGGTTGAATTATGGAAAACCAGGAAGAAACTGAGGAGGAGGGCGACCCTGTAGGAGGACCAGCAGTCTCAGCTAACCTGGACCCCTCTCGAAGATCTCTCAGACATGGGGCCATCAACCTCACAGCATACACCAGCTGATATGAGGACCCCAACATATTTACAGCTGGGTCTGGGTTTAGTCAGAGAAGATGTACCTAACCCTTGAGAGACTGGAGTCCCCAGGGAGTGGAGAGGTCTTGTAGGATGGCAGTGGGGTGGGGATATCCTTGTGGAGACAGGGGTGGGGGAGGACTATGAAATGCAGAACAGTCAGAGGGTAGACCAGTAGGGGAATTAAATCTTTACTATAAAAAAAGATTAAATAAAATTTTTAAAAATCTTAAAAATTGAAAAACACAAAATCAGAAAAAATTTTGAAACTAATTTTATTTAATGATGATAAAGTAACAAATGTAAGTTTTAATACTATTATGCTTAGATGAGTGTGATTTATTGTTCAAACACCAATCTTTTGAAAATTATAATGATAAAAATAATTCTCAACTATAGGATCATTTACTTAATAAAAATTGATTTATTCTAATGGTATACAAATTATTTTTAAAAAAAACCCTTATAACTACGTGAATATCACAGTAAAATAAATCTTTCTAATTCATTATCTTAATATAAACCAATCCCCAAGGAACTAATCCTTGGCATAGTTACATTCCATAACAATATCCAGATCATATCTACTTCCAGTGTTTTCTTCCTATGTTGTATGAAGACTAAATAGCTTTGAGCCATATGTTTTTACATAATCACCTTCTCTCTAGTCATATTTAGTTAGGAGAGATGATGGATGTTCTGTTTAGTTGACAAAATTGATGGACTGGGTATTAGGTCTATCTTGTACCTTACTGATACAAATTGGTATAGTTATGCTCTAATTGTATTTTGAGAGAAAGGTTTTTTTTAAAAAAAAAATTAACAGGAAGGGTGATATGTAGGAGGAGCTAAGGTATGAGGAGTAAGGAGAGGAAGAGGAGGAGAAGGAAGAGGAGGAGCTAGGAAGGAGAGGAATGAGAGAGAGGGGAACATGGAGGCGGATGTTCATGTGTCTCCCGCAGTCAAAGATAGTTGGTATATCTAGGTTGGGTATTGGATTACACCTCTGATTGAATGGGCATCTTGTTGCTGATCATTACCAGATATATAAGCCTATGGATAATCTAAGCATTTAGAGTCTCATTTGTACCGAGCCCACATGGTTGGTACCTCGATGGTCTGGGCAATGCCCAGCCTTGCAGAGACAGTGTGGGAGACTGACAGCCATCTCACATGATGGTGTCTCATGGGTGGTAAGGCTGTTGTCTCTGGCTGGCTGTTTCTAGCTGCAGCCTGCAAGTGGCCTCTGGCCACAGAACATGGTGGCTGAGCTAGGCAGAGCTGCTGCAACTTAGATAGTCGGCTTGACAAGTGGCCGTTGTTTAAATATTTCCTAAAACATCCCTCCACTCAAAGTCCCACTTCGGTCTCAATATACTTTGCTGATAGAAGTCTCATCTAGGGTCACCCCCATAGATTCTCCGGAACATGCCCCATCCCAGGTCTGCAGTTACTCTCAGAGATCCCACCCATTGATTGCCGTTCTCACTTCAGACCTCTCGCTCCCACACCCCCTCTCCCACACCTGATTCCAATCCTCTTTGACCTCCTTGCTCCTTCTCCACCTAGTTCCCTCCTTCCTTCCACCTCTGATGACTATTTAGTTTCCTTTTCTGAGTGAGATTCATACATCCTTCCTTGGGCCCTCTTTATTACTTGGTTTCCTTGTTTCGGTGAATTGTAGTATGGTTATCTTGTACTTTGTGGCTAGTGTCCACTTATAAGTGAATACATACCATGCATGTCTTTCTGGGTCTGGGTTAGCTCCCTCGGGATGATATTTTCTAGTTCCATTCATTTGTCTGAAAATTTTATGATGGTTTTGTTTTTAACAGTGGAATAGTATTTCACTATATAAACGTACCACATTTTATTTCTTCATTCTTCAGTTGAAGGACATCTAGGTTGTTTCCAGTTTCTGGCTATGAAAAAGGTGCTATGAACATAGTTGAGCGAGTGTCCTTGTATACCACAAGTTCATCTTTTGGGTATATGCCCAGGAGTGGTGTACCTCAGGTCTTGAGGTAGAAGATTTCCTAATTTTCTGAGGAACCATCAGATTGATTTACAAAGGCATTGTACCAGTTTCTACTCCCCCTGCTCCACATCCTCTCCAGCATGTGCTATCCCTTGAGGTTTTTATCTTAGCCAGTCTAATGGGTGTAAGATGAAATCTCAGAGTCATTTTGATTTCCATTTCCCTCATGACTAAGGAGGTTGAACATTCTTTAATGTTTCTTGCTCATTAGAGTTTCCTCTGTTGAGAATTCTTTTTAGCTCTACACACCATTTTTCATGGGTTATTTGGTTTGTTGGTATCTAATTTCTTGACTTCTTCATATATTTTGGATATTAGTCCTCTGTTGGATATGGGGTTGGTAAAGATCTTTTCCCAACCTGCAGGCTGCTGTTTTGTCCTTTTGAATGTGTCCTAAGCCTTGGAGAAGCTTTTCAGCTTCATGAAGTCCCATTTATTAATTGTTGATCTTAGTGCTTGAGCTATTGGTGTTCTGTTCAGAAAGCTGTCTCCTTTACCTGTGAGTTCAAGGCATTTCCCTACTTTTTCTTCCATTTAGATTTAGTGCATCTGATTTTATATTGAGGTCTTTGATCCTCTTGGACTTGAAGTTTTGTGCAGGGTGATAGATATGAGTTTATTTGCATCTTATATGTAGAGACATTCAGTTAAACTAACACCATTTGTTAAAGAGGATTTCTCTTTTCTATTATATGGTTTTGGCTTCTTTATTAAATATCAAGTGTTTGTAGGTGTGTGGGTGTATTTCTAGATCTTAGATTCAATTCCACTGGTCAAACTTTCTGTTTCTATACCAATAACATGAGGTTTTTATTATTATTGTTCTGTAGTATGACTTGAAATTATCATGAATTTGATGATACCTCCAGAAGTTCTATTATTATACAGTATTGTTTTAGCTAAACAAAACATCTTTACTTAAGTTTACTTAAGGCTGGAGAGATGGCTCAGTGTCTAAGCATGAGACACAAACAAGAGAATGATAGGTCTTGCTGGCTATCAGTCTAACACCATATTTAGTGAAAGACCCTGTCTGAAGAAAGTAAGGCAAAAAAGTTCCCCTCTAACCTCTTTGAAAAAAAAAATATATATATATATATTCTCACACACAAGTACATACACCATAGAGAAATGCACCATAGTTACACACACACATACACCAATAAATAATAAATATTTTTTCTTGATTTTATGGACTGAATGTTTGTATTCCCTTAAAATTCACATCCTGAAAGCTAATTCTTAGAATTAATGGTATTGGATGTACAGTCTTTGGTAGGCAATCAAGGCGGAGGGTAAAGGTATTATAAACAGGATTTGTGTTCTTTTAGGCAATTCATCCTAGTATGTGGCATAGAACTATAATTCCAACACTAGGATGCTGAGTTGAGGCAAATGTATCACAAATTCAAGGCTAACATGTGACAGAAAGAAAAGGGAGGGGGAAAGAATAAAAAGATGTCAACTCTTTTTTGACCAAGAAACCCACTGCCAGCGGAAGCCATATCTACCCATGTGTTGATTTTAGATTTTCCATCCTTTTTAACTAGTAAGAAAAGAAATTTCTTTTCACACAACTGAAATAATGAACAGAAAAATAAATTTCTTCTGTATCTCTCATTTATATACCTACCAGATGTCCTTAAACCAAAATCTGACATGTTAGTCTTGTGACTAATACTTCTTAAGTCTAAAAGCCAAATTTGTGACTCTGCTTGAATCTACTTCCGATGACTCAAAGAAGCAATCTGGGTTACAACATTATTTCTGAACTTTTCATTTTCTCCCATGGGCTGTTCATATTTTCTTCATCCATTTAATTTCCCCAAGACAACTTACTTCAGTAAACTCAAGAAATCATATAAAAAACATTTCTCTAGTCAGAATAGCTTACTTTGCTGTTTTCTGAAAATTTCTGAGAAGCTAGGCAAATACAAAAACAATATAGTTTTGTTTAAGAATTATATTGAAGGTACAGACTGGCTTTTTCATACTAGGTAGTCAGTATATTCATGAATCTATGGAGCTGTCAAGTACGTTTACCAGAGTGAAGTCTAAATTATGGTTAAAGTCACCTTGAAAATTATCTACTTTTTATAAGGCACAATGGCCCATACATATAATTTAAGCACTTGGAGGTAGAGTCAGGAGGATCAGAATTTTAACATCAACCTGAGTTACATGAACAAAATAAAATAAATACTTTAAAAAATCATCTTCTTTATACCCTAGGTATGGGCAGAGCACTAATCCAGTAGAACAATTCAATGTGCTTTGCAAGATATACAAAGTATTCTAAATACTGAAAACAACTGGATAATTGCTAAGTCTTCAAAGATAATATTTATTTTCTTCTCGGTACTCTTTGTCCTCCAATTTATCTTTTATGTCTTTGAGTGTATGCTCATCACTTTAGTCCAATTATTTTTACTAATATTACCCTCTTTTACTACTTCAGGATATTTATCTTCAAGAAAAGATATCTGACAGTGGATCCAGCAATTCTTCTGCTGGATCACATCCAAACAATCTTGCTATGAATTAATTATTCCTTCCCTGACCTGAGATTCACATAGATCTCACTCTTAATTTCTGCACCCCTCCAATTCTTTAACTTCTCATCAAGTGAGTCCATATCTGACATCTATAATAGATTCTCTTTACATTTATACCTCTTGTTCAGACTTGATGTTGGAGTCCTGGACTAGGATGTAAAACTACTTGAAGCATAGGTCATGGTCCCACCAAAGCATCATGTAATCAATTGAACTCAGTGTTATCTCTCCCAATCGATAAAATACTTGGTTCTTCTGTATTTCAACAAAGAGGATACCAGCTATTTAGTTATAATAATGAGCAATTCAGAGTCTTCCTGGATATCTCATCAATTCAAATTAAGAGAGAGACTAACAGAGAGAAGAAACTTAGAGATATGGGTGTGTGTCTCTATACAATGGGCTTTGGCTATGTCAACCTCTATATAGCCTTCCTGCACTTCAAATACCAGTTTCCAAATAGCAAAACAACCATTCTATGTTTCCATTTATTGCATCTTCTTCAATGACTTCATATTGATACAGTTGGAAGTTTGGAATCACTGCATGATCTTGAATGCTCTGTGTACTCTAAGCTTTATTTTCCAGCATCAGTAGGATGGTTGATGACTTCTCATTAGCTCAGATCTACATAGAGTTTGTCAGTAACCCAGTGATCTGACCCTTTGTGCACTCTGCTCTCTCACTCGTGCCCTTTCCTCCCCTTCTTTAACTTTTCACATAAATAATTGCAATGCAATTCTACTTCAGCTCAAGTTATCAGTGCCTGGAGAGACTTCATGCAGCCATATCAGCTGTCTCTTACTCCCACCACAAAATTCCAGAGCACCAGATACTTCTCATTATGATCTTGTCTGTCTGTCCAAGTGATGAACTCGATCTCATCCATGAACTTCTTCCAGTAGAAGAAAACACATCCATTGTTTTACTGTTACTACTTTATACATGGTCCTTAATAAGACATGTTAGTTAAGATATCTTCAAGTAATGAGTGAATGTGATTGTGTGTGTGTGTGTATTAAATTCCTGGTCCTCCTGCCTCTACCTCCCAAGTGATTTAATTATATGTATAAGTCACTATGCCTTATAAAATATGGAGTTATGACAGTGTGATAGGCAAAGAAGAAAGTATTAACGGATGAAACAGAATAAGAACACATCTAATCTTTGAAATGTAAAATTTGCACAGTGCTTGCCTTAAACCTGGCTTTAACCTAAGACTTTTCCATGTATTAATGTCTTTTTTCATTTGCTCCATTTTTTTTCTAGGAGAAACTGAATCTTCAGTCAATGTGGGATAGGTACTTTAAATTAAACTGTCATGCTTTAAATGTGGTCTGTCCACCATAGGCTCATGCATTGAACTTGGATGCCATCAACGTACTTTTGAGAAGTAATGAAACAATTTGACAAGGCTTACCCTGCTCTATATTCCCAAACAATGCCTAAAATAGTGGTTTAGTTAATAGGGCAAAAAATTAAATTGTTATAGAGCAATGTTTATTAAATTGAGGTTAACTGTGAAAGAATAATGGTAATTAAAGAAATCTGAGTCAGGCAGTGGTGGCACACGCCTTTAATCCTAGCACTTGGGAGGCAGAGGCAGGTGGATTTCTGCGTTCAAGGCCAGCCTGGTCTACAGAGTGAGTTCCAGACAGTCAGGGCTATACAGAGAAACCCTGTCACAAAAAAACAAAAAATAAATAAATAAGTAAATAAAAAAAAATAAAAATCTGTATTCCTGGGCTCAATCACAAAAGAATTGATACTTATTTGTAATGAGAAATGACTCCAGTGTTTGTTCAGCAGTATCTAGGATCAGTCTAAGCAGAGTATGTTTAAGGGATGTATTGCAAGTTAAAACTAATCCGCCTTTCCAGTTTCCATCTGTGACTAGAGCTGATCTTGAGCCACAACTCTCCATATCCAAATACTATGAGGAGAGAACTGGTCTCCTAACAATGCTGACACACAGGCTTGCAGGAGGGACAAGCCACAGTCAGAGACAGCAAGACCAGTTAACACCAGAGATAACCATACGGTAAGAGACAAGAGCGAGAACATAAGCAACAGAAACCAAGACTACATGGCATCATTAGAAACCAGTTCTCCTACCACAGCAAGCCCAGAATGCCCCAACACACCAGAAAAGCAAGACTCTGATTTAAAATCACATCTCATAATGATGATAGAGGACTTTGAGAAGGACATAAATAATCCCCTTTAAAAAATACAGAAGACCACAGGTAAACAGGTAGAAGCCCTTAAAGAAGAAACACAAAAATTCCTTAAAGAATTACAGAAGAACACGGGTAAACAGGTAGAAACCCTTAATGAGGAAACACAAAAATTCCTTAAAGAATTATAGAAAAACACAACCAAAGAGGTGAAAAAATTGAACAAAACTATCCAGTATCTAAAAATGGAAATAGAAACAATAAATAGTCACAAAGGGAGACTACCCTGGAGATAGAA
The DNA here is from genome assembly GCA_030674055.1 of Rhabdomys pumilio. Lineage (NCBI taxonomy): Eukaryota > Metazoa > Chordata > Mammalia > Rodentia > Muridae > Rhabdomys > Rhabdomys pumilio. The sequence continues at coordinate 148,886,355 of JANHMN010000001.1, forward strand.
AACCTAGGGAAAAAAAAATCAGGTGTCATAGATGCAAACATCACCAAGAGAATAGAAGAGATAGAAAAGAGAATCTCAGGTGCAGAACATACCATAAAAATCTTTGACACAACAGACAAAGGAAATGCAAAATGCAAAAAACTCCCAACCCAAAACATTCAGTAACTCCAGAACACAATGAGAAGACCAAACCTAAGGATAATAGGTATAGAAGAGAGTGAAGATTCCCAACTTAAAGGGGCAGTAAATATCTTCAAAAAAATTATAGAAGAAAACTTCCCCAACCTAAAGAAAAAGATGCCCATAAACATACAAGAAGCCTACAGAACTCCAAATAGATTGGACCAGAAAAGAAATTCCTCCTGTCACATAATAGTCAAAACACCAAATGCATAAAACAACAATAAAAAAATATTGAAAGCAGTAAGGGAAAAAGGTCAAGTAACTTATAAAGGCAGAGCTATCAAAATTACACCAGATTTTGCACCAGATACTATGAAGGCTAGAAGATCCTTGGCAGATGTCATGCAGACCCTAAGAGAACACAAACGCAAACACAGGCTACAACTCCCAGCAAAACTCTCAATTAACATACATGGAGAAATATAAGATATTCAGTGAAAAAGACAAATTTACACAATATTTTTCCACAAATCCAGTCCTACAAAGGCCAATAGATGAAAAACTCCAACACCCTAGGAGGGAAACTACACCCTAGAAAAACCAAGAAAGTAATCTTCTTTCAACAAACCCAAAAGAAGATAACCACACAAACATAATTCGACATCTAACAAGAAAAATAATAGGAAGCAAAAATCACTGGTACTCAATATCTCATAACATCAATGGACTCAATACCCCAATAAAAAGACATACACTAACAGACTAGATACATAAACAGGACCCAGCATTTTGCTGCATACAGGAAATGCACCTCAGTGTCAAAGACAGACACTACCTTAGAGTAAAGGGCTGGAAAAAAAATTTCTAAGCAAATGGTCCTAAGAAACAAAATGGAGTAGCCATTGTAATAGCAAATAAAATCTACTTTCAACCAAAAGTTATTTAAAAAGATAAGGAAAGATACTTCATGCACATAAAAGGAAAAGTCTACCAAGAAGAACTCTTAATTCTGAATATCTATGCTCTAAATGCAAGAGAACCCACATTCATAAAGAAACTTTACTGAAGCTCAAAGCACACACATTGCACCTCACAAAATAACAGTGGGTGACTACAACACCCCACTCTCATCAATGGACAGACCATGGAAACAGAAACTAAACAAACACACAGTGAAAGTAAGAGAAGTTATGAACAAAATGAACTTAACAGATATCTATAGAACATTTCCTCCAAAAATAAAATATATCTTTTTCTCAGTACCTTGTGGTACCTTCTCCAAAATTGACCATATAATTGATCACAAAACAGGCCTAAACAGATAAAAGAAGATTGAAATAATACTATACTTCCTATCAGATCACTATGGACTAAGGCTGGTCTTCAATAGCAGCAAGAATAACAGAAAGCCCACATATACATGGAAGCTGAACAACCAATGCCCTACTCAATGAAAACTGGGTCAAAGAAGAAATAAAGGAAGAAATTAAAGACTTTTTTTTAGAATTTAATGAATTCTAAACAAACTTATGGAACACAATAAAAGCAGTGTTAAGAGGAAAACTCATAGCTACAAGAGCCTCCAAAAAGAAACTGGAGAGAGCATACACTAGCAGCTTGACAACACACCTGAAAGCTCTAGAACGAAAAGATGAAAATACACCCAAGAGGAGTAGAAGGCAGGAAATAATCAAACTCAGGGCTGAAATTAACCAAGTAGAAACAAAAAGAACTATACAAAGAAACAACATAACCAGGAGCTGGTTCTTTGAAAAAATCAACAAGATAGATACACCTTTAGCCAGACTAACCAGAGGGCACAGAGAAAGTATCCAAAATAACTAAATCAGAAGTTAAAAGAGCAATATAACAACAGAACCTGAGGAAATTAAAAAATAATCATCAGATCCTACTAGAAAAGCCTATACACAACAAAACTAAAAAATCAGGATGAAATGGACAGTTTTCTAGACAGATACTAAATATTGAAGTTAAATCAGACTCCGATAAACCATCTAAACAGTCCCATGAACACAAAGAAATAGAAACTGTCATTAAAAATCTCCTAACCAAAAAAATCCCAGGACCAGATGGGTTTAGTGCAGAATTCTATCAGACCTTCAAAGAAGAACTAATACCAACACTCTTCAAACTATTCCACAAAATAGAAAGTGAAGAAACACTACCCAATATGTTCTATGAAGCCACAATTATGCTTATACCTAAACCACACAAAGACCCAACAAAGAAAAAGAACTTCAGACAAAATTTCCTTATGAACATCAAGGCAAAAATACTCAATAAAATTCTGGCAAACAGAATCCAAGAGCACATCCAAACAACCATCCATCATGATCAAATAGGCATCATCCTAGGGATGCAGGGATAGTTCAATATACAGAAATCCATCAATGTATTCCACTACATAAACAAACTAAAAGGAAAAAACACATAATCATCTCATTGGATACTGAGAAAACATTTGACAAAATTCACATCCCTTCATGTTAAAAGTCTTGGAAAGATCAGGAATTCCTGGCCGATACCTAAACATAGTAAAAGCAATATACAGAAAACCAACAGCCAACATTAAACTAAATGGAGAGAAACTTGAAGCAATACCCTTAAAATCAGGGACTAGACAATGCTGCCCACTATCTCCCAATCTATTCAATATAGTACTTGAAGTTTTAGCTAGAGCAATTAGACAACAAAAGGATGTCAAAGGGATACAAATTGAAAAGTAAGAAATCAAAATATCACTGTTTGCAGATGATATGATAGCATACTTAAATAACCCCCAAAATTTCACCAGATAACTCCTAGACCTTATAAACAACTTCAGCTAAGTGGCTGGATATAATATTAACTCAAACAAATCCGTAGCCTTCCTATACTCAAAGGATAAACAGGCTGGGACAGGGAAATCACACCTTTCACAATAGTCACAAACAATATAAAATATCTTGGTGTGACTCTAACCAAACAAGTGAAAGATCTGTAAGACAAGAACTTTAAGTCTCGGAAGAAAGAATTTGAAGAAGACCTCAGGAGATGGAAGATCTCTCATGCTCTTGGATTGGCAGAATTAATATAGTAAAAATGGCCATCTTTTCAAAAGCAATCTATAGATTCAATGCAATCCCCATCAAAATTCCAACTCAATTCTCCATAGAATTAGAAAGAGCAATTCTCAAATTCATTTGGAATAACAAAAAAAAAAAAAAAAAAAAAAACCAGGATAGCGAAAACTATTCTCAACAATAAAAGAACATCTGGAGGAATCACCATCTCTGACCTGAAGCTGTAAGCTGTACTACAGAGCAATTGTGATGAAAACTGCATGGTGTTGGTACAGTGACAGCCAGGTCAATCAGTGGAATAAAATTGAATACCCAGAAATGAACCCACATACCTATGTTCACTTCATCTTTAACAAAGAAGCTAAAAACAGCCAGTGGAAAAAAGACAGCATTTTCAACAAATGGTACTGGTTCAACTGACAGTCAGCATGTAGAAGAATGTAAATTGATCCATTTTTATCTCCCTGTACAAAGCTCAAGTCCAAGTGGACCAAGAACCTCCAAATAAAACCAGATACACTGAATCTAATAGAAGAGAAAGTGGGGAGAAGACTCGAACACAGGGGCACAGGGGAAAATTTCCTGAACAGAACATCAATGGCTTATGCTTTAAGATCAAGAATGGACAAATGGCATCCCATAAAATTGCAGTTTCTGTAAAACATAGGATTCTATCAATAGGACAAAATGGCCATCTACAGATTGGGAAAAGATTTTCACCAATTCTACATCCAATAGGGAACTAATATCCAATATATACAAATAACTCAAGAAGTTAGATTACAGAGAATCAAATAGCCCTATTAAAAATGGGGAACAGAGCCACACATAAAATTTCCACATGAGGAAACTCGAATGGCCAAGAGACACCTAAGGAAATGTTCAACATTCTTAGTCATCAGGGAAATGCAAATCAAAACAACCCTGTGATTGCACCTCACAACATTCAGAATGGCTAAGATCAAAAACTCAGGTGATAGCAGATGCTGGAGAGGATGTGGAAAAAGAGGAACACTCCTTCATTGTTGGTGGGATTGTAAGCTGGTACAACCACTCTGAAAATCAGTCTGACTGTTCCTCAGAAAATTGGACATAGTACTACCTGAGGGCCCAGTTATATCACTCCTGGGCATATATCCAAAGGATTCTCCAACATATAGCAAGGACACATGTTCCACTATGTTCATAGCAGCCTTATTCATTATAGCCAGAAGCTGGACACAACCCAGATGTCCCTCAACAGAGAAATGGATACAGAAAATGTGGTACATTTACCCAATGGAATACTACTCAGCTATTAAAAACAATGACTGTGAAATTTGCAGGCAAATGGATGGAACTTGAAAATACCTTCCTGAGTGAGATAATCCAGTCACAAGAGAACACACATGGTATGCATTCACTGATAAGTGGATATTAGAACAAAAGCTTGGAATACCCAAGGTACAATGCATACTCACAGACCACATGAAGCTCAAGAAGAAGGAAGATCAAAGTGTAGATAGTTCAGTTCTTCTCAGAAGATGGAATAAAATTCTCACAGGAGGAAATATGGAGATAAACGGTAGAGCAGAGGTGAAGGGAAGGCCATCCAGAAACTGTTCCTCCTGGGCATCCATCCCATACACAGTACTCAAACCCAGATGCTATTGCAGATGCTGGGAAGTGCTTGCTGACAGGAGCCTGATATGGTTGTCTCCTGAGAGGATCCCACTGAGAGGGACCCAGTGTAGGGGAATTCCAGGGTGTGAAGGTGGTAGTGGACAGGGGATGGGGGAGCACCCTCATAGAGGCAGGGGGAGCAGGAATGGGATAGAGGATTTTTTGAGGGGAGACCTGGAAAGGGGATAACATTCGAAATGTAAGTAAAGAAAATATCCAATAAAAGAAAAAAGAAAAACTAATCCACTCTTAGATTTGGAATCCAGCGCACTAGGTAGGCTACAGGTCAGTGTGTTCTCTGATCACTAGACTAGAGACTAGATAACAGGAAGAGAGGCAGTGGGACCACTCCTTCTGAATTTAGAAGCTTTGCTTTCTGATACTTAATGTGCCCACTATGCCTACTATCATGTGAATTAAGGAGGTCTACTTTAATTCAGAGACAGAATGAATAAAATAACTTAAAGATTTCATTACTCTAATCTATTTCCCTAAAGTGGAATTATCCTAAAATAGTAACTATATCTCCATTCATTCTTCTTTTAAAGAAATCTTTTAAAAACTCAAATGCTAAGTTGCACCAATTAATACTAAATCTTTTCGTCTTTGAGGTGGGGAGTGTTGTTGAAACAACTCTTTCTCTGTATCCCTGGTTGTCCTGAACTCATTTTGTACACAACACTCTGGACTTGAACTCACAGAGATTCTCCTGCTCTATCTCTTCCTAAATGCTGGTAATAAAGGTAAGAGCCACCATGATTGGCCTCAATTAACACTTATGACTCTGACATTGAGTAATAATTCTGCCTCATCTGATTCAGTTGAGGCAGTTGCTGCCTTTTTTTATCCTAGACTAAATTTTTTTTTAATTAAGACCCATTCTTCTGCAATTCTCATGTTGTGTTATTATATGAAAATGTGAAATTATCCTTAGGTTCACGATACAGTATGAATAATGTATTGCTTTTCTATTGCTGCTGCAAAGAGCAATACAAAGTAGCTTTTAAAAAGTATATATTTGTTATCTTAAAATTTTGAAGGCGAGAAGTACAGAAACAAGTCTTATCTTGTATTAAAGTGAGGATGTGGGTAGAATTGTGTTGGATGCTCTAGGGAGAACGTTTCTTGACCTTTCCTTTTCTACAGGCTACCTTCCCACAGCCTTCTTCCAGAATCGCATCATTCTGATGTTTGATTCTGTCATCTTTCTCTCTAGCTTTAAACCCCTTTTCCATACTCTTTAAAAAAAAAAACTTTTTGAGGCAGGTGTGGTGATGCATACCTTTAGTCCTAGTACTCAAGAGGCAGAGGTACATGGATCTCTTTGAGCTCTAGACCATCCTGGTCTGCATAACAAGTTCCTTGCATAACAGTCAAGGCTACATAGAGAAATTCTGTCTCAAAATAGAAACAACCAAACAGTAAAAACCCTTTGTAGTAGTGTTGAGAGGATTACACATTCAAAGTCATCCTTAGCAACATAGTGAGTTCAAGGCCAACCTGAGAAACTGAGAGTTTGTGAGAAAAAAAAGGACACAGCAAGAAGTGACACAGGAATGTTTGTGATTATATTGAAACTTTGTGGGAAGACCTCATACGATGGCTTCATCAGAAAATCTTGAAATACGTCTGCTAGTCCATTTTACCTTTAAAGTATATTTACAGATTTCCAAGAATTGGGACACAGACATCATTGGGGGCATATCCTATGTATCACAAATACTTTCTCAAATTCTTGATGTCTAATATATCAAATGAAACGTTAAAAGTGGCAGTATCAACTCATCTCAGTCAATGATCTTTGAAAAAACATGCACACTGCATTTTGTACAGGTAGGAAACTGATAAGGGTACATATACCTGTGCATGTATATGCATATGTATACGCAAAAGTGTTCACATATGCATATGCACAAAAAATCACATGTGGATGTACATACACATGCATATACACATGTATACACATACGCATACATACATACATACATACATACATACATACATACATACATACATGTATCCATGCATCCATACAGAGTTGACAGATTTTTCAAATCTTCTTGAATCTGAAGGAAAAAAAAAATCTCAGTCAAAATGACCAAAAGAAACACCTGAAACCCAGAGACACCGAGAAAGAGCTTCTTCTGTGAAGACTGCACTTTCTTTCATAAAATAGGGTCTGTAGATTCCACACACTTATGGTTTAATTTCATAAAATTAAGAAAATTACTTCTTTTTAGCTTTTTAAAAGAATCTAATATAGAGTTTTGTTATGCACAGGTGTGAAGGAACAGCACACCTCCCTAGCTTCTCAAGCAAACAAAGACCATTCAAGAGAAATCAGGAGTCATTGAGGAAAAGGGTGGAGTTCTTTTTTAGTGATTGTCCATCACTAAAAGTTTCAAGTTAACTAGATATGTTCTGGGGAACTTTCCAATGCTTATATCCCAATAATTTCTGCAGATTTTTAATTCTTCTCTAAAAATCTCTGAGCTTAATATTCAGATCCTAAAGGCAAATCCAAAAGGCCTGGGGGGGGGGGGGCTGATTGCCAAGTGGCAAATGGTAAGCCCTGAAAACATGCATATAGGTCGCATTATATAGACCAAACGTGTGTGTGTGTGTGTGTGTGTGTGTGTGTGTGTGCGTGTGTGTGTGTGTGTGTACCTGTACATATATGCATGAAATAACAGGGAGAAAAGGGGCTATGAGCTTAAAGAAGAATGGGAAAGGCTATAATGATAGAGTTTGGAGAAAGAAAAGGGAAGGGAGAAATATGATTAAAATATAATCTCAAAAATCAAATAAAAATAAATTATTACATATCTCCCCCTTGTGTCAGAGTTACCCTCTGCTCCTGAAACACATCTGAATGAACATGAGCACGCCTGGACCTTGACTTGATATAGCAAAAATAATGTAGTATTAACTTGATTACCTACATATTTTATTGTGAAAGACTTGGGTTGATGGCTTCTCTGTGTGTGTATGTGTATGTGTGTGTGTGTTCTGTTTTTGTTTGTTTGTTTCTAAAGCACGAGGATCCTGCCTGACTCTATTTTGAAGGCAGGAGCCATCATGTTATATTGTCAAAAACAAGTTTTCATTTCCTGTTACAAGCTGAGTTTCTGGTTTTAAGTCTCTGTTTTCTGGAATCTGATGAGCCTCAGCCCATCCTCATGGCTTGTTTTTGAAAAGACCGAAAGCCAATCAGTAACCATATGGTGACTGATTTGGGGGGCTGTTTTGGGTTTGTTTGCTTTAGACTTTTTTATCCTTTGTTTCTGCTCCATTGTCTAACTACTATGTCTCCTGTGCAGTTACTCCAGATTCTATTCCTTAAAAGGATCCTAAAAAACAGCTCTGATCTTTCTATAATCCTACTTATACCACAGGGCAGTCACTGGTCAGCTTTTGGTTGCACTTCAATTAAAAAGCTTGCTTCACGTGTGGCTCAAACTTGAAGTGCTCTTATTCTCACCTGGTGGGATTAAGACATGCTGTGAAAATTTACAAAACTGCCTCAGAGAAATAGAGTACCCATCATTCTGACACGTTCTAACCCCATGCTTGTTTCCCAGTGAACGCTTAAAGATCATCCTCCCTGAGTTAATTCTAGGGTTCTTGATAAAAGGTTTTGTTTATTTGGTTTATAACAGCAAGTAATCATGTCTTAAGCCAGTTACTCATTTTATTTCCTGGTTTCTTCAGATACCATTCACTCTCCAACTCCACCCACGGTTCCCCAGCCTAACTCATGGGACGACCCCACCAATCTGTTTTTACTAATCTTGGTCCAGGAATGGTTTTAACTGGGCATCTGGATTTCACCCTCAGAGCTAAGGAATATGTAAACTGAACCACACACTCCAACAAACTGATTACCACATTACATGTATATGTGCATGTTTATATGTATATTGGATTTCTATGTATTTGTGTGCATGAGTACATGTGTGTGCATGTTTATGTGTGAATGTGTTTCTATGAATGAGTAAGTGTATATTGTGACAGAGAGTAAGAGTGAGAGAGTGAGAGAAAGAGAGAGAGAGAGTGAGAGAGAGAGAGAGAGAGAAGAGAAGAGAGAGGAAGACATGTCCACCTACAGAAACACTTTTGATTTGAGAACTGTACATTTGGAGACAGGCTTTAAGGATAGAGAATCTTATAATGAATTTCACTGCAATCACTGCTTTTGTCTGACATTTATTCAGTGAAATTTATGTAAAAAATTTTTCTTAAAGTGGTCCTCTGCCAGGCATGTCTTTCTCGTTGATCTGTTAAGAGCTGTGTTTCTTTCAACTGATCACTTTCCTTCTAAAATACTACTATAATATTTTGAATAAGGCAATACATCTTTTCCTCTCCTTGTTAAAAAAATGAATATCTATCTTATTCAGCTATAATCCCAGAAATTATAAATATTTGCTAAAAGAATTTCATAATACTTTACCTCAAACTATACTGGCCTTTTGAAAGTGTCTTTTTTTTTTTTCAGGGAAATACATTCATAATGCACTGCTTTAAATGGAACAAAGCCAACTTCCTAATTTCCCTGCTTGTATCTATAAAGCTCCCTGTTAGATAGCAGAAAGGCAAATTAGAAAGAGAGCCTGAGGTGCCAATGAGCAACCCCTTTACCTCCTAACACCTGCCGAAGGAGAGTTATTGCAAAGCTAACTGTGGGGCTGTCCAGACAAGTTCGCCAGCAAATAAAGTGAAATTAGTTTTTACAGAGAATCACATACCATTAGCAATGTAGGAACCGCATACAATGGGGCATTGGAAAAATACACTAGCGAAGGCAGATAATTGCTTAAGTTCTTATCCCTGGAGGAACATAGGACACACAGTACTACCTGTCATGTTAGGCTTGTCAGCTGTTTTCTGTGGACAGATTAACATCGCAAAAGACAGACAACTTTTGATGTTTTTTTTTTCCCCACAGTAAGAAATCTGTCAAATTGATTACAGTGCTATGTTCTAGGATTTACTTTTGGAAAGCCAGGTATGATCGCGGCAGAGTATTAAATAGTCATGAAGCATTCTCATTAGCTGCTTTTTAGTATTTTCCAAAATAAACATGCAGTTTCCTATTGTTTCTGCTAATATTTGATCATTTGTTTTATTCTAGAGGTCTGAGATTGCTATTTCTATAAATACAACAAGAAAATTTAAACCTAAGACTATTGGTTTCTTTAAGCTTGTGTAAAGATGGTTTTGAAATTTAACAATGGTCTATACGGCATCCAGAACTGTTACAAATGGAACATATTCCTCATCACTTTTGAATATAACTTAACTGCTTAACCTATGTATTCATATAAATGTCTAATGTTTGTGTATTTACACATAGACAATACACACACACACAGACATATATATATATATATATATATATATATATATATATATATATATATATACTCATGTTTGATTATTTTAGACCTCACTGCATGACAATATAAACACTAGCCTGCATATAGCATATAGATGTATATAGCATATACTGTAAATAACATGTAGATGTTTGCTAAACAACAAAAACAAAACAAAAAACCCACATGCTCATACTTTGTTTTTATCATTGCAGAAGTTGCCTGTGTGCATGTCTGATCACCAAGTTTATGTAGTATCTTCAGAGACTGGAATAGGGTGTCAGATGCCCAGATGCTACTGCCGTTTCAGTTGACTGTGAACTGCTAAGTGGCATTGAACCCAGGTCCTCCAAAAGAACAGCCAGTGTCCTTAACTGCTGTGCTGCTGCTCTAGCTCCAATATGCTCATATTCTTTTAAAGTGGAATTCTTTGGCTCTGTGCCTTAAAATTTGACAGCTATTAAAACAATCTTCATTAATATAAAGTAGTTAGGAGCACCATTCCTAATCATTAAAACTAGTCTCAGAGAGACTAGTTTTAACTTGAGTAAAGGAAAATTACATCAAGGCAGCACTGTGATTCTCTTTTTTGGCTGAGGTGTGGAGGTGTGAGTGATGAGACAGTATTTCTCTATGTAGCTCTCACAGTTCTGGATTTCACTGTCTAGACCAGGCTGGCCTCATCACAGAGCTTTGTAACAGTGGGCTTTTCCACCCATGCCCCAGTTCCTGAATAATGACTTGGAGGCTTATTTATTATGAATGCTTATGGTTTTAAGCTAAACTTGTTCCTCAACTAGCTCATAAGTCAGTTAACTGGTTTATGCTATTCTATGTCTGCCACACGGCTAGTTACCTCTTCTTGGTTTCATATGTCCAACTTCTTCCAAGTCCAGGTAGAATCTTCCCACCTCTGACTATCTCCCAGAGTTCCAATCTCTCCCTGTTAGAACTTTCTTCTGTTTTTTGCCTTTTGCTAATAGGCCATCAGCTTTTTATTGACATATGATGTTTCCATACAATACATTAGAGATCATTCCTACAGAGATTCACTGATAGCTTCCTCCCAAGTTCTGGGATTAGAGTGTGCCACCACTGCCTACATGACATTTCAGTTTTTAACATCTGTGGACCAAAACAAGGGCACCCAAGTTCATAAAATAAACAGTACTAAATCGTAAATCACAGATTGACTTTTACACACTGATAGTGGGAGACTTCAGTACCAGAATCTCAACAATAAATAGGTCATCCAGACAAAATATAGAAAGAGAAAAGCTGGAGCCAACTGATATTGTAAACCAAATGAACCTAACAAATAATCACAGAACATTTTGCTTAAGAACAAAAGAATATGGATTCTTCTCTGCACCTTGTGGAAATTTTTCCAAAATTGGCCACATATTTGGACACAAAGCAACACAGATTAAAAGTTGATATCAACAATAACAGAAAGATTACAAGTTCAACAGAACTAAACCACATACTACTGAATAAAAACTGTGTCAAAAAAGTAAAAACTTCTTAAAATTGAATTAAAATGAATATACAAAATATCCAAGCTTATGGGACAGAGTGAAGGCATTTCTAAAAGATAAGTTCATATCACTAAATTTCTACATAAAAATTAAAATAAAAAACTGGAGACATCTCATGACAGTAACTTAAAAGCAGACCGGAATGCTCTAAGGGAAATAAAAATAGAAACCACATCCAAAAGGAATAGGCAACAAGAAACCATCAAACAAAGAGCTGAAATCAATGAAATTAATCAAAGCAAAATAGAAACAATGAAGAAGAGTTGGCACTTTCAGAAAATGAACAAAATAGACAAACCTCTATTTAAACTAACTAAAATGATGAAGGAATATACAAATAAATAAAATCAGAAACTATAGGAGACATAACCACCGATACTAAGGAAATATAGAAAATCAGAAGGACATATGTTAATAACATATTTTCCACCAAATTGGAAAAACTAGAAGTGTATAATTTTTTCAATGTATATCACTCACCAAGTTAAATAAAGGTCAGATAAGTAATTGAAATAGAGCTATAACTCCCAGTGAAACAGAAGTAGTTATTAAAAGTCTCCTGACCAGAAAAAGCACAGGGACAGATGGTTTTAACACAGAATTCTACCGCATTTTCAAAGAAGAGTTGATGCTAATACTCCCCAAATTATTCCACAAAATAGAAACAGAAGGACCATCACCCAATTTGATTTACAAGGCCACAATGCCATGATACCCAAACTAAATAAAGAACCAGCAAAGAAATCCAAGAACACATAAAAAAGATCTTCCAACACAATCAAGTGTACCTCAACCCAGAGATGCAGGGAAAGTTTATACGAAAGTTATAAATGTAATCCACCATATAAGCAAACTAGAGGACAAAAGCCATAAGATTGTCTCATTAGATTCAGAAAAGGCCTTTTACAAGATCCACCTCTCCTCTGTGATAAAAGTCCTGAAGAGATCAGGGTTACAAGGAACCTACCTCAACGTAATAAAGCCAGTTTACAGCAAGCCCATAGCCAACATTAACTTAAATAGAGAGAAACTAAAATTTAAAAAAAAATACACTAAAATCAGGAGCAAGGCAAGGTTGTCCACACTCTCCGTACCTGTCAAATATAGGACTTGAAGTCTTAGCTAGAACAGTAAGGTAACTGAAAGAGATAAAGGGGCACATAGGAAAGGAAGAAGTCAAAGTATCTTTAGTTGCATATGATATGATAGTATATGTAAGTGATGTTTAAAACTGCACATTGGAACTCCTACAGTTGATAAACACTTCAGCAAATTAGTTGGATACAAAACTAACTCAGCAAAATTGGTAGCCCTCCTACATAAAAGGACAAACAGACTGAGAAAAAATCAAGAAACAACACCTTTTATAATAGCCTTGAGTAATATAAAATATGTTGGCATAACTCTAGTAAGCAAGTGAAATATTTGTATAACAAAAACATTAAGACATTGAAGAAGATATCAGAAGATGGAAAGATCCCTCCCATGCCCGTGAAGCAGCAGGAGTAAAACTGGTCATCCTACCAAAAGCAAGCTGTGAATTCAATGCAATCTCCATCAAAATTCCTACACAATTCTTCCCAGATCTGGAAAGAAGAATCTTCACCTTCATGTGGATACACACAGACACGAGTGGGGGGGGCGAATAGCTAAAACAATTCTGAATAATAAAAGAACTGCTGGATATATCACTTTTCCCAATTTCAAGCTTTATTTCGAAGCAATTCTAATAAAAACAGCATGGTATTGGCACATAAACAGACCCATCAATCAGTGAATTTGAAATGAGGACCTAGATATAAATCCACACACCTACGGACATCTGGATTTTTATTTTATAAAAAAGCCAGAAATAAACACTGGGGAAATCCAGCATCTTCAAGAATTAGTGCTGGCCAATGTGGAGAGCTACATGCAGAAGAATCCAAATAGATCCATACTTGTCACTCTGCTCAAAACTCAATAGAAATTAGCTCAAAGACCTCAACATAAAACAAGATACACTGATCCTGGTAGAAGAGAAACTGAAAATAGCCTTCAACTCACTGGCACAGGAGAAGAGTTTTTGAACAGAACAATTTTATCACAAGCACTAAGAGCAACAATTAATAAATCAGCCTTCATGCAACTAAAAGGCTTCGGTAAGGCAAAAGACATCATAATTTGGAAAGAGCAACTGTCTATAGAATGGAAAAAGATCTTAAGCAGCTATAAACATGAGAGAGAGATAATATTCAAAACATATAAGGAACTTCAAACCTAGACTTCAAGAAAACAACTCAATTAAAACACAGGGTACATATCTAAAAAGGGAATTCCAAAAGAGAAAACTCAAGTGAGTGAAAAACATTTAAGTCAATGTTCAATATCTTTAGTTATCCGAAAAATGCAAATCAAAACTGCTTTAAAATTCCATCTTACTCCTGTTGGAATGGCTAAGATCAAAAATCCAAGTGGCAGCTCATGCTGGGGAAGATGTAAAGCAAATCAAATACTCCTAGGTTTCCAGTGAGAATAATAACTTGTACAGTCACTATGATATTAGCATGGTACTTCTTCAGAAAGATGGGAACTCTACGTCAAGACCCTGCTATACCACTGAGGCATATACTCAAAGTATGCATCATCCCACCACAGGGACACTTGCTTAATCATGTTCATAGTTGTTTTATTCAAAGTAGCCAGAAATTGCAAACACTCTAGAAGTCTCAAAAGAAAAAGTGAATAAAGAAAATGCAGTACATTTATACAGTGGTGTATTATTTAGCTGTTAAAAAAGTGAAATAACAAAAATTCCCAGATAAATGTATGGAATCAGAAAAAGTCATCTTGACTGGGGTAACCCAGAACCAAAAAGACAAATATGGTATGCTTATATGTGGATATTAGCTGATAAGTCAATAATAACTAAGCTAAGATCTGTAGCACCACAGAGGTTTAGTGTAGAGTAAGAGACTTGTGGGGGTATCAGATAGTTCTCTCCAGGAAAGGGAAATAGAATAGATGGGGATGGGTGGATGGTGGCTTCTAGAATAAGGTGATAAATGGGGGAGGAGAAAAGAAAGAAGGGAAAGATTGAAGGAATACAAGGAGAGAAACTAAATTTAAGAGACATTTGAGGACTAGTGTGGAAACCTAATACAGTAGAAGCTTTTGAAAATATATACATATAGAAATGTAATCTAAATGAAGTCACCAAATAAAGGGGAGGCAGAGCTCCAACTGGCCATCTTCTAGCACCAAATGAAGCTTCTAGTGTCAGAACTGGGTTTCCTTTAATTGAGTTGTTGGCTAAAGGGGTCCCATGGGAGCATCAAACAATCCTGGCTGTTGTCCAGTCTATAGGTTTCTCCCTAACCTGATGGCAAGACCCTATTGTTTGTTGAAGGCAACAGCTATGTAATTCACTGAAAATGGAGGAGTCAAGCTAGGACCTACATAGAGCCTTCACCCCTATGTTCTAGCATCTTTGGTACAGGAAGGTACTCTACAGACAACCAAAGTAGAAAACTAAACACCAACTCAGCCACAAACCCTGTGATCTAAAATGCTGTTCTTCCAGCAAAATATGCCATGGCAATGGTGACATAAAGCATGTGAGTGTAACCAACATACTCCATAATGTGCAACCCATTCTCAACACAGCTTGGGTGACCATGTACCTGAGATTAAATAGCCAAAGTATAGCCAAATACTACTGGTCTTTTGCTTGTTTGTTTGTTTTTTGGTTGTTTGTTTTGGCAATGTAACAATATTCCTAATGACATTCTGTTATACTCAGAAATCAGTGTCTTGATCAGCCATCATCAGAGAAGCAGAAAGAGTGCAAGAGCCAGAAGTGATGGAAGACACCAGGAAACAAGGCCATCTACATCAACATTATCAAAGTTCATATTAACTAAGAGAGACTGAGGCAGCATGCATAGGGTTTGCATGGGTCTGCAGCAGTTGAGGTCCTAGAACTGAAAGAAGTAGACACATGCTCCAATCTCTAACCCAGAAGCTATCTTCAATTGATAGCCACTTGAAAATGAAAATTTGGTTTCCGCCAGGAACTATCAACAGGGAAACAAACTACTTTTCAGGGTAGGCTCTATGCCCAGCAGTAGGTGGTCAATCAAATACAAACTCAGAGGCAACTGTGGAGAATCTGAGTCTCACAGTGTCATGTCAGGGTTCTGCTTTTGTTGTTGTTGTTTATTTTCTCTTTTTTTATTCATGTTTTTAATGTCTTTTTATCCTAAAGACACTGTACATTTATATTATGGCTTGCAATTTAGAGTTTTTATTAGATTCCAGTGTATGCAACTGAGTGAGTCGCTGTTTCTTGGGCCTTTTGGGCTCTTTTTCTTCTTCAGGTTTTTTTTTTTGTCCAATTATTGTATTAGTTTTTGTTTTATCTAACTATATTTTATTTTTTATATTTTATTATTATCCTTTAGAAGTCTGTTTGTTTTCTAATGAGAGACAAAAAAAAAAAGGAATAAATCCAAACGAGAAGAGACAGCTGACAATTGTTGAAAGTAGAGGTAAGGGAAACCATAATCAATATGTATTATATGAGAAAATAATATATTTTCAATAAAAGGAAAAAGAAACATCCGTTGAGTTTATTATGTTTACCAATTTGAGTTGAAGGTGACATGACAATCATTTGGAATTAGCTTCTTTTTTCACACATTAACATTTCTACTTCTTAGAGACAACTTCAGGAAGAATTGTAGCTTCTCAGTTTCTCTTCTAGAAGCCACACCCATTCCTTTCAGCATCCAAAATACAAATGTTTCATGTGGAGATGATGGTAATTGTTACAGAGGTGAAACAGTATTTTTCTTTTTTCAGTATGTCATAAATTCATGCTCTTTCAAATTAAGAAAGAATTCACCTTAAAAAGACTCATGTGGAAAATATAATAGCTGCAGGCAGTATTCAATAATAGAATTGAGAGATTGTTCAAGAAATTAGCTCTGTAACTTTCAAATGAATAACTACACGAGCATAGACAAATTTAAAGAGACAGGGAACACTATTCTAAATTCTCGCTCTCTTGGGGACACATACTTGAGATGATAGTAGCAACCCCAAGAGCCACAGGCTATCTCGTAACCTCTCTAGTATTGGACATGAGAAACTCCATTTCTAGTTGTTGGTCAGGGGAGTTTGAGAGACTCACAATCAATATAGCCTATAGCTGTTGGATTTGGTTGCCTCCCAGAAGTTGAAGGTAAGTCCCTATGACTGAATGTGTCACTCAACTTTGGACACAGGACTTAGATTTGAGCTGGGACTGACCCAAAAGCCTTCTTCCTAAGGAATAGTTTTTATACTATAGAAAGATGATATGAAAGCTGCCAAACAAAGGAGGAAACCAATCAATAGTCCTGCCCAGATGTAATGCTTAGGAGCCACAACAATGACCAGCTTGGAAAAACATCCCTAAAAGCTCAATCATATATCATTTATATCTTAACAATAACTAAGAGCTGTCTAATTAGCCACAAGGACCACTAAACATGAGGGAAATTATGCCTGGCACTGTAAACCTAGCCAACTACACATGGCTACTGAGGTCATTAGAGGAGAAGCTGTTATGAGGTATCTAAGTGAAAAAGCAAAACAAACAACAACAACAAAAAAAAAAACCATTTGAGAGTCTATAAGTCCAGTTCAGTCCTTATTAGCAGTATGTGGGTCTGTACCAAGCAGATTAGTGAAAAGCAGCCCCAACCTCCAGTTGGTTCAGCCTTGAGACATTTGCAGAAAAACAGCTCAGAAAACCTGCAATAAGAACATATTGTTTACAGAAAGGAGAGATAGCATTTAAATGGGCAGGCAGTTAACCTTGATCTCAGGATCACACTGTAAAATAATTTAGAGCTGGTCCAAAGACCAATTTACCTTAGGAATTTATGGCTGGTTCACAGACCAGTTTTACCCAAGATAGTTTTAGCACTTAAATATTTTTAGGAATACTTTCCTGAGATGGCGTAACTATAGTTCACTAGACTACTATAAACCTACAATCGTTACTTTCCTAAACCAGTATAATTCCTAATCATATTATAAATATTTAACTGTACACCCACCGATAAGTACAGATTCCAGTCTAAATTGATGCACATTTAACACAGCATTTTTTTAAAAAATTGATGTCTAAATCAACCCCTCCCCCAATCTTGTTTACACTGGCCTGTGCTTTTGTGATGATGTATGAACTACTCTCTGTGAACTCATGGACTAGAGTAAAAGATAGCCAGAGGTGAGAACTCAAGGCTCAAGGAACACTATGAAAAAGGTTAGAAAAGTTGTTAGACCCAAAGGACAAGGAACTATGCTATGAATTGCATGTTCTAACTGTAACAAAGAAACTACACACATAGAATTTTAACATGGCTGCCTATACAAGACCTGAACAATTCCAAAGTAGATGAAAGAATTCTCCTAGATGCCACTCCTCGATGAACAGCTACAAGCAATTAGCAACTGCTGGGAGAGAGGAGGTCCCTGACTTGTGTAATACCACAAGGTCAGCTGTTGTTGACATACATACCTGTAGGCAACATTGAATGAACTCGGCCAGTTGCATTAATATGTTTATTCCTTTATATGTAACAACAATGGTTAAAGAAAGAGGGGCATGAATTTGGAAAAGAGACGTAGACAGAGGATAGAACAGAGGAGAGAGATGAAAAATCATATGTATAAATAGATATATATCATTCATCTATCTGTTGGTTTGTTTATTTATTTATTATGAGACAAGGCCATTCTATACAGCCCCAACTCTCCTGGAACTTATATGTAGATCAGGCTGGCCTTGGACTGACAGAAATTCATCTTTCTCTGTTTCCCATGTGCTGGGATTAATGTAGTGTGCTAGTACACCTACCTAGTATTTTAACTATATTTTTAAGAGGAATAAAATATAAAGACTGAAAAAAACCATTTGCCTGTCCTGTTGGTTTTCACTAAAGTATAATTAATCATACTGCTGTCTTGGAACAAGTAAAGCATCCTTCCCATTGGGTCTCTAAGGAGAAGCAGGAAGCCCAGGTTTGCTGTCTTTGAAGGCGATCAAATTCGATGTGTTATTTTTTAGGTCCTCCAGAGAAGACAGTTTAGTCTTAAGCAGCAAAGCCATCAAGAACCTTTTAATTTTTTGTCTATCTCAAAGAGGCAGGGAAAAAAGCATTTTCAGAGGGAAATTTTCCAAAGAAAACATCTAAGGAAAGGGCAGTCAGGGGCTGAGGCTAATAAAAGCTGAAGGAAGTCTGTGCAGCTTGGCCAAACCGAGGGACACAGCTATAGTAACTATACACAGAGGGTGCCATTCACCTACCCATTGGAAAATTACACAGGTTATCATAATTTTAGTTAAAGTAAGTCAAATGCATCTACTACAATACTTTATCATCTTACACTATTTTTTTTAAATATTGATGACTAAATCAACCCTTCCCTCAATTTTGTCTACACTGGCCTGTACTTGTCTGATGATGTATGAACTAGTTTCTGCGAACTCATGGGCTAGAGTAACAGATAGCCAGAGGTGAGAATCGTGCCGGTCATTAGATATTCTTTAATTCTATCAGTTTAATTAACTGAAGAATACACTTGCTCCTTTACTATGTCCTAAAAGAGTAATTGTTAACAATGGCAACAATTGTTTGAGACTATCTATGTCGTTATTTTTATCTTAAAATGACTTATGTGGAGATAGTTTTTGTTTCTTAGCAGCTTGCTAAAATCTTATAAATAAAATAATAGTGTGTATAATAAAGGAGGCATAGAGAAGGAGGAAAGGAGAGGAGCATTGTGAGCCTCCGGCAAATTGAAATGGAATGCCAGAAACAAACACAGACTTGCCTCAGGGTGGGAAGCAAGAATTAGAAGGTCAGATAGAAATGGTGAAAAGAGAGAGAGCTAAAAAGAAAGAAACAAGGAAAGAAACAAAGAAAGAAAGACATGAAATGAAGATAGAAAGTGTGATTGCATTTCTTCCAGACCTAGCTCTTCTTCTAATTAGATTTACAACAGATTAACAAGGAAATAATACATCCATATTCACTGTAACTCTGTATATGTAAATATTGAGGTTAGGTCCCTAAAGGTAAAAGAAATAGTTTGTTATTTACTCTAAAACAAAATGAATCATTGTAAAAACATACTAACACAATGATTATAACAAGCATTTAAAGCGGCTTAAAATTTTAATACAGTTCTATTTAAACTTAATCAAAAGTCTATTTTATCAGTCAGTATATATTTGTCTAAGTTTGTTTATTTTGAGGAGGGTCTCACTCAGCTAAGGCTGGCCTTGAACTCCTTCTGTTTACATCTCCACAAGTGTTGAGATTTTTTACTTGTACTATCAAATTTGGAATTTACAAAGCTTCCTACATTATCTTTTTAGGAAAGTCACATATGTCTTAAATGCTGTACGTTTTCCTGGTGAGGTGTATTTTTTAATTAATTAATTAATTAATGTATTCATTTTACTTCACAATCTCTGCCCCCCTCCAAGTCCCCCCTCGCACAGTCCTTCCCTTCTCCCCTTCTCAGCTGAGAGGGTGACCGCCAATCTGTATGCACCCACACTGGCACATCAAGTCTCTGCAGGGTTGTGCAGACACTGAGGTCAGAAAACACAGCCCAGTTGAGGGAATGGATTCCACAGGCAGGCAACAGTTTTAGGGACAGCCCCAGCTCCAGTTGTTGGAGAACCCACATAAAGACTGAGCTGTATATGTACTTCCTATGTGCCTGAGGCCTTGGTCCAGCTGTGTATCCATCCTTTGGTTGGTGGTGCAGTGTCTGAGAACCCCTAAGGTTCCAGTTTAGCTGACTGTGTTTGTCTTCCTGTGGAGTTCCTATCCCCTTCAGGGCCCTCAATCCTTCCTTAACTCTTCCACAAGAGTCCCCAAGCTCCATCCAGTGTTTGGCTAGGTCTCTGCATCTGTTTCAGTCAGCCACTGAATGGAGCCTCTCAGATGACTGTTATGTTAGACTCCTGGCTGCAAGCATAACAGAGTATCATTAATAGTGTCAAGGACTGCTTCTTACCCGTGGAATAGGTCTTAAATTGCCTCCTGGACCCCTGCTGGCTGCAGGTTTCCATTCATTCTCCTGCCCTTTAGCCATCTCTCGTGTCTCACCTCACCTAAGATGAGATGTGTTTTTATAAGATCACCTTGGCTTCTGAGAGATAGAAGTACAACATGAGAGAGAAGCAAACAGAAAAAAGTAGAAAGTGGACATTGGGAAGCACAGAGTGATTCCCCTAATGTCACTGAGTTCTATGTGATTTTTAATGTACCTTTTAATTTTCTCAATAATTTCATAAATAAAATGAAAACAATCTTTGGAGTTGAGAAAACTTCGGAGGGAGTAGCTTGCGGCTGGGTGTGGGGCTGCTGATTGAGTCATTACACTGCCTAGAGTTGACATGAGAACTGAACCACAGGACTTTGCTTCTAAACCAGGTTTCCTGAGACCCAGGAGACCTTATAAACACTCCTAAAAGGAAGTGACTGTATCAAAATTAGCT
The DNA here is from genome assembly GCA_030674055.1 of Rhabdomys pumilio. Taxonomy (NCBI): domain Eukaryota; kingdom Metazoa; phylum Chordata; class Mammalia; order Rodentia; family Muridae; genus Rhabdomys; species Rhabdomys pumilio. Next base: position 148,907,686 of record JANHMN010000001.1, read on the forward strand.
ACCAGTTAGAACTCTGCAAGGATGCTATATTAACACCGCACAAAGAAAGCCAGATGAGCCTACGTAGGAATAAAAGAAAATAATTGTGCATATGTGGATTTTCCAGTCTTGTCCTCGTATAAGGAGAGCATATTTCTATCTTTTCCTTTGGCCTCTATAGCAAAGACCATCACATGGCTGACTGAATTGATTTAGCCTTCACATGGCATTTTCTAAACTAGAAATGAGAAAAAAAAAATCTTAAATTCTTTGGAAAGGCTGACAGACCCTAACTCCTTGCTTATTGATTTTTATGTTATTGCTCCTGGTTATGAATTATGGATTAAAAACCTTTTATGATGGGTAATAAAACAGAAAGCCAAGAGAAAACCCACCCCTCATCCCACACCACACCATTAGTTTCTTTTTCTATATTAATCTATAAGCCGAATGGGAGGGGATCGTAACAATCCAATTTGTGTCACAGAAAGGCATAAAGAGATTCTACGTTGTAAGAAAAAGTAAGTGAGAAATGCAGCAAGCATCTCTCCTGCAGTCAGAAGCAGGTGAGTGAAGGTACTCGTCTCTCCCATTCTGAAACATGCCTGATGTATGACTTTGTATATGTTAACCATGTTTTATTTATACAGAAAGGGATATGTGATGCTTAGTATTTAAAATGCACAACTGTAATGCAGACAATAAAATTCTTGGATACCATGCAGCCGCTAAGCGGCAAAACTGCTTAGAAATCAGCATCTCAGGCTCCAGCACCAGGGAACACTGTTCCTTTCAGGAAGTTGCTGCTCAGTTTGTCAGACTCCAAAAGAAAGAAACTAGACAAATTAAGTTCTAGTATTCTTTTTCTTTTTAAAGCATTCTTTTGAAATTTCAACCTATTTAACTATCCGGTGTAATTTTATACATTTTTCCTTTACACATGTATGGATGAGTATACACACGCACACATATATTTGGACCATTAACCTTTTCTTTCTTTTCTCTCACTTTTCCTTTCAAATTACTGGTTCCTTGACATATCCCCTCACAGTCATTGTTCCTCCTGAATGACACAGATAATATAAATTCTCGACCTCTGTGTAATTAAATTTTGTTACAAATTCCTCCCTTCTCATATTCAATAACCTGTGCACTATATCTCCGTATCGATTTATCCAGAACATCTTTAATTACTCTTTTATAATTCAGTCACCTAAGTGCTACTGAGACTCACACTCTGCTTTTGCAGATACTACAGTATTCATAAAAACAAAGACTTTGAGGGAGGTTTAGCAAGACGAGCAGAATTGTAGGAAGTCCTGATGCTGAGATATTGGTATTCCTACCATGTGTCTCCATCTGAAAGTGCTCGCTTACCTCCACACCTGGAAAAAAGGACAAGTAAAAATCCAACTCCAGCTTCTCCTGCTTAGTGTCAGTTTTGTGGTTAATTACACTGGTAAGGGTTCAGAATGATAAATGTGAGATTTGTGTAGACCTCCCTCTCCTCATTCTCTTCCATTCAAGTTATTCTATTCATTTAATACTAGAAAAATTTCCTGATCACCATTCTAGAAACGGTTCAAGAACTTGGTTGTCTCCACACCAATCTCCCTTTGGTTTGTAGTAAACCAGCAAGATAACCCCCAGTGATCACTGTCTCCTAGATTATAACACTGAGTTGTCCTTCTATATGATAGCAGTATTGGCCAACACTGGGGTATGCTGCCTTTCAGATCAAATCTTAAAAGATGCCGTGATGTCTGTTTTGATCACTTTCTTCTTCTTCTCATTCTCAAGGAAGCCAGTGGTTACACCATAAAGACATCACATAGTAAAGCCCATGTGCTGAGAGCTCCTGTCAGCACAAATGTGAATTCTCTACCCTACCAATCCTCCGGATGCATGTAGCCACACTCCACTTCTCAACTGAAACCTCAAATTAGCAACACCTACCTCTTCTGACTCTCAGAACTACAGGAGCATCTGCATGTTAGTTGTTTTAAGCTTCTAAGTTTTAGAGCAAATTGTTAGGCAGCAATAAGTAAACAATCACCACAGCCTGGCTCATATTCTTCCAAGCTGAGACAAGTGTTACCTGTTAAGAAAATAGTTATCCCTTTTTTAGGGTTCTAGAACTTAGAATTGGGTTATACTTCTGATTGTATGGGCATCTTGTTATTGATCATTACCAAACATATAAGCCTTTGGATAATCTAAGCATTAGAGTCTCATCTGTACCGATCCTATGTGGTTGGCGGGATAGTCTGGGCAATGACTAGTCTTGCAAAAACAGTGTGGAAGATTGGCAGAGCTATCTCCCACACTGGCGTCTCGTGGGTGGCAGGATTGGTTTTTCTGGCTGGCCGTTTCTAGCTGCAGCACGCACATGGCCTCTGGCCATGTGGTTGAGCTAGGCAGAGCTGCTGCAGCCTAGATAGTCAACTGACCAGTGGGCATTTTTAAATAATTAATACAACAAAGTAAAACTTAAAACTTAAAAGCTAGAGGTGTAGCTCTGTTGGTAGGGTGCTTGCCTACCTTACAAAGAGCCCAAGTTTGAACCTTACATGCATGAACCATGTATATTTGCAAAAAAGAAAAGTGTAGAACTCTATACTTTTCATGTAACATTATGGTGATGTCAGTAATGCATATCTGCATTAGATGTGCAGCTGGGCTCAGGCAGCGTGTTCAGATCTATGCTTGTTTTTAATCAGACTTATACAACTTCATCTAAATTTTCTCTAACCAAATTTGTCTAGACTTTATTTTTCAAAATGAATCACAAGCTTCAAATGGTGTTATCCTCTGAAAAGAATAAAAATCATTCCTATGGCTTGAACTTAAAACTTATAGTTGCCTGGTGAAAACTCAATGCAAATATAATACATCACACCAGATAAAAAGAGTCCGTTTTTTTAAATATCTTTCTTGTTATATGCAAAAAATGATATTCATTCCAACACTGATGCACCATGTTCCAGAGCAGCATCACCTTGGTAGGTAGAGGCAAGTATTGTCACTGACTTCTGCAAAAGTATTTTCAGTTCAGAAGTTGTTTTCTGTACCAGAAGCAGTAGCCAGCCACTGGTCAGCTCCAGCCTTCCCTGTGATCCAAAGCAAAGGTGTATGTATGCTTCTTTCTATTCACAGCAGTGAGGCTTGAATAACTGGACCATATGTGTTTTCTCCTAACTGTTGTCCAGAAAACTTAATAACCATCTTTTATGATAATCTTAGTAGGGAGTTTTGTCTATGAAATGATTCTGGATGAAAGCACAGAGAATATTTCTGCTAATGTTCAGTGAAACCAGACTCTGTTAACAATAGAGAAACCAGGTTTGGAGGACAAGTTGGTTTCCAAATAGTATTTTCCATCACTTATTCAACCATCATCATTCCAGATTTCTGAAAGTTTTCTACTATAGTAGTCATTCATATCTGATTCTTAATAATTATGGTATTTTTATTTATCTTTGTAAGCAAACATAAAACGTGCTGCCTTCGATTTAGCTCAATTTCTTACATGGTGTTTGAAATATAAAAGAGTAAATGGTAAGGATGCACTTAAAATAAAGTATGAATGAATTCTTGGTCTCCAATTCACTGACGGTTGGTTTTTGAGGTTTCAAAAGCCTACACCAGGCCTAGGAATAGCACTAGATCAGGATGTAAGCACACAGCTACTGCTCCAGCACCATGTCTGCTCCTCTGCTGCCTTCTTCCCTACAATGAAGGTCGTAAAATCACCCTCTGCAACTGTAAACAAGCCCCCAGTTAAATGCTTTCTTTTATAAGTTGCTTTGGTCATGGTGGTTGGTTTGGCTTTTTTTTATTTTGTTTTGTTTTTTGTTTTGGTTTGGTATATAGAAAGAGAAAAGAACCTAACTAAATTAATTTCCTAAATTCTTTAATATTCTTTAACATTAAGCAAATAAATTTATTCTACATGCAACTACTGAAGAAAGTGGATAACTTGATGGGTGCATACATCGCATTAATAAATCAAATGTCTAAATCAGCTCTAGAGTTTGCCTTTGTGTTTTACTAAACAAGTGAATGCAATGGTTTTACCTGTATATTTAACTAGGGATTTAAATGTAAACTGGTAGAGTTATTGTGAGACCAAAGCAGGAAAAATAAACCTTGCAGGTTAAAAATTCTGTTTGCAATTAATAGTAAGTTTCTGTTTGTCTTAGGTTTGGTTGACCCATCTGACCTGGATATGCTTGATCATTTTTAGGTGGAATTTATATGAGCAGGAAATAAGTCAGGATATATGCATGTCCCTGATTGGATGTATGCTGGAGATATGCAAACAGCAAGTACTACGTCAGGATATACATTTGTCCCTAGTTGGAATTGAGGTGGTCATGTTCTCTTTAAGACTCTGCAAAATACAACTCATGGCCATTTCCTGGGAACCCTGAAATGGACCTGGCCAGAGTCCATCAACCTCATCAGTATTTAACTAAGCTTACTTCAAATTTGGCTCAAAATTGTGGTAATGATCTTATTCTCAACTGGTGGTATTAACATTGTCTAAAAATAATAAATGATTATAACCTTAAGCTAAAAGGTAGACAAATTATATGTATGTGTGTATAGTCACACATGCATATCTACTGCATATTCATATAATATACAAATGTATAGACACCTTTTTCATTCTTATGGATTTAGGTCTTCTGTTCTCTGTAATACATAATCATTAATACATATCTTACCCTATGTCTGCACTGATTTTCTTGTTTCCTTCTGTTCTTATTATAGCTGATAGAAACTTTAGAGCACCAATCATAATGATGTTCACCAAGGCTGCCATTCATCCTGCTTTCGAGAAAAGAAGCAAAGACAGTTGATAATCTATTGTGCTTGATGGTTGCAAATACCCAAAATACCTATTAGTAGCAACTATCATTATATAATTGGAGAAAATACTAATATCCCTAAAGCATTCATTTGTCAGGAATTTACAGGTGAAAGACAAAACCATTAATATAGGAAAGGAAATGGTAGTTAAATAAGAATTGAGATACATTGTTTTGTTCTATATTTCTATAAGAATTCAACATCAACACAGTATCAGAGGTTTTGATCAGACATTTCCCCACCTTTAAATGGTACACTTTCTGTTATTATGACTCTTGGAGTGCTTGAGGGAAAAACAAAAATCAATATAAATTAAAAGTTCATAAATATTTGCTAAAGTTCACCAGTTTAAATGTGGCTTAATTTCTCAACCCATTGTAAACTTTATGTAAATGATTAAGTAGAAATATTAGTTGATCCATGAGGGTGTGAGAACAAGCAGCAACAAAAATAAGAAACAGAAAGGAATGTAGATTTAGTCATGAATAGAACTGATGGTAGAGAATCTACTGAAGATATGGGAAGATTAAGCATTCATGAGACACACTTAGAAATTTGGCTGCTAATTATCTGGTCTTCTCATAGGTAATAAGGAGGTTCTTCTTATGAGTTTTATCTAAGTATTAGTCCTTTTCCTGGATACCATGACAGAATATTATAGATTAGAGAAATTATAGCAAAAGGACTTTATTTCACATGGGCAAAGAAATGCACTTTCAGATAAGATCATAATTGACAAATGGACCACTCAATGAGGGCTAGAAATAGACTCAGGTTTCTCTTTCTCTTCTTATAAAGCCAGTTATCTCATCCTGACATCCTTGCCTTCATAATGTAAGCAAACACAAATCACCTTTTATATCTTCATACCATTGTAGAAGTTTGCCTAAGAGTGTCCCCCATAGGCTCATATACTTTAATGCTTAGTCCTTAGGAATGGCACTATTTGAGAAAGATCAGGAGATGTAGCCTTGTTGGAGAAAGTGTGGCCCTGTTGGAGGAAGTGTGTCATTAGGGCTGAGCTTTGAGGTCTCTTTCTTCCTGCTGCTTGAAGGTTAAAGTTATAGAATTCTCACATACTTCTCGAGCACCATGTCTGCCTTCTTGCTGCCATGATTCTTGCCATGCCACCCATCATGATGGACAATGGACTAAAACCTCAATTAAATGCTTTCTTTTATAAGGGTTGCCATGGTCACAGTACCTCTTCCCAGCACTTACAAAGAACACTTACTAAAACAACGATCCAGCAAATGGACATTTAGAGAATGCATGCAAACCATAGCTTCAAGTCATATAGGGAAGGGTAATGCGCACCAGTAAGCCATTTCCCATAATGAAAAAATAAAGGAGGTGTCGGACTTTTTTTTTTTCATTTTTTTTTTGTCCATTTTTGAAAAACAATGGACTCAAATAATCTTTGGTATTATTGGGGTCTGCTCAGGTTAAGAAACAGAGTGTTACATTTTTCATCAAGAATTGAATTTTATTTGACATATTTTCATAATTACAAGAAGTAAATCTTGTCAACCGAAGTTCACAAGATGAAATCTCACACCTGTGATAAACACCCAGTGAGGCTGATTGACTGGTATCCTGTCAACAGTGGCAGAGAGCTGGAGTGCTATTAAGAGCCAAATTATCTTGGGCTATGTTAGCTTCCAAAACAGCCACTTGTCGCCCACTTCTGTGTGAAACACAGACTCTAAGCTTCTACCAACCCAAAGGCTGAAAGTGCTATTGTATAGCATCTGAGATATAGTGGAGGTTTCCAGGCTTTGTAGGAAGCCAGTTAACGTTTCTATCAGTGTCTTTTTGAAAGTGTCTGTTTATGATTTTCTTTGCTCGTTGCTGTAAAAACTTCATGATCTGAGGTTTTATTAATGAAAACAAGTCATAGCTTCCCCACTATCTGTGGGTGGAATCACTTCTCAAGCCTCAGCTGCTAAAGGACCTTGCTGTCGTTTCTCCCACTACCCACTGGTATGAGCTTCGGTCCCAGTAAAGAGAAGAAGATCAAAGGAAAACCTGCTAAGCTCTCAACAGTCTAGGACAGCACCTGCCTGTGGGTCACAGATACTTGTCATGAAGTAATAATGAAAGGAAATGGGGCCAGGTTCACCTTGGATTTCATCAGCTAATAAGTACATCATCCTTGTTGCTTTTATTTTTCTCATAATAATCTGAAGCTTTATCGCATAATAGTATCTTCTCTGAGATTATTGTGCAATATAATTGCTTTCTCCACCTTAAAGGCGTGTGTGTGTGTGTGTGTGTGTGTGTGTGTGTGTGTGTGTGTGTGTGTCTGAATGTATGTATGTATGTATGTATGTATGTATGTATGTATGTATGTATGTGTGGTGTTACTGTTGTTTCAAAGAAGTCTACATAACAGTCATTTAAAAATAATTTTCCCTTACACAGTTGTAATTTAGAATAATTGCCGCCATGAAGGTTGCAAAGTGATAGCTTTGTTAGCCACAGTGGAAGCTGCTGGCTTCTTCTACAGCCCATTCTTAAATTGTCTACTTGGTTCTGCAAGGAGATGAATGATAGGGAGGAAAATATGTGAAGTTCTTTTGTTTGTAATGTGTCTCAGGACCATGAAAACATTTCCCCTCCAGTAGTACTAAGGTTATGCCAGCACTGGCTTCAGGGCTTTATGAGCAAAGCATTTAGATCACAAATGTGTATACCAGTATACACTTTGCAGGAAATGGAAAGTAAGTCCCTTGCTAGCTGTGGAGGTGTTAATATAGAAGAGCAGAGATGACCTTGCATCTAGACACAGAAACACGTGACACATTTCTCATTTATTTCTTACTGCCTTGATATTTGCCATTAGTCTTCAAAGGCAATTTCAACTGATAAAGATGTTTCTACCGAGCAAACCCTTTATTAACTACTATTGTAGTTATAGCCCTTGCATATAAATAAATCCTCTGTTATAATCCATACATAAGGCCTTTTGGGCTCATTGCTTAAACTCATATGGATCTTTAATGTCCAGTAATCTATGGTTCCCCTAATTCTATACTGTTATCTGACAGTGGAAACAATACCAGGGTTCAAGTGAATGCCCAGCCTTGTGTATGTTCATTTGTTTCTAGATATCTTGCTATCTCACCAGCTCCTTGTGAAAACATTCATGATGTTCAAACACTCTTCAATGCTTGGTCACAAACACAATCCATTCTCCTGATCTTTTGTTAGACTAAAAGAAGACCCTCTTTTTCCCTATCACAGACATATGATTAATGTAGACTTTTACAACCCCTAGGAAGATAGCTGGGCACAAAAGCCTTTGAGATTTAAAAACACAAAAAATCTTCCTTGTTAGAATGGTAGAAGTGAAATCACTGAACACACAAAACCACTTTGCATTCTTTTACAGCAAAGAAAGTAACG
>JANHMN010000001.1:148915957-149003769 GCA_030674055.1 Rhabdomys pumilio
CCTAGCCAAAATAGTTTTGAAAAAATGAAACCAAGAGAGACAGTTTTAAGGAATACCTAGATCGAGTGTTACCATAGGCTATGGGAGGTGGTGACAGTATTGTTGTAAATGTTTGTTTGGTATTGTCATTCAATCTTCTCTCTTCTTATTTAGGCAGATGGAATGTTCCCTTGCCTCAGGACCAGTTACAGATGGGTAGGTAAAATGTGGAATAACCTTCAATGTCAATTTGTTTTTCAAAAACAAAATTCACAGAAGGGTTTCTCTAGCTTAACATCAAGATTCTCTGAAGAGGTAGCAGGGAATAATTTTAATTATTCTTAGGGATTCCTGGAAGCCAGGAAAGTGATGGATTTGGAAAGCAGACGATAGACTTAAGGATTCTGGTATCTCATTGGGAGCTCTAACTAGACTGTCATTTACTGAAAGGTTTCAAGATCCTTGAGTTTGGAGTTTTCCCCCATAATCAGCATCTTGTAAAAGCAGGAATCAAAACTGCAGAACTTTGATTGCTGCTCAAAAGAACAAGGTCTGAGTCCTAGCTCTGACTCTCAGAGCCAGGATATTCTCGGTGGTCTCAAAGATCTTAAGATAACTCTCTAATAAAAGCATGCTGAAAAACAAAGCACTGGCACTCTCTTCTTTATTAAGAGGCACCAGGGAGTGAGGAGGAGGAGGCTTAATTGGGGGATGGGGTGAGGGGAATATTCTGTTAGAGACAGGATGGAGGAGGAATGGGATAAGGAACTGTGGGAGGGAACATAGGAAGGGAGGCAATAACTGGATTTAAAAAAATAAAAGTAATAAAAAACAGTTAACCCGAACAGAGCTGCCAGACAACTGATCAGAAAAATAACCTCCTAGAAGCTGTCTGCTACAAAACTGCTAAGAAGTTTAAGATCTACTTAAAGAAGCAGCTTGGCATAATGATCCACTCTCACCCCACAAGGTTTTTTTTTTTTTTTTTTTTTTTTTTTTTCTCCACAATGATCCCTATTGTCATGTCCATTCTGGAAACATAAGAATGGGAACTCAACGGGAGGCCAGAAGGAGATGAGAGTACAGGAAACAGCAAACACTCAACAGAAACAAGCTACATGGTTTCTCAGTGTCCAAAGAAGCTACTTTCTCTAGTATGTGCAAAAATTACAATTCGGATCCTGCAGGTCATTTGAACTAGATCAAGTCATGCCTTGGTGATAGGTGTAGGCTGTTGAATAGTTGCTAATATCTTACCTAAGCCTAACCCTGGGAACTGTCTACTTTTCCAGGTAGTGACAGCCTCAATTGAATTCATTTGTCCATTTGACAAGCATAATCAGCACATACTGTCAACATGAGATTAACTATAAGAAAAGTGTTATTTCTTGTCCTCCTGAATAATGAGATCTCTTAAAAATAAGTTAAGTAATAAAAGAGAAGCCAATTTGATTGGCAAATAGACCTCTTCTTCCTGCCAAAACTAAGCTGCACCCCATACAATTACTATTAGAGTATTTCATTATGATTAAGTGGTAAATCAAACCTTTTTGAACCATCCAGCCAGTCATTCACTTGATATTTATTGAGCAAGAACATAGCACTGAGCATGGGAATAATTTAGTTATTACATGGCGGTTGAATTAATTTCATGCATAGTTTTTCTTCTGCATGCTTCTCTACCAGTGTGGTAATTATATACTTGAATGAAGTAAATCTCTAAACTGCCTTTGAATCAATCAAAATTCCCCAAACAACATTTTAATCACAACTGTTAATAAGTAACAATGCAAACTACATTGAATCAGTTCTTTTCATGTATGATAATAAAATTTTAAGTCAGAAAATGACTGCCAAGACCACCTATGTCTAGTTGTTTTCTGACTCTCTGATTTGATAAATATGGATAGATTAATAACTTTAGACATTTTTCCAAAATTGTACAATGAAAATCTGAAAATTGTAACAGAAAGATGGAGATCAAGACTTCTGACTCCTAACTCTTCTTCCTTTTAGAAAATAAAATTCTTTTTTCTGCCTATATGAGGAAGACATTATCCAAGATATATATGTATATACACATATTACATATACACACATAAGTATGCATATAATAATCAAATAGTTTAATAACCACTATTAGTTTAAAGTTTTGTTTGTGAGTTTATACTTTGAATCAGGATGTTGGATAGCACTGGCTAGCCTTGAGCTCACTATAAGGTCGTGGTCATATATATATGGTCATGGATGTATGACCATCAACTGTAAACCTCCTCCAATTGTAAGGACAAAATTTGAAATGTGCAGCTTGAAACAAAGACAGAAATTCATGGTCAGCAAAGACCACCAACAACTTGTTACAATTAGCCATAATAATAATATAACCAGTTCCTTCAGGGGCAGAGTGACCAAAGATGAAGGGACCAACAAGGACATACCCTGACATGTTTAGACAAGCCCAAGTGAGTGATGGGCCACCTGGTGCCTACTTCCCCCCTCCCTGTCTGGGAGGTCCAAGGTTTCATGGTCAAAGATAATTAGTCATCCTGCCAGCTCACACGTAGCCACTTCTGCAAGTTGCTGATGTTTGAAATGTCCAATCATATGTAACCGCAACAAATCTCCCCCCCCCCTGCTTTCCCAGCCCCTACCCATAAATATCCTAACCTTCCTGGGCTCGTGGTCGGATCCTCTATCTCCTGCGTGAGATATGTTCCAGCCCAAGGGCCCTTGCCATTAAACTACCTTATGCAATTGCATCAAGGAGGTCTCTCGTGTGTCCTTGGGTGCGTGCTGGTCTGGACTTGAGGGAGGCTCCCTCAGGGGTCTTTCACAACTACCTCTCTAGAGTGTGGATTACAGGCATGTGTCATTATACTATGTTTCTATGGTATGGTTCAGGATATCAAACTAAGGATTCATGCATGCTAGATAAAAACTCTATGCATTCAACTAGGCTACATGCTGAGTTGTTACTGACTGAACTTCAGCGTCTAACTCTGAAAGCATCCTGAGAGGTTGGTGGTGTTAATGCTTGTAAACTTCAAGAGGAATAATGCTTCATAAGTAGAGGAGCGCCTATTTAGACATGTAGTTGGGCCTCAGAACCAGACTAGTAGGGTTCAAGTCCCAAATGAAAGAAAATTGACCAAATACATGTGTTATTAATTCATCTCAAAACAGTTGATTTTTCTTCCCCACAATATTGTCATGTGAGAGATTCCCTTTTGTACTCTGAGTCATTATTGTATAGTTTGCAGTGTTCCATACAAGTGCATGACCAAATCACCTGCCACTGTATGACACAGAGTAGGCCTTTCACGCACAGCTGTCTGTCCTTATCAGGACAGTGCCAGGTAGATGGTTTCATGGTAGGAAAATGCTGATTCTTAAGGAGCCAACTTTGCCCATGGCACAAGACCACAACAGACAGATAGAGCATATAAGAACCATGCACTGCAAAACTCCACTAATCAAATTACATACACTAAAAAGGCTTACTTTTACCACATAAAGCACTCATTCACTCTTTAAAATAAGTATGTTCTGAGGATGAACTGAGACAATATAGATAGAGCTATTGAATCAATGCATTCTTTATACTTAAAATTACTTATCTTGATCTGATTTATTTAGCTGTGAGATAAAATATAGTTTTACTCAAACCCTTGGTTTTTACTTTAATGTAATCATTCCTGATACCTTTTGCTTTCTACATAGAATGTATTTTTATGTTTTGGATGGTGATAATTCAAAGATTAAGAGAAAGTCATCATCCTCATCTTATGAAGTCCCAAGGGAGTCAGGAAAGAAAACAAAGATAATCGAGAAGAAAAAGATGCAGCTTAGAAACTGTGAGACCCTGTACTGCTGACCAGGAACAGAGAAGGATAAAGAATATGTCTGGGACAGGATTGGGGTGCTGGGGGAGGGGAGTAATGCCTAAACTGAGTATAGCCAGGGAAAACAAAGTAGAAGAGAAAAACATACTACACTTTAGTGGAGATTAATATAAATGTGGGGGCAATGTGCCTGCAACAGTAGTTACGCCAATGATCACCCGTTGAGAAAATGCATATAACAGCAGCAGGCAAAAGAAACCAAAGCACCTATAGGCCAAATGGAGTAATTTGGAATAGCTACTGTGCTGGTTTGTTTTATGTCAACTTGAGACAAGCTAGAGTTCCTGGAGAAAAAAGAGTCTCAATTTAAAAAAAAAAAATGCCTCCATAAAATCCAGTTTTAGTCTGGGCAGTGTTGATACATGCCCTTAATCCCAGCACACAGAAGGCAGAGTCAGGCAGATCTTTGAGTTTGAGGCTAGTCTGGTCTACAGAGTTCCAGAACAGCGTAGATTAAACAGAAAAACACTGTCTGGGTGAGTGGAAGGCACAAAAACACTATGTAAAACAAACACCAAAACCCAAAATCAAACAAACAAAAGACTGGCCTTCAGGCAAGCCTGCAGGACATTTTCTTAGTCATTGAAGTAGGGGGACCCAGCCCACTGTGGGTCACATTTTCTTAATTAGTGACTGAAGTAGAAGGACCCAGACCACTGTGGATAGAAATGCCCTTGGTCTAATAGTCCTGTGCTCTTTAAGAAAGCAGACTGAGCCTGGCAGTGGTGGTGCATGTCTTTAATCCCAGCACTTGGGAGGCAGAGGCAGGGGGATTTCTGAGTTCGAGACCAGCCTGGAGCCTGGTCTACAGAGTGAATGAGTTCCAGGACAGCCAGGGCTACACAGAGAAACCCTGTCTTGAGTCTCGAAAAACTAAAAAAAAAAAAAAAAAGCAGGCTGAACAATCCATGAAGAGCAAGTCAATATAAGCAGCACTCTTTAATGATCTCAGCAGCAACTCCTGCCTCTAGCCTCCTGTCGTGCTTGAGTTTCTGTCCTAATTTCTTTGTATAATGAACAGTGATATGAAAGTATAAGCTAAATAAACCTGTTCCCCATTGAATTGCTTTTGATAATGGTTTTTGTCAGAGCAGTAGTAACCCTGACTAAAACATCTACCATGCAGAGTTTGTAGACAAAAGAAGATTTGTTAATAAAAGAGGGTATAATAAAATCTGATTCATCCAAATTCTTTTATGTTCTACTCAGGACTTTGTAAAGGTTTTGAACAATTGATAGAATTATCAGCAAAGAAACTTTTGAGTTTTAAAAATTGTTCCTGTTGGGCACTGGGAGATGATTTAGGAGTTCAGGACTTATACAGAGTCTAAGGAACCCCACTTCAGTCCTCAGCACCTATATGGCGGCTCACAAACAGATAACTCTAGTTCTGTGGCCTCTTCTGGTCTCTAAGGTCAGCAAGTATGCACATGGTTTACATACATACATGCAGGGAAACTCTCAAACAGATATAAATTAAACAAATCACCTTACGAATTGGTCTAGCAGTAATGTGCAGAGACCTATAGAAGAATCACAAATGTAAGCTAGGGGTTGGTGACAGGGACAATGTTAAGGATGCTAAGGCTCTTTGAAATCACAGAACAGATAGGAAAAATATTTTCAAGAAAAACAAAAGAATAACAGGAGACATGTCTTAGAGCACCAGAGTGGCATGTCTATGTGGATTGCCTGCTGTGTCTCTGATAAGCATATAATAAATATTTATGAAAACATCCTGCTACACTGAAGACTCTCACCAAAAGTAGCCACTGTGCCTTTACCTGGAGTATGTCAGAACAATTATATTTGATTGGAATTCAGGGGACCGTTGTTCCATTTCTGGGTCATACCATAAGATGACTGCGTTTGAATTTATGTTGCCCTAAAACTAGGGTATTTTCAGAGTTGCAATGTTACTTTATTCTATGATGAAAGTCAAATGAAACCTTGGAAACAGATATATTTAAAATAATCTTAGACAGTGATAGTGCCAATCCATGTATATTACTTCATAGACTACAATTCATATTGCGATTGGTAGCTATAAGTAAACTAATATGGATTTAAATTGAATAACATAAAAAGGAGTCAATATAGACAGATTTAAGAATTATTAGGTTGGTTACTAGAATTTGATGATTGATTGATTATACAGTTATAGCTGCCATAGTATTGGTCTTTTCTTTCTCTTCTGGTACTGGGTCCTACATGGCCATGTGACATGGTTTCCTGCCCTTGGAGCAGAGCCAGCAGGGCATGGGCCTCCATGAGTGTTGACACTTGCTAGGTGTGAGGCTTGCTAATATTATAATGTACATAATTTACTTTAGGTTCCCCCTTTAGGAAATATTCTCCCTGCCAAGATTATTGGGGAATGTTCTCCCTGGTAAGGTTAGTGACTCCATGATAATAGCACAAGTCTCGGTGTGTCTGGTGCAAGATAGTTAATACCAAGACCTTCAGGACAGCCCCTTAAGGCTGTGGGAAAGAACTCTGGAAACATAAGTTTAAAAATATAATTACTCAACTATGCAGAATATAAGAATGTATGAGGTGCTTCACAGACCTACAAGAGAACAGAGGCAGCTGCACTATAAGCTGGCTTGTCAGAAAGATATTAAAGGACATTAAACATATTTGGGGAGTGGTAATCACAGGGCAAGATGCCACCCAGTTAACTTTAAAGTTTGTGCTTACATAGGCAGGGAGATTCCTAAGTTCAAGGTCAGCCTGGGAAAGAGCTAGTTTAGGTCCACGTGTAGTAGAAATGGTGATTTTAGAGCCTCATTCCACCCCACCCAGCTACCTTATTGCCTGTGCTATAAAGGCAGCCAGATTTCTGAATTTATTTGCAATGTTTTTTTTTTTTTTAATTTTTAAATGTGCTTGCTGTCTTTTCCTATGAGTAAAGGGGATTGGGTTATAAAATGCTGATAATCAAAAGGGAACTTGGAGTGGACAACTGAATTGCTATGTAAGTAAATGATTTTGGTCTACAAGTGCTGAGCTGTCTGATGATCTTCAGAAAGCTGTCTCAAGCAGAACACAGACTGTCAGCTTGTACCAATGATTTGACTTCAAGTCAAATCCCAAGCTGACTCCAGCTCCCAAACCTCAGAACCCTTCTCCAAGCTGAGGCTGGTCCTTGGCACTCTGGATCTACACTTTAGGTCACTTGTAGTGGTGGCACAGGCTCTTGAGTGGTGCAGACTAGGAAATACAGATAGTTAATGCCTGTTATAAAGTCCATCAAAGATTCTGAAACTTGACCCTTTTACTAATTTAACCATTTGGGGAGGGAATCTCTTAAGTAAGAATTGAATTGGGTCCTAAGAATTAAAAGCTGAACAAGTCTGTAGCCTGTGGTTCTATCCATGTGACACTATGTAGTACTAGAATTACAGTCAATAATTCCAGAGGGAAAAATACTTGTTCTAAGTGCTGAGTAAGGAGTAGAGTCAGATAAGTGGAAAGTTTTAGTTTACATGGAAGAGTTTATATTTTGTTCTATGGATGTTGGTGAACAGGAAAATAAAACCAAAGACAATAGTGTTCCACCTTCCCCCTTCTTTAGATCAGTTAATCACGCTGGGCGGTGGTGGTGCACGCGTTTAATCCCAGCACTTGGGAGGCAGAGGCAGGCGGATTTCTGAGTTCAAGGCCAGCCTGGTCTACAGAGTGAGTTCCAGGACAGCCAGGACTACACAGAGAAACCCTGTCTTGAAAAAACAAACAAAACAAAAAACAAAAAACAAAAAAACAAAAAAAAAGACAAAATTAGATCAGTTAATCACAATATGTGGATCATGACCCCTTTAGCAAACCTCTATCTCCAAAAAATAGTTCTGATTCACAATAGTAGCAAAGTTACAGTTATCAGTGGCAATGAAAATAATTTTATGTTTCAGCAGTCATTACAACATGTGGAGTTGTTTTAAAGGGTTGCAGCATTGGGAAGATTGAAAGCCACTGATTTAACATCTCTGTTACCTGTGATGCCATGCATTTCTATCTCTAGTCACAGGGCACCACAGCTCATAATTAAGTTCTCTTAGACCCCTCCCTGTCTCTCTCTCACACACAATGTGGCATACTACAGATTCGTATGGTTCATCATTTTTTTTTGAAAAAATTCCATAGTGTGAGGACGAAAAATACTTTGACAGTGAATTATACACAGGATTTGGGGTAAAATCACTCAGATGACCGTGGACTAATGTTATAGCTTTCCCTCCTTCAGTGAAGGAGCTAACTAGTGGACCTTCAGTGAACAATGCATGGCAGACTTCACTGACAAATCTCAGACATGATCATTTTAGCATCCTTAAATTTAGAAAGGCATTTTCCATGGATAGTTCTAGTTGATTGTGAAAATTACCATCTTCTGAGGACCTAAGAGAAATCAGACATAGCATTACATAATGAGCAAGATCTTGAAATGATTTTACTCCTTAAAATGGATTTTTGAGGCTGTATGAATGTGTTTTTTTCCCCTTGGTTAGTGAAAAAATTCATAGACTTCAAAGACAGAGCTATTTTAGGGTAAAATCCTACCTTTACCATTTACTTGGTAGCTATCCTTATAAAATGTATCTTAGAGACTTAACTCGTTCTGTTTCCACTGGCAAAGCTGTGGGAATAATAGTCTTGTAATAATTTCAGTGGCTAGTAATAAGCTAACATGTGTAAATAGAAAATGTTATGATAATTTATAGCATTGTAATAAACAATTCCACAATTTATTGGCTTAAATCATTGTTTTCTTATGTTCCTATTTTCTAAGAGTTGGGAAGTTGAGCAGTAGAGGTTATTTGTGTCTCACCTTCATGTCTAAATCTTCTCTGGGAAAACTTGAAGACTAGAGGAAACTGAGAGCTGAAAGTAGGTTCATCATGTGGAAATATCTTCATGTAGGTCACATGAATCAGAATCTTCGGTCTGCCAGGTGATCTGTTGGTAGGGACGTCAGCCAAGGCTGTCAACTGCAAATCTCCAGTGCCTCTCCATATGTTCTGAATATTTTTATGGCAAAGTGTTCTAATATTTTTTATAAGCTAATTTAGGTTTTCAAAGACAAGAACCCCAGTAGAATAACTGTCACTATTTATGATTTGACCTAGGAAGTATATATATATATATAGTCTTACTATGCTCTGGACACAAACACATCCAGTTTCACAGGTAGAAAACACAGGACCCATCTCTAACGGGATAACTGCCAAAGTCATATCAGCAGAGAAGCCACACAGACAGAAGATATTGTCAGGACTAATTTAGGAAAATTCATTCTACAATAGTAACCAACATAAGGTTAATCTTAATAGATTTCACCCCTTTCTGATATGGGGCTCTATAGCCAAATTTTGGTTCAAAGTCAGTATATGTAATTGATTCTTTAATCCATTTAGTAATCTATCAGCCTTTGGAGATCTCTACTAGGAGTTAGATTTATTGATTATGCAGTACACACTTTACCTGCTTTGCTCATTTTAGTTTCAGGACACACTTACCAGGTGAGCTTTTTAATGATCCTTAACTTAGTAAAAGGCTAACTAAAGTACTAAGAAATTGAATAACTTTTCTTTCTAACTGGCTAGATCAAGATTTAAATCTAGTAGCATGGCCCTGGGGAACACTTTTAGCCACTCACTGTACCGTGTCCTGTTTCCACTAATGTCCAAGTTAATATTGTGAAACATGGCTTTATTGATTTCTGACATTATTGTAAAATGTCTAAAAGATGGAAATTATATTGCATAATGAATATATTGATTTTGTTTAAAACACTAAAACTACTTTAAATTCAAGCTCTCCTAGAAAGTCTTGGGGGTATGGATATCTCATTCATACATTATTATTTTGAAAAGTGAGCTAGTATTTGTTGACCTTTAGTGTTTCATAAACTGTGCTAGAATCTTTTTGATAAATAATTATATATTTTAATTATATTATATAATTAAATATAATATAATTATATATTATATAATTATATATTATATACGTTTTACTGTATGAACAGACACCATGATGAATGCAAATCTTATAAAGGACAACATTTATTTTTGGCTGGCTTACAGGTTCAGAGATACAGTTCATTATCAAGGTGGGAGCATAGCAGCATCCAGGCAGGCTTGGTGCAAGAGAAACTGAGAGTTCTACATCTTCATCTGAAGCTTGCTATGAGACTACTGACTTCCAGGCAGCTAGGAGTAGGGTTTTAAAGCCCATGCACACAGTGACACACCTACTCTAACAGGGCCACATCTTCTAATCCTGACATTCCCTGGATGGAGCATATACAAACCATAACATTCCACTCCCTGGTCCCAATAGGCTTCTTCAAATACATGAGTCTATGGGGGACACACTTACACATAGCATAATGCAAAATACATTTCATCTAACTTCCAAAGTTGCCATAGTCTATAGCAGTCTCAACAATGTTAAAACTCCAAAGTACAGTCTCTTCTGTGATTTATCCAGCCACTTAACTACAATTCCCAAAGCAAGTCGGGAAACCAGCTGGGCAAATTTCAAACTCTGAATCTCCAAGGCTAATGTCAAAGCAGTCTTCAGCTCTCCAAGTCCTTTTTCATCTTTGTTGACTGCAACAAACTGCTCTCTCCTGGGCTGGTTCCACTCCCTGTTAGCAGCTTTCCTGAGCAGATAACCCACTGCTCTGGCATCTCCAACATCTTAGAGTCTCTAAGGCAACTTCAGTGTTACAGTTTTTTGTTTCAATGTCTGGGATCCACACATGATCTTCTGAGCTCCTCCTAAGGGATGGCATCACTTCTTCAGCTCTGCCCTCTGTAGCACTCTAAGCTCAGGTTGATCTACTCCACTGCTGCTGCTGTTCTTGGTGATCATCCCATGGTATTGGTATCTCCAATACACTGGGGTCTTCTGCTACAACAAGGCTTTACCAATAGTCTCTCATAGGCTCTCTTCATGGTACCAAGTATCAGCTCCATTGCATGACCCCTTCAGTCCTGGGACATCAACTGCAACTGAGGTTGCACCTTCACCAATGGCCTTCCATGGCCCCTCACAGTGCCAAGCCTCAGCTGCTCTGCATGACCCCTTCATGTCTTCAAAACCAGTACCACCTGGAAGATTCTTACACATTACCAAGTCCAGCTGCAGCATGAGTTACAACCTTGACTATCTCTGGAACACAGCTTCTTTGTGGTCTAGAAAACACTTCCTAGAAGATTTCCTCAGTTATGCTAGTCTCTTCTTAATCACCATTAATTTCTTACCTCCAGTTAGCCAGCATCAATTGTCTCAGTAGTCTCCTTCTCCTCTTGAATATAAAGCCAGAGATGCATGGCTGAAGCTTCCAAGTTCTGCTGCTTGCAGGAGCTGGAACATGGCCCCCTTGTTCTATTGCATTATCAGTAGATTCCTTTTTTTCCAACTCATTCACTACCTAAACTTGGCTGTCCTGAATCTTGCACTGTAGATTGACCTTGAACTCAGAGATCTGCATGCATCCTTCTTACCTAGCTTATTCCTGTGCATGCAGCCAAAGCTGCTGTGAGTGCACGTGTGTGCAATGGCCCTGCCATGTCCAGCAAATGCTGTTTCATTGTAAACACCTACAACTTCTATCTCTTAAAGTCTTTCTACTCCCTTTAAATAATCGAAATCAAGCAAGAGCTCATGAACACAATGGCACTGAATGGTACATGACAGAGCTGAAAGAAGGCTCAGCTCTGAGGGTATCTAACCTCCTAAATCAAGTCATTTAGAAAAGCTGGTGACATAGGTTCATCTGGGACTAGTATCTCAGGTCAGGAAAAAGAATGTCAGTAATTAGGGCAGAGATTTTATAATTATTATAATTGTTTAGTCTCATAAATTTTATATATATTATAATTGCCATGGAAAGGCATTTTAAAGGAGTAAATTTGACTTTATCTTATTTTTTAAAACAAATACTGAAATTATAAATATAAATGGGATTGGAGAGATGTGTTAGTAGGAAAAATGATTGTTGTATAAAACCAAGGACCTGAGTTCAGATTCTGAGTACACACATACAAGCAAGGAGGGGTGGTGGGCTCCTATAACTCCAGTGTTGGGATCGTGGGGCAGGTAGATTCCTGGACCTCATTGGTTCTCCCTGCTAGCTGAATCCCATGAGCTTCAGGTTCAATGAGAAACTCTTGGAGAGTATTAATGAAAGATACCATCTTTTTTTCTTTTTTGTTTTTTTTAATTGTATATTTTCTTTATTTACATTTCAAATGTTATTTTCTTTCCCAGTTCCTCCCCTTACCCTCTGAAACTCTATATCTTATTCCCCCTTCCCCTGATTCTATGAGGGTGTTTCCCCACCAACCCACCCACTTCTGTCTCCTCACCCTCAAATTCCCTTACACTGGGGCATCTAGATTTCAGAGGACCAAGGGCCTCTCCTCCCATTAATGTCCGACAAGGCCTTCCTCTGCTACATATGTGGCTGAAGCCATGGGTCCCTCTATGTGTATTTCTTGGTTGGTGGTTTGGTCCCTAGGAGTTCTGGGGGGGGTCTGGTTGGTTGATATTATTGTTCTTCCTATGGGGTTGCAAATCCTTTCAGCTCCTTTAGTACTTATTCTAACTCCTTCATTGGGGACCTTTTGCTCAGCCCAAATACATCTGCCTCTGTATTTGTCAGGCTCTGGAAGAGCCTCTCAGGAGACAGCTATATCAGGCTCCTGTCAGCAGGTACTTCTTGACATCCAGAATAGTGTGTGGGTTTGGTGACTGTATATGGGCTGGATCCCAAGGTGGGACAGTCTCTAGATGGCCTTTCCTTTACTCTGTGCTCCACACATTGTCTTCATATTTCCTCCCATGAGTATTTTGTTCCTGTTTCTAAGAAGGATCAATGCACTCACACTTTGGTTTTCTTTCTTCTTGAGTTTCATTTGGTCTGTAAAATTGTATCTTGTGTATCCAGAACTTTTGGGATAATATCCACTTATCAGTGAGTGTATACCATGGACGTTCTTTTGTGATTCGGTTTCCTCACTCAGGATGATATTTTCTAGTTCCATCCATTTGCCTACGAATTTCATGTATTTATTGTTTTTCATAGCTGAGTAGTGCTCCATTGTGTAAATGTATCATATTTTCTATATCCATGCCTCTGTTCAAGAACAAATGGGTTTTTTCCAGCTTCTGGCCATTATAAATAAGGCTGCTATGAACATAATGGACCATGTGTCCTTGTTCTATGTTGGAGAATCTTTTGTATATATGCCCAGGAGTGGCATAGCTGGATCCTCAGGTAATACTATGTCCAATTTTCTGAAGAACCACTAGACTGATTTCCAGAGTGGTTGTATCAGCTTGCGATCCCACCAACAATTGACTAGTGTCCCTCTTTTCCACATCCTTGCCAACATCTGCTGTCACCTGAGTTTTTGATCTTAGCCATTCTGACTGGTGTAAGGTAGAATCTCAGGGTTGTTTCGATTTGTCACGCCCAACTTGGCCAGCAAGCAGACACAACATGGTTGGATTCTCTTCATCAGCCTTTATTGCAGGAACTAATAATAATACTATGGGGGACCCCATGCAGCCGGAAGGTGCTACTTATATAGAGGAGCAGATGTTGCCTATGCAAGGATTGGCTAAGGCTACAATACCTCGTTAGCATATGCCCACTAGGGAGGGGCACACGCCAGAATCATGCAGACGCATGTGCAGAATACCTGTTTACCAGAAAAATCTGAAGAGGCAGGCAGGCAGTCGGCGCCATCTTCTAATGTCTGCTACCGACATTGATTTGTATTTCCCTGATGACTAAGGATGTTGAACATTTCTTTAGGTGTTTCTCAGTCATTCTATATTTCTCAGTTGAAAATTTTTTGTTTAGTTCTGTACTAAACAATTTTTTTTGTTTAGTTGTATTAAAATACGATTTTAATAGGGTTACTTGATTCTCTGGAGTCTAACTTCTTGAGTTCTTTGTATATATTGAATATTACTCCTCTATTGAATGTAGGATTGGTAAAGATCTTTTCCCAATCTGTTTTGTCTTATTGACAGTGTTCTTTGCCTTATAGAAGCTTTACAATTTTGTGAGGTCCATTTGTTGATTCTTGATCTCAGAGCATAAGTCATTGGTGTTCTCTGTTCAGGAAATTTTACCCTATACCCATGTGCTCGAGGTCCTTCCCACTTTCTTCTCTATTAGTTGTAATGTATCTGGTTTTATGTGGAGGTCCTTAATCCACTTGGACTTGAACTTTCTTCAAGGAGATAAGAATGAATCAATTTATATTCTTCTACATGTTGATCGCCAGTTGAACCAGTATTATTTGTTAAAAATGCTGTTTTTTCCCCCACTGGCTGGTTTTAACTCCTTTGTCAAATGTAATCCGCGCGCGATCTTCCCACCAGCAGGAACTCACGCGGACACACAGGATCCTCCTACAGCAGGCTTTATTGCAGCCGAAATGGAAGGGAAGACCCCGATAACAAAGGGATATGTCCTTAAATACCTATTAGGTCGGCGTGTTGGCGTGTACCTCTGTGATTGGCTAGCAGAGCTCAGGAGAATATGACGTCTTGGGATGCGTCACATGTAGGCTGGTTCAAGGGACTCTGAGCATGCTCTGAACACTTGTTTACTAGTTAAGTGGGGTGAGTCCGGGCTGATGTCGGCGCCATCTTCCAATGGCGGCGGTGTGATAGTGCGTGATGACGTTGGCACACCACACCCAATGACGTTGGCGCACCACATCTCCCCCTAATTGTTTTAATAAATTTTGTGGGCTCTCTGTGAGGCCCAAGCCCAATATGTATGCACAACAGAAGGACATGATGGGCCAGGCAGACACTCAATGATCAAAGAGATGAGGTTTTGATAGGACTCATCTCCAATCAATAAGGCAGGCCCGGGCCTCCACACTCCCCAGGGGTGCAATGGGAACTTGAGCCCTCCCAAGGTTAATGAGTGTAGGGGCAACCTTAACTCCAGACCGTGTCCACACTCCCCCAGGTGCAATGGGAACCTGTGCCCTCTGGGGTTAACAAGTGTTAGATGGACTAGATGCCTGGGTTGGTTCCCAGTGTTCTTCTGTGTGTTTTCAATAGCAAAAGCCAAAGCTAAAAGCAATAAAAGACAAATCTAAGAACTAATAGGGTAAGAGGCATCAATCTTTTAAAATAGACATCTAGATTCCCAGAGACTCTCCATTTTCCAGAGCGGCAAAGACTTGAGCCAGCACTACTTTGTCTCTTTTCCTTTGAGCACGGTAATTTACACAATAAGAAGAGAGTACCTGCCAGACCAAGGCATAGGACTACTCCAAAAAGACCCACTCCCACCCATTCTTTGAAATAAGAAATAGCTGAAGAGACCCAAGAGGACAGCCCCTCAGTTAGGGATAAATCAAGGCGAGTCGAATTCACTTCAATGATGGCAAAACGTAGCTGGCGAAGCGTTTCTTCAAATTCCAAAGTCCAATTCTGTAATAAAAACTGAGAAAGAGTTTTAGACAAATTTGCTGCACGAGTAAAATTTTTATATTGTATGGAAGTGATACATAATCCTGGCATTTTTTGTTCGCAGTCTAATTGGGCCAGCTGCCACAGGATGTCAATTTGTTCTTGGACCAGGTCTATGCGTTGGTTTACCAACATTAGGCCTCCCATTATTTGTGAGTTAGCCGAGGCCTGGACATCAAGGGCTGAAGTTACTGAGGCAGACAGCTGGTTTATAGTATCAGCTGTTTGTACTGAGGTAGATAAGGCAAGAGCAGAGTCCGTAACTGATCCCACTACTGCGACTCCTGCAATAATGCCCACAATGATGGCTGAGATACCAAAATCTCTTTGCACTCTGAAGCGACTCAAACTATTGGGTGCCTCAACTGGCACGGGAACAAACCTGGGCAAGCGGGTTGCCATTTAGTGTGGCAATCTGAAAGAGCAATTCTCGAGATAGTCGTTCCGATTTCGCTGTCCAGTTGTCCTTTAGGAAGTCTGATAAGAGTCAACTCTGTTTGATAGACTGAGAGAAGTTAGCTTTCATAGGGGTAACACATAAGCCTTTTACAGAAAAAATGTAGGACAATTGGACAATCCTAAATAAGTCTTCTACTTGGTCCTGAATTAAATCTACTCTTTGGTTTACCAATAGGAGTCCTGAGACCAAATGAGCATTATGCTCCTGTTGAGTGGCTAGAGCTGTAGCTGTTTGCTCTACCACACTATTAATAGTCTCGGCAGTTTGCACTTGCTGGGTCATAGCTATAGCTGTTGTTATTCCAAAATCTCATTTTTCTCTGAGTAGAGTGAGAAGTGGGAAATTATTTGGCTCCACCTCAACTGGCATGGGAACAAATGTGGGAAGCTTTATCAATAGAGCCGTATCATTATGCCCGTTCCAGCATTCTGCTAGATAGCATTGTATATCACTATTGTTACAAGCTAGAACATTACTACCCACATTATTGTTTAATAAAAAGAAGAACGGTGCCTGTACACATACAGGTGCTGGGCTAAATGAATGATAGGCAAACATATTATTACAGGTGATATTAGATAGGCTAGTCGTGGTGTTAGTCTCATTTCTGACAGCAGAAATATTATATATCCAAAGTTGCTCCCCAAACCATTCCCTCAGAGTATCAACTCAGAACGAAAAGTAAGTAGCTATCAACAAGGTGAAGGTGCCACTGCTAACCCTGCAGTCACCTCCCCCTCACCACAGCTCTCCAGTGAGATCGAGCTCCTCATGAGTCAGGGCCATTCCTCAAGGACATTCAGAAAGCAGTGTCTTATGCCAAGTTTGTAAGTGGTGAAGAAATTGTCTTTGTCTCTACAGATAGCCAACTAAAACTGTGGAATGTGGGGAAACCATACTGTCTGTGTTCCTTCAAGGGTTATATTAATGAAAGAAAGAAAAAAAAAACTTTGTAGCAACTTTTCTAAATGTCTTTTCTTCCTGTGGCCCAGCAGTAAGTTAGAGCCCAGCGGTTCCTGCTGAGATAGAACAAAGGCCACGTTGCAGTTAGGCTGCAGGTGTTAATCACCCTAGCCTGCAATCTCTTAACCTCAGAAGTTTTTAAGATAGCACAAAAATTATTTACTAAACCCCTTGCTGGTCTTAAGGCTGGGATAAATCTTTTTTGCCTCTTTATTCCCTTCGTTCCTTTCCTTATCTCCCTGGGAGCACTCAGCTCCCCTCTTTTTGACTTTTTTTTAACTCCTCTTTCAAATCCTCCTTTTCGGAGGAATAAAAATTTTCCTCTTTATAGGAATCTAACTTAAGAGCTTCCAATTCTTTAAATGGATAAAGAGTTTAGACCTTATTTTTCACCTTTCTTTAAATAGCAATCTCTTTCTCTCCCAGAGCGTCCTTGCTCTTCCCTGACTCCTCAACAATCTTGTCTGAGGGGACTGAATTCTTGGGGGCTCTAAGCCGTTTTTTGCACGCACTTCTCGTATCCCGGTCAGATTCTGACATGCTCTGCTGAACTCCCTGGAAGGTCTCCTGGCCTGCACGTATTCTGTACTACACTGCTCGCCCTTCAAACACGAGTAAATAAGCTGCCAAACAGAATAAATGCCTTTCTGAGATTTTACAATACAAGAAAAACCAGAAGGAGGGCCGCTGCTACCAATATGAAAGCAAGGCTGACCTCAGGCGAGTAAGAGAGCATACCTTTCTGATCCGTACCAGAGCTGTAGTTCTGAATCCTCCCAGAGATGGGGGTCTCCCTCGGTACCCACAGGTGGATTTTCCCAGGTTTCGGTACCAATTGTAATCCGTGCGCCATCTTCCAGCCAGCAGGAACTCATGTGGACACACAGGATCCTCCTATAGCAGGCTTTATTGCAGCCGAAATGGAAGGGAAGACCCCGATAACAAAAGGATATGTCCTTAAATACCTATTAGGTCGGCGTGTTGGCGTGTACCTCTGTGATTGGCTAGCAGAGCTCAGGAGAATATGACGTCTTGGGATGCGTCACATGTAGGCTGGTTCAAGGGACTCTGAGCATGCTCTGAACACTTGTTTACTAGTTAAGTGGGGTGAGTCCGGGCTGATGTCGGCACCATCTTCCAATGGCGGCGGTGTGATAGTGCGTGATGACGTTGGCACACCACACCCAATGACGTTGGTGCACCACAGTCAAAGATCAAGTAACCATAGGTGTGTGGGTTTATTTCTGGGTCTTCAATTCTATTTCACTGATCTTCTTGGCTGTCTCTGTACCAATACCATGCAGTTTCTATTTTTTTTTTTATCACTATTACTCAGTAATACAGCTTGTTGTCACAGATGGTGATTCCCCAAGAAGTTCTTTTATTGTTGAAAATAGTTTTTGCTATCCTCAGTTTTTTTTTTTTTATTCCAGATGAATTTGAGAATTGTTCTTTCTAATTCTATGAAGAATTGAGTTGTAATTGTGATGAGGATTGCATTGAATCGGAAGATTGCTTTCAGCAAGATGGCCATTTTTACTATACTAATTTTGCAAATCCATGAGAATGAGAGATCTTTCTACCTTCTAAGATTTTCTTCTATTTCTTTCTTCAGAGACTTGAAGTTCTTGTCGTACAGATCTTTCACTTGCTTGGTTAGAGTCATACCAATGTATCTTATATTATTTCTGACTATTGTGAAGGGTGTCATTTTTCTAATTTCTTTCTCAGCCTGTTTATCTTTTGAGTATAGGAAGGCTACTGATTTGTTTGAGTTAATTTTATATCCAGCCATTTTTGCTGAAGTTGTTAATCAGGTTTAGGAGTTCTCTGGTGGAATTTTTGGGGACACTTAAGTATGCTATCATATCATCTGCAAATAGTGATATTTTGACTTCTTGCTTTCCAATTTGTATCCCTTTGACCTCCTTTTGTTATCTAATTGCTTTAGCTAGAACTTCAAGTACAATATTGAATAGATAGTGAGAGAGCTGGCAGCCTTGTCTAGTTCCTAATTTTAGTGGGATTGCTTCTCCATTTAGTTTGATATTGGCTACTGGTTTTCTCTATATTGTTTTTACTATGTTTAAGTATGGGCCTTGAATTATTGATCTTTCCGAGACTTTTAATATGGAGGGATTTCATTTTTTGTCAAATACCTTTTCAGCATCTAATGAAAGAATCATATGGCTTTTTTTCTTTAAGTTTGTTTATGTAGTGGATTACATTGATGGATTTCTGTATATTAACCATCCCTGCATTCCTGGGATGAAGCCTACTTGACTGTGGTGGATGATCATTTTAATGTCTTCTTGGATTCTGTTTGTTTGATTCCTGAGTTTATTTTCTGCTGTCTACTCCTCTTGGGTCTATTTGCTTCCTTTTGTTCTAGAGCTTTCAGGTGTGCTGTCAAGCTGCTAGTGTGTGCTCTCTCCACTTTCTTTTTGTAGGCACTTAGAGCTATGAGTTTTCCTCTTAGCACTGCTTTCATTGAAGACACTATCTTTTGACCTCTGCCTTGAAATGTGTGTCACATACCCCATTGAATATGTGTATACACCACACATACACACGGCACATGTGATTTAAAAGGTAAAATCATGTCCGGATTTTTTTTCATCCTCAAATGGTAAGGTATGGAATTCATAGAGGTTTAGTCTGGTTTTTAAGCTCAGTATTTCAACATTCAATGGTAGAAAGTTTCAAAAACAAGTCTTAAGAGGAGTAGACAGCAGGAAATAATCAAACGCAGGGATCAGATAATCAGAATCCAAGAACACATTAAAACGATCATTGACCACCATCAAGTAGGCTTCATCCCAGGGATGCAGGGATGGTTAAATACACAGGGAATGTGCTATAGCATAGCAGCCATGAATCTCCTTCAACAATTGACTCAGACCTGTGCTTTTGTGAGAGGTTTTTCACATATCGCTCTCGCTTGTATGTTGTATGGAAGTTAGCACATCTTAGATTTAAAAAAAAAATGTTGAGAAGCATGGTCATCCAGTTAAAAGAATTAAATTTTGAGGGAATGACCTTTCCAAGCTAGTGAATGTAAAATATCGAGGTTGGTCAAGAAAAAACAAATAGTTGGCACATCGGGAAATTGGAATATTTAAAAATATGCCTGGAAGAGCTAAATGACCTTTACTTTTTCTCACTAAATATAAAATGCTCACCTGCATCCAGATTGCACATTTGTGCAGAACTTGATTCATGCTGTTCAAGCATTTAGACTTAAGGCATTTGACTGGCCAAAATTCACAGCATTAAAACAGAGGGAAGTTTGCCATGTTCAAATTTTTATCTGTCTCTCTAATGTTCAAGGGTGGAAAATAAACAACAACAACAACAACAACACACACACACACACACACACACACACACACACACACAATCTTGAGTAACAAAGCACAAAGCAGCTGTTACTTTTCAATTGTAAATGTACATTGTAGTAAATGGAATGTACCTTCTACCATATTCATATTTGGCAATAGAACTCGGGGTTATGTCAAAGAGCCATGCACTTCCACACCATGAAAACAATCACGTAAGAGATAGTAATATAGAGATAGATAGATAGGTAGATAGATAGATAGATAGATAGATAGATAGATAGATAGATAGGAGCTGGGTATGTTTGCTCACACTTTCAGTCTTAGCACTTGGGAGGAAGAGGCAGATGGATTTCTGTGAGCTCAAAGCCATCCTGATCTATATGGTGAGCACCAGAGTAGCTAGGCCTACATAGAGACATCCTGTCTTAAAACAAAAACAAAACAAAAGCAAAAAGAAAGACTAAATGGGTTTGTGGGAAGAGAAGGAAGGAAGTTTGTGATGTGTGTCTGGACTTGGCTGGCATGTGTGGTCTCTGATGTGTGATCTCTGGTCATTCTGTTTTCTTCAGGATGTAAAGATCCCAGAGGCACCTTATGTTAGGTCTTTTTATCACTCTCTGTCCTGAGAAGACTTCCTGGAGAAAGGATTTATGTCACTCTTCTTTTCTGCATCTAGTCAGATAATAGAAGCTATGAGAAAGTGTCTTTTTACATACCTTGAATTGCAAATGTTGTTGGGCTTAAAATAATTTGCATGCCAACTCTAAACTTTAAGTGGGCCCCCAAATCTCATCTAGTGTTTCAGACCTTTTCTTGGGAATATTATAAAATTAACATTTTCATTTGTACCCAGAAAATAATTTTTATTGACTCTGTAGAAAAGAATTTGAAAATCATTTTTATAAAAATCAAATTAAGATTCCTGCTGTATCCTAAGGTCTATAATTGAAGTTGAGTGGGTTCTGATTTTTCAGCATGTTGCTTTTCCTTGTATGTTATTTCAAATATTTCAAAGGTTTTAGAAGGGAAGGGGGGAAGTGTCATACAGACAATTGGAAGAAATGCTCATATTGCTTGATGAGTTCAAAATTTCTCTTCTTTAATTGTTTAACTTTTCCTTTTCTTTTTTTCCTTCCTTCCTTCCTTCCTTCCTTCTTTTTTCTTTTTTTCTGTTTTTGAGACAAGGTCTCACTATGCAATCTTGGATGGCTTGGAGCTCACTGTGTACAACAGGCTCCTTTGAACTCATAGATATCTGAGTATTGGGATTAAAGGCCTGTACCATCTCTGCAGGCCAATTTATTTTCCTTTTATATTATTCAAAATAGTGTCAGTATGACAAAATAAGTATAAAAATAATGATGTTATCAGGCAAGAATAGGTAAAAACAGGGAAGCATACTTAATGACCATTTGTGAGCCTGTTAGTTTCAATCCTTTCAAATGAATACTAAGGTATTATTGACATTTTGAAAATATGGGAAGATTTATAATTTTTATATTTGTAAGGTTTCTTGTGGAGTTCATATTCTGCTACTAATTAATAATGCTGCTTTCAAAGAACTTGTACCCATTAGGACAATATATTATAAAAAAAACTGAGGATATTTTTATAATCTGTATAGTTTAGTTTCCCTTTTTTTCCATCTTTCTTTCTTTTCTTTCTTTCTTTTTTGGTTCTAAAAATTGACTCTATCATGGCCTCTTTTTAAAATCCCTAGAGAGAAGACTGAAGGAGCTGAAGGGTCTTGCAACCCCATGGGGAGAGCCACAATACCAACCAACCAGAGCTCCCAGGGTCTAAACAGCTAGACTGGGAACACACATGGAGGGACCCATGGCTCCAGCTGTATATGTAGTGTGTGATAACCTTGTCAGGCATCAATGGGAGATGAGGTCCTTGGTCCCTTAAAGGCTGGATGCCCCAGTGAGGGGGAATTTGAGGGCCAGGAGATGGGAGGGGATGTATGGGTGGGGGCATGCACACATAAAAATTGGAGGATGGGGGAGGGAATAAGTGGTTTCTGGGGGAGGGGATGGAGAAAGGGGATACCATCTGAAATGTAGATGAATAAATTATCCAATACTACTACTACTACTACTACTACTACTACTACTAATAATAATAATAATAATAGTAGTAGTAGTAGTAGTAGTAGTAAGCAGATAGTGGAACTGGCTATCACAGTCCAGCATTTGAGACTTTTTGTCAGCAATTTAATATTACTCATATTACTGGGACTTATAATTGTCAAGGACAGGAGACAGTGGAAAGGGTCCATGGAGCTTTAAAACAATATCTTCATAAAATAAAAAAGGAGAAATTATATCCCCATATACCACAGATTTATTTAAATCATGTTCTTTTTATTTTAATATTTTTTTTTTTTAAAAAAATTTGGATGCCAAAGAATGTTTTGCTCAGCGCCTATGGCACTCTACAACTAGACATACTTATTCATAGGTGAAAGGGAACTATCAATTTACTGGCATATGGCATGATCCCAATCAGGCATCTTTGTATTTTTTCTGCAGGATGCTGAAGAAGCATAGTTCCTGACAGAGTGATGGGTGAGACATACTTATGCCAGGACAAAGAATAATGCTGACCTGTGAGCTTGCTGAGTGCCCTGATAAAGGTGCCTGGGAAGCTGTATTGGATATATATTACTAAGAGGCAGGCGGATTTCTGAGTTAGAGGCCAGGCTGGTCTACAGAGTGAGTTTCAGGACAGCCAGAGCTACATACATACACGGAGAAACCCTATCTCGAAAAACCAATGGAAAAAACAAAACAAAACAAAACAAAACAAAACAACAACAAAAAAAAAACCAAAAAAAAATTACTAATGTGTTGAGTATACAAGAGGATTTAGATAGACATTTGGAACAATAGATTGATGCTTTTTATCCTATTCAAATTATTGGGAGGAGGTTCACAGTTTAAGAGTAAGGAGCCATCTCCAGTGTCATACCAAATACCATTGGATTTGTGTTAGTTCTAAAATTTACAATGGTAGTCATTATAGTTAAGAAAAAGTCCAGACACTTGCAGTGCATTTGACATAATTCTAACATCACTTGGGATTTTTTTTTTAACTTTTCATAGTGAGCTTATGAATTTAATGAATGCTCCTCTGCTGAGTGTTGATGCATCAGATACTGCTGATAAAATTACCCATGGCCTGAGGTCAGTATTTCTCTTTTGCTCAAGCTTCAAGAATGGCATATATAACTTGATCATGCTGGCCCTTTTTGTCCTAGGAATACTTTTATTCCTGCCCATCATGTTAAAGTCTGCCTTAACAACATCAACATGTTGGCAGCCAAAATACATGGCTTGAAACTTAAAATGGACCCCCAGAGAGCGTTATTAAATTAGCAAGCTGGCAACCCAAGAATGGGTAAGATTTTGCACAGAGACTTACCAAGCTAAGACAGAAGTGCATTGCTTTTGGTAATGCATATTCCACAAAGGGTAAGGAAGGCATTCTTGTCAGAAAGACTTAAGACAGGCTCAGTCTTGTTTACGAAATAAAGGGGGAGAGGCAAAGAGCTTTGGGGGCTGCTTGGCAAGAATCTAACATGGATCAAGGACAAGGAAATGAGCTGCTTGGCAGGAATATGACATTAGCCAAGGACAAGGAAGTGGGCTTCAGACAGGAATCTGACATTAGTCTAGAACAAAGAAGTAATTTCAGGCAAGAATCTAAATCTTAGACTAGAAGGAAGAAGTAATTTCAGGCAGGAATATAAATCTTAGGCTAGAACAAGGAAGTAGGCTTCAGACATGAAAATGACTTTGGGCTAGGACAGGGAAGTAGGCTCAGATACATTGGTCATCCTGATAAGCCCTTAGAAACAGTGATAACAGGAGTGTTCACGAAACTTAGTTTAGTGTCTTGTTTGTTCCTTGACTATTTGCATCTATTGTATTGCTAGTTCCTCAACCTAGAAATGACGGTAATATTTGCATGTAATTAAAATGGTATAAAAACTAAAGTAAAAAAAAGGGAGGGGCATGGGATAGGGGGGTTTCTAGGGAGGGGAAATGGGGAAAGAGGATGGCATCTGAAATATAAATTAATAAAATATCCAATAAAAATGTTTAAAAAATAAAATCCCTCTCACAGAGAGATAAATACCTTCTACCCTTCTTTGTAAATTCCCAGCAGGAATCCACAAAAGTTCACTCTGGGGAACCAATAACTTCACTGAGTTTCCTTGCAGAGCATAGTGATCAGTTACAGGATTGTGCACACCAGAAAGCCACACCAGAAAGTTGACCCAGCAGAGACATTAGCTTTCACACAGCTGCGTAGGTAAAGCCTCCCTCCCTTAGTTTTCTTGGGTCCATATATTCTAGTCCCTTTTCAAAACCATATGCGATTAGGGCAGGTGGGAAGGAGTATCAGTATACTGAGGTGAGAGTTCTCTGACTCCTCCCATTCTTCTGTGAGAGAATATAAACAAACAAGAAACCCAGCTGGGATGACCTTTTGATATTGAGAACAGATGAATGCCCAATGATAGGGTTTGTTCAGTTTGGAGGTTAGTTCTGTGCAGCAGCCACTCATCTCCTAAGCATATTTTCCACCAGTAATCTAATCTTCCAGCCCTAAGAGTAGGTCTTTAAGCTAAGTATACAACGAAGTGATATATCAATAAAGAAAAAGCTATTAAAGACCAAATTAGTGTGTTTGTGTATGTATGTGTGTTAATGCTGACGATTTTGAGCCAAGTGTATCATATATGTTAAGCACTCATTCTACTACTTGGTTATATACACCCCACTTCTTCATATAGTTTCATCTTTAAACTATGTAAGAAATATAAAGACATATTATTGGCTTTCACAATGTAGTTATTAACTATATATACTCTTTAGATTAAGAAAGGGATGGAATTTGTTAATTTTTCTTATATATAGAAGTTGAAATTCATTATCAGTGTTATATTTTCAAAAGGGGAACATTGATCAAAACAATTAGATCCCACAGCATAATAACATTACTGTTTTTATGATCTATAAAAGAAATTTAAAAAGAATTAGGGTTTGGATAGGAGACTGTTTGATATCTACAAGACAATTGAAAGGCCCTAATAAAAACCTGAAGAAGTTGTTATTTATGATTGAAAATGAAGTAATTAAAATTAGGACATGATATATTTATATTGCCATTTATATTGCCCTCTTTCAGCTCTATAGTCCTTCTAATCTCTTTTGAAAGATTCAGTGACAGAGCGTAGAGTTTATTACAAAGTAAGACAGAACCTTTTCATGAGGTAAGAGTAGAGAGAGACAACATCCCTTGCCCTAATATTCATTTGAAACAAGCTTCGTATTAATTTTAAACACTCTAGAGTTAGCATTCTGTCTAAGCTTCGACCCACAGTTACCTAGGAACAGCCAGGTAGGCCTGACCCACTGTAAAAGGGGCTGCTTGCCCCCTCCTTGCTCTCTTGCTTTCTCACTCTACTCTGTCCCCTCACTCCTTTCCCTTTCTCTCCCCATTCCTTTCCCCACTCTCTATCCAAGTTCTCATGGCCAGTCTCTACTCCTCTACTTCTCTACTCTCTTTCTCTGCCTCTTAACTCCCCTCCTCATGCCCTTAATAATTTTTATTCTCTACGGTGCATTCATGTGGCTGGTTCCTCAGGAAGAAGGGATGCCTTGGCATAGGCCCTCTGAGGCACCTCCTTCCCCCATACCTTACCACACCTCCAGAGAACATATTCCTTCCTCTCTTTATCTTTTTAAAAACACACCATCTAGTGTAGAGAAACTTTCCCTGAAAGTCTCTCTCTCTTTTTTTTTTCTGTGCAGAAGATTGACAACCTCATTTGGATGAATACCTACAAGAGAGATCAATGAGATGTCTTTGTTATTCTTCAGAAAGCCTCTGGCCAGATTGTATTTCTAATTTCTTTTTGTGACAGAGAACTTTAGCAATATAATTACGAAAGAGAAGCATCATTTGGAGCCATAGTCTAAATGTACTGTCCATTGTAATGGAGAATAGATGCCAGCAGGAGTTTGAGGCATTTGGTCACATTCTATCCACAGACAGGAAGCAGAGAGAGATGGAATCTGGTGCTACACTTTCTTAGTCATTCTCATTCAGATTGAGATCCCAGCCCATGAGATGGTGCTCACAGTCAAGGTAAGTCTTCCCTTCTCATTCAAGGTTCTATGGAAAGACTTTAACACACATGCTCCAAAGTTTGTTTCAAATGTGATCCTGAAACTTGTCAACTTGAAAATGAATATTGACCACCACAATAATCCAACAACTTTATATGCAGTTCAGGATGGACTGTTCCCATGCAGTGCCAGAAACAAGACTCAGATATCATTTTTTGATCAATACTAATCCTATAGTTTCAGATTCTATTTTTAAAATATGCTGGGGGGGGGCATCTATCCAATGACTTTCAATACTCTAATATTGGCTTAGTTACTTTTCTATTGCTATGATAAGATACCATGACTGAGGGAACTCATAAAAAGGACCATTTAAATTTAAATTGAGGTTTATGGTTTCTGAAGGTGAGAGTCCATGATGGTAGAACAGAGGGATGATAGCAAGAAGAGCTGAGATCTTATTTGGAGGCATTGAGTGACTGGGAATCGCACCAGTGTTTTGAAACTTTAAAACCTGCTACCCAGTGACATATCTCCTAATCCTTCTCAAAGAGTTCCACCAACTAGGGACCAAGTATTCAAACATAAGCCTATGGGGGCCATTCTCATTCAAACCACTGCAGGACTCTAATGATCTACCTGACTATCCAGCCTTATGTTATATGTCTTAGACCTCATGTTAATGTTATCCTGCCTCATAATTATTATTCTGTTTTGTGACAAACAAAATAAGAGAAAACTAATCTTTAAAAATCTAATTCAGTGTCCCTAGAGAAAAATATTGTCAAGTAAGAAAGAGAAGTGGTTATTTACAGAGAATTTCTTCATGACTCACTCCAAATCAAAACAGAATGCATAGAGTTGAGATCCATCTTCATAGTAATACTTGTACTCTGAGTTCTGAGAATTGGACTCCCAATCTGGCCTCCCGTGGGTTTTTAATTAGTTCTAAATGACTCTTTCTCCTACCCCCAAAGCAACATGTAAACTGAAGCAAGAGAAGCATTATTTTATAATTCCTTAAATATAGAAATACTGAGAGACTACAAAATTTCATTTTTAAGAATTTATCTTGAGAGGATATGATTAACATGAGATATTGGAGAACCATATATGCTCTTGAAACAAACTTCAAGGCAAAAGGTCTGGCTCCTCTGAACCCAATAAGCTGGGTTAGGCCACTACTTCCAGATGACAAGGAATCATAGAAACATAAAGAAGTGATTCAGCCTCTACATTGCATGGGGAAGAACAATGACTGGTTGTGGTGACACCATGTGAAGTGGGTTTAGCCTAACTTTACTTGTGTTATAATGTTAATTTTGATCCTCAAAACTGTTTACGTTAAGTGTTTGCATGTAAGATACTGAGGGACCCTGACCCCAATTGGCTCTGATTGTCAAATAAAAATATCAGCATCTAATGACTAAGCAGGACAGATAGAGGCTGGACTTTGGGATTCTTGGGCTTGGGAGGGAGGAGAGGAAAAAAGCAAAATCTCCACGAGAAGGGTGTAAGACTAAACAGCCATGTAAGAATTCGGGTAAGTGACTCTAGTGGCCACTTCCTGGATTGTGTCTGGGGTAGCAGACATGAAATATAGATTTTAAAGGATATTAACTCTGGAATTCCAGAGGGGAATGTTTGTTAGCCATGGGAAGGATTAGAAATGCCCAACCATTAAGCTAGTCAAGGCATGTTAAAATTAACTGGTGTGTGTGTGTGTGTGTGTGTGTGTGTGTGTGTTATTTGGGAATACAGATAGCTCTTAGGTGGGTGAGCAAGTGCAACCTGTCCAGAGCACAGAGTAGGCTAATTTCTGCTATTACCAAGTCTGTCTTTGTGATGTTGACATAAAAATTTGGTTTAAATAAAGGAAGAACTGGGAGAAAGAACAAAAAGTTTGCATAATTAAACAGGTTTAGTTTGAACTCTGTCTGGTTGAACATTGTCTCTTATTGTTCTTCAAGGTCATCTAAAATTGTTAACCATGTCATTGCTGGAAAGGAGCAATCTACCTCATAGAAAATAGTGAGTTTGATTGACATTCTCAACATCATAGATAATTGTCTTCATCTGGGGTTAAGTAAGGATGGGATTGGTAGTTTGTCCTCTGGCACATATCTCTTTCTGGAATTCAAAGTGATAGCAAGTTTCAACAATGACTTGTCTTTGGACCTTCTGCTTCAAAAGAGATAAAGTTGGTTAGTGAGATAGACATCCTCTCGTACTTGTTAATCATGTTTGTGAAGAGTCAAGAACTCTGAGCCAAAATAAAACAGACAAATGTAAAGAGAAGATTCACTAGGCTTCCTCATGATTTTAGTCATCTTGTTATCCCAAGTGAGAATTCAATGGTTTCTAACAGAGTATAGTTTAAGTGCTTGTTACATTTCAAGTTTTAAAAAGTGACTGAAAATGTATTTCCACACAATAGGAGAACACTGAGTTATTAAAAGTAAACCTTCTAGATGGTGGTGTCATATGCCTATAATCCCAACCCTTAGGAGGTAGAGGCTGCAGGATCAAAAGTTCAAGATGACTCTCAGTGACACAGAGTTTGAGAATTGCCTGAATTACATTAGATACTGTCTCAAAAACAGCAATAAATAAATAAATAAATAAATAAATAAATAAATCACACTGGTGATAAGAAAATGAAAGGAATATATATTTATCTATATTATTCTCCCTTCCCATCCCCTATTTAGACCAGGATTTCGGGAAAGAAACAATTAGTGGTACTTGAGTTACTAGAGTCTGTGTCTTGGTACCTTGGACCACGTTTTTAAATGGCAGAGACGATCAGAGTCATTCCCAACAAACTACCCCAATAGCAAAAGGCATAAAACAAAGATTTATCCAATGTGGCCACCTTGGGAAGAGAGGGAAAGAGATATAACCATAGTTAAAGACTGTTTTCAGTATCCTCACATGATGCTTTGGTTCAATTAAGTGAGGGATAAAAACACATAGCTATGCCATTTAGGTCAGGTAAAGGTTTAATTACAGACATGGTTGACCCATCATCACATAAACTCCAGTCTCTCCTGCAAGCTAGTAGACAGGTTGTTGGAATCAAGTGACAGCTCTCCCTAAGAGACAAATTCCTCCTGTGACCAGCAAGAGACATCATCCTTCTCTCAGCATGAGTTGTAAGAAAATCCGATTTCTTGGAGACCATTTTTTAAAATGTCTGATAGTCAAAAGCAGGGATGAATAAATATCTCTTTAGAATGTCGTCACTCCTGCTAGATGGGTTACATTGGCATATCAAGTTTGGTTGTTCAATGGTGACATGTCTCCAGGGGAGAGTTTACCCATGACTGACTGCTGAGGACATGGCCCTCAGAATGCATTCATGCTTCTGTTGTGGATGTTGTTATGCAGACCTGAAGTAATATATTGTCAGCTTGACAAGACTTGTAAGAATTAATTTACGCAAACATCAAGATTGATGATCTTCCTAACTTCTTTGGGAAGGCCCTGAATTTGTTACCATGGTTATTTGCATAGCAGGATGTACCTACACAATCAGTCCCCCATAGAAACCATGAACTGGCATTCCAGCAGGCTTCCCTAGGCACATATTCTTTACATTAGCTCTAGTACTGCACACCAAGGGAAAGGCAGATCTTATTAAAGTATAAAAAGGCAAGAGTTTCATAGCTCTCATCTGAATTCCCTAGCCTGCTTTTAATGCATACCCTCTTCCTGTTGCTCTTGCCCTACTGTTGTGGTAAACCTTAGCTTAGAATATAACCTGTTCCTCAGTCTTGTAAGTCCATCTAGTGAATGAGACAACAAAAGGTATTAGACAGATTCAGCAAAGCATACGTGATTTGTTCCACCATCACTTCTGGGCCAGGTAGTTGTTTCACATCGCATCTTCTGTTTTCTACCAAGATGAGTTTTGATATTTTTTTGTATTCATATATTTAACACCATTGCTGGACAGCTAGGCCACAAGGCTCATTGGAAAGGCCTAGTCTCTATCGGGAGTTGAGTTTTTGTGCTTCAGCACCTCCAGCCGAAGGTGTGTGCTTCAACACCTCGGCAAGTTTACTATAGTGAACCAGACAGTGACATAAACAATCTGAAGATGTTCATTCTGAATTCAGGAGCTAACACCAGAGAAAGTTCCAAGCTAGCAACTGTGAATATGAGTGATGCCAAGAACGTGGACAACCAGAGGACATGAACAGAAAGAAGGCGGTGTGAGGGTGCTGCTGTTGCTGTTGGCTACACTGCTGCTTGTGGCCCTTGGTGTCAATTGATGTGGACAGTTATTCAGGAGGCGTAGTCACAAGTAGTCATTTATAAGTGCACTTATCCAATAGCTTCTCTTGCCTAGACATCCAATGCTTTCCTCAGCATTTGCTTCTGAATCTGCTTCCTTTACCTTTGGCTTTTCCTCTTGGGAAGCAATTTTCAG
Organism: Rhabdomys pumilio; assembly: GCA_030674055.1. NCBI lineage: Eukaryota > Metazoa > Chordata > Mammalia > Rodentia > Muridae > Rhabdomys > Rhabdomys pumilio. The sequence continues at coordinate 148,946,692 of JANHMN010000001.1, forward strand.
ACTGTGACTCATTTGTTGACCCTTTCTAAGTTGGACAGAAATTTCATACACTGGTCTCATATTGTATCACCTAGTCCTACAACTGTAATTGAAAGAATTCGTTTTTCAAATTCGGTTTTAGGAAGACTGCACTTTGAATGGTAAAGGTGATTGATAATTATTGTTCTTAAATGTTATTAATACTTTTTTTTTGTTTTTTTCGAGACAGGGTTTCTCTGTGTAGCCCTGGCTGTCCTGGAACTCACTTGGTAGACCAGGCTGGCCTCGAACTCAGAAATCCGCCTGCCTCTGCCTCCCAAGTGCTGGGATTAAAGGCATGCGCCACCACCGCCTGGCTATTAATACTTTTAAAGATATTAGAAGAGATATATAAGGTGAAATGGACTAACATGTCCTACCCTGTGTGGCTTGAAGAACATAAATCCTATTAAAGATGTTTTGGTAGCTTTTAACATTAGCAGGTCACCAATCATCCTTATTTCAGAAAATTCTAATTTAGTTCTCAGATTGATTGAAAGCACCAGACTCTTATCTTCTAATATATTCTTTCTTTTCTTCAGTTTAAAAAAATCAACCTAACCATAGTTTATGTCAACTTGCCTGAAGTCAAAATCATCTGAGAGGAAAACCAAAAAACTCAGTTAAGAAAATACCTCCATAAGATCAACCTATAGACAAGCTGGTAGGGCACTTTCTTGATTAGTGATCAATGAAAGAGTGTATAGTTCATTGTGGGTGGTGCCATCCCAGGGCTAGTAGTCCTGGGTCCTATAAGGAAACAGGCTGAGCAAGCCGTGAGTAACAAGCCAGTGAACAGCATCCCTTTACGGCCTCTGCATCACACCTACAGGTTCCTATCCTGTTTAGCTCCTGTTCAGACTTCCTTTGATAATGAACTGTGATATATAAGTGTAAGCTGAATAAAGTCTCCTCCCACTCCCCTCTACCCCATCCCCCAATCAACCTGACTGAATAGTCAGTAAACTGAAGAATACCGAATTAGTACAATGTCATAGGCTCGTAGCAAGACTCTTTCTAAATAGAGCTAGAATTCCAGTTCATTGTACACAAATATTACCATCCTCACCTCCTTTTTGTGGTGTTCCATGTAAGCCTAGATGAAAAGTTGTCAATATCTTCATTCTACATTCTTCAGCTTATACAGTTTTGAGTAGCTAAAGAGATTAGATAGTGCTAAAAGAAACTGCAGTCTTTACAAAGAATTGTAAAGCTGTCTCAACAGAATATTGGAGTAAGAATGTCTTAGGATAAGTACTCATTGATCTGTCGTTCACTAAGATTTGGTGAATTTCAGCATAGACTAGAAGTGAGGCGAAGCATATTCTGTAGAATTTTAAAAGGTTATATTCTTACTGCGAACAGCAAAATACTTTAAAAATTGTTCAAGGGCTTATGAAATTGCTTAGGAGGTAAAGACACTTGCTAAAAATCCTAGCAACTTGAGTTTGGTCCCTAGGACCTATATCATAGAAGCAGATAATTGATTGCTACAAAATGTCCTCTGATGTCCACATTACACCGTGGCATGAACTCTCTCTTACATGCATTAATCAATTAATACATTCTACATTCCTAGCCTTTGGCCAATCTTCTCCAAGCATAGCATACCCTGTTGTCCGGCACAGCATTCTTTTCAGAGTTGTATTATAGAGTAATAATAAGTTCTGTTTTCCATCTATTCACATCATCCAGATGTTCTACAGAGGTCAGAATGCAATGTATATTAAATGTCAGGTTTTTCCTCACTATTTGTAAAGATTCCGTGACTAAATCCATGCAATACGTTTAGCACATTGCTTGGTGAATAGCTATTCTTCCCCTCCCAACCTCCCCTCTTCATCTTCCTGTGAAATTTTTTTTCCTGAGGCAACAACAAGGAAGAACTTCATGACATGAGGGGAAACATAACTTGAAAGACCTGATTTTGGCTGGAAAATGGTAATTTTATTTACAGCCTTCTTCAAAATATTCCTTTTCCTTCATTTATCAAAATTTCCAACATACAAGACCTTCTGATCTAAAAAGAAATGATAGGACCAAGTCTTGCGAGGGACTTCCAAAACTTGGTAGTTTCACGTTGTGAGGTGTTCCTTAATTCAACTCTTTTATTGTGTTTCATTTATCGTGTGTGTTGGGGGATATTTGTGCTACAGAACTCAAGTTGGAGGACGACTTGTGCACTTAGTACTCTTCTTCAAGGATTGACCCTAGGTTGTCAGGCTTGGGAACAAGCCTTTAGCTGCTAATGTCGATGCTTAGTTTCAAGAGCTTCACCTGGTCTTGCATGGAAGAAGCTATAGTCACCTGACTGAGTTTTCAGACTCCAGACCATTGCAAGTGAACAATTTTTCCTATCTCCTCTAGAAATGTCCAGGAGTTGGCAGGAGGTCTTGAATACCACAGTACTATGAAGAATACGTGAGAACTGAAAGGTACATTAAATCAAATGGCTGGTGGTCAGATGTGCTTGTCCATATCCCAGAGGAATAAAGACTAGATTAGCAATAATCACCAGTATGCAGAGCTGTCATGTATGCTCTAACAGATGGCATTATTAGCTGTCTTGAAAGACTAGATTTTCCCTTCAATGTCATTGCTGCAAGAGCCATGTGTCAGGCAAACTCATGTTCACTTACCATCAGGCTGCTCCTAGGACTTTGAACCTGAGCAGTTGCAGATGGCTAGTTTCAACCAAGAGAATATGAACAGAATTATCTGTCATTCTTTGAAAGTGACAATGAGAAACCCCACTCTGAGCTTCCAGACTTCTTTCTATTATGGTTATCATTTGGTAATGTTTAGATTGGTGGGCAGATGAAGTACAATGGCTTCCTAGAGTAAGATTTAGAACTGTGAGACCATAGAGGAAATATGCTATTTTATTAAGGCAAACATGGTGGATTGAATAAGAATGGCCCCCATAGACTCATGCATATGAATGTTTGGACCATAGGAAGTGCAACTGTTAGGAGGTGTGGCCTTATTGAAGGGGGCATATCACTGTGGAGGCAGGTTTTGTGGAGGTGGACTTTGAAGTCTCATAAACACAAGCTAGGCCTAGTGTGGTAGTCTCCTTCTCCAGCCTGTGGAACAAGATATAGAACTCTCAGCTCCTTCTCCAGCACCACATATATCTGCATGCTGCCTTGTTTCCTGCCATGCTGATAATGGACTAAACCTCTGAAACTGTAAGCCACTCTCAATTAAATGTTTTCCTTTGTAAGAGCTGCTGTGGTCATGATGTCTCTTCACAGCAATAAATAAAAGACAGAAATGGGTACTAGGGACTGAGATATTGCTAGACCAGGTTTTTGTTTGGAGGAATTTGGACTTTGGCATCTTAGATTAGAAAAGCAGTTAAATGCTTTAAGTGGGTTTTAATGGGCCATTTTTGTAGGAGTAGGGAAGACAGTGGTCCGGAGGATGCTTTGAACTGTGGGGGTCTAGCTCAAGATGCTTCAGAGGAGAATTGCTTTGAAGTGGTAATGAAAAGGACCCCTCAAAATTGGCTGAATAGAATCTGAAAAAAAGTAATTCTTATATTTTTCAGCTTATATGTTCTACTTCCAACTAATCTGGTAATTTATAAAAGATTCTTTTTTCAGAAACACATCTGAACTGCATACATGAACTTAAGTATGTGAAGAAGGAATGAACCATGGGGGCCATTTTAGTATTAATGTTGTAGGATAAGTATATTAACTCATAAGGGATAATGTCCTTTTGCATCAAGTAGATTTGTATTTTAGCTGATCCACTTTTTTCTGTGACTTTTCTCATGTATTGTTTTAAACTTCCTTCATTTGTGACAAGGGAAAAGTATCAGTACCTAGCCAGTAGGATTATAGGAAACAATGAAAAAAGAACATGTGTGAAGATTTTAATGGGCAGTCACCTTACAGAAGCACACAACCGGTTTCTGTTGTGTTTATGTCGCCATGGTGGCAGTGCCTTCAAATCCACACAAGCATAATAATTTCACACTAAGTAACTACAGTAACTCTCCAAGTCTCAGAATAAATAGAAGATAACTTTATGTGCCTTATAAGGTGACAATGATGAAATATGAAGTCTTAATCTTCTGGATATCTTTGATATGTATGTGTGCCTCTATTCACCTCTTTCAACAGGAATCAGTGGTCAGCTATTAGCACCTGTCTTTCATGCTTGGAAGATTTGTGGGTTTGGTGGGTTTTTTTGTTTTTGTTTGTTTGGTTGTTTTTTTTTTGTTGTTTTGTTTTGTTTTTTGTAAAAGAGGCAGTAATTTTTTATCGTCTTGTGTAGTAGAACTCTACTTATCTGAAGTGATAAGAAAGTAGAAAATGGCCTAATTATTTTTGAGATAGCTGTTTTTATTTTTAAAACCTATAGGTAACATGCAAGAGTAGGTACAGGCACCATCTCCTATCTCCTGTGTGCCATTTGGTTCACAGTCCCTTGATTGCTATCTTGTGGCGAATTTTTCTGTTTATAGCTTTAAAACTGCTGTCTGGGAGACAGTCTTCTGTTTCTAACCTTAAGATGGCTGTCTAGTGGCTTTGCTCCCCATGGTTTGTCATGCAGCTTGACGGTACATTGGAGAGAAATACAATTAGCTAACTATGCGCCTGCTCCGTGTACAGTCTTATGAATGTAACTTGAAGTATGACATATATCTCAAGGCTTGTGGTGAAATAGCTTGAGAACAAAGATTTTTTTATGGAGTCTTGCCTTGTAAAAATAAACCTTTAAATATTTTATATAGTTTATTTTCTCTATATCTTTACGTATATGTGTGTATATGCATATTGTATATGTATCCCACCATAGGAATTTAAAATAAAATATGTGTAACTTTAAGTTTTTTAAGTTTAAAGCACATAATAATAGTGGGACTTTGACTTTAACATTAACTATGGCCCCTAATTTTTAGTGTATTTCTAATACCTTGCAGTTTCTCCCTCCTATAATGTCACAGTTAATTCTTTTTTGCAGATTGCTTTGGGCTTCAGTTTTTAGCCAGAATGGCTTGGAAATTCTTACACCAGGCTTGTTTTGAAGTACTGATTCTCTTCAGAATCTCAAGTTCTGGAGCCATGGGTCTGCACTTCAAATCTCAGCTTTCATTGTCATGATTTTGAATGATTGACATTGGATCTAGAGAAGATCTTACGCTACATTCCAGAAATTTCCAGTAATCATTTAACATGTTTCAAATACTAGAAAATGCATCAACTTCTTTATAAATAAGGGAATTTATATGTTGATTAGTATTGATTCATGTACCAACTTTGCCAGAAAACCAGTGAGGGTATCTGTAACATTCTTTGATATGTTAAATAGCATGGGAGGCACAATTACCAATTAGGCTTCTAGCACTCTTCAGTACAGACAGTAGGCTCTCCACATGGTTATGTTTCTGGAACATTTTGCATAGGACTGCACGGCATGTATTTCTTGAATGAAGAGAATCTAATTCTCCATTATAAGTAAGATGATCCCAAGTATTTTAAGGAGGTAAAACAGTTGAGTTTGAAGACCAGTTGTTAAGGCTCTAATGAATAATGAAGATCATAGGTAGCTGGAATCAGTGCATGACCGTAAAACAGGCTCCAATTAGATTGAAGCTTTTATTAAGCAGGTGCACATGGTTGGGTGGAAGATGAAAGAACTGGTTATCCATCAGAGGAAAAGAAGATAATTCAGATGGGAAACCCAACTCCCAGGGTTGCATGACTATAGACATTTTTTTCTGTTTGTTTTATTTTTTTTTATAAGGATGGCCAGGACTATCTAAATAATATTGCTTCCAAAAGAGTATGGTAAGTCCAAATATGCAGAATAAAGTTATATATTATAAAATGCTTAAAAATTTGATAAATATTAGAAGTAATACAAACGAGCATGGTTCTTTTGGAAATTTCAAGTATATCATAAAGCATAAGGAAGAAGTTGTTTCCTCTTTTGTTCAGTTCATTTGTGGTCTAAATGCATGATGTCCTGACATATTTCACCCTGAACACAGTTAACTGACAGTGATTGACTCAGATGAAAAGGTCAAAATATCCAAGGGTGGGTGTGAGGGTATGTACAAGTGACCATTCAAACAGAACAAGTAATTATGAAAAGAATATTTAAAGGCTATAAGTGAACTTTGTGTAATATATTGTGTTGAAACAATTTTGTTCTTGTCTCTCGATTTAGACCAGATCATATATAGTCAAATAAGAAGAGTACTTTGACAGAACAATTGTTTTCTAATAAGAAATTACTGGAACTGTAGCATTTCTACACTTTACAGGCAAAAAGGACTAACACTAAATCTTGAATAAAAAAATAAAACCAAGTGTTATGAGTATCCCATATCACTTTCCCAGAGTTCCATGGGCTTAACTCCTTAATTATCAATTGGTCTCATTCTCTCTAACCCCCCCTCCTGCAAGCATGGTGTTGCCATCTGAATTCTCTGTTTAAAAAAAAAAAGTATCTCCATGGACCGCAATGAAGATAGAGAGAAACAAAATGGTATTTGGATTCCACCTACAAAATATTTTATATTTTTTTATTCCCAGTGAAACAAACCAACCACAGTTAATTAAGCACAGCCTGTGCAGACGAGTCAATAGGCATATGCCTGGATAGTGAAAGCATATGGAGCGGATCACAGTCCAGCCAGCTGAAGGCTTCTGAAGAATCATCAATGAGGTTTCTAAGCATGAACAAAAATAAAGGCATTTTCACATCTTCAGATTATTAAATGCAGAACAAACCTTTCTCTTCCCCAACTGATTTTTTCTTATTAAAAAAGTTCTAGCACAGAAAGAACATTTGTTTCATATTTTATTGAATTTCATTTATATTAAATTAAAAATATATTTCTGACAGATTCATGTAACAAAAAGGCAGAACAGTTTTCAAATTGTTCAGCTGGGATGATCAGTACGGAATGAGGCAAAGCAGCTTGAGTTCTATACTTGCCTTGTGCACGCACAATTCTTTCCCAAGAGTCAAAAGAGGATCCTTGAGAAATACCTCAAAAAGCCTAATTACATCCATTTAAAATACATTTTCTCCCTCATTCTCAATAACAACAGAAAAAGAGGGAAAGAAGGGAAAAGAAGCTGAAGGGTTGGAGGAGAAGAAAGAATCGGGAAATTATACTAAAAATATACCTAACATTAAAAAAGTTAGTATGTGTTAAGTGCATAATCCTTCATAGATAAAATAGAAAAAAAATGAAAATTAACATTTCACCACACACAATTGGCATATCCTATTGTGTAAGCGAGTGCAGAGGTTGGACACATCACAATAGTGCTGAACACAGAATCACAGGTAATGTCAAAATGATAACTTCCAACTGAAAGAGAAACAATCACAAGCCAATTACTTATATACAAATCAACCCTAAAGACAATTATGTTCCAAATAAAGATGTTCATCAAAAAAAAAAAATCAAAGCAACACTATCTTTATTTACAAATGCAGCTAGCCATGTCTTTAACAAGCTATAAAAATACTATTCACATTTTCAAACATACAGTAGTATTTTTTGTTTGTTTGTTTGTTTCAAAAAAGGCAGCTAACTTTGAATGCTGGGATTTAAATGAAACACGGATGGCTTACCAACAAGTCATTTTCTTACAGCCCTGTCCTTTGATGAGTCTTCAGAGGAAACAGGGCTTGTTTTCTGTTTATATGTCAGGAAAATAAGGAAACAAACACAACTCTGCCTTTTCTGCAAATTGTCTCCTTTTATCACCCAAACTGATCATAGTCAACTACTGTGAGGCGTGCATGAGATGAATTTTTGAAAAATTTAATGTGATCTAGTCTTGGATTAATCTCATTTACATTTGATCTTGATCTAATGATACTCAGTGAGAAATGATCAAGCAGCCAGAGCATGTGGAGGCACACTCTTGGTGTGCAGCAATGAAGACCTTGGTGCTCGCACAGGATGAGTTGTACACAAGCCAGCCAGGAAGGTGTGCATTCAAAGTTAGCTGCCCCTTGCACAGCTGCTCAGTTTAATAGTCGACCCATTTAACAGCAGTACCAGTTTATGCTACATATTTCAAAGTACCTTACTTGAAAAGAACGGCTTACATATATCTACAGTTAGAAAATAACTTTCATAGCTGACTACCGGAGTAATTCCATAAGGGTTCTTGGAGTGCTTCGGGAGGCTGTTCCCTCACTCCCCACTCCCAGCTCCTGAGAGATCCAGAACTATACAGAGAGATGACCCTCACATTAAGGAAAATGACCCAACCACTCCATTAACTGAAAAACACTGGAAATGATACTTGAACACCAGGTTTCTGTCAATAGAGAGGGAATGTGGTTTGCTTTTCTTCCAAAGGGCTACAGGCCTGGGGAAAACAGCAACATATCAGGACTAAAAGTAGCAGTAAAGACAATGTTAAAGGACAAATTTGACTATTGCCTACAGATGCAAAAGCTTGTTTTCTTGTACTTGTATATTATTACAAATATAAACACTTTTAGTGACGTGGGGGAAAAACACACTAAAGAATTAAAAGAAAAATTTCCTCCTAAAGTAGAGAAAGAGTAGATAGAGTTCTGTCAGTCAACACGGACTTTCATTACAGTGAAACGGCGCTTATTATAAACTGGTTAGATAGATGGATGTTCCAACAAAAGTCACAGGAAGTTTTTTTTTTTTTTTCACAGGTGAATTGCCTCGGCTGTCATGATAATAAAATTCTTCATTTGGAAAAAAACAACCAAAAACTCTAGCAGCTGTAAAATATTTATATCAGGAATAAAATAAGGAGATCAAAGTAAATAAGTTAGTTGTCAGCAATAACTTAGTTTTATATATATATACATAAAAACTATATATACACATATATAGTTTTCATGGAAAGATTAATGTAAGATCTAGAAGTGTATGTACTATGTGAGTCTTGAGATTCATTACAGAGCTAACTAATCTTAAAATCCTACAGAGAAGCCCACAGTGATAGAATCAGTTGTCATGGAAAAACAATTTTCATACCCTAAATAATTTTTTGTGCTGTTTTTTGTTTGAGAAGCAATTTACACATCTTCTAGAGTGGTTGAATATTTTAATAGAAAATAAATTAGGCATTTGAAGGCAAAGGCTAGGTCAGTATTTCAGAGGAGGATGTGGTTCTTAAGAGATCCACTATGGCTTAAGAAAGCGATAGCCCAGGAAAGCCAATCTGAACTTGTGACAAATATATATATATGTATGTATGTATATATATATATATATGGGAAAGGCATTGTGAGAGTTGGGAGTGGGAGAGGAAAGATGCCATTTTCCTCTAAAATTTAGAGAGAAATAAAATTTCTATTTGTGACAGTGATCATTTACTTGCAAAGTTGGCTTTTAAGAAATTTCTTTCCAGGGGAGGCGTGTGAATGTTCCCTTGAAACTGGGGCTTATATCATCTTTACAGCGTGTGACACTAGAAGCATTTTCTTGTGCTTAAAGAATCTCTTGGCCAAGGAGTGAGGTGAGACACACAGCACACTTTTGTCTCCTGACTAAATCATTGGGACTTGAATAGAGCATCTAAACTTCTTACCATTTTATAGAATTTTATTTGATGAAGGAATAAAGCAGTCTCTGGTGTTGGAAGGTTTTCTATATACAAATACAAGGGCATCTGGTCTGTTACAACGCCCTCATCTTTATGTTCACAACAGCAAAGAGAACACCTTCAAAGGCATCTCTTGGACTAGAAAAAAAAAATATGTCGATCCAGAATCATAAATGCTGGCCTTATCTTAGAGTCAATAAGAAGGTCTCAACTGTCAAAGATTGTCTAAAATCATGTCTGATTCACATTTATATTCATATGTCATTTGGTCTTGAACAGATAGATGGCCAGCAGGAGATGACAGCCTGAATTTTTATGTCTACACGAGTATAAGACTGTCTTTCAGGCACAGAGAGGCACAACCAGATTTTCTGCCCATGATATATGCAGTAGACATTGGTTTGTCTGGCTTTTTAACTGCTCATAGCTCTGCTCTTGGATTTCCTATTTGCCCCATAACAAATAAACAGTTAAAAACTAGGGTCTAAAAGAACACCAATTGAAAAGTTTAAAGTTCTTGCTTTAGCATCTATTTATGGATAATAATAATAATAATAATAATAATAATAATAATAATAATAATAAAAGGGGTAATGGGTTCCATTTTGGTTATATCAGCAAGATAGTAGGAAAAGAAAGGATACTTTATAAATTAAATATTTTGCTTGCTTTCTTAATTACTGACTTAAACTCTCATTTTTATTTTTTTGCAAAAGACAATAGACCCTTTTTCATGTCCATTATTCATTTTAAAGATCACTTAGATCTGTGGTTTATTTGACTGTTAAACCCTTCCACGTGATGTCTGCAAACCAGAATCCCCAAATATAGCATCTCTTTATACTTAATAAATTAAAATGTAATGAAGAAATAAGAAAACATGAGCAAAACCAACTGTAGTGCTTTAAAGCAAGTTTTTACAATTGAAGCCTCACTATACCTACGATCTGCTAACTCCAACCAACAACCGTTTTAAATGTGAAACTTATTTTTATTTACTATGAAAAATCCATCCTACATTTTCAAAGCCTGAATTTTATTTTGTTATTTTACACTCTGCGGCTAGTTTTCTAATTTGGTTTGCTTATTACTACTGAAAGCATTTAACATCTGATAACCTAGCTAATTCTATGTTGTACTAGCATCGTCGTGATTGTGTCCAGTTGTACACATGCTTTCCTGGTAACCATTTTTATTACCTTATGAACTACATGTACTAGTTAAATAATCAACAATTACAGATGGACAACGACTTCCAGTTTTTTAAAAAAATGTTAAGCCTGTTCAAGAGAATCTTGTATTTACAATGTTCTGTGTCAGGCACAAGCATAAACACTTTTGCTTACTCTTTCTAGTTTTGACTCTTCAGGAAGTACACTAATTATCCCACTAACTTCATCTATTCGTAGAGTCCCATATCCCCCTACTAACTTTTCTCCACAGTTGACAATATGTGTCATTCTCCAAAGGTATAGAACATGACAGTGTCACACTTAAAAGTCCCATTTCTTCTTTCAAGGTAGAGCCTGTCAACTATCCCTCCTGACCTATGACAAGCAGACTCTTACTTAACAAGTCTTTCATCTTCAGTTTTGTGTTTTTAATAGTTTGCAATTTGCATTGTTTTCACACTGTTTCAAGAATGCTTCTGGAGAGAGTGAACTATATCCTAATCTGTGCTGCTAATGTGATTCAGAAAACGGGGAATAGTTTTGTCATTAACCTTGCTTGAGTAGCAGCAGTTTGGTAGCTCTGGACTTCCCTTGACTTAGAGGACATCTTTTCTCATTTGCTCAAGAGTGGCATCTTTAAGTGGCTATTCCACTAAAAAAAAAAATATTTCATGCATGAAAATAGGATTTCCCACGATAAGCTTGATTCTTACAATTTGATGATTTAAAGAACATAGTAAGCTCAACTTTAACATCAATTTTACTCAGTTTTACAAACAGATTCTGCGTATTTTGATTGGTGCTGCTCAGTCTTGGAACCTGATATTCCACAGAAATCTGTAGACTTTAATTAGTGTCTTACAATTTTATTTTACTGGGTTAAGCAAGTTATTCGCTTGAGCAAATGAATGTACATCCTCCCTGATTCCTGCTTGTTGTTTGTCCCTTTAATACACTCTTGAGTAATCCCTCCCTCCCAAAATTTAGGGCCTAGACAGTCAAATCTAAATAAGCATGAAATACCAGAACAACTGATATCAAGTTATATTAAAAAGTCATAAAAAGGAATGATAAAAATGGCACCTGGGGTCATTCTCAATTACACCTGCATCTGTCTCTAGGGGAAGATGGGTGGAACTGTGAATCCTGTGCTTTTAAGGAGAAAAAGGCAACCCTCATTGACTACATTTACATTGCATTAACAGCTAAGAGATTATCCTGTTTCTTTTACTAATGGAATGATTCTGCTTTTTTTATCCCACTAGAAGCCACACATGTATTTTAAATGAAAAGAAACAGTTCTTATAGCAATCCAAAGATGCTGACAATATACATTTATTTACTAACAAAGGCTTACTTTAACTCTTCATAAGAAATAGGTACTTATATAAGGTCCCTTGTCTTTGTAGATGCCTCTGAATTGGGTTGGGGAGCTTTGGGCTTTAAGGCTGTAGCCCCTGGATCATTCTGCATCTGGTAAATTTCTCTAGACAGGATCTCACAGATCCCTCTGCTGGCTCCACCTTTCACTTTCAGTTTGCTTCTCTTCTCTTCCCTGAAGAGGAGAACAAACCAACTTTTTCCAGGAGTTTGACCTGGTTTCATGGTAATACTCCAGATATGTCAGTTTGCCAGTGATGCAATGTTTATGTGGTCCAGCTTGTGTCTGGCTAAGAAGAGAGGAGTGATTGTATTTGTCATCTTCAGTAGTTTGAAGGATGTTTAAATTACATCCCAATGACTTCTCAGAACTTTTACAAAAAGTTCTATGAAGCCATTCACAAAATAGCTAATGCAATCTGATTCCTTGGACTCACGGAGAAATAAAAATGTCACATAGCAAATAAGTCTAGACTGTTAAAGTTTGAAGTCAGGGATGGTTTCATTTATCTGAATACTCCCCCACATACTTTCAGTAGACTTTATATATCAATTGAATAAATCTAGATTTGGCTGCATGGGTTTACCTTTTCAAAATAGGTAGAAACATAAACTTCCTTGAAAAATTTTCCCCCTTGAGTACTCTCTGTTTTACCAAGATTTTTAATCTACTTGATTATTTTTGGCCAGTGAATCTAATGGTCTCTCAAAACTTTAACAGTAGAAAGAAATGTTTTAAAACCTAAATAACTTGGATAAAAATTTTGTAGAAAAGAGAGATGTATTGTTTCCTTATTTCCTAGAGATTCATTTGTCATTATCCCCTCCACTAATCTTAACACTATAAAAGTCCTTTCAAAATTAAACCTAATAGAAGGATCTATAGCCTAGATAGTATGGTAGTATATAAAGAGAAAGTCATTACATAAATTATTAAAAGATTAATATATTGGATAATAAAATAATTGCATGAGAAGAGTTTTCATGTTTATTTACAACTTTTAACTCAACTGTGGACCTATTCATAGGCTTCAAATGTTGATGGTTTACTTTTAATTATAGCAACTTAGGTGTGAAGAGTTAAGTCACCTACTAGTCAGTACAAACAGAATCTCAGACTAGAAACTAAATTTTCTAGTCACTGAATTCAAGCCAGTCCCTCACTTGCATTCCTTCACACAGAGAGTACAAACTTAACACACTTCCTTACACAGCAAATGTCACATCGTATGAAGTCAATGTGCTGGCCCTCTCACCACAATCCCTGGGTACTGTTCCAAAGTCCTAATTGGCTTGGTTTGGTATTTCCACAGTCTGTCTTTATCTTAGATCCTTTTACTTTAAAAAAATGAAGTACTTAAATTAGTTAATTTGCTGGTTGCTTCCATATTGCTTCATTCAAAAAATCCAAAGTGGAGTTCAGAAAAAGAACAAATAAAATTATAGCTTAAGTGCAAACTACATTTCTGAGTACCTTCCATGTAGACGTACCCAATCCAGTGTTTATTCCACCGCATGGATCCCCCATGGGACCACCCCTGAAAATATCAGTAGTTTTACGAACCACACAGAACTGTTTCTTGGCATCCCTTCTTAAGATTCCTGCTGCTGGTCATTGACGATCATTTTGGGGGAGAATAAAATGGTAAAGAATGAAAACGTTCAGTCGTGTGAAACATGAGATCTAGATTGGACACTATTTTTTACTAGTGTCTTAACTTTCTCTTCTAGTTTTAATGACTGGATGATTTAAAATAACAATCTCTACATCATTTAACTGTTTTTTTGAACTCTGTCAAGAGGCTTTTATATAAATATCTTTACAATTAGAGACTGCAGCCAAAATAGGGGAGCGACTGATATAAAGGAACAGGACAAAGCAAACCAAAATTAAAAAAAAAAAAATAAAGGACACAGAGATGCGTTCCAAGCATAATTACCAGTTATAACTATAATGGAGATTTAAAAATTAGAAAAGTTGGTTGGCCATTCTTACTTGCCAAGAAAGAAACTATTGGAGAAAGAAATTGGCTTCTCAATCTCAGTTACTATCAAATGGCATCCAAATGCTTATCCTTTTGTTCTAATGGAAGCCTTAGTATGATTTCAGGGATGCTGAATATGCACAAGACTATGACTACAGATGGGAACAGAATCTGGGCTTTCGATCACCAGCATTAATAGATTAAAGGGAGGTGGGGACAGGGGGGGAAAGGAGGGAGAGGGTGTGTTCAAAGAGATGAAAGATGGGGCTCTTTGACAGCAGGCAGTATTGCCTTATACTTCCTAGACCTCCTCTAGCTCTGACAGACACTCTGTTAACCAACCCATATGAAGAAAGGAAGAAACAGTGTGTGTCCCCCTGTCTTTCTCTTTCAGTCTTTCCTTCTAATATTCAAGTTAGGTAAGCACAGAACTATCATTGCGTCTCTACAGCTTCCACTTGGAAGTGTCAAAACTACTGGCCTTGGGAGAAGGAAGACTATCAGAGAAAGAGGAGGGGGAAGGGAAATGGAGTGGGTGTGTGTTTCTCCACCTAACACTCTAGCTGAGCTCACACCACAGTATTCCGGTGTCTGTAGGGCGGTGGGGGCAGCATAGTGCCTGGCTTCAGGGAGAACTCCGAGAGGTACTCAGGATTCTCTGCCACAATAGGGCGAATCCGTCCATTCTGTTTATAAAAATATTTTGTGCTGTATTCCTGCAGGTAGTCTGGGTGTTGAAGGGTGCTCCGGGGTGGCAGGCTGTGGTTCCAGTAGTCGGGGTTGTCAAATGCTTTCTTGGCTTTCTCTGGCACAGACAGTACGCTGTTTTTCATGTACTCTGCATTTCCCAAGGCATTGGCGAAGGTGTTGAGGTAAAGAGGCTCATTCACATATTCATCCTCCGCCTTGGGGGGACCACTGGAAGCGCTGTGATACTCCGGGTTATCTAAAGCTTGAAGGTCTCCATTCTTCCTCCGGGACACAAAAGGGTTCTCTTCCACAGGATTCAGATATTCTGAAATAATACAAAGATACTACTTTCAGGAAATCTAATTTCAGAAATCATTAATCAGACTAAAGTTAAAAGCAATGGTTAGTTTCTTTAGAACAAGAGAGCCACGAATATGTTTTCATAAATTCTCAAACAAAACAAAACGAAACAAACAAAGCAAAGCAAAACAAAACAAAAACCTGAAGATTGTATAGTGACGCGGAAAAAAGAGTAAGCTCAAATAAAACAAAATAGTGACAGAAAAATTGACAAATTAAGGCAGGACAAGGTCAAAGAACAGAGTTCCTATCTTTTAAAATGTTCTTCTCTTCTAAAAGCACCCAAATACTTTCTTTTATTGGGACTGTCAGGATTGAATACCTGTTGTGCCGCTGGAGGAAGCAGGTAAGTGCTTGCAGAGTTTACAAAGGGCCCAAGTCTGGCTGCCAGGATCCATACAAGGCCACTGACAACCTGTAACTCTAGCTCCAGGGATCTGATGCCCTCTTCTGGCCTCCATGAGTACCAGCCCACATGTGACATAAACACAGATATGAACACACAGAGACACACACCAACGCATAGACATAAGCACACATACATGTAAAAGCAAACTAAAAGGTTTCCAAAATACCCTCTATACAGAAATTTTCATTTATGTCTATATCTATCTATCATCTATTCAATCTATCATCTATCTATGTCTAATCTACCATTTACTCTGGACTATATTCATCAAAACCCTCATTATATGATGTTAGGTCATTTAGGGATCAGTAGCTTGTGTTTTATAAACAGTGAACAAAGTCATATAAAATGATATCCTAGGATTTCACAGTCTTTTTTTTTTAAAAAAATATTTATTTATTTATTTATTATATACATAGTGTTCTGCGTATATATCTGCATGTCAGAAAAGGGCACCAGATCTCATTATAGATGGTTCTGAGCCACTGGGTGTTTGCTGGGAATTGAACTCTGGACCTCTGGAAGAGCAGTCAGTGCTTTCAACCTCTAAGCCATCTCTCCAGCCTCAACATGGTCTTAATATATGGTTTCTAATGATACTAACAGACATCATCATGATCTTTACTTTTAGTAAAAACTATTCCTCTTCTCCATTTGTGGTACTGACAGCTTAGAAGGAAAGAGAATTTTTTCATTTGATTTTAAAAGTGAAGTGTTATTTAACCTGGGTGTTTAACCTTTCTATGTTTATTAATTCACAAACTAACAAACTATCTTCAAGATTGTGGTTGTGTAAATACATAGAGAAACTTTTATTTTTAAAGCATCAAACACAAAAATCACAATTTTCTGTGACAAACTTAGTTTTTCTTTTTCTTTTCCTTTTCCTTTTCCTTTTCCTTTTCCTTTTCCTTTTCCTTTTCCTTTTCCTTTTCCTTTTCAATACTGGAGTCTAAGATCTAAGTTCTTCTGTGTGCTAAGAAAGCAGTCTACAATGATTCACACCCCTAACCCTAAGCTAAGTGAGTGAAATTGCATGTTTTAAGTAAATCAACTCTTTTATCATTGCCATCAAAAGCTTTGGTCCTTTGCCAGTAACACCTGTCTTTCCAACCTCCATGGTAACTTCAACGTAGCAATGGTTCTGAGGCCCTATAGTATTTAGCTCATTCAACTATTGCAGTAAAGATGGGCTAGGCTGTCATTTCTCAGGCTTCTTTGTCTTATACATCACCTGAGGATTTTGTTAAAAATCCAATTTCTTGTTCAGGTGAAGCCTGGAATTAGCACTATTTAAAGAAGTATTTAGGCACATAGACGCCACTGATTCAGGAAGTAGTTCAGTAGTTGTAGTAACCTGAGCCTTTTCGATTATAGATCTCAAATGCCACCATTCCTGCTGGCTGAAGTTCGCTTTCTGCACCCTGCTGGTTTGATGGTGGTGATCATTGAATGCAGTTACTTCGGAACATTCAGCTCGTACCTTGTTTGGGCTTGTCATGCATAGGAGTCATGTAGCCTTCTTCATCCAGTTCGCCTCGAGGGTTCCGTTCTGGGGCAAACACTGTGGGATCAGCACTATACCTCTGAGTGCTACTGTCCTCTTGGACATGGGGTACCACTGGCTTTCGTAGGGTACCATTACAGCAGGAGTCATCGAACATTTCAGCCGTTGCACCCTGAGCGACTGGAGCCTCTGGTATGGTGCTGGTTGTGGCTCTGTAGGGCATAGGCATTCCTTGTTGTGTGGCAAAGCCCCCATCCTGGTACACAAATTGATTCTGTTAAAATAGTAGAAACACATGGAGAGAATCAGCTGGTAGGAAAAACTGTAGAAGAAACGTCAGTGTTATTAGCTAAAAAGCTACGAAACACATTGTCTTGCAAATTTAGTAATTAATTATTTTTGATTTCCTAGGGCCTAATGAGGTTGAAGTAAATACTAGGAACATTTGAAATTCTGTTATTTTTTTTTTCTGTGCATGTATACATGAGTGCAGTTATACATGCATATGAAGGTCTGAAGTCAATGCTGGGTTTTTTCCTTTACAGCAGTGCTTCTCAACCTTAATACAGTTTCTCATGTTATGTGACACCTAACCATAAAATTATTTCTTTGCTACTTCTTAGCTGTAATTTTGCTACCTAATATGTGCTCTCAAAAGGGTCAGGACCCACAGGTTTCAAACCCCTATGTTGAAGCCTTCTTCTATTCTTGAGACAGTTTCTTACTGTACCTGGAGCTCATCTATTAGCCTAGACTGGTTGGTCAGCAAGCCATAGGGATATCCTGTCTGCAACTTCCCAGTGCTGAAATTGCAATTTCTAGCTCTTTGTGTCCTGACTTCTTTTTCTTAATAGGTCAAAATCATGGAGAAATAGTTTGAAATTTTAATTTTTAGAATCACCAAGTAACTAGAGTACAATCTAATAAAAAAGAGGGTGTGTTGTTTTTTTTTTTTTTTTAAGTTACCTAATTTTGTTATAAAAACTCAAAGTAAAATATTAGAACAAATGGTCTTAATTGCAGAAGTACAGGGAAATGCTATGAACAATGATACGCCAATGTTACCCTCTCATCTGTGGTTACTGTGACTTTGCATGTCCAGTCCCTACCCAAAAGACAGTCCTCGAAACTCAGATTTTGCAGCACATGACCTGTAGTCATGAGACTAAAGATAACATCTTCACCCAGAAGCATTATCCATGAGCCGGGTGAATTTTTCCAATAATTATTGAAAGCGC
Source organism: Rhabdomys pumilio (assembly GCA_030674055.1). Lineage (NCBI taxonomy): Eukaryota > Metazoa > Chordata > Mammalia > Rodentia > Muridae > Rhabdomys > Rhabdomys pumilio. The sequence goes on from JANHMN010000001.1 coordinate 148,965,029, forward strand.
CTGTTGATGTCTGATGTCTTAGCTGCAGTTATCACCCGAAATGCAGACATCTACACAGGCAGCTACAGCCAGTTCTTGACTCACTGTTGGCAAAGGCAAAAATGAGGAAATTATGGGAAGACAAAAGAAGAAACGTGGTTAAGAGAGAAGACCAAAACTCCTAAAAGATGAAGGCCAATTGTGAAATACTTACTCCCGACATGGGGGTGTAGGCAGGAGGAGGGCTGTGTCCAATTTCACTCTAATAGGAAAGAAAAATGGAATGATGGATATAATAAGAGGCAACATGGATGAAAAATTAAAATAAAGAGAAAGAAAAGGTACGATTTGCGTGAGCCAAAGGGGAAGTGCACAACAGTGGTTTTTTCCTAAATAGTCAAACTGTGTTCATTCTTACTACCAGTTATCAAATGTAAAAACCAATTCTATCCCCAAAGAAATCCACACTGAAAAAGTAAAATTTTAATGATTTAAAAAAATAAGACTGACATGGAAATCATTATTATTTTTTTTTTTTTCAGAGTAATCCAATCTTCTAGACTGGGGACAGCAGGGGGAGCCAGGAATGATGAAACTATATCTTAAAATAAAGGATAGTTTTTCACATATCAAAAGACCAAAACAGCTCCCTGCTATTTAGATCATCACAAGATGCCAACTTGTGACCTGACAAGAAACGAAAAAGAGGAGGGTGGCGATAAGAAGGAGATAGAAGGTAGATTCCAATTTGTCTGAAAATTTTTTTTAATCAAGCTACATTTATTTTCACCATTTAAATGAAGGTCACTCAGTCTCTCCTTAGAAACAAACCACACAGTATTTTATCTTCTATCTTACTTTTTATAAAGTAAGGAACAGAAGAAAATTTTAAAAAATAATTCTTGACTACTGGAAATATATATTCCATTCCCTTTATGTAGGCAGACTTATCACCAGTGTTGGCTTAAAAAAGTCTATATTTTTATAGCTTAATACTCTGTCCTTCAGGCTATATAAAAGTGGAGGCAAAATACAACAAACTGTTAAGCACAGTGTTGCTTAGAAAGAGAAAGAGGAGATGTCTGCTCCTTAATATGGAAATGTACTCATATATATTCACTCGTTATTAAGCACACTAACTGAGAACTGCCTTCTCTGGGAGAATTTCTCTTCTTTTGTGGTACTGAGCATAATGAATAAAGCTGCCTTTATGATCCAGCTTTTCTACATCTGATTCTAACCCAACAGAGATAACTAAAAATGCCTTCCAGCCACTACGCCATTCATATAAAATATATAAGCTAAATATTCTCTAACATCAATGTTCCCACAACTTAGAGATTCATGAAGCAATCTTAGGAGATTGTTCCTATGAATAATAATTATTTAATGTAAATCAATAGCAACTGAATAATACAATTTCACTTAACCAATGCTGCTTGCCAGACTGATCAAAGAACAAGTCTTACAGTGAATTTACAATGCATCTCACCCTATAGTTAAGACAGCATGGAGAATAAAGAGTCGTTTTCTTCTCCAGCCACACACAGGAGCGAGCGAGGCCGTGAGTGTGTCTGCCTTATTTCACTTAGGATAAAATCACCAGGTCCATCTTTGTTTTTGCAAATGACAAGCTCACCTATTTTTCTACTCAAGTAGCATCTGATTATGTATATACACCATACATTCTTGCTCCATTCAGCAATGTATGGTCATTTATGTTATTTTTATAGGTATATTTAACATTTGATGGACAAGAGTTGTTACTATACTGTATATGTGTAATTTTGTCCTGTTAGAAATTTTAGGCTCCAGGTGTAATCATACATATTCAGTTGTAAAATATCTCAGACCCCCAGCTTTATCTTTGGTCACTACTTTATTCTTCAGAATGAGAAACTCTGCTCTGCACTATTATACAAATGTAGACTATACATAGCATGTAAGTATATGTCAATTAATAAGAATCTTGAAGTCAAGCAATCTCATGTCAAAGGTGTCCATTAAAGATGCATTTTTAATGCTTCTCTGTTCTCAAACCATCATAAGTATGGGCAGATCTTGCTGTCCTTTATAAAGACAGAAAATCAATTCTATTTATTCATAATATTTGAGAAAGGAATATTGTACACAGTTCAGTGATTTGTAAAATTGAGGAGTGGCACAAAATAAAATATGAGAACTGTCCAACTTACTGTTATAACATTTCAAATCCCAGACTTATCCTCAACTATTGATTAACTAGCATTTAACAAATATTTATTAAATATTCATGATAAAAATCATTGGTCACTGTTACAGATGTTGGAAATTCTATGGCATACTAGAAGAGATGTGGACACTGACAGATCTTTTGAGATTTATACAGATATATCAGATATTGCTTGAGATTGTGGGAGTAGAAACAAACACTAAAGAATCATCCTGCTGGAGTGAATTCACATGAGAAGAAGGAAGAGTGTTCCAAAATACTAGTAATTACCTGTGTTCCTTCAACCTCTTACTTGGCAAAAAAAAAAAAAAAAAAAAAAAATGCCTGTTCTCGGTAATGCTCAATTTGAGTCACAGCTAAAGCTAGAGTTGATTGTGCATTTTGTAATTTTTTTTTTGAACTTGAAAGATGAATGATCAAAGCAGTAAGTCACAAACTATTCTTAGTCAGGAAACAGTTCATTATCTATCTTCTGCAATAGAACACCTTTAGTTGTTAAGGTGGTGTATTGCAAATAACTGGACACTTGCAGTTAGCCTGCTCTGAGAGAAGAGGTGAGACTCTGTCTCATCGAGTGCATCCCCTGTCCCTGCTTTGACAAGTTTCCCCATCAGCAACCTGCCAGCTCCCTCTCTGGACACACTCCCAAACAGCATCACAGTAATAGAGTGTCTTCATGCATTTTTTTTCTTTCTTCCTGTTTTCAGCATTTAAAATGGAAACAAATTCTACACAAAACCCTTAACGTTCATTGTTTTTAGGGTTGCTGGCTATTTTTTATGTTTCTGTTTCCATTTTTCTTTCAGTTTGCTTTTCTATCTGGTTTCCATGATAAAAAAGCACCTCATTTATTTCCCCGAGGGAAGGGCAACGCAGTTCCAAGAGAACATCTGTGAGGCCAATTAGCTGGGCTGGAAATGTGATATAATTGTTGTTTAAATATATTTAAATTACATGTTAATCACTATGTCATAATTTATGGGCTTTGAAAATAACTTTTTGTACTTCAGAGCCAAGCCAGCTTTTACTTGCTTCTGCTGTTTTTAGTTTGCAACAAGCGTGTCTCACTCCCCCTCTTTCTTAAATTCCCTGCACTCGAGGCGCTGAACTTTTAATATTGGAAAGAATGACAGCTGCAAGTAAATTGGATGAGTGAAAATTAAGATCCCCACCACAGCCAGAATGAGCTGGAGTGACCTTAGAGTCCTGAGCAGAACAAAGCCCGGCTCTCAGTTAAAAGGCTTTGTTTTCACATTGAGCCACTTTCTGCTGTCCATCAACGTCTGTCTTTGTGGATCTTTGGGAGGCAGCACCAGGTGCACCCATTCAATTAGCTGGTGAGAGGATTTACTGTCAGCAGGACAGAGCTAGAAAGAGATGGGTTAGAGCTGGTGGGTGATGTAGAGTGTGGTCATGGTGGGGCGATTAGTAAGGATGATGGATAGAGGAAGTTTAATGTAGTGGCCCTATCCCTAGGACATTGTATGATTGACTTGAACCCAAATACCATAGGTTATAGAGAAGGCAAGTCTTAGCAAGCACAGAAAATGCAGTGTTTGATGCACTTCTCAGTTCCTCAAAATTAGCCTTACAGTTGCACAAAATGTATTTGAACCTTTATCTGATTACATGCATAGTATTGAAGCTTGTATCATTTAATATTGACACCAAGAAATTTTAAATAGATAACCAGTTAATCTGCAATTTGTGGCTTAAAAGATTATCTGACCAATGTATGGTCTTAGAAAACAAAAATAATATGTTTAAATGCCTAGCATCTATCTCAATTAAACATGTGCTTAATGAGTCTTTATCTTCAAATAATTATAATTTTTGGCAGCAAGTATAACAAACTATAGCAAAGAGAATGTGTCTGTAAGACATTTCTAATCCATCAGCTCTCATTTATTGCCTAGACACTTCCATATAGTAACTATTGTGGATTTTCAACTTTTATCCTCCAGGGTATGTAAACTTAACAGTCCGGTGGGCATTGCCACTTTGTCACAGGTCAAATATCAACTCAGAGAAAGCGTTTTTGCATTGGGTGCAATTATTGATATATAACTGTAGTGCTCTGTCTTCCTTACAAGTTCATGTACTTGGGGAAAACCTTCTAAAATGTCCCCATCTGGGAGAGGCCTATTGATATTTCAGCTGCTGACTTTAATTAGTCTATTCATATGTATACATATATATTCAAATATCATCTACTTCCTACCTATACATTTATTTACCTATTTATTATTTATTATCATCTAGTTGTTTATTCTCTGTATATCACCTGTCTATGGGCCAACAGATCAACCTACTTACCAGCTATCATCATTTTATTACTATAATGTCTCCAAATATTACTCCATTAGAAGATAGTAGACTTTAAAATCTTCAACACTAGATGTATCAGTCCAGGGAAACTGAAAATTTCACACCATCCCCTTTTTGCATTAACTCACTGCTCCAAGAATTACAAACTGAAATTTAAGAATAGTATCAACACAGTCAAAAATGAAAGAGCATAAGAAGAAAAATTTCCATAGGAGTCAACATTTCTTAGCTTTGTGCAAAGTAAAAAATAAGGTATTTTCTATCTCTTTTAAGATTAGTAATCATTTGGAGTGTATCTCTTTGCCCTAGTATCAGTTCTAATTCTATCTATTTGCTGTTGTGTTTTCTATCTTGACTGTGTCAACTAAAAGTTTGTGTACAGGCTTAATTTTCAGTATGGTTGGTAATTCCTAGGTACTGGGAAATTTAAGAGGTTAAAACCTGTGGGGAGTTTATCTTTGTTCTTGGTTCTTCTGAAATCCATCAATTAGTTCTTACAAGAAAGTTATTATTAAAAAAGCAAGGTGGATTCTCTCCTTGCTATTTCTTCTGGACTGATCGTGTAATCCCTCCCTGTTGCACATACTTCACCACTGTGGTGATATCTGCCATGATATGATGCAGCAATTGTTGCTCAAACAGGTTCATAATATGACCTGTGTTTGAAAGTTGTCAACTAAGTTGCTTCATATAAGTTACCTAGCCTCAGATATTTTGTAATAGTGTGGAGAATGTCTAGGTTATAATAATCCTTTCTCCTCACTCTCTCTCTACCTCTGCTCTTCCTTCCCTAGTTTTCTTCCTTTTCTTTTTTCTGTTTTTATTTCTAGACAAAGGTTGTAATGATGAAATATTCTCTTAATAGCTACTAGCTTATGCTAATAGAAAAAATTCTAGCAGGTTTAAGATAAACTGATGATACTGTCAGTTCACACAGTGAAACCATTCAACCATGCTCGTTTTCTCTTACAACATTCCTCATGTTAGCTTAGTTCTTTTGCTTTATTTTCACATGTGAATATGCTTATTGGCAAATATGATTCATTAAACCACATAGGAGCCCCACCCCACTTAATATAATAATATTTATTTATGGTTTTTAAAGTTATCTTATTTGCTTGCAAAAATAACAGACTTCGAAAGGTTCGGCCTTTATATATATATATATATATATATATATATATATATATATATTCTCCTAAGCTACCATTACAGTATTTATATCAATACAATATATGCTGAAGAATGTAAAAAGACATGAAAGATGTGAATTATCTTATGAGTAGAATAGGATAAGTAATAGGATGAATAATAGAGTTACTGGAATTGCAAATTTTATAAAGCTTATTTTGGCATGGAGATTTCATTTCGTGTTTTAACTGATCAGTGTTGGCAGGTCACAGGCATTTTCACTCAGCCCAGACAATGACATCCTTGCTGTGCTCACATCATTTCAGTGTTGACCAGATTGGAAATACCTCCAGTTATGCTGGCTTCTGCAAAGTATTTGCCAGATAAAAAGTGAATTTGCAACAATGGTTCATTCACCTGCCTCATGCTCTTTAAGCTACCAGGTGGCACAGCTGTGGCTGTGTGGAAAAAAGGTTTCTCTCAGTCCACCTGGAATTAGGACAGCTGCTTCCTGTGAGCTGATCTGAATAATGTACAGTGGATACTCCAGGAGAGCTCCTGACAGAGCAAACAGCACACGGCTGTCCCACTAGCCCAGAGCAAACACCACTTACATTTCACAGAAACAGGCTGGTATTTACAACGGATCTGAGCAAAATGAATATCGGATTGAAGGCAGTACCCCAAGAGAAAAATACGTTCCCCAAGACCTGCTTGTTCACAGAAGTAGAAACAGTCTCTGTCTCTGTCTGTCTCTCTCTGTCTCTCTCTCTGCATCAAATCTGACCACCCTACATATAAAAAGTAAGATGGAAAAATATTTAAAACATTCCTGCAACTATTCATGGACCACTCTGGAATTTCCTGGAATTCAGGGGAGTAAGTAGAGTAATACTTCTTACTTCCAAAGTCAACTAGATTAGTCAGAATCAGAGATATAATAATTTCTGTTCAAGTTCTAAAACAGTTAACATTTTTCTTTCAGTAATAAAAAGAAATAAACCAAAAATAAAACAGACTTAAAATATACTAGACAGCATAATTTAAGTCTGACATGAATGCCAGCAGTGACATACTCACACATGCTATTTTCTGCCAGGGTTATAGAGATAGCAAGTTACTTTCCTTGAATATCAGATGGCTACTAACCAACAAGAAATTCTCATCAAGCCTGAGTAGAAAAACAACTTTTATAACTCGATTTAGGGAACAATCTACCTGATCATGTTTGAGTCAGAAGTGGCCTAGCTGGGACTCCAAAGATGATGAGGTCCTGTATCTGTTTCCTCACCAAGGTTAATTACTCAATTTTAGGCTTATAAAATCATTATTATACTCTGGAATGCTTCTAAGCTCATTTCTCTTTTGCCTCTGTATGCGATATGACTGTGTTGTCCACCCATTCCAGATGCACTGTTATGGGCCTCTTGGAGTTATGAATATCTTATTTGTCCTGTTTAGGGACTCAACTTCTCTGAGAATCTATTTGCTCTTTCAATTAATTCTTAAGAGTTTCTTAAATTAGTGTTCATCGTTCATGGTGGACCTGCTCTCAGGTAACGCTGGAATATTGGTTGCTAATTCCCACATAATTAAACTGCTACTGATCAGACTCCATTGTATTATCCTATGGGATTTCCACAATTGTAATCCCTGGCAGAAGTGACCATACCCTTTCCTCACAAATCAAATCTATTTGTCTCTTCATTGAGTGATTGATATTAATAATAACTCATCCACCTGTGCAAATCAGATATTTCAATAATTTCCTACCTTACTCCTCAGATTTGAGCTCCCATGTTCTACTTCTTAAAATGTCTTCTAACCACATAATCCAGACATTTTCTTCATCTTTCCATTGTGATTAGAGAGCCATATCATTTATCATCGTAATCATTGCTTGGGGATAAAGGAATGTGTGCTCACTTGTAGCAGGAGAACTAGGTAAGCCAGAATTTACTAGAGGAGCCTGGCATTTGTGATAATCTTAATTATCTTTTGTTGACTAGAGTACTGTACTAACATTCTTGCTGATCTTGCTTTACCCATTCTTTTCACATCAGTTACTTTCTATCTTTGCAAAAGGGAAACCACTGCTCTTGCCCTCGGGTGAAATGAAGTTCTGTTGTATCAGCCTTGAAGGCTATTGGTAACTGCAATCCTTGCCAATCTTCCAACTTTCCCGTTTCACACACAAGGCTGCTCACACAAGCCTCCATCTGAATAAAGTAGCTTATCAGCAGCTCACTATAGATCACTTCTCTTACCCTCAAGTATCTCTCCAGGCTCGGTTCCCTTTATATTCCTTGCAGGCTTCTTTGCCCAGATTTCATATTAACCACATGAGAAACTATCTTTATCCTGATTGCATTTTTTTTTGATTCATCAACTATTTACCAAGAAATCCTTTTTTGTCTCAAGGGAACAACTTATCACCTGTATTCCAGGTTTTTATTAGTCTGGTTTTATTTTTTGTTTGTTTCTTTGTTTTGCAATGTGATGATTGGCTTCAACTGTTGAGCTGAAATAAAGAAAATGAAAAGAGAGAGGGAGAGAGAGAGAGAGAAAGAGAGAGAGAAAATATAAGAGAGAATATGAGAGAGAGAGAAAATATGAGAGAGAGAGAAAGAGAGAGAGAGAGAGAGAGAGAGAGAGAGAGAGAGAGAGAGAGAGAGAGACCCAGGAAGCAACTCAATGAGGGACTGTGTAGATGAGTTTGGTCTTAGGATGAAGACCTGCTCATTGTGATTGTGGATGGTACCATTCCACTGGTAGAAAAAAAAATGAACTAAGTACCAGCATGCATGTAGTAACTCATTACCCTGAGATCTCGACTAGTGATTTGCCTAGTGTTTTCAATTTCTTACCAGCTTGATCGGCCCACAATAATTAACTATAAATTGGAACTGTAAGTTAAGCAGATCTTTTCTTCCTTAAGTAGTTTTTGTCAGGTCATTTTATCACAGCAACTGGAAGGGAAATGAACATGTGTTCTAAGTTCATTTAGAAGAGGACTTGCTCTAATGTTTGATTTATAACAGGGTACTCAGCCTGTGCCAGGATGCTGGCCAGATTAAGATACACTAGACATCAGTTAAAAATATAGAAAAAGGCCATTAGAAAGGAAGATACATAAACTCAAATGAATGTATGATTCTGGTGAGTCAGAATCTCAAGTACACTGTCATGGTTAAATGAGAATTGAGCTCCTAGGTTCATATGTTTAAATTCTTGGTTCCTAATTGGTAGAACTATTTGGGAAGGATTAGGAGGTGTGGCCTTGTTGGAGCAGGTATATCAATGAGGCCAGGGTTTGAAGTTTTTAAAGCAAATATCATTTCCAGTTAGCACTCTTTGCTTTTTGCTTGTAGATCAGGTGAAAGTTTTCAGCTACTGCTCAGCACCATACCTGCCTGCTGTTGCCATTCTCCTCACCATGATGGCCATGGACTCTAACCTTCTGGAACCATGAGCCCCCAAATAAATGCTTTCTTTATAAATTGCTTTGATTATGCTTTTTTTTGTCTCAGTAATAGAAAATAACTAACACAGGTATCATTTATTCAATCAAGAGTGATTTTAAACCCCTTTGAAATCAGAAGTTTCACATATACTGTATTTAGTTCTAAATTGGCCAGTTGAACCCAAAGGTACATCATGGTACTATCTCATTCAACTCATTTACTATAACAAAAATCATTGTTTAAAACCTTTGATCTAATGGCAAAAATAGAGTATTCTTGCTGTGTGGCAAGCACATGGCTAATACTTCCTGAGGCATCTGTATACTTCTGAATGAATTGGAGACATAGGAAATTCAGGGTTTAACTACTGAAGAATATACATTGTTAATTAAGAATAACAGGGAAGACAGGATAAAGAAGCTATCAGTTGATATAAAATAAAATACTGTAATTTTTTTATTGTCTGTAATTTACATATTACCATCTAACTAATATTTCTACACTATGTTGAATATCTTATGTTTTAAGTACTTCATACACATACAGTCATATATACATATGTATATATGTATACATACATATATATGTATTTATAATCATAGTAGAATAGTATATAGGATATTTGACGCAAGACAATAAAATTATAGTGTGTGCTTCAAGTAAAGGGCATGATTAGCTGCAGAAGAAGAGTGCTTAGTTGTGGAAATCATTGCTGCTGAAGAACCCCACCACCAGCCAAGAGCCTTACCCCAAACATAGTGTACACAATAGACTTATCTGCACAATAGGATTAATGATTTCCTATCCAGTTGGTTTTCTATATTCATGTGTATCTCAAATATGTCTTAACAAGTTAAATGATAGCATGTAAAAGTGAAACCAATGTGAATATTTTTTCTGAAATAACAGAAAATAGAGCTGAGTGCTGGATTTTCTTATGTATCACACATACAAATTTACGCAGGGTGCTGTAGACCGGATGAATACACATTTTTTTTTAGATGAGAATGAAAGTTTTTATACTGCAACAAGGTTATGTGATAGTGGCAGCTGCTATTGTTATCATCATCATTATCATCATCGTGGTTCTTTTTGGTGGTGGAAAACATTTGTATTGTGTTTGAGTCTACTTTTCATTGTATAGTTTTGTTAGTTTCACATATTTACATAAAGGAAACAGTGAAGCCCTACCCCTACCTGAGAGACTATTGAAAATTAATGGCTGTTGGAAAGGAGGGTGTCCTTTTCCTCAATGACACAGCTGCTGATAAGTTACCTTTACACCAGTACATTACTTCCTTTCATGTTTATGTAACAAACTCTGAATTCAGAGGATCTCATACAAAAAGAAAGGCATGTGAGTACATGGGGGCCTCCAGTGAGAGAGGGAGAGAGATGAGAAAACCAGGGGGTGAGTAGTTTCAAAAGTCATTATGATCAGATCACATGTGAATGGGCCAGATTTTGTGCAAGTCCTGTGCAGATTATTTACTTTAGCTGCAGCAAGTTCAGGAGTGTCAGGGATTACTTTTCAAAATATTTAATCACAAATATCACTTGAAATGACTTTTTAAATAATTGGAATTATTGATGTAAATAAAGTAGTGATAAGTCACTGAAGTAGAGTGCACATTGAGTAATTCGTTTAATGTCATTTAAAAAATTCATTTAAAAGCTAGACATGTTCTGATTGTTATGGTGCTATAGTAGGTATGGGTAAAGCTCCTTAAAGTTTCTGGCCATTTGACCACAGAGAAGTATGTATTTAATGACTAATACCAACATGCTTAACCAACTAAAATAACATAGCAGGGAGACCTAAGAGTTGAGACTATAATGAGCAGAAATCAAATATTTACTACATTTTTCCCTTTGTATGATAAGGGTCAGAGTCAGTAGAACCTAAACACTAGAAATTCTCACTTCTGTAGCGAGCATGTTGCCTTTGATTTTTTGAATCCCTTCTGCTGAATAGCTGAAAGCATGCAGACAGATTCTTAATGAGATATGTCTCAGAATTCATACTGAAGCACTGTCAACTGTCCAAGGAGAAGTCTGTAGCACTACCCAAGTATTTAGATTGAATTTTTTTCCATGTGAGTGCCAGGCTTTTCAGAGAATTGACACTTTGAGAGAGAAACACAGATAGATGGATAGATAGATAGATAGATAGATAGATAGATAGATGATAGATAGTGATATAGATAGATATTAGATAGATAAATGATAGATGACAGATAAAGATACACACACACACACACACACACACACACACAGAGAGAGAGAGAGAGAGAGAGAGAGAGAGAGAGAGAGAGAGAGAGAGAGAATGTATGTGTGTATCTGGTTGAAAGACAATTTCTATGTGTTACTTTGTAATAAAATTAAGATCAGAAACATTTAAAAGTTCAATAAAGACATTTTAAGAAAGTTAAATGTTCAAAAGTAGCCAATTTATAGGACAGCACTGGACTTTGTGACATTAATATAACTGATAAAAAGTTGGAGTTGGAAAAAATGGAAAAGAAATTAGGTATTTTCGTACATATATCTTTACCCCATCATTTCTACTAGCAACCAGGAAAGCACAATCCAGAGGTGCCTACCAGATAAGGTAAGATAAGGTAAGGTTAGAAGATTTTCTGGGCCACTTTTTTCTTTAACATATAGTTAACACAAATACTATCTATAATTTCAATTTTCCTATGGCTGTTGTTTCTTCAGATGGAGTCTCTATACCCCAGGCTATTCTGTAAACTGCTCCATAACACAGATTTGCCTTGAACTTCTTATTCTCCTGATTTGGTCTTCTGAGTTCTGGAATTATAGTCATGTACTACCTACCATACTTGGCTTAAGGTAAGATTTAAGGACAGATATAGATATCTTGGAAAAAAAGAAAATATTAATGCTTAGTCATATTAATAAAATCACATTGTATGTTATTGCTGGCTTTCTTGCTAAAATATTGAAGATGTTTAAATAATGTATCCACCTCGTCATGATTGTTTGAGGCAAGTTTCTTAAAAAAATTAACTAACCAGTTACATTAGTATAAATTCTGTCCAGTTTTTTCTAATGATATTTATATAAACAGCAATGATAAATGAAAGTACAGATGTCCTTACCCAAACAACAAATAGAAGAGGGAATTTTGATAGTATCTGTGAGTTATCTACAAATGTGTTTAATGCTGACCGAAATGCAAGTGTAAGCAATCCAAAGTAATTTTAGCAACTGGCCACAGTTCTGGAGGTCCTACTGTATGGGGTCCTCCAGAATCATACTAGATACCAGTTATGCAGGAGAAGATCTGTCTGGGAGAATGTGACACAAATCCAGCCTGTAAATTATTTGCTCTCTAACACCTTCATATGCTCCTGCCTGGAAATTCTGACCAAGAGAAGAGCAAAAGCACGCAATAAGATCATCCAGAACATAAGTCAGGTGAGCACTCATAAAATGTTTATCAGCCCACAAATAAAAGTTTAAAAAGTGCAGGACCATGCTGTCTCCAGAAGGGAGGAAGGAAATGTTATAAATAAAGGGTTCTTTGTTATTATATTAAACTTCCAGGGCCCACACCATTCATCTTGAGCTTCTAAATATCAGAAGACCCAAAGGAAGTGCTCAGTAACATGTTATTTGAAAACAGATGCACATTAATTCTCTCTAGACTTCTCCCCTTGTTTTAATATTCTTTTAACCCACACTGGTTTTACTCTTACATGGGGAAGCTGAGGCTTTCAGGTCTTCAATAAGAGAATCTTCCCAGGCTCTCTAATAACTGTGATTCCAATTCCCACAGCTTTGTGATTCCATAAAGTTTACAGCAGAAAAACATGCACATTTTGTATTCTTTTCCTTAAAAAAAAACTTTATTTTTATGTGTGTGTATGTGTCCATATACCCTGTGTGTGTATGTCACATGTGTGTGGTGGCCTGTAGAAACCAGAAGAATATGTCTGATCCGTGAAGCTAGAGTTACTGTCTGTTGTGAGCCACTCCATCAGGGTGCTGGGAAATAAACTCATATCATATCCTTGGAAAGAGTTGGAAGTATTCTTATCCACTGAGCTATCTACTCAGGTCCATATCTTTTCCTTAGACTCTACTAAAAACCCCAAGACTGTCTGTTTTTAGAAAACCTAGATTTGTGTCTTCCCTGTTTATGGAAATATTTCCAGCAGTCGTGCCTTAGCAACCTCACACATCTGTCGGCAGCCAACTTGCACATACAGGGCCTTCCTTGCCTACTTTCTCTAGTGGAGAATGTTTATTCTATGATTTTTCTGAGACAGGATCAAGATTTTCGATCACAGCTTTCCAAAAATTAGTTCATTTTCTTCCCATTATGAGTCTCATGCTAACTTACTCTACCACAGGCCATTACCCACGTGAGTATTCTCTACAGTCTCAGGGAGCACTGTCCTACTACAATTGCTCATGTCTATTCACAATTGTACAGCCATTTCTAGATATGTGCCCATGTTTCAGAGTGTTCTTCATGCCTATGACCGCATCTCAGTTACAGTTTAAGTTTCACATGGTTGCACCTCAACAGCACCAAAATTCCCACTATGAATGCTAAGGAAAATAATCCCTTTCTCTGACCAAAGCCTTTTGTTTCTTCATGATTCCTTTCTCTAAGTCCTCATTTCTTTTGCATCTTTTTTAGGATTTTAGTTTCTAGATCTTTCACGTTTTTTCTCATATGTGCCTTGAGTCAATCTAAATCTGGATTTCATTCTTGAGTTACTGACTACGTATTACCAGCTATGTCACAAGCTATTCACAAATTGAGTCTTAAACACTTTAACCTAAAATGAGGCAAAAATGATTCATGTTCATGTTAGCAATATGCTTTGTAAGAATGTATGTAAATAACCTAGGATACTCTTTTGCACATAACCAGACCACAGCACTCATCATATTTATGTAAGTACAGAAAGGTAGGTAGATCGTATAACCTCTGATTAATTATTACATTACTTCCACAACTTTTGTACTATTTTTATTGTCTCTTCTCCTTTGTTCACAGTTCCTATAGTGGGGGAGAAGCATTACACATTCAAGTAGATACCTCTATGATGCCATATTTTCTATCCTGAGGAGTCCATAAATTTACTGAATATTCATTCGTCAATTTCATTGCCTCAATACAGCACTTACTTAAGCTTTGGTCATCTTTCTCCTAATAACATGCCTGCACCCTTTGTTCCTCCTATAGCCTTGCTCTTTATTAAGATGTCTAGAGTCTGGCAGTCTCTTGGTGTCTCTCAATTTAGTCTGAAAATTATAATAAAACAGAAAACTTGTTATTGTAAGTAGACTAAAATCATTCCCAAGAGACAGTTAACTTCTTTTTAAAAACATTTTAAATCCGGAGTGTTTGAGTAGTTACTGAATAATTTAACATGTGGGTCCAAGCCCTCAGATGAGAAGGAAAATTCTAATATATGAGACAAAGGGCAATTTGAATCTGTAAAAAAATAGAGTCGACACAGGCAGAAAATGAAGAAAAGGAGTTGAATAGGAGTCTGTATTCTCTACAATGTGATCTTTCAACCTAGTCCATCCTTTCTGTTTTCAATCATAACCATCAATTCACAAAGTCTTAGTGTGAATTACTTTTGTTATTGGAGAGATGAAAGAGGGAGATTGTGTAAGTCAAGAAAGAGGTGAGAACAAACGGAGTGTAGAGGAGCACTATGTGAGGAAATTGGGGTGCAGAAAAGAAAAAAAAATAGTTACCGAGCTGTTAATTCAAGGTATCCTATAATTGCTCTGGCTCCTCACATATTCTCTGCTACATATGACCTTTATCCGCAGTGTGGAGAACCATGAACTGAGTAGCTAATAGTCCAGGCTTACACACGCTAGTCTGTACTGGATCCATTTTTAAATCTGGGCAGTCAAACATCTCGTTTCATGTAGTAAAACAAAATAAGCTGAAATAAAATCAAGTATACTAAATTGCTTCTATAAACTGTTTCTTTCCAGTATGTTCTATACCCAAGAGAATTTCACTTCTCCACCATTTAATTGTACTTGGCTCTCCACTATCTTTGTGTCATGTTGAAACTGCTAAGAAGGACTAGTAGTGTTAAGTGCCATAACACAATACACAAATGGTTTTCCATTCATGACAGCTTTATAACTGCTCTAGATATAAATTCTGGCAGTCTAGTGATAACATCAACTTAAATTCCAACACAACCACTCATTTTCTTATTCTACTCTTTCTATTTTATGCTCTAATCTATATCGCTAACATTTGTGCCCTTGCAGAGTTAGAAAATTTGACGTTCTCCTCTCATGCTATATTATTATCCATTGAATATCCAGATCACATATATCTATTTCAAAACTATTACATTTATCGAACTCCCCATATTATTCCTCGAATTCTTTCCCTCTGTATATTAGTTCAGATATTAAAGTGCTGTCAGAATTGTCTTACCAGAAGCCAAAATGGCTTGTCGTGCTCTCATTGCAAGGCTCACTTCATTCAATAGTCTCTTATGTACTCTCTTTGTCTGTAATATAACACTTGTCCATTGTGTTTTATTGGCTACTGGCTTATATGCCAATTTTTAGGACAAATTTAGATGCAACCCTAGAACTGATAGATAGCAGTTTCCATATGATTATTTAATGAATATATTACTAACTGAAGAAGGTTTTTGTTGTTGTTGTTATTTGCCTGAAATCATCATAACTTACGAGAGGTAATGGAGATATTTTTGTATCGATAGATGAACAATTCTTACCAGGACAGTCCCTTGAAGACTACTATCATCATGGAGAATCTGATGATTCAAACATTCAAGAAGCCGAAATTCTATACTGAGGAATTGAAATAGATAGTTCAGTGCTGAAGAGCACAAATTTCTCTTCTAGAGTACCCAATTATGATTCCCAAAATGCACATGGCAGCTCATAAACATCCACAAGTCTTTTAGTGCTTTGAGAGACAATGGCCACCAGTGGCACTAATTAGGAGGTGTGGCTTTGTTGGCATAGGTGTGGTCTTGTTGGAGGAAGTGTATTTCTTTTTCTTCCTCCTGCTTGCTGTTCCAGATGCAGAACTCTCAGCTTCTTTTCAGGATCATGCCTGCCTGCATGCTGCTATGTTTCTCCATCATGACCATAATGAACAAACCTTCTGAACTCTTAGACAGTCTCAATTACATATTTTCCTTTATAAGAGTTGCCATGGTTATAGTGTCTCTTTACAGCAATAGAAACCCTAATTAAGACAGTTCTAGACCTTGGGGATCTAATGTCCCTCCTGTCCTCCATGAGCCGTTCACACTTGATAAAAAGACATACATATAGTCAAAACACTCATACACATAAAAATAAATAAATAATAACATTTTTCACGGATACATCCCTCTCTATTATTAACAAATACTGGCTGTGGAGGTGGCTCAGCAGTGTTCAAGGGCTTGGGATTGATCTTCATGCTGAGAAAGGGGATTAAGAATTGACTTGATAGCAATGACAACACAACAAGGGAATCTTAGAGGCAACATGAGAGGTGATGCATCACTCTGGTAAGGCACAGTCCCTGGAAGCCTTTGAAGCAGGATGCTGGCCCCTATCATTTCATAGCTGTGCCTCAGTTTTCAAATATGCAAAATACATGAGAAATTACAGTATAATAGATAGCTCAGAATACTAAAAACTAGGAAAATATGGGGGAAAATAAGTGATAAATGAATAAAAACTAAAGCAAAGTTTTCAGGAGATTAAACAAACTAATGAATATATGGCACTTACATAGTACTTGAGATAACGGAGTGACAATCAGTCTGCACCACATGTTATTATTCTGTCTTTGAGTAATTACACACCCTTATACACAATTACTAAGAGTAAAAGAATGAATTCGTCATTTCAACTCGGGAATATCCAATAGCATATCTCTCTAATACAGAACCACAGCCCCTGGATCTGACTGAAAATAGGCTACAGCAGGCATTCAGTGAATATGAATTATGTACATCTCAATATTTCAATGTGGAGAATATTAAGCATTTTTTCATCTGAAGAATAAATCAATTAAGTATGTTATTAAATAATGGATGTGATCATTTTTTGGAAAAATCAAAACAAATTGGTTGTGGATTGAATTGCCAATTTGTTTTCCTGTTTGATTTTCTGTACTTATTTCACCCAATTTAGAATATTGTGAAGCAAGAACTATGATCTTTGTATTTGGAAATTCTCCCATAGTGCTGTGGTGGTTTCTCAATTTAGCTTTTGCTCGAGTGTAATGAAAGACTGGTCCACAGTCATCATTTACAGTGAAAGCTACAGAGTAAAATTAGCCTCTGTTTAGAGCATCCAGTATGTCAGAATTCTGAACCGAGAAGGGAGCTTTTTCATTGACACAGGTGAGAATGAGAAAGAACAGAGCCGTAAGGTGCTTATGATTAGGGAACGGTCAAGTACAGAAAGTGCACAAAGGAAAGTTGATGAGCAAGCCCGCCCCCTACGACCAACTGCCATCTTCTCTGTTCCATTCTATGGAGTAATCAAAGGATATTCTGAACCTCTCAAAATGCCATCAATACTTATTGAGAAGGAAATAGAACAACACTTTCTCAAGCCTTTGCAGAACCAATCAGCAGAGCAGACTGGACTGGACAGCGAACTCTGGCAGACAAGGACAGATTCGTAATATATATGAAATAACCTTCCAAAATCTGAATAAGAAGTTGATGATAATGTCTCAGTTCCATTATCTAAGAGGTGAAGAACTTGCTAATTGTCTTGCTTAGGTGCTATGCCATGAAGAATAGACTTGTTGATGAGGTGTGTCCAGTAGTTTAGAAGAAAGCTATGAGTCTAGTGACATACTAAAATTTAAATATCCAAATGGCTTAGATATCACATTCATTAATATAAATATATGTATCTGTTTCAGATGACTCTTTATACTATTTGTTTTCTTTTGGGCTCTGATAGTCTTTAGTACTACTTAACAATAAAGAGAAGAAAGCCGTTTTGGTTGTTGATAGGCTTTGTGACTTGCTAAGTGTAAAATAGTTTCCTACTCATCGAAATGTGGTTTAAAGCCAGACACTCACTGAAAATCAGTGTGTCTAGTGTGTGGGTTGACTTTCTTGTGGGACTGTGTTTAGCAGTGTCCCAAATTACACACTGAAAGGTTACTGTCAGTGACAAGCCTCAGGTGCTCTTAAAGTGAAACTCTCTTTTAAGCAGCTCATGTGGCACATTTGGTGTCATGGAGCCTGACAGTGGTTTGGCTTTTGAGTAACTAAACCCTTAACGAGGTTACCACATCATCTAGGTGATAAGGAGTTCAGCTATTGGACACTTAAGAATCTTTAAAGAAAGTAAAATATGCTATTTGAAGACATGCTCTGTAACCATAGAATAGTAATCAGCCATCACTTACAGAGGTGGCCCTCACAAGACGAGTGACTCCATGACTTTGTGATTACATTGCCTATTGCAGTAATGGAAAGAAGTGATGGTATTTCGTTTCAAAATATCACTTTGTAGGCTAGAGTGAAAATCTTTTCCTAAACAATACTATTTTAAAAAATTAAAAAAACTTACTTATTTGTCTCTTAATGAGTTCATTTGAATAATATTTAGACTAATACTTACATATTACTCATTGGTTACTGGTGCTGGTTACTTGATTTCCCTTTTCTTTTACTAAGGAAATATAAGAGTTAAAAGCACTAACTGCAGACAAGTCAGGTTTGCATTCAAATCTCACTATTCACCATAGCAGCTGCCTGTGTCTCCATATTTTCTTTTTTGGCCAATAAGGAAATACTATTGCTCTCTATTGTGTTATGAAGGTAAAGGGTAATCTATATATAAAGAGTGACTAAAGTTTAGAACAGAAATAAATGATCAATGAACAGTAGCCATATTTAAATTTGCGTTTGGAGATTTTTGATACATCTACTAAACTTGTAAAGGATGATTTTATTGTCAAGTACGTCGTCGTCATTACTGAGTTCAAACGCAGATACTGTTTGCTCTGCTTTTATGCTTCGATTTTGGCTCTATCACTTGCATTTGATCTTCCTAAACCATTAACTCTTGATTACAGGGAGTCTCTCAGAAGCATAAACAGGGGAGGCAAACAGCAGCAGGGGCTCTGGCTTCTCATTGCACTCCCAGCAGGAGCCTTTTAAGCCAGTTGATACTAAATCTCATTAGACTGGAAGTAAAATCAAGACAT
Source organism: Rhabdomys pumilio (assembly GCA_030674055.1). Taxonomy (NCBI): domain Eukaryota; kingdom Metazoa; phylum Chordata; class Mammalia; order Rodentia; family Muridae; genus Rhabdomys; species Rhabdomys pumilio. The sequence goes on from JANHMN010000001.1 coordinate 148,984,377, forward strand.
CCATGGCTTTCACCAGCAAAAACAAATGAACAGAACCAATCAAAGACTGAATACTAGATTAAGAGCCAAGAGATTGGGAGTAAACAACCCCCTTGCCCCCCCCCCCACCGCACCCACCTCTTGAAAGCAAGGACAGTGGGGTGTAGATGTCAGCTTTGCCAGTATTAGTTTGCACCTCCATAAAATGAAAAAGTTGTACTAGAAAGTCTCTTAGTAACTTATGCATGTACCTCATAATATAATGATGTAAACCTCTGAGATTAGAATTCTTCTCTATAACAGTGCCAAGGACTAATAGCACAGCTTACGTTTCTGTTCAGAGGATTTCTAGGTAAAATAACTTTCTAGAGAAAATCATACTTGAAGACAAAGAGAGGGTCAGGAAGCAGAAAGGGAGAGAAGAGAGATTGTGTGGAGGTTATTGTAAAAGGATCCTGATAATGTTAAATAATAAGACTATTGCTATGTAAGTGAGGACATGGAGATACGGAATTTTATAAATGGAAATTAGTGCATATTAACTTATTCTTAAAATAATTTTGGTATTTACAATCAACATCTTTCCTTCTTCAAAGTTTGTGAATGAAATGTCTCAGGTTTAAATATATAGTTAATATAAAATCAGATTAAGAGTTCTTGACATCTCCAGAATTCCCAAAATCTTGGAAAGAAAAGAACTGCAATTTTATATTACATAACTTTAAAAAAGAAAAGTCTATCATCTATAGGAGAGATGACATTTCCAAAAAACAAAAACAAAAACAAAACCCCCCAAAATATAAATCATCCAAAGTTCCATACTAAGACAGAAAATGTCAACAGATAAATACTTTGAGAGGCATGTGCTGATAATGTTTGCAGTTCTGGTCAGCTTTTGTGTGTGAGCTGTAAAAAAGCAAATTGCAATGACCAGTCAAATGGAATAGGGAAGCCATTTCTAAGATAAATGTTCAATGGTTATTAAACTGATAATGATAATAAGAATATATACCATATAAAAAGAGATCTAATAAAATATATATGATTCAAGTTTTTTCCATTGATGAAAAGAATACAAAAAGGTACTGTAAAAATGAAGAAGGAGAAAGAGAAGAGATGAAGAAAAGGAAAAAAAGAAGGAATGAAAGAAGAAAGAGAAAAAATTAGTATCAATAAAAGCTCAAGTACTGGAAAGAATCATTATCATTTTTTGGTACAATGTAAGGACATGTTAATTTTTTTAAAGAAGTACTATATAGATACAAGATGCTATCATTGGCTGTAGGTGTAGCTCAGTGAGAGTGATGAGGTCCTGGGTTTATCCCTAGCACTAAATGGAGAGAAAGGAAGGAAGAAAGGAAGGAAGAAAGAATGAAGGAAAGGAAGAATGGAAGGAAGGAAGGAAAGAAGGAAGGAAGGAAGGAAGGAAGGAAGGAAGGAAGGAAGGAAGGAAGGAAGGAAGGAAGGAAAATGGATGGATGGAAGAAACACAAAAGAAAGAAAAGAAGAAAGAAAAATCAAGTCTTTTTAAACAATCTAAATACTAGATCTGCATACTTGAGAGACAGTGCAAGTGTGATCTGTGAAGTGAGAAACCTGCAAGAGAAACAGAAGGGAATTTCTAAAGTGCTTTGCACAGAGGACGAAAAGAATTTTGCTTTGAGTTGCAACCTTCAAAGAGAAGCAGGAGCCTTTAAAACCCAGGTTTATCACTGTGAAGAAAACATGAAAAATGCAAGAAAGGGCATTTCCTTGTCTTATGATACAGTTCTCAAGCCTGCACAATAGAAAAATGGTCTAAAAATGAAGATGATAAAAATAACTATCATGCACATGTCTCATTTTATGTCGACTTTTGGTTTGCTTCATTTTCCTTCTGACTCTGTGCTGAACCTGATACTCCTCCTTCACAAAGACACAGCTAAAATGGCTTCCTTCAGCCTCTCGTCTTGATTTGAATTGTTTACCTTTTTCCTACAGTATCTGATGTTTCTCTCCTAATACAATGTCCTCAACTAGACTGAGACTCTGAAGACAGAACATCCTCTCCCAACTCTATTCTCCCTGTCCACTTCAGTGCCAAACCTATGACAAATATTCAGATGTATTAATTTATTTATTCTGATTCATATATATTGATTTGTTTCCTCTGACTATAAGATACTAAAAAATTTAAGAGGAGTAACTGTTGACTAAAGACTATGTGAGACAAAAAGAGGTGTGGAATCTAATAAGACGAGCTACTACATTAGGCTTAATAGACTAAAACCAAACAAAAACCTCAAGTCTCTTGTCAAGGATAAACTGCAGGAAACCTTGATAGATGTTGGACAAAATGTAAAATGTAAAACCAATATCCCCGAGACTACAGTCATTTATCCTCCAGTAGCAGCTATTGTTAGAATTAATATTGATCCTTGGTAAATTGCAACAAGAGTAACCTTGTTATGTCATCTAACTCCTCCCTGCTGTGTCATAGCGCTATGCTTCCTTAAGTTGTGTCTGTAGGATCTTCTCTTCTATATCCTGTCCATGAGGGAAGATGGCTGTATAATGACCTAACTCAGCATGCTTTGGGCATTTTACGGATGAAATATTCCTCAAATTAAAAAAATGCATATGTCTGAAATATAATTTCTCAAAATGCCAATCTATTGCAAAGTAATTTTAATGTGAGGAAATAATATATAGTTCAGTTCAGCATCCTTATGACTAAAAAAAAAAAAAAAGACATGAGCCTGATTAAATGATTTGACTACCACACCCAACATGTCCTGGACTGTAGTGTCATGTCTGATTTCCAATTTATTTTAGTTAATTAATTTATTTTTTTATTTTTAATTTTGTAAGGCCGTGTGTGTGTGTGTGTTTGTATTCTGTACTTGTTGATGTGAACATGAGTAGAGGAGTGAAGGGCCTGTGGAAGCCAGAGTCATCAAATCCCCTGGAGCTGAAATTAGGGCTAGTTGTAATACAACTGATAAAGGTACCAGCAACGGAACTCAGATTTTCCAACATAACAGCAAGTGATCTTAACTACTGAGCTATCTCTCCAGCACACAAATTAGTTGATTTTAATCATATTATTATTTGGAGAAAGAAAGTAGAACCTCATTCAGAAGCAGGTAGTAGATGACTCCACTTCTAGACAGTCTGATTTATGAATGGAGAGAAGAAAGGATTGCTGAAGTCAATCGAAGAGTAGAAGCAATGGGCCCATTATTTTGGTAAAAATGTTTAAGATCATTTTACAGTTATATCTAATAATAATAGCACCATTATAGGTTAAAGGACAATTGTCTAGTGTTTTTAAATTTATTTTTGCACTGGAAAATACCATCACTGTATTTTACTCACTATCTTAAGGTTATAATTTATCAAAATACACGTGGATTTAAAATTTACATTTTTTTAAATTACTTATTTTGTGTGTGCCTACCTGTGTGGGCCAGAGTGTACGTATGGGGGTTAAAGTACATTTTACAGAAATAGGTTCTTTTCTACCATGTATACAGGTTTGGAAATCCAAATCGGTTTATCAGGCCTGATGGCAAATGCCATACCCCACTGAAACATCTTGCTGACCCGCTTGTGAAATTTAAAACAATCTAGCATATTACAGAAGAGATTGCTTTAATAATTTGTTTGATATTGGGAGACACACACAGAATTAAAGAGTAAACACATCAAGAGGCTTGTCACGAGTAGCAAGCCTAATAAGAATGTATCTGTAATTATGTTAGTGGTAATAAAAGAGTAAAAATAAGAATTGTGTCATTCTAAAAGGAATTAGTGTTTATTTGACTGTTACTAGAGAAAATGTAATTCTTAAGTTAATAGTCTGTCACTCATATATATGGGTGCTGTTGTGTTAATTTAAAAATGAGAAAAAACGCTATAGAAAGAGCCAGAACATTAGTGATATATATATATATATATATATATATATATATATATATGTGTGTGTGTGTGTGTGTGTGTGTATGTACAGAAAATTTCATTTTTGCATTTAAAAACTGTAATTAAACTGCAATTAATTTTTAATAAAGATTTATCAAATATGTTTATAAGCTTTCCATTCTTATTCACTTTAAATATTGTCCCTTATTACATAACTTGATCACAGAAACTAAATCTAAAGTAACTATGAAATAGTGTAGCAACACTGTAGACAAGAATGGAAATAACATTTGTAACATGTTATAAGTTGAAATAAGAGTTATATAAAGCCAGATATTTAAAATTGGGACAATATAAATGATCAAGATTTTTCGTGGGCTGGAGAGATGGCTCAGTAGGTAAAGTATTTACTATGAAAGCACGAGGGGTTGAGTTGGGATCACAGAACCTATGTAAAGCCAGGTCCACCAGCATGTGTTTATAATCCTAGCACTCCTATGGTGAGATGTGAGCTGGAGAGAGGAGAATCACAGGAAAGCTAGATTTGTATACAGAACAGTGGACAAAAGAGTTTGTCTGAAATAAGGTGGATAGTGACAACGCCAGCTGAGGGCATCCTTGAATTTCCACAGACACACACACACACACACACACACACACACACACACACACACACACATAAATTAATGCTCCAAAAATAAGTGGCATTAAGTACAATTCCTTTTCCAGACACTGACAACATAAAAAAAAAAAAAGAGTTTGCAGGTATCAAATCAAAATGCAGAACAAGAGAAGACTAAAGGTCAAGGACTTCCCCATGAGATTCCTCCTTTGTCTAGTTCTGTTTAGTTAGATCAAACTGTTATTAAGAATTCCTCACATTAAGCATTACTAATTAAAATGAACAAAACCTAAGAATCTGAGAATCTGTATAACAAAGAAAAAGAACCCTGCCTTTGTCTTGGTTTCGTGATGGCATTTCACTTTAAGAAATAAAACTCTTCTCTTGAAAATCGATTATTGAAATGAAAAGTGATGAATTTGTCTTTTAGAACAATAAACGTACTAGTGATATTTGGTCATTTTTACTACATAAAAAGACCAGGAAAGTGACCATTGTCATGCCTACAGACTTTCCTACCTCCCACAAAGACCGAGATTCACAATCTATGAATTAATTTTTTTCCAAAGAAGATTTTTGTTGTTGTTGTTGTAGTCGTTGTTTTTTTTTTTTCTCGGTGTAGCCTTGGGTGTCCTAGAACTCACTCTGTAGATCAGGATAGCCTAAAATTCATAGACCTCTGTCTCTCTAGTGATGGGATTAAAGGCATGCACCACAACTGCCTGGCTTATGAATTAGAATGTTAAACCTTTAAGTTATCTGCTCCTATTGGGACATAAAAAATTTTCAGGTTGGCTTACAATTACATATTTTCTTTTTCAGTGCAAAAAAAAAATTAAACAGTAGTCTGGATGTATGGTCTCTTCCTCCTCTCTTCTTTCTTCTTATTGTAATTTGTTTTTCTTTTGTTTAGTTGTTGAGACAAGATCTCACTATTGAGCCAGGCTGAAATTGGAATCACTATTAACTCCCGATTGACACTGAATTCACAAATCCTCCTTTCTTAGCCTCCCCTGTGCTGAGATTATAGGTGTGCTTACAAGTCTGGCTTCACTCCTCCTTTACACAACCAGTCCTTCAAATGTAGGAAGAAGTTTCAAAGATGTAACTGAGATGAGTTGCATTTTATGAGAAAACTATGAGGTAAATTTTTTGACAAGTCTGAGATACTGAGGTCAATGCCAAGAAGAACAAACACACCGTGGAAATAAACTTGTACTTTTGGAGTAAAAGTGCCTTGGATTAGAGACAGGTGGCCTAAAAAAAAAAAGAACTCTGGTCTTTTGCTGGCTAGCCATGGGACACCAGGCTAATCACCTCACGTCTGCGTGACAGGTTTCTTGTTTTACAATGTGATAATAATAAGATAACTTCATTGGGATGTCATATGGCTGGGAGTTGCTAACATATAGACATGTTGAATAGTAAAAGCTAGGTGTTATTTCATTATTTCTGTCGATCTGAGATCAAGTGTCTCCTATTTTCGAGAATGACCAGAAAGTTGAAGTTTCTCTTAAATTTATAGTCAAGAGAACTAAGACATTTTGTTGTGCTGCCATGGCAATGTTTTAAGATGAAGAGACTAAGGGGGAAAGTTGTTTCCTAGAAAACAACTAACCGTCGTGTTTGGATCTTATGTGTGGAAGAAACTGAGAATAGACTTAAACTCATTATATCTCCACTATAGTGGTCAAGAAATAATTTAGCACTGGGCAAGCTGCATGCCAATTCTATGTCTCAGTAGTTCTTTCATTAACCCAGACATGTTATGAAAGTAATAAAATCATGTACTTCGAATAACTTCACAAGAAAAACATTCAGCTTGTCTGAGGAACCTGCTCTCACACTAGGCCATTTCTAAGCTCCACACATGTTAGTGTGCTTCTATACAGTTAGAATGGCCATTTGGAAACATTTCTGCTTTATTAAGAGTTTTACACTTTTGTGATCAATTGATTATTTATTCACTTTATTTATGTTTCTTGTTATTTCAATACCCAGAAAGTTCTATTCACTTACCTACTATAAAGAGAAGAAAGCTCTGAAGGAGTTGAAACTAGAAAACCACTTAATGTATATCTTTTTAATGACATGTGGCCTTTTGCCAATATCCTGTGTTTCCTTGTCATCTAATACTGCCCTCTCGTGATTGCTTGCCTAAATTTTATTCTACTCTTATATCTGTTTAATACATATATATATGTATGTATATATATATATATATATATATATATATATATAATATACACATATACATACACACACACACACACACACATATATATATATATGTATATATATATTTATGTATATATAAATTGTAGATTAGGGTCCCCATATAATGAAGAACACATTGGTCTGTCTGTCTTTCTTTCTTTCTTTCTTTCTTTCTTTCTTTCTTTCTTTCTTTTTTTCCTTAGCTTTTCTAATTGCTTTAATATAATTTTCAAGTGCATCTTTTTTTTGAAAATTTAGTGATTTTATTTTCTTTATAGGGAATTAATTTTGTGCTTTGTTTATTATGTACCACATTTTTTGTTATTTATTCATCTGTTGATGGGCATCTATGTTGGTTTTAGTTCCTTGCTATCAGGATGCCTGCATATGTTCAAAAAGCACAAATTACATGGAAATACCTTGAATCTATAATGTATGTTAACATTTTCTGTATAAAGACACTTATATGTTGAATGGATGACAAGTGATTTTTAATTAAAATATTTAAATGAGATTCACTGTATTAAAATGAATTTACATGTGTTTGAGCACATCAGTGCAGCTGCTCACAGAGAAAAGAACATGGCGCTTGATTCCTAGGAGCCAGAGTTTCACCTGCCTAAGTTAAATCTGGTAACTGAACTCAAGTCTAATGTAAAAGCAGTTCACACTCACAAATGCCATCACTCCAGTACGGAAAAGTGAGTCTCTAAAAATAAATAAATGGGTTTGGCCACTTTTAGTTAAAAGCTTGTATTCACATAAAGTAGATTTAATATTTGAAATATAAATTTTTCTCAAAAACTTCTGCTAAAACCTAAATCAACATCTTAGTAAATATTCACTGGGTTTCTAAATATGATTAATGTGATTTACAAGCTCACATACTTTTTCAATGTCTTTATTTCCCTTTGCAGAATAAAATGTTTCTTCAAAGACTGAAAAAAGTTGTACTAGTATTGATTAGTTTAGTATACTATATTTTAAATAAAGAATAGTAAAAAACCGTAATAGGTAAGAATTTTCATTACAATATGAACAAAGTTTTATCAGTTTGATTTTTAGAAATTAAAGTGTATTTAGTTTAAGATGAGTGGAATAATTTTTATCTAAATGGTGATATCTCTGGGTAAGTGTTGTATTGTCCATACTCGACTTCCAAAGTTAACTGTATCTGTGGTTAGTTTGCCATATCTTTTGTCTGTACTGTGTTTTTAATATAGATGTTGCAATAATAACCTGTATAGTTATATATGGAAACTTTTATGCTTTACACTCAGTGCATTCAAATCTGTCTCTCAGAAGTATCATGGTACTTGTGTATAATTAGTTCTTACCCTATTGGAGTCAATTCTTGTTCTGGATGTATAGATAGGAGGAGGGATGTTGAAAGCCTGGGGGACCAAATATTCCTCGGCATCCATCATATCTTCCAAATCCTCTTCATCCAAGAGATTCTGGAAGAATTTGCTGTCATTTGGACTGGGAAGCTTCATACGATCATCACCCTGAAAGATTGCCCATGAGATAACCACAATCACTATTTCTTCCTCCATAACATGTGGTTTCAATAGTCATTTTAAACATTAGAAAACTAAATATCTAGAGAATTCTTGTGCTTAAAAAAATAGTCTTAGCATAACTACCATCTAAACAGAATCCTGTACTATGGTTAGACAATAAAAGGTATAACAAAGAAATGGGATAAAAGAATATGATGATTGTAGGGGAAACAACAAAACAATGTAGTTAGGTGCTGCACATGCTTTAAGGGTGGAAAATTCACTCCAGAATAACAGTTCATTGTCAAGGATGGGTATGGATTAAGAATAAACATTCAGAGAAAATTGACTTATCAGTTTTTATTTAACATGTTCCTACTATGCTGCTTAACTGGAACACAGACATCCATGGTTGTCTTGTAATATAATGGCATCATTGTCAACGTAGTGGCATTTAAAATTACAGTACAGTGACATATAGAGCATATATGGATGTGAGAAGACCTAAAACCTCTGACAAACTTTGTTCAGTTTATCACGTTTTGAATAATTTTACCTTTTCCAAAGTTTATTATATTTGGTAAATAATGTCAGTTTGTGAAAATTAATTTGTAGCAAAATGACTAAAAACCCATTACCTTCTAATGTTTGACTTTTGTCTTCATGTAAGTCTGCTTAAAGATAAAGGTTCCTTTTAGCAAGGAAAGATAATTAAGACTCTTCAAGGTACAACTGTGTCTGCTTTAGGTGAAAATCATCACAGAGAAATTATTATAATACATAAATGAGCCAATTCACTTGGTTTCTGGTGTTAAATGCTAAATATTTTTTGGGTTGTTCTTTGGTTTAGATAGGCATCAATTCATTTGAATTGAGTTATTGCTTGAGTACTTTATACCTTGCCCAATAAAACAATACACACATACTTTTAAAATTAATATATAAAATAATGGGTTTTGCAGTGGTGTTATGATGGAATGTTCATACGTACATTGTTTTGGTTTATCATTTTCTCATACTCTTCTTCCCTGTCTCTCAAGCCCTTTGCTTCCCAGATAGTCTTTCTATTTCTATGTCATATGTATTCTATTAGCTTCTTTCCTAATTTACATTTCCTTTAAACCATCATTTTCTCTTTCTAGTTTTGTGACCTATACCATGTGCATGTATATATGTACACATATAAGAGAGAACAAGTAGCATTTCCCTTTCTGAGTCTGCTTTGTCCCATAGACATATATAGAACCATATTCAGTTCCACGAATTCATAAGTTTTTCACATGGCAACATTATTATTGAATGTTTTCAAAATTGTAAAGTTTAGATAGAGTTTGTTATTAGAGAGTCTTAAAAACAACATCAAAACAACTAACCTGAATAACTAGGTATCTTTGAGGGTCTCTAGCCATCCTGGAAAACTCAGCAGCCAGTTCTTTGAATTTAGGTCTGCTGTCAGCATCGATCATCCAACCTGGAGATTAATACACAGTAAAAATTAGTGCATCTACATTTGGAGAAAGTGAGGTTGAAGTTTGGGAAAATATGGGGAATATATATTACATTTTGCCCCATATTTATAATTGTGTGTGTGTGCGTGTGTGTGTATGTGTGTGTGTCTGTGTGTGATATTTTGCAAAACAAAACTAGAGAAAAAAGCAAACCAGGTGTAACTCAGTTGTCATGGGATACAATATACTATAAAATAACATGGTTTTTAAAAATTAATTATTTTTAATTTTTTTTTGTGGGTATGTGCACATGAGGGAGGGCAGGTGCCGCCCACAGAAGCCAGAAAAGAACATCAGATCACCTGAAGTTGGAGTTACAGGTAGTTGTGAACTGCCTGACTAAGGTGCTGAAATCGAAACCTGTTTCTCCTGAAAGAATAACACAAGCTCCTAACTGCTGACCCATCTCCACAGAATCCCCAATTTTCATTCTGAATCAAACTAAAGTTTTGGCTTAGAAAATAGCTTTTAAGCTAACCTTGGAAAATTTTAGAACCTCAGATTTTATTGTTCTTGTTTTGGAGTGTTAAGATAATGTTCTTAAAGCATTCTTTGATGGTTACAAAGATAGAAAGTGAAGTTTTGTATCAAAAATACATGGTAGAAAATATTTGCTTGTCATCATAGCACAGTGGTACAAAAGACTGAAAAGGCAGACTTTGAAAGCAACTGGCAGATTTCCTAGTTGGAAGGAAAATGCAACATGATTTGTAATGTGTGTTCAACAATGTTCACTTCACTTATCTTAGAATTAGCTTTCCCAGAATAAAAATACTAGTTTTCCAGGTAGGTAGTCTTCTTTAGCTGGGAGTTCAGATAAAACGGATCTTAACTGCCTACGCTCTGTTTAGCTGATGAGATGACAAGAATAACCGTGCCAAGCTCGCTTTGATTTCATTGCCAAATGATCCCTCTCTAAAGCATAAACTCTCCAGGGGAAGAGAAAAAAACAAAGGTGAAACGCTGTATATGGTTTGTCTAATAAGGCAAAATGTTTGCCTGCCTTTTCATCATCACATTGGGGTATTCAAATCACATCTGATGCTGGTTATGGATCAAATTATTATATAACATAGGGATGTTTTTAAGCTGTCTTCCAGGTCACTGAGTAAACAAGGGCTGATCTAATACAGAATTCTTCTCTTTCTGGAGAGTTAATTTTTATTCTTGTTTGGGTATCGTCTTATGCATCCTTTGTGCCACCTCTTGTAAGCTCAAACACTCTGCATCTTATGGGTATTCATTTCCAAGAAAAGGCTTGTTAATGCCAAGATGCTAATGACAAAGCTACTAGAATCAAAAAAAGGTTAACTTCAGCGTGAGATATTTGTTTCTCCCTAACTAAATATTGAGTAAATAGAACTATGCTTAGAGAAAAGGGCATGCTGACCTGCACTGTGAGGAGCATTTTTTATTTCTTCCCTTCCTGTCAGAATAGATCACACATGTCATGAATATAAATACGAGAAAACCTGGGCCTAGAGTCTCTGAGTCTCTTATTAATAAAATGCTTATTCACCTTCACCACTTCGTGTCTTTCTTTAACCCTGTGTAATTCAAAACTGGAAAACCTCAGACTCTACAAGAGAGATGGCTGCCTGTTAATCTCACTTAAATTAAGTCAAAAACCCCAGAGACTTCTTTAATTCTATTAAAATTAAGGGTCTAGACTTCCAAAACACATTTATAATACATATGCATGTAGATTATAAGAATGGAAAGAAAAGTAAGAACATTTGATGTAAACAAATGATCAAATTAAAATAAGTAAACATTTTAATCTTTACTTCAATGTGGATTCATCTCTTGTGATTCCCAACCTGCTCTGCTAACTTACATTTAATTAAGCCTATATCCAAATTAATTCATTTTCAGACTATCAGTAATGTTTAGCTATTTTCCCATAAAGATTAACATTAATATGATTACTAACATTCATATGAATAATTATCTCTCTTTATGACAAACTTTGAAGGATATGGAAATTCTAAAAATTATGAGAATAAGAACGACATAATTTTTTACTTCGTAGCTTAGAGGTGTATTATTACCTCATAATAATAATTACAACAAAAATGTATTTATATTCTGTACTCATAATTATTCTTGCTATTATATTTAGCAATGCAGAGAAACATTTTCAGGTGAAACAATCTAAACTTTTATTTTATTAAGAATGATGATGATGCAGGCAGATAAAGTATTTCTAGTCTTACATTTGACCATGACCATGTAAACGTCAATAGTGCAGATGGGAGGCTGAGGCAAACGCTCTCCTTTCTCTAATAAATCAGGGATTTCTCGGGTTGGAATTCCATCATAGGGTTTTCCTCCAAAGGTCATCAGTTCCCAGATAGTGACGCCTAGTTGGAAATATAATTCTCAGATAAATAAATTGTCATCACAATTTGAATGGATGTAACACACAAAGTTACTCTTTTACAAAGCAAACAGTTGAAACTTAAAAGAAGCTCCTTCATTGTCTTTCACTCCTGACAACAATCCCAATGCTAAACTCTCCTTGGACAGGTAACTGAGAATTCTTTCACTATTGTCTTGAAATTTTTAATGCATAGCAGAAAAGATTTTATTAGAAACCAGAATTTAAATTAAGCTCCTCCCCATTTGTACCTAAAGGTAATGCTAACGCTTATTGATGAAAATTGTTTCACGTACATTAAAATCCAGGATACAATCAATGCCTTTACTGTATGCATGTGTTTAATGTCAAATAAATATAATTTCTGGAAAAGCTTGACATCGATGAATTTTTAAATTAGTCTCTTGGTGGGAAACGTCATCAAAGACAGGTAGTTGCAGATGGTTGCAGGCTACTGTTGTTATGGTAAAACCTTGTGGCTCACTGTGCAGCTAACACAAAGAAACAAGTGGCACAGAGCAGTGTACTGAGCACACACAGGAGTCTGCATGAGGATCAACCCATACGGAAGGCAGAATGCATAGGAATGGGTGTCCATAGAAAAGAGAAATGAAGAAACCAAGAGCAGCTTATTCCTAAGCTAAGGAAACGACTTCTTTTGAATCACTAGAGCAATGACAGAAAAAAAAAAAATAAGAGTAAAAGCAAAAGCAAGAACAAAAATAGCCTTACAGCAGAGATTACTTCCTTACTACAGTAGGTAGATTCTCTGTGACTGAGCTTCCTCCTCAGACCAGAATACTCTAAAAGCAGAACTAGCTATGTAAGAATGATTGGGTTACAATATGAGTCTATGCTTACATAGATAAACTTTACTATAAAATTGAATCATTGGGGATAGGTTTCCTGAATATCTCTGCAATGCTTATTTACTTAAACTGGTATGTGTCGGTCACTATTACCTGAAAACAAAACAAAACAAAACAAAACAAAAACATGTAAGCTTCAAATTATCTTTCAGAATAGAATCATTAACACTTATTGGATTATTTGTTAATATTTACATCTCATTTTTTTTTAGTGTCACACATATATACAACTAGTGACACATTTCAGCAGATTAGCATTTCTTAAATCCTTACTTATAAGATCTAGTTGCTCAAGAAGCTAATATTTTTACTGCAATGGAAGGCTGGAAAAGTAGTGATCACTTTTTTAAGCAAGTCGACTCCAGTGTTATATATATATATATATGTGCATACATACATACATACATATATACATACATACATACATATATACATACATACACACACAGAGAGACACACATGACACATGAACATTAAATGAGCATGAACACCAGGGATTGTTTCTTTTTTCATTTCTCTTCTTCTACATAAATGTGTTTATGGGGTGTGTGTAATTGTTAGGATCTGCACATGCAACAGCACAGGACTGGAAATCAGAGGACAACTTGAAAGTGTCGGTTTTCTCCTTCTACCATGTGGGTTCTGGGATTGAACTCATACTATAAGGTTTGGCAGTAAGCTCCGTTACCTTCTGAGACATCTTACAGGCCTAGAGGCATTCACTTTTATTCACTTTTAGTATATTTATTTAATTAATACTAATTTTACATGGTGTATTTAAACTTAGACAAAGCATTGATCTCAACTTATAATTCATAAGGGGGCCAAATTGTAAAAACAGACACACTGCTAACTAGCTCACCTTAACAACTGACTTCAAAATGATGAAATAATATCCTAATCATAAATATCAATTTCTCTCCTGTGTCATTCAAACTTTATTTTTGTCATTCTAAAATTGGTTTGTAAATGAAAATCCAAGCTACAGTTAGCAGTGTTCTATTACCACGTCACAGCTGCCACTTTGTGATTTTATCATGTTTATTAGTTGTTCACCGTTGTCACAATATCCAGTATATTTCCTACCAATAGAATATATATTCCTTTAAGCAAAAAAAAAAAAAATGATTTTATTTTACCCTTTAACATTGAGTACTTCCAGAGTTTTATGACTAAATAGTTGTTATAAATCAAGGCCATGAGATATTAAAAAATTATTCCTAATGTTGGTCAGGTTGTGTGTGTGTGTGTGTGTGTGTGTGTGTGTGTGTGTAAGAATAAATAAATTAGTCAGACAAATTACTCTTAAACCAAAGCTTATGGAAAAAAAACTTAGCAGTGATAGTGTATGTTTTAGATTTAGAATTAAAAAATAAACCACAAAAAAGACAGATAAAATTGTGGTTTGATGTATTTATATTTTCAACGAGAGACCAAAGAGTTAATGACTTTAGGGAATCAAGTTTATAAGTAAGGGTTTTCAGTACAACCAACCAACAGATGACTTCATCTATTTTGTATACGGTAAACATTTATGTCTTTAGAAGGACAAATTTACAAAGATTTATTTACCATAGCTCCAAACATCACTTTGATGTGTGAATTTCCTATAATGTATACATTCCAGAGCCATCCATTTAATCGGCATCTATAAATAAATAAAATGTAAATTATTAAAATTACACAATAAATCATCTTTAAAAAAATATTTCTTAGATGGTAGTCTCTGGACTGACCTCAATTAAAGTTTTGATGGAATATATATTGCTATAAATCAGTTGTTTTTCAAGATATGGAACAAATGAATTGAAATCTGTAAAATCTATTAAGTAAATTAACCAAAGGACACATTTTAAAGCTTCATAAACAATACAAAGAAACTTAAGAGTACAAACCACTCTATATATTTCTTAATGTCTACATTTTGAGCTGGTGTTATGCCTGGCATTATCAAATCTGACAATCTTTCTACATGATGCTTTCTCAAAAATGAGATTCCTCTAGTTTCAGTGATTCTATTTCTCTCTCAGATATGGTTTTGGCCACTGATGTGATCGATTGTTTCTTCAGCTGCTCAAATGTCCTCTTCTGATCACTAAATTGTCTAAAATAATGAATTACAAGGTTAGCTTTGCTTTGTTCTTCCGTCACAAATGATCTCCCTTGACTTGGTAAGGCAGAATTGAAAATATGTACTGTTTTTGAAATAGGAGCTCAGAATATAAAGGGATGTAAGGGGATCAGCACAAATCCATCATCACTACAAGAAAAACAACTCAACCCACATCCCCTGTGGGTGATGGGTCAGCAGAACCCATTTCAACTCAAAGGGCAGCAGTATGTAGCTGGGGATATAATTAGATTCTATGGAATAAAGATAAACATTTCTACTTTGCAGTTGAAAGCTTAAAACTAAATAGGCATTTGGAATCATGAGGTTGGCTGCTCACCAAGGTGACACCAAGGTAACTCTATGACAGAATCATGGGCTTCACTGAAAAGGAACAGAAGACACATTGAAAGTAATTTCCCTATGGGCAAGGAGTTAGCAGACTTTATGGAGTATGGACACTGTGTTACATAAGGAAGTTTAAATCATAGATGGCTTGATAAAGACTTAATGGTGACCAGGCATTTAAAGCTATAATGAATCTTGCTTTAGACAAACTTTACAGTTGTGTGTTCTTAAGACAGGTGAAGTCATATGATTTATAGATGGCTATTTCTGAGAAATCTTGTTGAACATTTCAAAGCTGTAGTTTTTCAACCACTGCAATTTGTAGCAAACAGACAAAAATAGGCTGATAAAATCTGGGAAAGATAAGCTAATTTCTAAAAACTAAAATTTTTATATTTTATAAAATTGCGTTATCTTTTGTGGTAAGATTTGAATATAGACAATTATGTAAAGGCCTCAGATGAATAAAAGCAAAGCATTTAGAAGCCTATTCTTGAAAATATTTACTTGCGATAGAAAAGTAAGCTATATAGTTAACTAATTCATACATATAAATAACCTTTTCATATCATAACTTCATAGGTCAACAGAGATTAAGAATTTTTGGGTTTCTGTCATTGATCTGCACTCACATAGTTCTCTTTAATTAGGCAAGATAGATCTTCATGTACAAACTTCCCTAATTAATTAGTCAAGAGTGTGGCTTAATCAGGAAATAAAAGACCTATCACTAAGATATAAATGAAACCGTTGGAGAGGGAGATATGCAGAAACACTGTTGTCAGGCACAACTGGAGTTAGAGGGCTGGAAAACATAGCTGAAGATGTAATTCGGTCCAGTCTTCTTCAATATTATTGGCTTAGCTTGTATTCTGGTGTACAGTCAAGTAACAAGCAATGTAGGTAAATCCTTCACTGTTATATAAGTGAAATCAAAATGACTATACTAGGTCATCACAAGGTATCATTTTTTGATGCTAGGGAAAGTAGACCCGACAATGATTAGCTTTCATATGAATTATGATTGTTGGTAGTACCCAAATTCCTCAGTGGTACGTAAGAAACTGCCATTTTGTAATAGCTCTTTAGTCTCAGGCTCAATGAGGCAAACTTTACAGCCCTATGTTAAAGGTTCATATTCTGTATCTCTAAGAATTATCACGCTGTTCTTCCAATGGGAGATAAAGAGATACCTTAGTACATTTTCAAAAGCTGTTGCTCTCAGCTCCACCTACCTTGCCACCATCAGCATTGTATTCTTTTTCATCTCCTTCCAATAGTCGTGCCAGTCCAAAATCTGTGATCTTAACATGATTTGGAGATTTCACTAAGACATTTCGGGCTGCCAAGTCCCGATGAACAAGCCGTCTTTCTTCCAGGTACATCATTCCCTGAAAAACAAACCAAGTTCGACAAAGGGTGTTACTTAGAATCTGAAGTTTTTCATGTTATAAAATGGGACACTTCATTTCTCAAAGGGAAAGCAGATTCCTGAATATAGTAAAATAAAAATAAAATAAAATTAAGTTAAATTAAAAACTTGCTGTGGGAGTGTGGCAAACCACAGATAAGTTTTGACATAAAATGTATAACTAGTTTTGGAGGGCTTGATATCCGTTTGCAAACACTTCATTAGTGAGGTGTGCAGCTGTCTTAGCAGATAAGCTAACATCCACTTGGACTGACCTATAGATTCCTCATCCTTTTCTACTCTATAATTTTTGCTTAGTGTCATCTTCCTCCTACACAGTCATTTCAAACAAACACAGATATCCATAACTAAAAGACCTTCCATTCCAGGTTTGATAACACCAAAATCATCTTCAGAGAGTCTCTAGAGGCTGGAGAGTTATATCGCTTTACTCTTTATACACAGAATAAAGGATACCCTGGAGGTTCATAAAAGTCTAATTTCAAATAAAAGACTTTTATGGCATTAGTTGTCATTATAGGAACCTACAAGTGAGAGTACATAGTTTATAATGACCTACAAATTAGCCTTTAATATGTTATCTTCATAAAACCACATAGGGAAATTAAAAATAAAATTTATTGCTGATTACTAATGAGATAGGGTGGTGAGAGAGAAAGCTTGCTTTTTATATCATACCAAAATGTTAATCTCTATAAAAATTCATAAGAGTGTTGACCCACAGAAATAATAATTTGTTTCTTAGTTATAGTTTAGCACGCAGGAAGATAGTGTTGTTTTATTGTATGTAAGACGTTTACATAATGGCAAGGTAAGAAAACTCAGGCCCAGCTTAGATAAGCATGACCATGATTTTTATTGAGAAATTAAGGTAAATCGAACATTTGATTTTTTTTTCTCAGCACTAAAATGTGGTCATTTGAAAACAAATCAGAATTATTATAAAAGGGCTGAAGCACATTCTCATTCCAATTACAAATCATTGCTGTTGGCAGTTAGCATTACAGCTGCACAGCTCTGAAGGATTAATGGTTTCTGATATCAAAACAAAAGCCGTAGAAAACATACACATAAATCACATAGGTCAAAACATTATGAACTATGTACCCAACGTAGTGTAAAGAGGAGATTGCTGCACAGAGCGTCAGGAGCCAGCCTCCATAGAAATGCCCATCAAACACAGCTGGCAGAGATAGCATCTCATACGGTCAGTCCAATCAGTCAACGACTAGGTGACAACACATTTATTGGTGCTTTCTGAAGTCAACTCGCAAATGGTATTTATGGGATTTTTGCCCTCTTTCCTAAGTAGTGCCTTTTTCGGACTTGAGGTAGGATATTCCAAAAATCAGGTAAATCCAAGAGCATACAGTTCTGGCAGGATTTAGAGGAGCAGAGTTAAATAAATTTATTTTCTTGGAGATGATGTGCTTTCACATGTATCTGAATACTGTTTTCCTTTTAAGGTATATTCATTAAAAAAAAATCATTTCTTTTATGTCAACCTACATAGCAGGACACAGAAAATGTGTTGTCAATGTACTGATACTTACATCTGCATGTACACAGTAGCACATATTACGTTCTGCCCATTATGCTAGATACTGGGGAGGTAAGATAAGATCTTCACATTAAAGGATGATAGAGTGAATTACTAAACTGGGGAGAAATAAATCAAAAGTGATGCATGTGGCAAGGAGGAGGTTGGACATTTAAGAAAAGTTGTATTCTGAGGAATAATCTGACAAGTGTACATGA
Source organism: Rhabdomys pumilio (assembly GCA_030674055.1). Classification (NCBI taxonomy): domain Eukaryota; kingdom Metazoa; phylum Chordata; class Mammalia; order Rodentia; family Muridae; genus Rhabdomys; species Rhabdomys pumilio. The sequence goes on from JANHMN010000001.1 coordinate 149,003,002, forward strand.
GAGGAGAGACTTGAGACAGGTACCCAGAGCAAGCTAAGCCTTGGGAGGAAAGACCATGCATGGACAGAGAGAACAAAAACAGTCATCGAGAGTAATAAAAAGATGTGCTTGGTCAAACGCATACTATGTTGTCACTCTGAAAAATAACACATATGGAGGGGCAGTGGTAAGCAATGAAGCTGAAGCAGTTAGAGGTCCAAGAAGCACATGAATATGTCAGGGAAGTGATGTGAGTTTTGACTTCAGGATTTTATGGTCTATAAGGCTGTGATCAGGAAGTCGTCTTTTAATTTCAAGACAAAGAGACTGAAAGGTCTTTCCTTGGTAATTGGATAAGGGAAAAGAAGAGTGATTTTGGTTCTTTCTTTTCTTTTTTTGTATTTTTTTAAAACATAGTGATTCTTCTAACTAAATAACATTTAAATAGAAATGTATTTAAGAGCTTTTATGTTTTTTATTTAATTTATATGTATGAGTATTTTGCCTGTTAGTATATTTGTGTAGAGGGCGGAAAAAGGCATTGGATTTTACAGAACTTGAGTTCCAGATGGCTGTGAATTGTCATATAAGTGCTGGAATCTCAGCCTGGGTGTTCTGTAAGAGAAATGGGTGTTCTAAAGTGCTTATCTATCTCTCTAGCCCTAACTTACACATTTCTCAAACACACTCTTGCCATCTTTTCTCTCTGTCTCTCTCTTTTTCTCCCTCTCTCTGTACACACCACACACACACACACACACACACACACACACACACACACACACACAC